>OX235273.1:136671793-137388667 GCA_944472155.2 Trichobilharzia szidati | reverse complement strand
CTACATTGAATGACTAGTTATCATATTGTTCCCATAGACAAAATGACTGCAACCTTATAATTTTACCATGAACCAATTTATGTAATTTAAATGATACTTATCCATGCCTGTACAATTGGTGTGTCCTACAGAGGTAGGAAAAATGCATTTAATGAAATTACTATTATTAAATATGTTTACTAATAGTATATGTAATTTATCATATTGATGATGCCTGTAAACTGGCGTCCCTCATGTACAAAATAAGAATACACTATTATTTATTATTTATAATCATAGGGGGATCAGCCTGACGGACATTGTCTCTAAAATCCTAGGCTCAGTAATCATGCACAGACTAAGCAGAACTCGGGAGGAGCAAACGAGGGAAAATCAAGAAGGCTTTAGGCCAGGTAGGGGTGCATAGATCATATCTTCACTCTCCGACAGATCCTAGAACATAGACACACTTTGAGGCGTCCAACAATTGCCATATTTTTGACCTGAAGGCGGCCTTCGACTCCGTGGATCAAAAGGTACTATGGCAATGTTTGACTGTGAAGGGAGTGTCAAGAAAGAACATTGCACTAATCAAGGCACTCTACTCAAACTCACGTAGACTTGTAAGGGCTTATGGGTAATTGACATGTGAATTGATAACAACCAGTGGTGTCCGTCAACGATGTCCACTTTCTCCATCAAGTTCATTAAGATGAAAATATGACAGCATGTGTTATTTTCTGAAAGATATTTCATCCGGTGAGGGGATTCAAATGTACGTATTAATACTTATTTACTATTATTATTATTATTTATTTTTCGTTCACGTTCCCTATTGGAATTAAGGGCTTCATGCTAGAGTGTTGAAATTTCTTTAGCAATGTTTATTTTTACAGGATGAGGTTGCTAGCCTCCTTTTTAAACTTTCCATTTTACCAGCTTTATTTCTGGCTTAGCGAGGTGAAGGATTGCGTCGGCCGGGGATCGAACCCTGGACCATTGAAAATGGTCGGGCAGCATACTAACCGCTATGCCACAGACGACTTATAAATACATAAGATAATAAATACAAAAAAAAAGTATTAAAATAGTCGAGTGAAATACAATTCAAAATCAGAAAATTCTCCTATAACAAGATTGACGACGAAACCTCAGCACGGATCCAAAAAGCTCGAGCTGTTTCGCTAACTAACACCATCTCTGGCGTGTGCGTGAAGTCTGGTTGCAAATCATAGGACGTGTGTACTGCTCAGCAGTTCGCTCCGTCCTTCTCTATGGCTCTGAAACATGGTCAATACGAGTTGAAGACATGAAAATTTTGACTGTTTTTGATCACAGATGTCTACGATCTCTTTCTCACGTTAGGTGGTATTATAAGCTGAGCAATGTTGACGTTTGGCGTAGAGTGTTGTGCAAAGAGGGAAAATCAATCGAAGAGGCTATAAAGTTACATAGATTGAGATGGCTAGGTCACGTGTTGCGCATGCCTAACCCTCGCCTCACCTGACGGCCATTACTAGCTGATGTAGGTGTCGGTTGGAAAAGAGTACGCGGTGGCCAAACAAAACATGGCATCAATCCATGAAATCCTTGAAAGTTAAACTGAGTCAGGTAGGGAGATTCAGACTTCCGGGTTGGGGCCCTCGAGACTCTAAGAATCTATGGCTGGAGACAATAGGTGACATCGCTCAAAATCGTTGTCAATGGCTACGCAGATGTATTCAGTCTCTGTAATATTTCATATTCCTTTCTACCATTAACCATTCTGTTGCAATCTTACAATTGTCAAAACTCTACTGATTGCCTTCACTCATTTACTTGTCTACATTTGTGTGCTATTTGCAACGTGTCAAGTCAAAATGCTGCACTTCGGTGCCAAAATCTATGTTGATTCCAGACAGAGACAGACAGACATGAGATACTAAAAATAGAATAAGCTGATCAAAATTGTCGTGTGAAATGCAATTCAAATTCAAATGACTGCACTGTCACAAGAATCGCTCAATGTGATGTGGCAAAACAATTCAAGTCACACACTCAACAATCACACGTATACACAATTTTGTTTTGATGAAAGAGAATAGTGATAGAAGTGATCAGCTGTCACACTCATACTTGTTGATGTACGTGCACACATGAGAGAAGGAGAAATTGAATCGTTAGACGCTCACAAGACATTGTGCGTGGAAGATGTGCTCCGGTTTCGCTTCATCAGCATCGAGATCATCTAAATAATCATGCAGTGTGACAAAATTCTAGCATCGAATGGATGAAAGTCATCTAGTGATGATATTAGAAGAATCGCTTCCGATTGACCTGAACACCGTTCACAGTCTCATCGTTCACTTGAAATCGAACTGTAAGCGAGTGAGTCAGCGGAGAGGCTATTCTCAACATCAAGTTCACTACGAACGAAACTGTACAAGCATATGTGTTATGGTCTGCGATAATCTGCATCCGGTGAGGCGATTCAATCATCCGTGTAATAACATGAGATATTAGTATTAACCATTGGATTTCGACTGCCTCATCCGAACTGATAGATGCTAGAAGACTTATTCCGGCGAGCTCCGATTTCAATGAGGAGCGAAAGCTGCACAAAAGGAAACTTACGGTTAGTCCCCACAAGGACCTTGAACATTGGTGAGTGAATAAGTCGAAAGAGATTGAAACATTATCGGCGATATGCAACACTAGGCAATTCTTTATACTCATCAGGGAAACGGGTGGGAGGAGGCAAATCATAAGTGAGACTATTTCTGAGAAAAATAGCTCCTTAATTAGCTCTCAGGATAGACGCCTTGAACGCTGGAAAGAACATTTTGAGGAACAATTTAACTTGCCTACAGCCACACTGAACCTGCCCACCATCCAGCACAAACCCGAATGGGATATAGACACTGATCCGCCGTCTGTAAGTGAGGACACGATAGCTATCTGTTATTTGAAACGAGGCAAAGCGGCAGGACCCGACGGAATTATTCCGGAGGTGTGTAAATATCGGGGTGACATACTAGTATGTAGATTAACTAAGGTACTAGGTAACGTCTGGGAATCAGAGACGGTTCCATCAGACTGGGGTAAGTCACCTATTATAACAATATTCAAGAAGGGAGACAAGTCCTCATGTGATAATCATAGGGGGATCAGCCTGACGGACATAGTCTCTAAAATCCTAGGCTCAGTAATCATGCACAGACTAAGCAGAACTCGGGAGGAGCAAACGAGGGAAAATCAAGAAGGCTTTAGGCCAGGTAGAGGGTGCATAGATCATATCTTCACTCTCCGACAGATCCTAGAACATAGACACACTTTGAGGCGTCCAACAATTGCCATATTTTGTGACCTGAAGGCGGCCTTCGACTCCGTGGATCGAAAGGTACTATGGCAATGTTTGACTGTGAAGGGAGTGTCAAGAAAGAACATTGCACTAATCAAGGCACTCTACTCAAACTCACGTAGACTTGTAAGGGCTTATGGGGAATTGTCATCTGAATTGTTAACAACCAGTGGTGTCCGTCAAGGATGTCCACTTTCCCCATTCCTGTTTAACTTCATCATAGATATGCTAATGCAAGTATCCTTAACTGAACTTAACGACTTAGGAATCGACTTGTTACCAGGGAATAGTCTTATGCACTTCGAATATGCAGATGACATAGTCCTGTTAAGGGAGGATGCTGACAAAATGCAGAGTATTCTGAACACCTTGAGCAGCAATCTTCGTATGTTTTGCAGGCGATTCGCCCCTGTAAAATGTAAGATGCTGCTACAGGACTGGACCACGTCAACTCCTAGCTTAGTGATAGGGAGTGAAGTGATAGAACATGTTGACCACTTCACCTATTTGAGAAGTTGTGTCAGCAGCAACGGATTGATTGGTGACGAAATCTCAGCACGGATTCAAAAAGCTCGAGCTGCTTTCGCTAACTTACACCATCTCTGACGTGTGCGTGACGTCTGGTTGCAAATCAAGGGACGTGTGTACTACTCAGCAGTTTGCTCCGTCCTTCTCTATGGCTCTGAAACATGGTCAATACGAGTTGAAGACATGAAAAGTTTGACTGTTTTTGATCATGGATGTCTACGATCTCTTTCTCACGTTAGGTGGTATTATAAGCTAAGCAATGTTGACGTTTGGCGTAGAGTGTTGGGCAAAGAGGGAAAATCAATCGAAGAGGCTATAAAGTTACATAGATTGAGATGGCTAGGTCACGTGTTGCGCATGCCTAACCCTCGCCTCAACTGACGGCCATTAATAGATGATGTAGGTGTCGGTTGGAGAAGAGTACGCGGTGGCCAAACAAAACATGGCATCAATCCATGAAAACCTTGAAAGTTAAAGTGAGTCAGGTAGGGAGATGCAGACTTCCGGGTAGTGGCCCTCGGGATTCTCAGAAGCAATGTCTGCAGACAATAAATGAGAATAGCCTCTCCGCTGACTCACTCGCTTACAGTTCGATTTCAAGTGAACGATGAGACTGTGAACGGTGTTCAGGTCAATCGGATGCGATTGTTCTAATTTCATCACTAGATGACTTTCATCCATTCGATGCTAGAATTTTGTCACACTGCATGATTATTTAGATGATCTCGATGCTGATGAAGCGAAACCGGAGCACATCTCTCACGCACAATGTCTTGTGAGCGTCTAACGATTCAATTTCTCCTTCTCTCATGTATGCACGTACATCAACAAGTATGAGTGTGACAGCTGATCACTTCTATCACTATTCTCTTTCATCAAAACAAAATTGTGTATACGTGTGATTGTTGAGTGTGTGACTTGAATTGTTTTGCCACATCACACTGAGCGATTCTTGTGACAGTGCAGTCATATGAATTTGAATTGCATTTCCTACGACAATTTTGATCAGCTTATTCTATTTTTAGTATCTCATGTCTGTCTGTCTCTGTCTGGAATCAACATAGATTTTGGCACCGAAGTGCATCATTTTGACTTTCCACGTTGCAAATAGCACACAAATGTAGACAAGTAAATGAGTGAAGGCAATCACTAGAGTTTTGACAATTGTAAAATTGCCACAGAATGAGTAATTGCAGAAAGAATTATGAATAATTAGGGAGACTGAATATATCGGCGCCATTGACAAAGATTTTGAGCCCTGTCACCTATTGTCTCCAGCCATAGATTCTTAGAGTCTCGAGTGCCCCTGCACGCTATCCGTCACAAACCCGAATGGGATATAGACACTGATCCGCCGTCTGTAAGTGAGGTCACAAAAGCTATCTGTAATTTGAAACAAAGCAAAGCGGCAGGACCCGACGGAATTATTCCGGAGGTGTGTAAATATCGGAGTGACATACTGGTATGTAGATGAACTAAGGTACTAGGTGACGTCTGGGAATCAGAGACGGTTCCATCAGACTGGGGTAATTCACCTATTATAACAATATTCAAGAAGGGGGACAAGTCCTCATGTGATAGTCATAGGGGGATCAGCCTGACGGACATTGTCTCTAAAATCCTAGCCTCAGTAATCATGCACAGACTAAGCAGAACTCAGGAGGAGCAAACGAGGGAAAATGAAGCAGGCTTTAGGCCAGGTAGGAGGTGCATAGATCATATCTTCACTCTCCGACAGATCCTAGAACATAGACACACTTTGAGGTGTCCAACAATTGCCATATTTGGTACTTGGAGGCGGCCTTCGACTCCGTGGATCGAAAGGTACTATGGCAATGTTTGACTGTGAACAGAGTGCAAAGAAAGTACATTGCACTAATCAAGGCACTCTACTCAAACTCACGTAGCCATTTAAGGGCTTATGGGGAATTATCATCTGAATTGTTAACAACCAGTGGTGTCCGTCAAGGATGTCCACTTTCCGCATTTCTGTTTAACTTCGTCATAGATATGCTAATGGTTGTATCCTTAACTAAACATAACTGTTTAGGAATCGACTTGTTAACAGGGAATATCCTTATGAACTTTGAATATGCAGATGACATAGTCCTGTTAGTGGAGGATGCTCACAAAACGCATAGTCGCCCCTGTAAAATGTAAGATGTTGCTACGTGACTGGACCACGTCAACTCCTAGCTTAGTGATAGGGAGTGAAGTGATAGAACATGTTGACCACTTCACCTATTTGAGTAGTTGTATCAGCACCAACGAATCGAATGGTGACGAAATCTGGGCACGGATCCAAGAAGCTCGAGCTGCTTTCGCTAACTTACACCATCTCTGGCGTATGAGTGACATCCGGCTATCAAACAAGTGAGGTGTGTACCGCTCAGCAGTTCCCTCCGTCCTTCTCTGAGGCTCAGAAACATGGTCAATACGAGTTGAAGACATGAAAAGGTTGACTGATTTTGATCATGGATGTCTACGATCTCTTTCTCACGTTAGGTGGTATTATAAGCTAAGCAATGTTGACGTTTGGCGTAGAGTGTTGGGCAAAGAGGGAACATCGATCGAAGAGGCTATAAAAAACATAGATTGATATGTCTAGGTTACGAGCTTCGCATGCCTAACCATTGCCTCTCCCGACGGCCACTACCAGCTGATGTAGTTGATGGTTGGAAAGGAGTACGCGGTGGCCATACAAAAACTTGGCATCAATCCATGAAATCATTGACAGCTGAACTGGGTCAGGTAAGGAGATGCAGAATTCCGGTTTGGTGCCCTCGGGACCCTCAGAATCAATGGCTGCAAACAATATTTTAGAATATCATCTCCGCTGACTCACTCGCTTACAGTTCGATTTCAAGTGAACGATGAGAATGTGAACGATGTTCAGGTCAATCGGAAGCGATTCTTCTAATATCATCACTAGATGACTTTCATCCATTCGATGCTAGAATTGTGTCACACTGCATGATTATTTAGATGATCTCAATGCTGATGAAGCGAAACCGGAGCACATCTTCCACGCACAATGTCTTGTGAGCGTCTAACGATTCAATTTCTCCTTCTCTCATGTATGCACGTACATCAACAAGTATGAGTGTGACAGCTGATCACTTCTATCACTATTCTCTTTCATCAAAACAAAATTGTGTATACGTGTGATTGTTGAGTGTGTGACTTGAATTGTTTTGCCACATCACATTGAGCGATTCTTGTGACAGTGCAGTCATTTGAATTTGAATTGCATTTCACACGACAATTTTGATCAGCTTATTCTATTTTTAGTATCTCATGTCTGTCTGTCTCTGTCTGGAATCAACATAGATTTTGGCACCGAAGTGCAGCATTTTGACTTGACACGTTGCAAATCGCACACAAATGTAGACAAGTAAATGAGTGAAGGCAATCAGTGGAGTTTTGACAATTAAAAGATTGCAACAGAATGGGTAATGGTAGAAAGGAGTATGAAATATTACAGAGACTGAATACATCTGCGCCATTGACAAGGATTTTGAGAGATGTCACCTATTGTCTCCAGCCATAGATTCTTAGAGTCTCGAGGGCCCCAACCCGGAAGTCTGCATCTCCCTACCTGACTCAGTTTAACTTCAATGATTTCATGGATTGATGCCATGTTTTTGTTTGGCCACCGCGTACTCCTTTCCAACCGTTCCCTACACGAGCTAGTAATGGCCGTCAGGGGAGGCGATGGTTACGCATGCGAAGCACGTGACCTAGCCATATCAATCTATGTTACTTTATAGCCTCTTCGATTGATGTTCCCTCTTTGCCCAACACTCTACGCCAAACGTCAACATTGCTTAGCTTATAATACCACCTAACGTGAGAAAGAGATCGTAGACATCCATGATCAAAATCAGTCAACCTTTTCATGTCTTCAACTCGTATTGACCATGTTTCTGAGCCTCAGAGAAGGACGGAGGGAACTGCTGAGTAATACACACGTCCCTTGATTTGTAACGAGATTTCACGCGCACGCCACTCATGGTGTGTTTTAGCCAAATGAGCTTGATATTTTTGGATCCGTGCTGAGGTTTCTTCGTCAATCTTTTTATAGGAGAATTTTTTGATTTTGAATTTTATTTCACACGACTATTTGAATACTTTTGTTTCAACTTTTATTATCTAATGAATCCGTACCTATATTTTAATCGCCTCAGCGGATACAAATTCTTGCATACCATTTCATATATGCTTTTACGGCTTTACGGCTTTTTATTGAACTTGATTTGGAGAATTGCTGCTCTGCTGAATAGCTCACTTTCAATTCTTTATTTAACTTGTATGCTCTTTATTATTTGAAGTTGCATATTATACTCTCTTCATTTCTTGTGAATACTTAGGTAGTAATTTTAGCCTCCGTCTATATCAGTCATTTGTAGACGTTGTGACTTCTTCATGCTCCTATTTTTGATTACTGATTATATATCAGGATGTTCGCTTCGTTTCGTTGCTAAAATATTTTTTAGTACAGTTTACTTCGTCGCACCGTCTACAGTTGTCTTGAAAATTTCATGAAGTATGCGGTCAATTTGTTCAGCATTCATCCAGGAATCTGCATACTTGTTTTCATAGTGCCAACTTGCTTCGAAGAATTTCGATCACATTGTAATCATGAATCCCATTCATGTATCTATAATTATTGATGCGCTTGCATGCGCCCACAAAGTGTTAATAGACATACTACAGTACAAAACACATTTCAGTGTCTTTGTTACCAGTAAGCCACTGCCTTATCTAAGTAATCCACACATCACAAGATTCATCTCACTGTCACTAACCGAATGTACAGCGTAGAACCGACGAACGCTGTGTTGATCTGGACAGCTGTTTCGTCCTTGTTTGAGATTGTATTGCAATTACATTGTTACATTGTCGCTTACCAGGTAACTTAAGGATGGTGCAACCAACCTATAATCCAGGTGTGAGTGTTTACTTGCAAACATTTCCAAACACTCATTCAGAGCATCTTGTAATCAAGTGTCAACTTTAAAAGAGTTCCAAATTCCAAGTATTACAGTTAGTTCTAGTCTACCTGTATAATATCTTTACTGTGGTGTTTTTATTCAATTAAGATAAATTTGAAAACAGGTGACTCAGCGGAGAAACTCTTTTCATCAAAGAATTAATGATCAAACCGTGAAATCAAATATATGTATAGATAAAACTTTTTCTGGTGGGGAAATTCAAGGATTCATGTGCATACATGCAACAGTAATATAAGCCATAGTATATGAAGTGCATTGGAAATTCAAATCTTGGTTACGTCAGAATCATCGTCTAGTGTGGAGAAGTAAAACAATTAATGGCACAAATAGAGGAATTTATAGGCTATATGGAAGTAAGCGGGAAAGTGAGATTGTGGCGTGAGTAGGCAAATAGAGTGAAAAGAAAAGCGCTCATTAGCAATGCTAAATAGTCTCACTGATATAAGTGGAATACGGAAATGTGTATTCAAAGTGAGTATGTACATGAGAATTGGTCGAATCGACCAAGTCTCTAGGAATGATGATAACCAAATTTCCAGGACTTAGTTGTCTTCGTTGTACGGTAGTATTACGGGTGTGGTGCTGAATACTACTGTGGTGAGAGCTGCCAGCAAGCCACTTTTAGACCACAAATTACGTCAATGTTTACGTCGAGAATCAGCGTCCTGCATACAGTTCGAATTAATCACCGTACACATAACAGAAAAAGGATAACCTCATAGAAATCATTTGTTTTCAATCAATTTTGATTGTGTACACAAGTTTGTTTTTATGGCTTGATTCATAATTCAAATTGGATCACGAAGTGAAATAAATTTTGAAACAGTCTATAAACACTTGAGAATATTGGACCGCTGCTGAGTCATCCTAATGATAAACTCAACGGAAGTACACAGGTGCCAAAGTAGTTTGCAACTAGGTCCTTGCAGTTACAAAGAACGCTAACTCGTTGACCATTCAGTCAGTGATATCTGACTCAATCGCCCATGAATTCTAACTGCTGGCCCACACAGGAGATGCGAGCTGCTGAAAAGTGTTAAGCTGTCACGCGGTACATTCCAATGAGTACGCCAAAACGAGGTCTGTTGATGAAGGCGAAGTTATTATGATGTCTGGTGAGTAGCAGCGGAATCGAATCCACGATTTCCATTTCACCTCATTCGGGACTAATCATCTGGTGCTGTTGTATATCAGACTCGAACTCAGCGACCATCGTCAAAACCTCAACCACAAGAACACTCGGTCCATGAGAGCTATCCATTTTCGTACAACAGGCATCAAGCAAATCCTCTCTTCCGAAGCTAGTTACCATCTATTTAAGTAACTCTTGTTATAATTAGTTGATGTGAAATGATGGATATGTATGTTTAAAATGTATTTTCCATCGTATAGCATACATCTGCACAGATAAAAACAGTAATCTGAGCAATTATCTACAATTTACATCTCGTTTCTAAATATCATCTTTTTTTTGTGATTAGCTGTTTTCTCTAGTCAAGTTGAATCCAATTCTAACTAAATTAATGATTATCACTCAAGCATAAACAAACAGATTCAGTCAAAATCTGATTGGTTGGTGGAAGTAACCAATGAATGAAATAGTTTCATTTCTGAATGGTATAAATAGTCGAACGAAATAGTCTATAAGTATCAAGTTAGTTGGTAACTATTCAGTACACGCTGCCAATAAGTGAGTTCCAGTGGTATAAATATTCATACGATATACTGTGTAATATGTAATTATATTACATTTCCACATTCTCGTTATCAAGGTGTGACTGTATGAATGTCGCGAGTCGAAACCTAGGTAGTCTGTACATTCGCGTCGAACTGTAGAACCCAATGGGTGAAGTGTCTCATTTGTTCTCTGTTAAATATTTCCGTAATTTGAAGCTCTGTCTGCTAATTGTGAAATCCCTTGTGATTAGTCTGTTTCAGAAATTGTCTTGAAATCGTATCGAATTCATGAGAATTCCTTTAATATAATTTGGTGCATTTGCCAAGTAGTGCTACTCTAGAAACGTCACCACCGATAATTTCTTCTACCTTCATGTATTCGACTAATTTTTGTGTGCTTCAGACAAGATAAGTAAGAAAGTCACATATCTTGTCCATCTAATGAAGACACGAGAGAGAATGTTGATCAGCTTTATGCTGAATTAGATTGTCAGGTTAAAATTCTGCGTTAGCCTAATCAAATGTTGCTGTCACATTTCCAAAATTTAGGTCCCCATATGTAGTAGTGGAATAATTTTACACATATATCTTTTGGGCAAATATGGAAATCTGTTAACTTAGTTGTTGTCCGCAGACTTCTTTTTAACTTCATAATGAAATCATATATCTCCTAACGAGTGCTAGCACTGTCATGCGTCTACACTGCTGTTCATTCATCTTTAGACAATCCATGAGAAATTTCGACCGCTATGCAAGAGACTCTCTCTCACTACAGCTGTCATCAGCAGATGGCATCGATGTGGCTGATGGTGTGGGTCCGTGGCTAGCAATATATATATATGTATATATACATTCAGACAAAACTTTTAAATCTAGGTAAATTTCAAGAATAAGGCTGTTCTTAATATTCAGAGTAGCTTTTAATTTTTTAGATGGATTTCCGAACAGCCTGCGCATTCACAGTGCACATGACTGACATAGAGCGTGTAGCACACCTTAATTTTTCACTAACGGCGTTTGGAATAAGTTAAGTATCAAACCTGGAAAAAATACTTTTGTTCTTTATTAATAATACTATTACTACTATCCCCCTGGATTCCAAGTGTTGATGAAAGTGCGCAGTTGACTATTCGAAGTGCTCTTTGTGACTCACTGGCCTAAATTCAGACCCACATAGATAGACAAACTGACTGATTGACTGATTTAACATTGGTGTTGAAAATTCTCATCATAATCTGTATGCTCAGGTTGAGTGCGGAAGATTTCTAAAAGAAAATATCTTGTTCTGTCATTCCTTTCAAAAAAAAGCTTCATTATGTTTTCCCTTTCATATATACTTTCAGTAAAATGGTGTCTCAGAGGTCAAAACTAAACTTCATCATGATCTTCGGTCTGTGCATGGTCAATATTATGACGATTAAATCAGATGAATACACGCTCCCGATGAGAATTCCTGAAGAAGGTAATTTATGTTTATTCTATGTATGCAATTGAGTGTAGTGAATGTGACTCTGACTAGCGATCACCGTAAATCACTTCATTAAAATCATGACACTTCTCACGGGTGTCTGACTGACTGACATACTGATTGCCTGCAGGATACAGTTACCTTGAATTCCAGTGACAGTTTGTGACCACTGGGAGAAAACAACCTCACACATGATGACATTGATTTTCAGGGGTGCTATATATTGCCAAGTAACAAATGTCGGAATTCATATGTCACTGGATTCCGTCCTGGTGAATGAATAGTCACTGATATCATCGGATCACCTGCTGGTTTCTGTGTGCATTCCTCATGAGATAATAGGTTTATTTGGTGTGGTAGTCCACTCAGTCAACGTCTATCTTTTATGCCACATATCACTTCATTCACAACGGTTAGCAGCAGATTGCCTTTGATATGAAAGGCGAAAACTTACAGTCCTCACAGAGGAGAAGGCAGAGAATTGGAGGGTTGAAGTGGAGACATAGGAGATATAGTTTATATATATAGTTTAGGTAGATAACCAATGCACGAACGACAGCAAGAAACACCGATCACTCTCAGTCAGATAAATTTGAAAACGTTCACCTCTTTCATTCAACAGTCTGGGCAACATCCTTCCAACTACAGGAAATCGGGACTGAAACGGATATCACCTTCGAGGAAATTCTATCACAGTCAGTCTATAAAGTCACTGTGTCTTTGAAAGTGACTTGATAAAGTTTTTTTCAAATAATTCACTGCGTTGCTTCTAATTCCTGAGAACCATATCTTCGCAAAGGGCTCATCCTGCACAAAAAAACAGATAACATTTTAAACCTGTTCATTTTGTCACTGACTTGTCAACGCGTATATTGAAGGTATATGCTCACCATCAGGATATCAAGGGGAAACGAAAACAAAGTTCAGTAGGGATGAAATTATTCTGCACAAGGTCGAATATACTCATATAAATATACAGTTCCTCTTGTTGTTAAACACTCTCAGTTGCAAGTAATAGTTAATAAGGAATTGATTCGTTCCAAGTGGCACCTCATACAACCATGATTCTGGAGAAAAGGCGAAACACATCGAGAAATGTCGGGCAGCTGTTTCGACAGCCTAGTTTCGGACTCATCGGCGGTATCAGCCTACGAGGTTGGTTATAGCTTGAAACCACACAGTATTTTTGTACAAGTATGGAATTCTCAGTATGCGATATCGGTAGCCCAAATTTTCCAGGCCGACCATAGATATCAGGTGTGCGTCGGTAGGGGATCGAAACTCGGACCATGTACATGGTCGGTGCGAGTCCTAGCCACTGAGCCACTGACGCACATGGCTGGCTGGCTTGTTGATAATTGAGCCACTGTGACCTGAATCAATCCCCTATGAATTCCAACTTACTTCTACCTTGGTTCGAATTTCGATGTGCACTCACTGCTGATCGGCCTCAAAATACAATGAAACAGTTGGCTTGACCTGGAAATCAGTCACTTCTATACAATTTGATCGTTATTTATTCAGGGTAAATTCTGACTATTCACTCTGTTCTCAAGACTGTCAATCTGAAGAAAAGGGTGGCAATTTCACGTGGCATCCGTTGTTCCCTTTGCATGATTTTTGGATATTCACTGAATAACCGTGGACTGAGAGACAATTACTGACATAAAATGAGCGACGAATGCGAGTGGAACAGAATTCTATATTGCTGTGTGATATGAATCAATGACTTGAAAATTCTCATTCGGTATCTATGGCAAACGAACTTCAATACTCAACGGATAATCATATCATTTTTATTTCACTTCATTCATGAACTATTTCTTTTTGTTCATTTTCAGGGAAAGTAAAAGTCAATTTTAAAGGAATCAATTTCACTTTGGACTCTCAATACGGACTAACAGTTCGAGATGGGGACTGTACATACAAGATGAAATTCGAACCACCAAACAAAAAACAAGAGAGAGAAAAAAGTGAAGAGCGTCAAGGTTCAGTGTGAGTCCTCTTTAATATGTGAATTATGTGACATCTGAAGCTTTAAGACAAACGTTTTTTTCCAAATCACTTGATAATGGTAATGTTAATATGCTCACCGTACCCTCAAGAATACTACGTAAATTCTCCAAAGTGCCTCCTCTGACATATAAATATGAGGCGTCTTTTTGTCGCTCTTGTCTTGTATGAACAGCATCACACTTGTGGTGTCACATGTAATGGCCAGTTTGTTTCCACTTTCATTAAACCGCATGGAGTTCACGTGAACAAATTTATACAATATGTGACAGAAATAATAATAATACATTGTCGTGCTCCTGCAGAATTATTTATATTGGGTGGAAAGCAACATACTACTTTGAATTGAGGTCGCTTCACTTCGTTCCTCACGAGAACTGGTGTGCCTCAAAGTGCTGCACCTTCAGTTTCACATGTGAACAGAACACATCGCCTAATTGTTGACAGTATTGTGAAAGAGATTGAATGAAATATCTGACATCTGAGCTTCCGTTACTTTTCGAATCTCCCTTGCTAGTCTCATATCAAGTAGAACATTGTGGGCTGTATTAAAGTTGATGGTGTGCTACCTTCGACTTAGCCGACTGACATAATCGTCAACAGACACTTGAATTCTCGCAAGCAGTTTGCTCAGCGTATCTCGTCTGACACCAGACACCCTCTCTACTAATTTTGATTTTGAACTTTATCTTTACGAGTGTGAGAGCAGAAGAAATTACATGGGAAAATGTAAAACCTCAACCATGCGGAACTTCTGAATCAGCAGCTGAATAACAAATTCCTATTCAGCTGACTCTACGACTATCCACAGGCTCTCATCTACTCCACCCGTACAGGCACACACAAAATAATTTCTGTGTGGACGGCATATCAGTAACTCATCATTTCCAAGTTAGACTGCTCTTGAGTGATCGCCTGACGTGTCTTCTAACTCAGCAGACTCCATAACGTGTGTTCGAGTCACTTTCACTTCTTCAGACATAATTGTGGTGAGATAGGATTTTGGTTATTACACTGTAGGAATTTCTTCCGACTAAAGAACAAAAAAATTTTTGTGCAGGATAAGCACCACTTGTAAAGACAATGTAACTACCATCAAGTGCACAATGGCTTACGATTCAAGAAATATACCACCGTCTATCATGCAATCCATAACTGATCACTTTAGATAAGAAAACTGATTGTAACGAATATTCATGACTTCAATTTCATCTTTTTTCAACCTCTCTTTTTCTAGGAGATGTAATCGCCGGCAACCTAAAAGTACTTAGAGTGTCGTTGTTTCAAATAGAAGTTTGGGGTTGCAACCAAATCAGACTTCACAATTATTACTGTGCTTTCTCAAATGCTCTTTTCTGATATTAACAATATGAACAGGCTTCAAATTTTGAAAACTGACTATTGTTTTTCTTCTTTCTGTAGATTAAATCTTCTTCAATAAATGCATATTTAAAATAAAGTTTTGTCTTTATGGAATGGTTTTGTGTGTTGAGGTAGTGAGTGAACGATTGATTTCAGCACGGAGTGTGTCTTTCTTGTTGAGTTTGCATTTGTCAAGAAGAGACACTCAGATTATGGAATCGGTATTAGGCAGCTAGCATACGACATCTTCATTGTAGTGAAATGTTGAATGCACGGTTTGTGGATGTATTGCTTTCAAACATAAGTGACCTGGCTCAACTCTATTATACGTAACTTTACAAATGCAAATTCAAATAAAACCGATCATGTTATTTTGTCTATAGGATAAAAAATTGTGTAATTTGACATAGTAAAGGGAATGAAAATAGTATTACTAATGGTTGTATCAATTTTAAGGACGAAAATGTGTTCCGTTCTGTGATGACAAGAATAACGACATAACGAATAACAGCATGATTAAACAAACAAATATTAATTTAGATGTAGTAGTTAATGATGGGTTGGAAAAACACATGAACTGATAATGATGTGCTGGATTATAAGGTGAGTAAATGAAATGGGCCTTAATTGGAATCTGATAAGATTAATAGATGATGAGTGAGTGGCTGAGAATACAAGTAAAGTGTGGTATGGAATTCATCAGTTGGTTATGTCCTAATAGGCCAACAAAGGAGGGACAATGGCAGTACGAACTTCTTTCGAATGCACAGTTGAGGTTGACTAGTTGGAATGCCAGTGGCCTCTGCTGTATGCAGTAGATGAGAACAAAGTCTACTGGACACCTTCGGTGGGATATCATAAATTACTTTGAAAGTTCTCGTTTTCTCGGCTACATCAACCACTATCGATTCACATTCATTGCACAAACCATGTGATTTAGTTTTAAACTCTGATCCGTTAGCAGAATTCGCTTAAATTATTTATCAAGTATATTGAACAACCTTGCAACTATTAGTTTCCAGTATTGACTCAAAACTGTCCAACTGAATCAACCTACTAAGTCCACATTTACTTTGAATTCGACTTAACGTATTATTATTATTGTTCCCTAGGGTTCCTAGTGGAACATAGGGCTTCAACT
Source organism: Trichobilharzia szidati (assembly GCA_944472155.2). Classification (NCBI taxonomy): domain Eukaryota; kingdom Metazoa; phylum Platyhelminthes; class Trematoda; order Strigeidida; family Schistosomatidae; genus Trichobilharzia; species Trichobilharzia szidati. The sequence continues at coordinate 137,372,144 of OX235273.1, read as the reverse complement.
GCACGCCTCCACTTGCTTCTGTCTTCTGCTGTACTTTTCACTTGCGTCCACGTTAATCCATACTGTTTCATCTCCTCCCCACACGATCTCCTCCATGTCACCCTTGGACGTCCCACTCGCCGCTTCCCTTTCGGGTTCCACTCGAGGGCCTGACGCGCGATGTCACCCAGCGGCCTTCTCAGCGAGTGTCCAATCCATCTCCACTTTCTCGTGCCTATTTGTTGGGCGATTGGTTCCTGTTTCGTTTGTTCTCATAGCTTCTTGTTAGCGATTCTTTCCGGCCATCTGATCTTCAGTCTAGAGCGACGAAGACAGCTGTTGATAAAGGTCTGCAACCTGTTGAAAATATTCTTGGTGATTTGCCAAGTTTCTGATCCGTATAGCAAAACTGACTTGACGTTTGTATTGAAGATCCGAATTTTGTTGTTGATGCTGAGTGACGAAGATTTCCAGATTGGTTACAGGTTGATGCATGTGTTTCTCGTCTTCCCGATTCTCGATTTGACATCTTCGTCCGTTCTTCCCGTGGTTGAGACAATGCTACCTAGATAAGTGAATGAAGTAACCTCTTTCAAATCCCTCCCGTTGATGGTGATTGGCGCTGGATGTTGTTGTTGTTGGTTGGTTATTTTCATAACCTCCGTCTTGTTTTTGTTCACCTGGAAACATGTCTTGGCTGCTTCTTCGACCAGTTTGTCGGTTTTTGCTTGTAAGTCTTCGATCTCGTGTGACATCAAACATAAATCATCCACGCGCGAAATCCAGGTCTTCTAGGTTTTTCACGTCGGTGCAGGATATCCCTGTCTTCTTGATTCCTACTGTCTGACGCATAATCCAGTCCACCACAATTAGGAATATCATTGGTGATAATAAGCACCCTTGTCTGACTCCTGTGTTTACTCCAAACGCTTCGCTGAGTTTTCCGATGTGGATCACTTGACATGTGCCGTTGTCGTACAGCTGTTGAATAAGTTTGATGAATATTTGGGATACGCCGTAGTACTCTAGTAGTTTCCAAACTACTTCGCGGTCAACGCTGTCGAAGGCCTTCTCAAAGTCTATAAAGTTGAGGTAGGGATTTGATTGTCATTCCATGCTTTGTTCGATGATAATGCGTAGAGTTGCAATTTGGTCAGAACATGATTTGCCTTTCCTGAATCCAGCTTGTTCTGGTCGGAGTTCTGTATCAAGCGCGTCCTTGATTCCCTCCAGGATGATGCGACTCACGATTTTACTTGTCGTCGACAGGAGCATGATTCCTCGCCAGTTCTTGCAGAGTCCTAGGTCGCCCTTCTTTGGTAGTTTCACGAGGTAACCTTTCCTCCAGTCAGTAGGCACCTTTCCCTCCTTCCAGACCTTTTACAATAATGGATTCAGCATACCTGCTGCCGTTTCTGGGTCCGCTTTCAGTGCTTCCGTGGGTATTCTATCTGGTCTAGATGCTCTTCAGCATTCAAAAACTTGATTGCATTCAGGACTTTGGCTTTCGCTGGAGGATCGGTGTCAACTTTCAGTTGTGTACGTGCTGTTGTTGGTATTTCTGGACGGGTTGCAGGTGTTGATCGGTTCAAGAGTCCCTTAAAGTGTTGAGTCCATTGTTTCATCTGTCTTTCTTCATTGGTAATTGGGTTCCCCTGGCTGTCTTTAATAGGTTTTACTTGTGTTGATCCCTTCCCAGATAGAGTCTTGGTTATCTGATACAATGTCCTCAGGTCCCTTTAGCCTGCTGCATTTTCAGCTTCAGTAGACAGGTTGACGTAGAATTGTCTTCTGTCCTTCCTGGCACTCTTCTTCACTTGTTGGTATAAGATGGTTGGAGGCAATCGGCAGGAAGCCTTGGATCTAGGTTTCGTGCTAGTTGGCACTCATCAGCAAGGCGTATCTGCAACCTTGAAGGAACTGATGTCCTTTCTGAGATTCGAACCCTCGTCACCCAGTGCTGCAGTCAGAGACGTTACCACTGAGCTATTCAGGCTCGCACTTCTTTGTCCAGTGCTGTGTCAGTTGAACTCAACGTCTCTTTCTTTTGTCCGTCTTTGCATTGAATCATTTTCTCTTTCACCATTCTCCTCTCCTCTATTAGCTTCAAAGTGTCCGTTGAGAACCATTCCTTGTCTTGTTTCTTCTGTCTTCCTAAAACCGTTGAACACGTTTCGTTGAAAATCACCTTCAGAGAGTTCCAATGGTCTTCCACGGATGATTCTTCAGTGATGCCACGTAGTGTTTCCTGCTTTGCTCTGACAGTTGCAGTGAAAATGTCCTGTGTGATTGTGTCCTTCAGTTTTTGCGTATTGAACTTGCATTGTGGCCTATCCCCAGGTATCCTCGACGCTTTCAGCTTCACCTTGAAAGTCCCTTGTACTAGATAGTGGTCTGAATCCACATCTGCTCCTCTCCTCGATCTTGTGTCCAGTAGGCTCCGTCTCCACTTCCTTGAGATTGAAATGAAGTCTATGTGGTTTTTGGTGTGTCCATCTGGTGAAATCCATGTTGCCTTGTGTATGTCCTTGTGTTTGAACACACTGCCACCAATCATCACATCTTGTAAGGCGAAGAAATTTGAGAAGAGTTCACCATTGTCGTTCATTTCACCAAGGGCCTCACAACCCATGGTGAGATCTCTTCCTGTATTGTCTCCTCCTGGCTTTGCATTCATATCACCCATCAGGATTTTGATATCGCCATTTGGGACGTTGTCCATTACTGTTTGTAGTTGTCTGTAGAAGGCCTCCTTCTTCTCTTGTTCTGAGACGTTTGTAGGTGCATAGCATTGAATGATTGTAACCTTCCTTCTTTTTGAGTTGAACCTGGCTCCCATTATTCTGAAGGAGATTGGTTCACACTGCATGAGAGCTTTGGCCGCTGTTGGTGAAATCACGATGGCTACTCCCTCGGTGTGCTCTTGATCGTCCTCTCAATGACCAGAGTAGATTATTGTCTCTCCAATTGGTAGTTGACACCTTCCACATCCGTTTCATCTGCTCTCTCAGATTCCCATTACTTCTATATTATATCTTCTCATTTCTGCGGCTACCTAGGCAGCCCTTCCAGTTTCGAACAGTGTACGAATATTCCACGTCCCCATCCGTATTTTTGCTTTCATCGAAAGAAGGCACATCGGCTGACTGGCTTCTCGAAGGCTTCCACCAGCCTGCGTCATTTCACTTCTCCGTTTCTAGCGAAAAATAAGGTTATCGTTTGTATTTTTAGAATTTAAAATATATTTGTGCGTCGAAGTTTTCGTAGCAATTTGGTTAAATTTTGGGGGTGTAGTTGCTAGCACCACGCCGCAACCCTCCCTCTTTATCCGGGCTTGCGACCGGCTAGAATACTAAAGACCTAGTAATCTAGGCGAGGTTAACGTAGCTGCCCTGAAAATTTGAAGGCACATTCGCTGCACTGCTGCGAATTCCGGTGCACTGATTAATCGTATCTGACATGACCTGCACCCGAATCAGGTTGACTAGAAGACCTGAATCGTAAAGATTCACCGGGGAAAAAAGTTATAAACAGGAAAAAGAGGCAGCAAGAACGCGAAGAAAATCCAGCTTAGTTTCAAAGCCCTGTGCATTTGATTGAATCTCATAGGTTAATTTGAAGCTATATGATTCATCAAAATGATAAATATTAGATGAAAATGAGAACAAAGAAACAGCTGAAACCAGGAAGAAACAATATGTCAGAAAATATTGGGATTAATCAGAATTCCCGCGGATGATTGAATCGCCTAACAGGAGACAGTTCATTGAAGACCAAAACACATATGCGTGCACTGATTCCATCCCAGAAAAAGTGATGATCAAAATAGCCTCTCCGTTAACTGCCTTGATATCAGTTTGATTTCAAGTGAAGGATGAGACTGTCAACGGTGTTCAATTCCATTGGAAGTGAATGTATAAATTGGAAGGCGGAATTCAACATGAGATAAAAATGAATCAATATGGGATGGCAATTAACTCGTAATATATGAGGACTGTGACGTCCATGAAGTGAAGAAAAGAAAACGAAAGAGAGCTATGAAGCGGAATCAGAGGTGATGGTCTGACGATTCACTTTCTCCTCCTCTCATGTATGCACGTACATCAACAAGTATGAGTGTGACAGCTGATCACTTCTATCACTTTTCTCTTTCATCAAAACAAAATTGTGTATACGTGTGATTGTTGAGTATGCGACTTGAATTGTTTTGCCACATCACACTGGGCGATTGTTGTGACAGTGCAGTCATCTGAATTTGAATTGCATTTCACACGACAATTTCAATCAGCCTAATTCATGTTATTGGCAGGGAGGCGTCATTAAATGAACTTCATACAACTGGTTCTCTTGATACATTTCGATAAAGAAAGGAAGACGGTATTTGCAGTATAAAATGATATCATTCTATTTCATAGGTTCTCATCAGCTGCAGACTACCTGAAATTTCAATGGTTTTATAAATGATAATAACATACTTAAATGTCTAATTAGTAGTAGAGAAGAGATAAAATTAACCCATCCAAAATGAAAGCATTACAAACTTTTAGTTTAAGTTTTCATCTTCAATTTACACGCTTTCCAAATTGAAAAGAGGTGGAGGGGTAAGACAGAAAAATTGATTAACAGAAACAGTGTTAGCTTGTAGGTTCACATGCCAACTCCAAAAAAACAGAAGCATTTACAGTTTATAAGATTGAGATTTGCTCAGTGAGTTGAGATCACTGAATTAGATGACTAATCAAAATCAAAATTCAGTTACCAAAAGAGTGAGAGTTTAATCACACTCTCTTTCTGTATGCATAAGTCTGGTTTAAATCGTTTGATTGCGATCGCTTCGGCAAATCGTAGTAAATTTGCTGTCCTTTGTCTATTTAATATTTTGAAGGACTTAGAAATCTCTACGAGATGTCCGGTATCAACAATATGTCTGGTAATTGCACTCTGAGAATATTTGCTTCTAAATCGTCCGCCACCTACAACGCGTCCAACAATACCAACAACGGAAGCAGAACTACCAATGAACATCGACCCTCCGACGAAATCCGAAGTCCTGAATGCCATCAAGATGCTAAAAGCTGGGAAAGCTCCAGGACCAGATGGAATCCCAGTAGAAGCTTTGAAAATAGACCCATAGACAACAGCGGACTTGATGACGCCACTACTAGAGAAGGTGTGGAAAGAGGGCAAAATACCCGAGGATTGGAAGAACGGATACTTATTCAAACTGCCAAAGAAAGGAGATTTGAGTCAATGTAAAAACTGGCGTGGAATTATGCTTCTGTCCATTCCAAGCAAGATACTATGTCGCATCATCCTGGAGAGAATTAAACAAGCCCTAGATGAAAAACTTCGTCCGGAACAGGCCGGATTCAGGAGGAACAAGTCATGCATTGACCAAATCGCCACCCTACGGATTATCATTGAACAAAGTTTGGAATGGCAGTCACCTCTCTATCTCAACTTCATCGATTTTGAGAAAGCCTTCGACAGCGTCGATCGAGAGGTGACTTGGCAACTACTTCGCTACTACGGGGTGCCGCCGACAATTATACATCTCATCCAACAGCTGTATGACAACGCTGCATGCCAAGTAATCCACAACGGGAAGCTCACGGAATCCTTCGAAGTGAGGACGGGAGTGAGACAAGGCTATCTACTTACACCAATGATCTTCCTGATTGCAGTTGATTGGATAATGCGGCAGACAACGGCAACAAACGAGGGAACAGGCATAAAATGGACCGACACAAAAGCCTTGGAGGATTTGGATTTCGCCGCTGATATATGTCTGATTTCCCACAAACTGGAAGATATGCAAGTGAAAAGCAACAAATTGGCAGAAGAAGCAGCAAAGATAGGACTTCAAGTGAACATAGACAAAACAGAGGTAATGAAGATTCCTGACCAACATCAACAGCAACAACCGACAACAATCAGCATAAATGGGAGGAACCTGAAGGAAACAACTTCTTTCACCTACCTGGGAAGCATCGTTTCAACTACAGGAGGAATTGACGAGGATATCAAAGCCAGAATCGGAAAAGCAAGACAAGCTTTCACTACTCTCAAGTCTGTGTGGAGGTCAACAGCACTGTTCAGAATGAAAAATAAGATCCGGATTTTTAACTCCAATGTGAAGTCAGTCAGTGCTACTATAGTGATCAGAGACTTGGCGCGTCATAAAGAGCATCTCAAAAAAACTACAGACTTTCATTAACAGTTGTCTTTGCTCAGTACTCAAGATCAGATGGTCAGCCGGAAAGGATCAGCAATATGGATCTTTGGGAGCGAACCACCCAGGATCCGATTGTGAAACAAATAGGCAGGAAGAAATGGAGATGGGTTGGATTGGCCATACTCTTAGGAAACCAGCAAGTGACATCACTAGACAAGCCCTCGAGTGGAACCCGAAAGGGAAGCGACGAGTTGGTCGTCCAAGGGTGACCTGGAGGAGATCATGTGAAGAGGAATTGAAAGCGTGTGGGCAGACTTGGAGCCAGATGAAAACTCTAGCAGAGAACCGAACGCAATGGAGACGCATGGCTGAAGCCCTATGTTCCTCTAGGAATTAAAGGAAATAATAATAATATTTGCTTCCTTTCAGGCACAGGTTTCTTGGAATATGTTCAGAAAACCGGAAAGAAGCCCTTCTTTCTGTCCTTCCAATGTACTTGCTCCCGCAAGTGCACGTAAATTCACAAACGCAGTTGGAGGTGACATCAGCAGGGTATTTATCTAGTTTTGAGTGGATCATGGAAGGAGTGGTGTTGTATACCGTTATGAGTTTTGCTGCCGGGAAGCTTCTATTTATTGCTCCTTTCAGTCTTCTGTCAATCTTTTGTGAAACTGCATCTCCTTTGAATGGGAGACAAATAAACACTTTTTTTATTTTCTACAGTTGGATGCTTTTCTTTCTTATCTTTTTCTCTGCTAAACGTCTGTATAAATCCTTTAGGGTATCCGTTTTCCCTCAGGCATTTCTCGACGAAATCGAGTTCTTCTTCGACTTTGTTTGGTGAACATAGCTTCCTGGCTCTGTCGTACAAAGTCCTCACTAATCCACGTTTATAGCTTATGGAACAAAAGCTGTTATAGTGAAGATAATGTCCAGTCCAGGTTTCTTTTCTATAGATGGACTTTTCAATTATGCCTTCATTTGTTCTTTTTACATTTAGATCCAGGAAATTGAACTCATTTTCATGTTCATATTCCATGGTGAACTTGATATTTGGATGAATTTCATTTAGGCGATCATATAATGCCGATGCGTGATCCATGTCGTTGCAAACAACAAATGTGTCATCAACATATCGGCGATAGTAGGTTGTTCCACTGATAGCAGAAATTAGTTTTATCTCTTCAAGGTAGCTCATGAAGATATCAGCCAGGATAGGTCCCAGAGGGGAACTCAAAGCGACCCCATCAATTTGTCGGTAGAGTTGATTGTTGAATTTGAATTGTATATCTTTTGTGCAGAGCAGCAGTAGTCGCTTCATTTCTGTTTCCGGTAACAGTAGTATATCCGTTTGTTTACAAATGATATCAATCGTTTCCATCAGTGGTACGTTTGTGAACAAGGAGGTCACGTCATACGATACCATGAGTTTGTCTGATATGTCAATGTTGTCAACTTCCTTGGAGAATTGGTAGCTATCCTTCAGGCTATGGGTTGCAAATTTAATTCGAATTGGCTCTATGGAATCAGCTAACCATCGAACTAACTTGGGGCATGGTGAGTCAATCATTGACAAGATTGATCTTAAAGGCACGTTTGCTTTATGGATTTTTAGTAGGCCGTACATAGACGGCAGGCGTCCACCTTTTGACTTCAGTTTATTGTATGTTTCGCTGTTGATTAGTTTCTTCATTAGAAAGTTCTTTGAGACATTTATTTACTTTATTTTCAAACGACGTTGTGGCATCTTTTTTGTTGTCTGCTTGGAATTTTTCTTTGTCGTTTAGAATTGTCATCATTTTATGAATATAATCAGCTTTGTTCATTATAACAACCCCAGAGCCTTTATCAGGTCTAAATATGACGATTTCATCGATCTCATATAGTTTCTTCAGAGCTATTCTATGCTATTCGGTCAGCATCTTCTGCTTCTCAATTGGCGATGTGTGGTATTGGTTAGCAATATCAACATGTTTAGACATTAGCCATCCTCGTTTATCTTCGTCTAAGGGTTTCAGGACGCGGAGTAGATGGTATAAGTGTTCGAATTGTGCTTCTCTATCTATACGACTGATCTGCTTCTTAATGACGTGAAACTTGAATGCGAGAGATAAGGCTTCGAATTCCATTTTGTTCAAGAAAACGAAAGAGAGCTATGAAGCGGAATCAGAGGTGACGCTCTGACAATTCACTTTCTCCTCCTTTTCTCTTGTATGCACGTACATCAACAAATATCAGTGTGACAGCTGATCACTTCTATCACTATTCTCTGTCGTCAAAACAAAATTGTGTATACGTGTGATTGTTGAGTATGTGACTTGTGTTGTTTTGCCACGTCACACTGAGCGATTCTTGTGACAGTGCAGTCACTTGAATTTGAATTGCATTTCACACGACAATTTCAATCAGCTTATTTCATTGTCATCATCTCATGTATTCACACGGATGATTGAGTCGCCTCACCGGATGCAGATTTTCGCAGACCGTATCACAAATGCTTGTACAGCTTCGTTCATAGTGATGAACGTGCTGTTGAGAATAGCCTGTCCGCTGACTCACTCGCTTTCAGTTTGATTTCAAGTGAAGGATGAGACTGTGAACGGTGTTCAGGTCGATTGGAAGCGATTGTTTCAATTGGAAGGTGGTTTCCATCGCCTGTTCACGTTGATTATATCGATGTTAGCAATTATGTCGCTGTGCATATTTGCTTGTATTTTGTTGATTGTGTCGACGTGGAACCACAGCACCTCTCTGACGCACAATGCCTGGTGAGCGTCTAACGATTCACTTTCTCCTCCTTTTCTCTTGTATGCACGTACATCAACAAATATGAGTGTGACAGCTGATCACTTCTATCACTATTCTCTGTCGTCAAAACAAAATTGTGTATACGTGTGATTGTTGAGTATGTGACTTGTGTTGTTTTGCCACGTCACACTGAGCGATTCTTGTGACAGTGCAGTCACTTGAATTTGAATTGCATTTCACACGACAATTTCAATCAGCTTATTTCATTGTCATCATCTCATGTATTCACACGGATGATTGAGTCGCCTCACCGGATGCAGATTTTCGCAGACCGTATCACAAATGCTTGTACAGCTTCGTTCATAGTGATGAACGTGCTGTTGAGAATAGCCTGTCCGCTGACTCACTCGCCTTCAGTGTGATTTCAAGTGAAGGATGAGACTGTGAACGGTGTTCAGGTCGATTGGAAGCGATTGTTTCAATTGGAAGGTGGTTTCCATCGCCTGTTCACGTTGATTATATCGATGTTAGCAATTATGTCGCTGTGCATATTTGCTTGTATTTTGTTGATTGTGTCGACGTGGAACCACAGCACCTCTCTGACGCACAATGCCTGGTGAGCGTCTAACGATTCACTTTCTCCTCCTTTTCTCTTGTATGCACGTACATCAACAAATATCAGTGTGACACCTGATCACTTCTATCACTATTCTCTGTCGTCAAAACAAAATTGTGTATACGTGTGATTGTTGAGTATGTGACTTGTGTTGTTTTGCCACGTCACACTGAGCGATTCTTGTGACAGTGCAGTCACTTGAATTTGAATTGCATTTCACACGACAATTTCAATCAGCTTATTTCATTGTCATCATCTCATGTATTCACACGGATGATTGAGTCGCCTCACCGGATGCAGATTTTCGCAGACCGTATCACAAATGCTTGTACAGCTTCGTTCATAGTGATGAACGTGCTGTTGAGAATAGCCTGTCCGCTGACTCACTCGCCTTCAGTGTGATTTCAAGTGAAGGATGAGACTGTGAACGGTGTTCAGGTCGATTGGAAGCGATTGTTTCAATTGGAAGGTGGTTTCCATCGCCTGTTCACGTTGATTATATCGATGTTAGCAATTATGTCGCTGTGCATATTTGCTTGTATTTTGTTGATTGTGTCGACGTGGAACCACAGCACCTCTCTGACGCACAATGCCTGGTGAGCGTCTAACGATTCACTTTCTCCTCCTTTTCTCTTGTATGCACGTACATCAACAAATATCAGTGTGACAGCTGATCACTTCTATCACTATTCTCTGTCGTCAAAACAAAATTGTGTATACGTGTGATTGTTGAGTATGTGACTTGTGTTGTTTTGCCACGTCACACTGAGCGATTCTTGTGACAGTGCAGTCACTTGAATTTGAATTGCATTTCACACGACAATTTCAATCAGCTTATTTCATTGTCATCATCTCATGTATTCACACGGATGATTGAGTCGCCTCACCGGATGCAGATTTTCGCAGACCGTATCACAAATGCTTGTACAGCTTCGTTCATAGTGATGAACGTGCTGTTGAGAATAGCCTGTCCGCTGACTGACTCGCTTTCAGTTTGATTTCAAGTGAAGGATGAGACTGTGAACGGTGTTCAGGTCGATTGGAAGCGATTGTTTCAATTGGAAGGTGGTTTCCATCGCCTGTTCACGTTGATTATATCGATGTTAGCAATTATGTCGCTGTGCATATTTGCTTGTATTTTGTTGATTGTGTCGACGTGAAACCACAGCACCTCTCTGACGCACAATGCCTGGTGAACGTGTAACGATTCACTTTCTCCTCCTTTTCTCTTGTATGCACGTACATCAACAAATATCAGTGTGACAGCTGATCACTTCTATCACTATTCTCTGTCGTCAAAACAAAATTGTGTATACGTGTGATTGTTGAGTATGTGACTTGTGTTGTTTTGCCACGTCACACTGAGCGATTCTTGTGACAGTGCAGTCACTTGAATTTGAATTGCATTTCACACGACAATTTCAATCAGCTTATTTCATTGTCATCATCTCATGTATTCACACGGATGATTGAGTCGCCTCACCGGATGCAGATTTTCGCAGACCGTATCACAAATGCTTGTACAGCTTCGTTCATAGTGATGAACGTGCTGTTGAGAATAGCCTGTCCGCTGACTGACTCGCCTTCAGTGTGATTTCAAGTGAAGGATGAGACTGTGAACGGTGTTCAGGTCGATTGGAAGCGATTGTTTCAATTGGAAGGTGGTTTCCATCGCCTGTTCACGTTGATTATATCGATGTTAGCAATTATGTCGCTGTGCATATTTGCTTGTATTTTGTTGATTGTGTCGACGTGGAACCACAGCACCTCTCTGACGCACAATGCCTGGTGAGCGTATAACGATTCACTTTCTCCTCCTTTTCTCTTGTATGCACGTACATCAACAAATATCAGTGTGACAGCTGATCACTTCTATCACTATTCTCTGTCGTCAAAACAAAATTGTGTATACGTGTGATTGTTGAGTATGTGACTTGTGTTGTTTTGCCACGTCACACTGAGCGATTCTTGTGACAGTGCAGTCATTTGAATTTGAATTGCATTTCACACGACAATTTCAATCAGCTTATTTCATTGTCATCATCTCATGTATTCACACGGATGATTGAGTCGCCTCACCGGATGCAGATTTTCGCAGACCGTATCACAAATGCTTGTACAGCTTCGTTCATAGTGATGAACGTGCTGTTGAGAATAGCCTGTCCGCTGACTGACTCGCCTTCAGTGTGATTTCAAGTGAAGGATGAGACTGTGAACGGTGTTCAGGTCGATTGGAAGCGATTGTTTCAATTGGAAGGTGGTTTCCATCGCCTGTTCACGTTGATTATATCGATGTTAGCAATTATGTCGCTGTGCATATTCGCTTGTATTTTGTTGATTGTGTCGACGTGAAACCGCAGCGCCTCTCTGACGCACAATGCCTGTTGAACGTGTCACGATTCACTTTCTCCTCCTTTTCTCTTGTATGCACGTACATCAACAAATATCAGTGTGACACCTGATCACTTCTATCACTATTCTCTGTCGTCAAAACAAAATTGTGTATACGTGTGATTGTTGAGTATGTGACTTGTGTTGTTTTGCCACGTCACACTGAGCGATTCTTGTGACAGTGCAGTCACTTGAATTTGAATTGCATTTCACACGACAATTTCAATCAGCTTATTTCATTGTCATCATCTCATGTATTCACACGGATGATTGAGTCGCCTCACCGGATGCAGATTTTCGCAGACCGTATCACAAATGCTTGTACAGCTTCGTTCATAGTGATGAACGTGCTGTTGAGAATAGCCTGTCCGCTGACTCACTCGCCTTCAGTTTGATTTCAAGTGAAGGATGAGACTGTGAACGGTGTTCAGGTCGATTGGAAGCGATTGTTTCAATTGGAAGGTGGTTTCCATCGCCTGTTCACGTTGATTATATCGATGTTAGCAATTATGTCGCTGTGCATATTTGCTTGTATTTTGTTGATTGTGTCGACGTGAAACCACAGCACCTCTCTGACGCACAATGCCTGGTGAGCGTGTAACGATTCACTTTCTCCTCCTTTTCTCTTGTATGCACGTACATCAACAAATATCAGTGTGACAGCTGATCACTTCTATCACTATTCTCTGTCGTCAAAACAAAATTGTGTATACGTGTGATTGTTGAGTATGTGACTTGTGTTGTTTTGCCACGTCACACTGAGCGATTCTTGTGACAGTGCAGTCACTTGAATTTGAATTGCATTTCACACGACAATTTCAATCAGCTTATTTCATTGTCATCATCTCATGTATTCACACGGATGATTGAGTCGCCTCACCGGATGCAGATTTTCGCAGACCGTATCACAAATGCTTGTACAGCTTCGTTCATAGTGATGAACGTGCTGTTGAGAATAGCCTGTCCGCTGACTCACTCGCCTTCAGTGTGATTTCAAGTGAAGGATGAGACTGTGAACGGTGTTCAGGTCGATTGGAAGCGATTGTTTCAATTGGAAGGTGGTTTCCATCGCCTGTTCACGTTGATTATATCGATGTTAGCAATTATGTCGCTGTGCATATTTGCTTGTATTTTGTTGATTGTGTCGACGTGGAACCACAGCACCTCTCTGACGCACAATGCCTGGTGAGCGTCTAACGATTCACTTTCTCCTCCTTTTCTCTTGTATGCACGTACATCAACAAATATCAGTGTGACAGCTGATCACTTCTATCACTATTCTCTGTCGTCAAAACAAAATTGTGTATACGTGTGATTGTTGAGTATGTGACTTGTGTTGTTTTGCCACGTCACACTGAGCGATTCTTGTGACAGTGCAGTCACTTGAATTTGAATTGCATTTCACACGACAATTTCAATCAGCTTATTTCATTGTCATCATCTCATGTATTCACACGGATGATTGAGTCGCCTCACCGGATGCAGATTTTCGCAGACCGTATCACAAATGCTTGTACAGCTTCGTTCATAGTGATGAACGTGCTGTTGAGAATAGCCTGTCCGCTGACTCACTCGCCTTCAGTGTGATTTCAAGTGAAGGATGAGACTGTGAACGGTGTTCAGGTCGATTGGAAGCGATTGTTTCAATTGGAAGGTGGTTTCCATCGCCTGTTCACGTTGATTATATCGATGTTAGCAATTATGTCGCTGTGCATATTTGCTTGTATTTTGTTGATTGTGTCGACGTGGAACCACAGCACCTCTCTGACGCACAATGCCTGGTGAGCGTCTAACGATTCACTTTCTCCTCCTTTTCTCTTGTATGCACGTACATCAACAAATATCAGTGTGACAGCTGATCACTTCTATCACTATTCTCTGTCGTCAAAACAAAATTGTGTATACGTGTGATTGTTGAGTATGTGACTTGTGTTGTTTTGCCACGTCACACTGAGCGATTCTTGTGACAGTGCAGTCACTTGAATTTGAATTGCATTTCACACGACAATTTCAATCAGCTTATTTCATTGTCATCATCTCATGTATTCACACGGATGATTGAGTCGCCTCACCGGATGCAGATTTTCGCAGACCGTATCACAAATGCTTGTACAGCTTCGTTCATAGTGATGAACGTGCTGTTGAGAATAGCCTGTCCGCTGACTGACTCGCCTTCAGTGTGATTTCAAGTGAAGGATGAGACTGTGAACGGTGTTCAGGTCGATTGGAAGCGATTGTTTCAATTGGAAGGTGGTTTCCATCGCCTGTTCACGTTGATTATATCGATGTTAGCAATTATGTCGCTGTGCATATTTGCTTGTATTTTGTTGATTGTGTCGACGTGGAACCACAGCACCTCTCTGACGCACAATGCCTGGTGAGCGTCTAACGATTCACTTTCTCCTCCTTTTCTCTTGTATGCACGTACATCAACAAATATCAGTGTGACAGCTGATCACTTCTATCACTATTCTCTGTCGTCAAAACAAAATTGTGTATACGTGTGATTGTTGAGTATGTGACTTGTGTTGTTTTGCCACGTCACACTGAGCGATTCTTGTGACAGTGCAGTCACTTGAATTTGAATTGCATTTCACACGACAATTTCAATCAGCTTATTTCATTGTCATCATCTCATGTATTCACACGGATGATTGAGTCGCCTCACCGGATGCAGATTTTCGCAGACCGTATCACAAATGCTTGTACAGCTTCGTTCATAGTGATGAACGTGCTGTTGAGAATAGCCTGTCCGCTGACTCACTCGCTTTCAGTGTGATTTCAAGTGAAGGATGAGACTGTGAACGGTGTTCAGGTCGATTGGAAGCGATTGTTTCAATTGGAAGGTGGTTTCCATCGCCTGTTCACGTTGATTATATCGATGTTAGCAATTATGTCGCTGTGCATATTTGCTTGTATTTTGTTGATTGTGTCGACGTGGAACCACAGCACCTCTCTGACGCACAATGCCTGGTGAGCGTATAACGATTCACTTTCTCCTCCTTTTCTCTTGTATGCACGTACATCAACAAATATCAGTGTGACAGCTGATCACTTCTATCACTATTCTCTGTCGTCAAAACAAAATTGTGTATACGTGTGATTGTTGAGTATGTGACTTGTGTTGTTTTGCCACGTCACACTGAGCGATTCTTGTGACAGTGCAGTCACTTGAATTTGAATTGCATTTCACACGACAATTTCAATCAGCTTATTTCATTGTCATCATCTCATGTATTCACACGGATGATTGAGTCGCCTCACCGGATGCAGATTTTCGCAGACCGTATCACAAATGCTTGTACAGCTTCGTTCATAGTGATGAACGTGCTGTTGAGAATAGCCTGTCCGCTGACTCACTCGCCTTCAGTGTGATTTCAAGTGAAGGATGAGACTGTGAACGGTGTTCAGGTCGATTGGAAGCGATTGTTTCAATTGGAAGGTGGTTTCCATCGCCTGTTCACGTTGATTATATCGATGTTAGCAATTATGTCGCTGTGCATATTTGCTTGTATTTTGTTGATTGTGTCGACGTGGAACCACAGCACCTCTCTGACGCACAATGCCTGGTGAGCGTCTAACGATTCACTTTCTCCTCCTTTTCTCTTGTATGCACGTACATCAACAAATATCAGTGTGACAGCTGATCACTTCTATCACTATTCTCTGTCGTCAAAACAAAATTGTGTATACGTGTGATTGTTGAGTATGTGACTTGTGTTGTTTTGCCACGTCACACTGAGCGATTCTTGTGACAGTGCAGTCACTTGAATTTGAATTGCATTTCACACGACAATTTCAATCAGCTTATTTCATTGTCATCATCTCATGTATTCACACGGATGATTGAGTCGCCTCACCGGATGCAGATTTTCGCAGACCGTATCACAAATGCTTGTACAGCTTCGTTCATAGTGATGAACGTGCTGTTGAGAATAGCCTGTCCGCTGACTCACTCGCCTTCAGTGTGATTTCAAGTGAAGGATGAGACTGTGAACGGTGTTCAGGTCGATTGGAAGCGATTGTTTCAATTGGAAGGTGGTTTCCATCGCCTGTTCACGTTGATTATATCGATGTTAGCAATTATGTCGCTGTGCATATTTGCTTGTATTTTGTTGATTGTGTCGACGTGGAACCACAGCACCTCTCTGACGCACAATGCCTGGTGAGCGTCTAACGATTCACTTTCTCCTCCTTTTCTCTTGTATGCACGTACATCAACAAATATCAGTGTGACAGCTGATCACTTCTATCACTATTCTCTGTCGTCAAAACAAAATTGTGTATACGTGTGATTGTTGAGTATGTGACTTGTGTTGTTTTGCCACGTCACACTGAGCGATTCTTGTGACAGTGCAGTCACTTGAATTTGAATTGCATTTCACACGACAATTTCAATCAGCTTATTTCATTGTCATCATCTCATGTATTCACACGGATGATTGAGTCGCCTCACCGGATGCAGATTTTCGCAGACCGTATCACAAATGCTTGTACAGCTTCGTTCATAGTGATGAACGTGCTGTTGAGAATAGCCTGTCCGCTGACTCACTCGCTTTCAGTGTGATTTCAAGTGAAGGATGAGACTGTGAACGGTGTTCAGGTCGATTGGAAGCGATTGTTTCAATTGGAAGGTGGTTTCCATCGCCTGTTCACGTTGATTATATCGATGTTAGCAATTATGTCGCTGTGCATATTTGCTTGTATTTTGTTGATTGTGTCGACGTGGAACCACAGCACCTCTCTGACGCACAATGCCTGGTGAGCGTATAACGATTCACTTTCTCCTCCTTTTCTCTTGTATGCACGTACATCAACAAATATCAGTGTGACAGCTGATCACTTCTATCACTATTCTCTGTCGTCAAAACAAAATTGTGTATACGTGTGATTGTTGAGTATGTGACTTGTGTTGTTTTGCCACGTCACACTGAGCGATTCTTGTGACAGTGCAGTCACTTGAATTTGAATTGCATTTCACACGACAATTTCAATCAGCTTATTTCATTGTCATCATCTCATGTATTCACACGGATGATTGAGTCGCCTCACCGGATGCAGATTTTCGCAGACCGTATCACAAATGCTTGTACAGCTTCGTTCATAGTGATGAACGTGCTGTTGAGAATAGCCTGTCCGCTGACTCACTCGCCTTCAGTGTGATTTCAAGTGAAGGATGAGACTGTGAACGGTGTTCAGGTCGATTGGAAGCGATTGTTTCAATTGGAAGGTGGTTTCCATCGCCTGTTCACGTTGATTATATCGATGTTAGCAATTATGTCGCTGTGCATATTTGCTTGTATTTTGTTGATTGTGTCGACGTGGAACCACAGCACCTCTCTGACGCACAATGCCTGGTGAGCGTATAACGATTCACTTTCTCCTCCTTTTCTCTTGTATGCACGTACATCAACAAATATCAGTGTGACAGCTGATCACTTCTATCACTATTCTCTGTCGTCAAAACAAAATTGTGTATACGTGTGATTGTTGAGTATGTGACTTGTGTTGTTTTGCCACGTCACACTGAGCGATTCTTGTGACAGTGCAGTCACTTGAATTTGAATTGCATTTCACACGACAATTTCAATCAGCTTATTTCATTGTCATCATCTCATGTATTCACACGGATGATTGAGTCGCCTCACCGGATGCAGATTTTCGCAGACCGTATCACAAATGCTTGTACAGCTTCGTTCATAGTGATGAACGTGCTGTTGAGAATAGCCTGTCCGCTGACTCACTCGCCTTCAGTGTGATTTCAAGTGAAGGATGAGACTGTGAACGGTGTTCAGGTCGATTGGAAGCGATTGTTTCAATTGGAAGGTGGTTTCCATCGCCTGTTCACGTTGATTATATCGATGTTAGCAATTATGTCGCTGTGCATATTTGCTTGTATTTTGTTGATTGTGTCGACGTGGAACCACAGCACCTCTCTGACGCACAATGCCTGGTGAGCGTCTAACGATTCACTTTCTCCTCCTTTTCTCTTGTATGCACGTACATCAACAAATATCAGTGTGACAGCTGATCACTTCTATCACTATTCTCTGTCGTCAAAACAAAATTGTGTATACGTGTGATTGTTGAGTATGTGACTTGTGTTGTTTTGCCACGTCACACTGAGCGATTCTTGTGACAGTGCAGTCACTTGAATTTGAATTGCATTTCACACGACAATTTCAATCAGCTTATTTCATTGTCATCATCTCATGTATTCACACGGATGATTGAGTCGCCTCACCGGATGCAGATTTTCGCAGACCGTATCACAAATGCTTGTACAGCTTCGTTCATAGTGATGAACGTGCTGTTGAGAATAGCCTGTCCGCTGACTGACTCGCTTTCAGTGTGATTTCAAGTGAAGGATGAGACTGTGAACGGTGTTCAGGTCGATTGGAAGCGATTGTTTCAATTGGAAGGTGGTTTCCATCGCCTGTTCACGTTGATTATATCGATGTTAGCAATTATGTCGCTGTGCATATTTGCTTGTATTTTGTTGATTGTGTCGACGTGGAACCACAGCACCTCTCTGACGCACAATGCCTGGTGAGCGTCTAACGATTCACTTTCTCCTCCTTTTCTCTTGTATGCACGTACATCAACAAATATCAGTGTGACAGCTGATCACTTCTATCACTATTCTCTGTCGTCAAAACAAAATTGTGTATACGTGTGATTGTTGAGTATGTGACTTGTGTTGTTTTGCCACGTCACACTGAGCGATTCTTGTGACAGTGCAGTCACTTGAATTTGAATTGCATTTCACACGACAATTTCAATCAGCTTATTTCATTGTCATCATCTCATGTATTCACACGGATGATTGAGTCGCCTCACCGGATGCAGATTTTCGCAGACCGTATCACAAATGCTTGTACAGCTTCGTTCATAGTGATGAACGTGCTGTTGAGAATAGCCTGTCCGCTGACTCACTCGCCTTCAGTGTGATTTCAAGTGAAGGATGAGACTGTGAACGGTGTTCAGGTCGATTGGAAGCGATTGTTTCAATTGGAAGGTGGTTTCCATCGCCTGTTCACGTTGATTATATCGATGTTAGCAATTATGTCGCTGTGCATATTTGCTTGTATTTTGTTGATTGTGTCGACGTGGAACCACAGCACCTCTCTGACGCACAATGCCTGGTGAGCGTATAACGATTCACTTTCTCCTCCTTTTCTCTTGTATGCACGTACATCAACAAATATCAGTGTGACAGCTGATCACTTCTATCACTATTCTCTGTCGTCAAAACAAAATTGTGTATACGTGTGATTGTTGAGTATGTGACTTGTGTTGTTTTGCCACGTCACACTGAGCGATTCTTGTGACAGTGCAGTCACTTGAATTTGAATTGCATTTCACACGACAATTTCAATCAGCTTATTTCATTGTCATCATCTCATGTATTCACACGGATGATTGAGTCGCCTCACCGGATGCAGATTTTCGCAGACCGTATCACAAATGCTTGTACAGCTTCGTTCATAGTGATGAACGTGCTGTTGAGAATAGCCTGTCCGCTGACTCACTCGCCTTCAGTGTGATTTCAAGTGAAGGATGAGACTGTGAACGGTGTTCAGGTCGATTGGAAGCGATTGTTTCAATTGGAAGGTGGTTTCCATCGCCTGTTCACGTTGATTATATCGATGTTAGCAATTATGTCGCTGTGCATATTTGCTTGTATTTTGTTGATTGTGTCGACGTGGAACCACAGCACCTCTCTGACGCACAATGCCTGGTGAGCGTCTAACGATTCACTTTCTCCTCCTTTTCTCTTGTATGCACGTACATCAACAAATATCAGTGTGACAGCTGATCACTTCTATCACTATTCTCTGTCGTCAAAACAAAATTGTGTATACGTGTGATTGTTGAGTATGTGACGTTCATCTTACCGTTCGTTCAGATTAGAAATAACTAAGTGTTTTAAGCTTATTATAGTTTAATGTGTATTCAGGTATATGATAAGTCTGTCTTCTTTGTTGAATTGCGAATTTTGATGATGAATTTTTCACTATTTTGTTAATAATATCATCACTCTTGTGCACTGTACGTTTTCTCTGATTGTGCTTTTGGAATAATGGATGCCCGCATACGCCTTTCGAAGTGATCATTTTTGAAACTATATATTAGTTTGTTTATTAGATGTATCACAAGGTGAAACAGTATTATTTTCTCGATGACATTTCAAACAAAATTTATGGTTCATTATCATATTAAGTAAAATCAAATGACTTCGAAACTTGAGTTTTATGTTTTTCTATGTCCTCTACATTTTGTCGTAGGGGTAGTTAAATTTTCCAGGTGTCCAGATTTTGAAACAATCGTATTACACCTATTTGTAGTTGATTCGATAAACAAAGCTTCTGTTATCAATGTTTCCCTTCACCTTGTGACATTAGATTTTAAAACTGTCATCCTATCCCATCCTATTTTATGGTTGTGTGTAACTGCATGTAGTGCTATAGCTGAACTATTCTCTAGGTTTCTTATCTTACTGACATCAACTAATCTAGATTTTGCTAGATTTTAATGCTCATGTAGTTTGACTGTACCTGTTTTACTACTTTCACCTGTTTATTTGACCTGACAATCATTGCAGGGTATAAGATAAACTAAAGTGTTTTGTTTTAAAAGCTCCACATGATCCTTTAATTGAAAAAGCTGGTTTCTAATTGAGTTTGTGGGTTTGAATGCCCTTTTAATTCCTGCCTTGTTAGGAAATCTGCGTAAGGTTCCCAAGGTTCCTTCTTTGTATGAAATTACTACTGATGATTTAGATTCCGTATTGTTGGTGTCTAATTAGCGACGCAATTTAGGAATCTTTAATCCTAAACCGTGAAATGGATAGCCTTACGATAGTCATTTGTTTCTAAATCAATTTAAGCTTTTTCACACGGGTTTGCTTTTGTTGACTGAGTTATATTTGAAAATGAATCACATAGTGAAATGCATTGTTCAGCAACCAAAAGCACTTGAGAGTATAGGACATAGGCTGCGTCATTCTAGTATTAGATGTAGTTAGTCACCATCGAGGATCTGGTCTCCGGCTTTCCGGTAACAATTAAAGCTGGCTCTTATATTGTTCAATCAGTGAGACCCCACTAAATGCCACATTACTCATGATTTGTAGCCGCAACCACACACAGGGGTTGTGTACTGCCTATGTAATCGTATCCACGATGCCCATTTTCACCTTTTCGAGACTCACCGACTGTATATACCAGTTTATGGTTCTGTCCCCAGTGATATTTCAAACGTATTACTCATCGTTCTAAACGTGAATGCGTTATCCACTAGAACACTGAGGCCAAGACCATCACCATCTTTCATATAAGGTGCATCAAGCACATCGATTCTTCGACTAGTCACCATCCACTTAATTACGTCTTTTAATATCAAGTTGATGTGAAATGAAGGATGTGCCTGTGTAAAATAAAATTTCGTAAAAATCATCACTGTTTTGTTTTTAGGCCAGTTGAATCAGAAAATGTAACTGAATTATGGCTCATCACACAAACATAAACAAACAAATGCTGTCACTTTTTTCATTGGTTACTGAAAGCAGCCAATCAGTGAAATAATGTCAAGCGTTACTGGTATAAATAGCCCAACAAAATATTCTGTTAGTGTCAAGTTAGTTAGCGACTATTCAGCATACATTGCGGGTGAGTTCCAGTTGTATAAATATTTATAAAATATATCATGTAATTTTTAATAAACGTTTGATAAAGATTCACATTCTCGTTTTCAAAAAGACACCATATTCATGCACGAATATTGTATAGATTGTGTCTGAACAGTCTTTCTTCAACTGGCTCAAGCATCCAGGTCAGCCCATCCGTAAGTTACATTTTATCACATCTAGTCTGGGTAGAATAGAACTCCAAGTAAGCAAATCTTAAGTAATCTGTACATTTGCGAGGAACTGTAGAACCGCATACGTTTTCTGGTTAATATCTTTGAAATTGGCAGTTTTGTCAGTTCATTGTGGCATCCCTTTTGATAAGTCTCTTTCGGAAATAATGTTGATATTGTTTGCAGTTCATGAGAGTTTGTTTAATAAAGTTAGGTGGATTTGTCAATTCGTGATGTTCTGGAAACGTTGAGTGAGTGTGCGATCAGTGAATATTCCATCTCCCTAATTCACGCAAGTGATTTTGGTGTTCTCTGGGCAAAACAGTTACAAAATTTAAAGGTTTCTTTCTATATAAAGAAGGGACGAAACAGAATGTAGATTAGCCTTCTGCCGAATTATATTCCTCAGTTCACTGTCTGTTACATACTCATCAACTGCTGAAGTCACATATCTAAATTTAGATCAGAGTGATGATATTCGCATTTCTGTTAGTTGTAGTAATTCAATGAAATAATTTCACACATATTTTGTCAGCAACAATGGAAATCTGTTTACTAAGTAGTTGTCTTTAGACTTCTGTTTAACTTCATAATGAAATCATCAATACCCTTTCGAGTGACAGTATTGGCATGCATCTCCAGTGGTGTTCATTCATTGGTAGATAATCCATGAAGAATTTTGACCGCTGTGTAGAAGTCTCTCTTCGATTTTATTCAGTCGATAAAGGATTGCATCAATGTGGCTGAGGGCGTGGGTCCGTAGGTAGCAAATTATGTGATTTTGTCTGAGCAAGATGTTCAACTCCACTCAATACTAAATATGATAAGTTCTTCAAATCACTCAGTCCCCAAGTAGCTGGTAGAGACTGTTGAATTAGCGAATCAGAAGCTTTTGAGATACAATTCATCAGTTTTCTCGATTCATTCAAGAACGTCAAACCTCTATACATATATATATATATACATACATATATATGCAATCAATTTTCAGTCTCACATTTCCATCCAGGCGAATTTCATGAATGATTAAGTCCTAATACGCAGACAAGCTAATAATGTGGCAGATGGAATTCTAAATAGTCTCGAGCGTTCACAAAGCACGTGTATAACATAGAGTGTTGAGCCGTATCTCAAGGTTTCACCACCGGCGTTTGGGTGTTTTCAAGTGTCACACCCAGGGAGTGATATTTTTTGTTTGCCATTACCATCACTGCTCCCTCGGCTTCCAAGTGTTGATGAAGGTAGGCAGCTGACTATTCAAAGAGCTATTCATGACTCACTGGCCCAGTTTTAGAGCCACACAGGAGGACCAACTGACAGAATGACTTAATATTGGTGTTGGATTTGTCAAGTCGTGATGTCCTGAAAACGTCGAGTGAGTGTGCGATCAGTGAATATTTCATCTCCCTAATTCACGCAAGTGATTTTGATGTTCTTCAGGCAAAACAGTTACGAAATTTAGATGTTTTTCTCTATATAAGGAAGAGACGAAACAGAATGTAGATCAGCTATCTGCCGAATTATATTCTTCAGTTCACTGTCTGTTATAGACTCATCAACTGTTGAAGTCACATATCTAAATTAAGATGAAAGTGATGATATTCGCTTTTCAATTAGTTGCAGTGATCCAATGGGATAATTGCACACATGCAGTTTGTGAACAGCAATGAAATCTCTTTCTTTAATTGTTGTCCTTTGTCTATTATTTAACTTCGTAATGAAATTATCTATCCCCTAACGAGTGACAGTAGTGGCATGCATCTCCAGTTGTTCCTTTATCGTTAAATAATCCATGAAGAATTGTGTTCACTGTGTAAGACACTCTCTTCAATTACACTCAGTCGAGGATAGGAGGCATTGATGTGGCAGTGGTCGTGGTTCCATGGGTAGTCTTCCAAATTAATTTTACTGTGAGTATGAGGGTTTGTCATGAATTTCCGATTACATTTGGCTTTGACATTCTCATCCGTTCCGCCTGCCAGTAGTCACACTGATGGTGTGTAGATAAGTAAGGGAAGAGAGATATTCCAAATTTATTCCGCTGAGAGCGACTGGTGCTTGTTGTAGGTGTCAGCTGGTTGTTTGGATATCTGATTGGTTAGTTGTCTTCATCGTTGATGGCTTAGGTTCTTCATCTGCACTTTTTCTGTGTTAACTTGAAGTCTTCTATGCGCTGTCTGTTGGTTTTCGTCTGTCCAAATTTCAGCCACGTGTCATATGTGTCTGATATAAATAAGGCAATAGTATTGAGCATTTTCGTCTCAGAATTTGATATCATATTCTAGAAGAAATCTACCTTACTCTTTCAAACTTGATAAACGTCATCAATATTTCAACTCATGAGGCTGTTAATCCATGGTTCCTCTGACCACTGGAATTTCCAGTATTCTCCACGACTTGTTTGGTGTTTCGAATTCCCACATTTTCAATATTGTTACTTTATATTTCTTTTTCGACTTCAATTTCGCTGCCTCATTTCATTCGAATTTATCGGTATAAGCTGAAATGAATAGTCGCCATCAACTGTAGGTAATGACGTTGTTTAAAATAGGCTTGTGTTCACCTAGAGCGTGAAAGAAAACAACACACTATATTCATACCGTCATCACTGCTAGAGACAAAAGTGTAATCAACGAGAACCTTGATCACTGTCGAATTTGACAGTGGCTGATTTCTCCTTCACACTCAACCGATATATCACTATGTTTCATTCTATCGGTTTCCGAGTGGAACATGTAGCTTGAGAAACACATCTGTACGCTGTCCTGTCTTCTGCCAACCTATACAGCTGGGTCCACGATTAACCATAATCTGTCATCCCTTGCTTGTACAACATACTCCATAACACTCTAGGATGACTCACTTGTCGATCCTCATTTGGATTCCCCTCGACCGATGGCCTTGTGTTTGATGTTATTCGACGGTCTTCTTAGTGTATGCCAGATCCTTGATATAGGTATGAAGCCTGTGCACTGTGGTTAGGTATTATTCTATTATGGGTGAAATTTTTCAAAACGTCTTATAATGTTATACAGTAATATTTACTGATGACGTTTCGGGCACAATTTTTTGACGCTCATAATCATATCAAGTCAATGCAAACATAACATTCTAACTTCGTTTATATGATTCCATTATTTTGCATCGCTTTATTTGTTTGGTGGTAGTAATTTCCATAATTCTATTATGATTGACGAGTCATTGCATCCTATTATACATGATGAGCGTAGACTTGATGAACAATTCAGTAATCAACTTCCCTCTCCACCTACCTAGATTACTTCATAGAATTTTAACCTTCTCCTAACCTATTGTTTGGTTGTGAGTTAATGAATGCATTCAGCGGAATTCCTGAGCCTTTTTTAATTTACCTTTTTTCTGGGGGTCAACGATTCTTACCTTATCTAAATTCTTATCTTACGACAATCTGACTACGTTCGATCTACTTTTTTGACCTGTTCAATTGACACAACTCACAGGCATTGCAATATATTTTGTTAACTATGATATGCTGTCTAATTGGTTCAACCAAAAGCTTGTCCCTGAGTGACTGTGTAGGTTTAAATGTCACTGTTATTCCTGCTTTATTAGGAATACTACTACTTTGAATCTCCTGTGTCCCCTCCTTATATGGTATAAGATTATATGGCTTATATTCTTATATATCTTATCACTACTAGTTTCATAATTTTTTTTTAAATTTTGCTTTCGAGCTCTTCTGAAGAATTTTATGGGATAGTTATTTGATACCAACGCCTCTTCTATCTGTATTATTCCGTCATATAGGTCGTTTCTTGTACTACCAAGTGCTAATGCATAGTATGTTAGACACTTAACTAAAGCACTCTTCACAGGCAGACAACGGATGAGATGAATTAAAATCTAAATATATATTGGAATTCATTGGCATTTTATAAACGCTAGTCTGCAGATCTCTAGATCATTGAAAGCACAGACGTCTGCAAGTAATTCCTCGTTCTTATTCATTACTCTGAGCCAGAGCCTCCCGACCCCTGATGAGCTCTCTTCCTGTATTGTCAGCTATCAGTTTGATATTAATATCGCCAATAAAGTATTCGATGTCACCATTTGAGATGTTTTACATCACTGTTTGCAGTTGTGTGTGAAAATCTCCCTACTTCTTCACTACTAGCGTTTACCTTGTTTGTAGCATTGTGCGTAGCACTAGATAATTTTTAGCTTCCTTCCGTGCTTTTTAGTTGAATCTCGCTTTTATTGCATGCATCATCTGTAGATAGGATTTTATAGGCACCCACGAGTGCATGATGTTATCATTCTGCATATTTGTTTGAATTATCAGATCTGACTGAGTCGTGTAGGACCAGGTTCGATGCTGATGATTTGAGGTCCAAATGAGAGTAACGGCCTCTGCGTGTTAGCACTAATTGTTGATCCTTGTGTGTAAATCAATCATTCAGTAGTATATGGTGTCATGCACATATGCTTGTCTCTTTGATCACTACTAAGCGTATCTAGCAGATCACGTATTACACTGTGAATTCTTTGCCGTCTCTTGCGCACCAGAACATCGTTCAATTGCCAGCTCAAATGGAAACTACGAGATGTGCGTGGGTCTGATGATGTAGTGTGGGATGAAGCCTGGAGATGATGAAAGTTGGTCACACCGGAAACTGTGAGTTGTGTTTTCGAATCCGTATGTTCTACTTGGATTCCGAAGCAACTGAAAAACTCACTCATTGTTATTCATTTCAAATTACATCAAATTGATTGTCATTGTTCTTCTTTTTATTATGTATTTTCAGCAAAATGGTGTTCCAGATGACAAAATTGAACCTCATCATATTCATCAGTCTGTGCGTAGTCACTATTGAAGCAGGTCATTCAAATGAAATGCCGTCTGTTAAACCAGGTAATTCAAATTAATTCTCTATGTGTAAACGACTGAATTAATTTATTGTATCACCGCTTATCCCGCTTCTCGATAAATCACTCCTTGGAAGTCATGATACTTCACACTGGTGACTGACTGACACACTTCAAGATGAAATTATCTTACCAGTGTGAGAACACATCCTCACTGGTGCTGAGGCTGGATAGCAGTGGTGCTATATATTGCCGATTAGAGGAATTAGGAATTCATTGACATCTATTGTTTTGTTCTGTGACTGAAATCATCTTGTGATGATATAGTGAGATCATCTTGTCATCTGGAATCTTCTGGTCTCATTCCTGATGGAATGTTGTGTGCGTACTAGTGAAGAACCTCAGATCGCGTCCATGTTTTTGTCACGTACTTCACGTAGGTCAGTTAGTCAATCAGTCATTTCGTCTGTATAATACAAAAACTTGGCGTATGCGTATTGAGAAGTAGCTCCAACAACCAGCTGCAGACTACTTTCCACAGCTGCTTTCCCCAGCACCTCATTGAACATCAGATTGTGCTCCAGGTCTGATTGGAAAACCGAAACTGTCGGCGAAACCAACGAAGAACCTTGCTAAAGAAATGTTCAAACGGAGACGGGGATTAACCGGTCACACGTTGTGAACGCTTGTTGTGAAATGGAGATTTGTGCATGAGTGAGTGGTTGATATAAGTTAGATTGTGTGAGTTCAGGAAATGAGAGATTCTGGACAATCGTGAAGACGTGCCGAAGAGAACAACATCTTATAGGACTATTTGGAGATTTTCAAAGAATGTTTTGCATGGTTTTTTACCTGTTCAGGCAATATCGGCGATGGTACATTTGAGTAGATTGAAAATCCCCATTGAGTCATATGAAAAAGAGAAGACATTCAGCGAAGAGACTCTTTTCGGCGAATTCATTCCCATAGCTGTACAATCACATTTATATATAAATATTTGTGTGTGTGTGTGTACATGAGGTTTGTCAAGTTTAGACAATTGATTAGTTAATACAAGAATGACAAAGTTAATCAGACAGCAAATAAAGTAAGACTGAGTTAAAAACTAGATGACGTAATATAATTGGCTGAAATGTTACAACTTAGGTCAGGATAGCAACAGAGGTAATTACAGGTAGAGATTAAGTAGAAGTGAAATTGAGTGAATAAGTTGGATGACGTAACATGAATGACTAGAAACTGAGCGTTGTTCAAGTCAGTAATTATATTATATTACGTCATCTAGTTTTTAACTCAGTCTTACTTTATTTGCTGTCTGATTAACTTTGTCATTCTTGTATTAACTAATCAATTATCTAAACTTGACAAACCTCATGTACACACACACACAAATATTTATATATAAATGTGATTGTACAGCTATGTGAATGAATTCGCCGAAAAGAGTCTCTTCGCTGAATGTCTTCTCTTTTTCATAAGACTCAATGGGGATTTTCAATCTACTCAAACGTTGCAAGGACCCAGTGACGGTGAAGGAGCTGGATGGTTTCCTGCGTTACTCCGTCAAGCTTGCGGTAGCGAAGACAAAGATTGATTTCTTAAGAGATTGTATAGATCGACATAAGTATCCAAAGATGTATTGGAAGTCACTGAGACGCAACCACATCCAACCGAATACCAGAACACTCAGACGACACACACGAAACAACATCGACTCCATTCAATCACGCGTCCCTGAGCTAGAGCGAAACGTCTACTCAAGAGCTCATGCAGTCGAAGACTTAGATCAAGAACTACGCCATTCCTTCGAAGAATATGTACAACAAGTCACTCAAAAAGAATGTAACAAGACTAAAGCAGATCTTCTCAAAAGCCTAAAGCCTACAATTAATACCGAATCTCCGTTCCCAAGCAATCCAGAAAAGTACGTATTCAATCTTTCAGACATCACACTGTCTACTACTCAACTAGAGGCACTATCTCTAGGTCCAAGTATTGACAAGCTACAATGCCAGGTTCAGTTCGAAAATCTAATAAACCAGACTTACGATCTCACACCTACATCAGACGAAAACCTACAACAATTCAAAGCATCAATCCTCGACTGTTGTCACAAGTTTATAAATACCAAACACAACGGAAGGTCCATCTTGACGAAGAGGCACCATAAGGAGCTGAAAGAACTTATGAAAAATGAAGAGATTATGATATTACGTCCTGATAAAGGCGGAGGAATCGTAATCATGAATCGCAAGGACTATATCAGTAAAATGCTGACTATACTATCCGATGAATGCAAATTCACAAAGCCGATCAACGAGAAAAACATGACTGAACAAACCGAACAAAAGCTAACGGACACCCTTCGTAAGTTGAAGACTGAATCCTTCATCAGCAGCGAAATGTTCGAATCCCTTAGACCGTCTGGCTCAAATATACCACGACTTTACGGACTCCCGAAAGTACACAAGAAGGATATCCCTCTTCGACCGATCCTCGACATGACCAATTCACCCTATCACCGCACAGCTCAATGGTTAGCAGATCTACTTGAACCAATCAGAAAACAAGTTTCCTGCCACACAGTTCGAGATTCATTCGACTTTATCGACTCAATCGAAAATATCAACGTATCCAACAAGACAATGATTTCATTAGATGTCACATCACTATTCACAAACGTTCCACTGACTGAAACAATATGCTACATATGCGAACTTATTCACTCAATGGGAATAAACATCGGTATACCCACCGAGCATCTTGAAGAACTCCTACTGAGGTGTACCCTGAATGTTCAATTCTCTTTCAACAACGAAATATATCGCCAAAAGGATGGTATAGCTATGGGCTCACCACTAGGCCCTTTGCTTGCAGATTTCTTCATGGCAAAACTCGAAAACACATGCCTGAAGAAAATGATCAATACCTTCGAAATCTATAAAAGATACGTCGACGACACCTTCATTATCGTCAACAACGAAGAAAATCTAGACGACATCTTAAAGTCGTTTAACAACTGCCACCCTGCAATTCAGTTCACGATGGAGAAAGAGTCCAACTCCACAATATCTTTTCTTGACGTCCAACTAACCAGAAGAGAACAGGATGGAACACTGAGAAGATCTATCCACAGAAAATCGACGTGGAACGGACAGCTTACTAACTTTCACAGTTGAGTACCACTATACACCAAACGAAACCTGATCCGTTCACTCAGCTACAGAGTTCGCAGAATCTGCACCCCGGACACCGTAGAAGACGAACTGGACACCCTCAAGAGAATCCTCGTCGAGAATTGCTATCCAGAAAGATTTATTGCAAAATCTATGAATCCTAGACCAGAAAAGCCGCCCATACTCAGCGTCAAGAAAAAACTACTCTACATGAACCTCCAATTCAATGGAGATCTATCTGCGGAAACACTAAAAAATCGACTGTCGCGCTCACTTAAGAAGTCCTTCTTCGCAGCTGAACTACGACTAACCTTCTCCACAAAACCTATGATTCATGTGAACGTGAAGGATAAGCTACCGCTGCTGGCCTCATCAATGTGCATTTATCAATTCACCTGCTCGTGTGGAGCCAGGTATGTCGGCCCTACCCAGCGCTCGCTTTCCAAACGTATCACCGAGCACTTACCATCATGGTTTTACAAAGGAGAAAATCGATGCCCCCGCAGTTCCATCTTAGAACATCTGATAGAATCCGGACACCAAGCTACACCGCAAACAAACTTCAAAGTCGTCTACAGAGTAAGAGGTGGTCTCCCTAAAGGTGTACGAATCAGACTTCTTCAAACTGCGGAAGCAATGGCGATTCACTTGCTAAGTCCTGAACTCTGCATACAGAAGAAGTTCGTTCAATCGTTACACTTGCAATGGACGTAATCTATCTTATTAGCCGACATGTAAATTCTACCTAATCTTTTTTTTCTGTCTCTTCATTAGTATTACTTTGTCTTCTCAATTGTAACATTTTACATTCTCAACTTTCTTGTTCTCTACCCCCACCCGATTCAATCTCTACACCCCACTACCACTGTTACTGACTTGAACAACGCTCAGTTTCTAGTCATTCATGTTACGTCATCCAACTTATTCACTCAATTTCACTTCTACTTAATCTCTACCTGTAATTACCTCTGTTGCTATCCTGACCTAAGTTGTAACATTTCAGCCAATTATATTACGTCATCTAGTTTTTTAACTCAGTCTTACTTTATTTGCTGTCTGATTAACTTTGTCATTCTTGTATTAACTAATCAATTGTCTAAACTTGACAAACCTCATGTACACACACACACACAAATATTTATATATAAATGTGATTGTACAGCTTTGTGAATGAATTCGCCGAAAAGAGTCTCTTCGCTGAATGTCTTCTCTTTTTCAGATGGTACATTTCGCTTCCTGATCGCCTGACTCGTATCTTCAGCAGTACACAGGTGAAGAAGGGATACACCGCTCTTTGTCGATTCATATATAATGGACAAACTAACTGACTTACTCTTAATCTACCATTCATTAACTGTATCTGGCTAAATGTGGAGTCGAGCATATTGACCAAACATTCAGTTCTTAGTCTCCCGTACTAATTGAGAACAATCGAACTCACTCAATCTATGAAGACCGCATATTTCGTACTTTGACCTCAGAAAGCTTTATAAATAATATGAGAGCACATATACTGCATTGCTACAAATCCCTGAGCACTGATTCTTCGAATACGAAATATCTTGCATGCAAGCATGATAAGTTGAGACTCTGGTATTTCGTCAGTAAATTGTTGACCTGGATGATGTCAGTATGTACTGGAAAGCACTCACTGACATAAACCTGGCTACGAATGTAGGTGGAACATAATTCTGTATTGCTGCGAGATATGAATGTATGACTCTAGAGTCTCAAACTAGGACGAAACAGCTGTCTAGTACTCTCAGGTTTTCCAGTGGTTCTCTAACTGATGTCAGCTCATGATGAAATCCTTCATGCAGTCAAACAAAATCTCTTCGAAACTAATACTTGAAAATTAATCTGATGCTCATTAAAGACTGGTCCTATTCAGGCAGTTAAACTGGGGTTCTAGTGAGAAGCCATGACCAGTAGGGTACAGCAGGTTGAAGATGAGGCAGTAACTCATCGAAGAAGACATTGCGAAATGGTCGTGCTATGTCGTGAATTGGCAGAAGTAAGAATTCAAGGACCATTGGATTGAGTCTCAGTGACCCAATGGTCTACGAGCTCTCCTTGTAGCCAGAAAGTTATAGGTTCCAACCCCGGTGGGTGCGTACTAATGAAGAGTCTCAAACTGGGACGAAGCAGCTGCCTAGTACTCCCAGGTTTTCCAGTGGTTCTCTAACTGATGTCAGCTCATGATGAAATCCTCCATGTGATCATTAGGTCATTATTATTTCACGTTAATCATGAAATAAGTCTACTTGTAGAGAATTCGAACATTTCCTTTAAACCAAAAAAATGACTTTTTGTTTATTTTATTTCAAGATAAACAGGTTAAAGAACTTGGGGGCGCTAAATTTACTTATAATGATGATTACGAAGTGATAGTTGGAGGTACTGAGTGTACATGGAGAGTTGATATGAAGAAAGCGACGGCTGATGAGGTGGCAAATGGAGGAGGATACCGTAATGGTTCTCTGTGAGTCTTCTTTCATATGTGAAATATATGTTCACTTAAACTATATTATGCAAATTACATCTAAATTACTTGATAATGATATTGTAAATATCCTCACCTTATTATCAAGAATGCTACTAACATTTTCGAAAGAGCCTCCGATTCTATGGAAGACTGAGGCCTCTATGTGCCGTTATTGACTTGTGTGTACAGTATAGTACTGGTGTTGTCAAATGCGATGGACTCATACCTCATGCAATTCACAATGAACAATAATAACAGTAATAACAATAACAGTAGTGGTAGATTTAATTGAGATATGTGTAAAATTCACTTGCTCCTGTAGAGCTCAGTATATTCAGCATGAAACGAAATACTGCTTTAAATCTTCAGCGTCAAAATGCGTTGCTAATGGAAAATGATATATCTCGAAGCTCTGTATATTCTCAATCTCTATGTTATTTTTGCGTGATCCTCCATACTCTTGAGGCTAATTGTACCGATGATCTTACGACCTCTGTCTTATTATCTTCTGCATTTCATTCTACTCATATGAATAGATTCTAAACTGAAGTTAACACATAGTCACCTTCAAAAAGATCTTTAACCGAATCCATCCTTATGCCATATAGTTTGTTGATTTCAGTTTCAGCTATGAACAAGACTAGCACATATGTATTGTTTTTATGTTGACAGCACGGTGAAAAGGAGTCAACTGAATATCTCCAGTCTGGGCATCAGTATCTTTAACAGTTTCTGTCGGTCGTCTAATATCTTGTCGATTTCTAGAGAAATATTTCGTTTGACTGATTATATGAGGCAGTTGAGACTGTTTAATGGTCAACCACTTCTCTTTCACTTTATAAATTCAAATATTCTGCCGATTCTTATTCCCTTTCATTATTCGCCTCACTTATTCTTCCATGGACATCTCAATGTCAGTCTCAGTCATATCACGTAGAACATTGGAGACTGTAAGTAGCGTTGGTGGTGTGCTGCCTTAGACTTGGTTATCTTACATAACTGTCAATAGGCTCATGATCACTCTCAAGTAGTTGCCTAAACGTATCACATTTGGTATCGAACATATTCATTACTATTCGCAACTTTCTACTTTGATATATATGAGTGTGAAAGCAGAAGGAATTCAGTAAAAAATTATCATTAGGTTGGCGGGAAGAAGTTTAACATCAATTATGTGGATTTCGTGTGAAGAGACAAATGTGAGAAAAGAACTCACGAAATGTCTAAATCAGTAAATAAATTGCGAAATCCTCCTCAGCTGGCTGCTCGACTGGTCATAGGTTCTTATGTCCTACAAACCTATGCACCTTTGAACGCGATAACTTCCACCTGACCTACAGTCATCAAACTCACCACGACGCATTCAAGCAATCGTCGGTAATAACCTTGCGTGTGATATCTACACTGCGCATATCCAATCCACCTTCTTTCCACTGTGAACATTCGTTTGGTGACATGTTCTTCTCTGACACAGACGTATTCACTTCTGTGAGGGACAAAAATCACTAGAATTGGTACTATATCTACAGCCACTTACAAAATTGCCTCTGATTGTAGAAATATAACCCTATCTATTATGCAATGCATTTTTGAACATTGGATTTGTCAAACCGATTGTGATGTGTATTTTTATGACTTGATTGTCGTCTCTTTTTTCCCCTCTCTTTCTCAAGGTGGTGTAAAGGCTGGAATGTTTATAGACAAAACTCGCCAATACCTAATATAATAATTACTAAGAAGAGCGAATAGAGTATGGCTGTGCAAAACAGTATTGGAGCTGCAGAAGAAAACTGTCAAAATAAGAGATATTATCTATTGTATAACTGATAAATAGTTTCAAGTGTGCTTATTCAAATGCTCTGCTCAGAAGTTAGTAAAACTGGATATGCTTCATTTTCTGAATACTCAGTATTTTTCTTCCTTTTTCTGTTGATTAAATATTCTCGAGTAAATGCATATTCATAAACCAATTTCGTGTTATCAACAAATATATCCTGAAGAGGCTCTTCACCCGAAACATCATCTGAGTTATTGGACAAACCCAATCATTTTTCAAACAGTCTCACTGAGAAAATGAGATTAAGAAAATGTCATTCTGAGTGAGTTTGTTCATCCGAATTGATCGAATCCACGACATCTGTGTAAAAGTGATGCACGAAGTTCCAGGAATTCGTTGTCTTCTTTGTATGGCAGGGGTATTGCAGATGTAGTGCATTCACATGACTTCATAATAGTATTTGTGTATCATGACAGTAAAATGAAGAGACCTGTTTGAATCTCTGTCACTCCAGAGCAGTCAGAAAATATATTTCAAAAGCTGTCCTACAGGAAGTGAGTCGTGAGTACGGATGGAGGAGTGATGAAATCTCTCCAGCAACCTCAAATAAAGAAATAGCTTCTTTCCTATGGAAATTTTTTAACACACAAACAAAGACAGACAGAGGCAGTGTTAAATGCGTTTCACTCCCCATAGGAATTTTCAACATTCTGGTGATCACTTCTGTCATCACTAGTATAAAGGAGTCCTACATGGATAGTACACCATGACATTGTTGACAGTAACTGCGTAATGTAGTGGAAGAGATTCTTGATCAAGCGGTTGGTTGAACGGATACACTTAGTTCCCCAACACAGATAGTATTTAGTAGTACTAATGGTATTTAATAAGTGAATGTCGGATATTTGAAGAGGGCAATGAACTTTCATTTTCAAATATCTATAATGTCAGTAGCACAAATGAGTGGAATACAGATGTTGTGTGAGTGTGTGTGAAACAAGTATTTGAATGGTTTGTACACAGAGGACGAAATGTTTCTTCAGCTGAACCTGACTCCAACAAATGTATCCGGACAAAAGTAACAAGGTAGACAAGCACATTAATTTCGTTATTGCAAAATGAAATGTCGACAAATTTATCCGGAAGTAGACAAGATTAGAAAAACGAAAAATAGTTAAAAACAAAACAACTGTTGAATATGACGCAAATGAAAATTGTACACAAGTACTGACAACAGCAATACATGGCCGGAATTGAGCACGAGTGTAGTTTCGTTGTATGGTGGAAGAGTGTAAGAGTATGAACTTCTGAAATGCTTGTTCTCATTGAAATATCAGTGATAAAATGACTAACAGTTGAATGATGATACCGAAAATAATGAAATGAAACTTTGTGTGGGCTGCCTAAAAAAGGATTAATGGATGGATTTAAAGAATGCAGAAAATACATGTATAAGAAGAGTGTGGAGTTAGAAAACATAACATGATCTGAGTAGAACAATGACTTCGAGTAAACATTGTGAACCATCAGGAACCGAAAAGAAAGAGATTGATGTTGGACCTTAAAATAAACTCAGATATATATGGAATTGCGAAGTTTTTATTGCATATTAACAAAACACTAACGACAGGTATTCTCAGTTTGATTTGTTCCCATTACAGAGACGTTTTCCACTGGTTAGTGTGAAAGTTAGGAAGGCTTCAGGTAAGATATTAGGTCTTGAACATTAATGATTCCTTCAATTTCATCGAAAGAAAGGAAAAATATAAAGCACCTATCAAATATTTGACATCTAATGAGATGCAATCCCTATATACGACCCTGCCTACTCAAAAGACAAAAAGTAGCATGTTTCAACACGAAGAAGATATCATGGTGTCGATGGCTGATATGAAACGTTATCTGATCAGTTCAAATTCCGAAACGTGTTGTATCGCCAGTTCAATGGAATATGTTTGTAAGTTTCTCTACCTCAAATATTGATTGCCATTTGCATGTACCATCAAGGAAAATACTACGTTGAAGTCTGCAATTCGCATGACTATGTTCCTTTGTGCATGTGCAAAAATGCTTTATTTTCCCATCTCGCGACCTGAAATTCTCATTGCGAGAAAACGATTATACAGCTAGATAATAAATCCGTTGTTGAGAAAAGTAACTCCGCTGAATCACTTGCTTTGAGTTATATTTCAAGTGAATAAATACACTGTGAACGGTATTCAGGTGGGTTTGAACCGTCTATTATGAGTGGAAGAAGGTTTGCATGAGATGATGATGTCTATTTAATCGATATTAGGAAGTATGTCGCACTGCATGACTGTTTGAAGTTTTTCGACAGAAAACACTAGAAACCGGATCATAGGTTGATCGCGCCTTCTTTAGAATATCTGTTAAGACTGTAAGAATTCATTTTCTAGTCAATTCCAAAGAACTACGAAACAGCTGTCCAGACCAACATAGTGTCCAGTGATTCAATGTTGTGCAGGTGGTTAGCGACAACATTGAACTTGAAATGAACAGAAACGTCCACTAATAATTTCATTGAACTTTTCGTCAAAATGCGTCTGGTATAGTGGATATCTTTTTGGATGAGGCAGTGGATCTATCGGAAATATGACTTTTGTTTTGAATAGTGTATGTTTGTGTGTTGAACGATGGAGTATTGCATATGATTGCTATAGAAGTAGGGAATTAAAAGACAGTTCCAGCGAAGAGAATTTTCTTTTCGTCGAAGTCATCATCTAGGCTGTACATTCGTGTATTTATATCAAATGGATAGGAAAGTTCCAGAGTAATTTCCGGTTAATGGTCAAATTAATAAAACTTACAATTAGGAATTAGAATGCCATAATAAGCAGGGGGATGGGTAAAACTCAAACAAAGTAGCATAATTACTAAGAAGATTCACATTGTGCAATTGGGGGTTAGAAATGTATAAATAACAAAATATACAGGATGTTTGAATAAAAAAACTAATGTGATGAATAGTTGTTTATGCAATCAGGGATTAAATATGTAGAAATAGTAAAATGACAAAATAAACAGGAAGTGTGGATATGAAAATATGGTAGTGTAGGCAGGGATTACGACAAACTCTTTTTACTAGCCAGGCTGAGTAGTGTTCACGAGCGCGTTTTCCAAGTCGGCGCATGGTTTGGCCGATGTACTCAGCTCCACAAGAGCAAGTAAACTGGTATATGCACGTTGAGGTGGCCCAATGCGACAGCTTGTCTTTCGCGTTCTGGTTGAACAGTTTCTTGCAGGAAAACGTCAGTCGTAGGCTTGCGGCGATGTATGTTTTTCTCGATGATTTGGAGAGGCGTTTGCGAAAAATTTCTGCTTCAATATCACCTTTGAATTCTAGATTAAGCAGAAGTATTTTCTTTGAAACGGATTGGACTTGTTCGGAAGTTTTCTCAGGTTTGAGATTCTTGTCTAGGAACCTGGGTGAGAAACCGTTTTCCATCAGAGCTTTTTGGAGATTACGCAGTTCTTCTTCAATCACTTCCTCGCTGCATATCTTCCGAATCCTCGAGGAAAGAGCGTATATCATGTTCCTCTTTCTGCTTAGCGGCACGAAGCTTTGAAAGTTGATGAATTGTCCAGTCCATGTAGGCTTTTTGTATATAGACCTTTTCAAAGAGTTGTTGTCGTTTCTCGTCACATGGACGTCCAGGAAGTGGAACATTCCGTCGGATTCAGTCTCAAGTGTGAAGTCGATGTTTGGGTGGGAGTTGTTGAAGATTTGAAGTAAGTTTTCAAGGTCCAGCTTCTCATCACAATTGATGAAATTATTATCAATGTATCACTTGTAGAAATAAAGGTCGTCGATAGTTGATGAAAAGGGGTTGTTTTCGAGGCTGGCCATAAAAGAGTCGGCTAGGAGTGGTCCGAGTGGAGAGCCCATTGCTACGCCATATGCTTGCCTGTGGATTTCATTGTTGAATCTGAAGTAGACGTTGAAGGTGCAACGTAGTAACAGCTCCTTTAGATAATTGATCGGTATGCCGACATCTATGCTGTTGCATTGGATGAAGTCACACAGAAAGCGTATAGTTTCTATCAATGGAAAACTGGTGAACAGAGAGACGACGTCTAGGGAGACCATCTTTTTATTTGCGAGGTTGACATTTTTAATTGAATCCACGAAATCGAATGTGTCACGGAGGTTGTATCTCGACAATGTTTCTTTCACTGGTCCAAGAATTTCTACCAGCCACTTCGCGATTAGGTGATATGGCGAATTGATCATATCTAATATAAAGCGGAGTGGGACGTCCTTTTTGTGCACTTTGGGTAGTCCATACATTTGTGGCGATGTAGAACCAGATGGGTGAAGTTTTTCACATAGTTCTGTATTGGTAATCGATTCATCTTTTATTTTTTTCAATATGTTGGTTGGCTGGAGCTCCGTCTATTCAGTTGGATCTTTTTGGATAGTCTGTTTTTGAAATTTGCTGTCATCACATATAATTGAAGAGAGTTTCTTCACATAGTCTGACTTGTTAAGCAGAACAATTCCAGAACCTTTGTCTGGTCGAGTTATTATCAGGTTTTCATTTGATTTCAATTCTTTGAGTTGCTTTCGATGTTCTTTTGAAAGCATATTACGAAGTCTAGGTTTTTTGTTGATGTAGTCGAGGCAGCAATTCAAAACAGTTGATTTGAAGTGTTCTGCACTGTCATATGAAATTGAGGTCAGATCATTCGTCTGACTAATCAAATTCTCGAATTGTACTTTGGTGTTCAATTCGTTTACTTTTGATGATGCATCACAAAATTTTGGTCCGAGCGACAACAGTTGCATTTGAATAGGTGAAAGTGAGACATCAGAAAAATTGAATACATATTTCTCGGGACAAGATGGGAAATCTGTTTCCTAGGTGACTGATTTGAAGCTTTGTTTAAGTTTTATGATGATATTTTCCTTTCTCTTCTCTGAGACTGTATTGGCGTAGTGTTCGAATGACGCACGTTCATCAACAGTTAAATCGTAAAGAACGTGGGAGCTCATTGAGACGTTTTGTTCCAGTTCAGCTAATCTAGATTGGACGGCATCAATGTGAATCTGGGTGTGTCTTCTGAGCGTGCGTGAATTGGGAGATATATGGTTTCGTTTCAAATTTTTCCAGAATGCTTTCGGGTAATCATGCTTATCCAAACAGCTTTTTCAGAAGGAAATCTTCGCATTCGCTTCAGCAAGCTTGACGGACAAACGTAGAAACTTGTTCAGTTCCTTTACCGTCGAACTGTCCTTGCTCGTTTTCCAATCACCGAATATACACATTTGATCATAGGGAATAAAAAGACAGTTGCAGCGAAGAAAATTTTCTTTTCGACGAAGTCATCATCTAGGCTGTACATTCGTGTATTTATATCAAATGGATGGGAAAGTTCCAGAGTAATTTCTGGTTAGGGGTCAAATTAGAAGTGTTGTGTGCGTGAGGTTTGGTCGAGAAGTCGGAAGCAGTGGATTAAGACATCACTCCAAAACGGTTGTCTGTTCAAATTACCCCTGCACCAAGTGATTATCACAATGACAATAGCAGAAATCTACAAAGTGAAGAATAACTTAACGAAAGCAGTATGCTTTTGTTTCCTTCTCCCTGCTGAAACGTTCTCCACTCAGTTGGATAAACCTGAGCTATGCAAACAAAACGAATTAATTCGGCCAAGTGCAATATCATGGGAATAACTTTGTTGCTTTCTACCAACCTCATTCTCGATTCTTTGCTTGCTTTTCTTACTCTTGTGATTCTTTACAACTCATGCTAATATCATTCCATATTTGCTCTAGCTTCTATGTCCATTGTGAGGACAACTCAATTACTCGAACTATTCATCTCAGCATTTACCTTAAAAAGAATCAATCAACAAGTTGAAATGGACAGTATTGAGTATTTATAATAATATTTAATAAGTGAATGTTGGATATGCAAAGTAGGAGTTCTTTGAATTCGGTGTAGAGATAGAGACAGCAACGCACTTTCATTTTCAAATATCTCTGGTGTCAGCAGCACAAATGAGTGGAATGCAGATGTTGTGTGAGTGTGTGTGAAACAAGTATCTGAAGAGTTAGTACACAGTAGTTCAAATTTTTCTTCAGCTAAACCTGCCTCCAAAAATATATCCGGACAAATATAACAAGCGAGACAAAGCAAATAATATTCGTTATTGCACAATAATACTTCGACAAAGTTATCCGGAAGTAGATGAGATTAAGGTGATTTAACTCCATTATGAATAAGATTTTATTTTGATAAATCACAGTGCTCATAATCATATCAAGTTGATATCTACTTGTTGCCATGTTGCCATGATAATCATGTTGCCACTCTTCGACACATAAAATAGGGTTTCACGGATGGCTCTAAAGAATTGCGAAAAATACATGTTTAAGAAGAGTTGAGAGTTAGACAGTATCACATGATTTGATCGAAAAAATTACCTCGAAGAAGAAACGGTAATTATCGAGAAGGAAAAAGAAGGCGAATCAGGAAACTGATTGATGTTGGACCCTACAATAAACTCATATATATACGAAATTGCAAAGTCCAAATGTATAGTAACGAAACACCAATGACAGCTATTCTGAGTTTGATTTTTTACCACTACCGAGAAATATACCATTGGTTTGTGTCAAATTGAGAAAGGCTACAGGAAAAGTTTTCCGTGGTCAACTGAAATTGATTTCGACAACTACCACCTAGGGAGTAGTGAAATACTGTCTGTGCCATGCTACAAGCATCTTGTGAAGACACTGGTACTTGTGGATCGCATTTATACATGGTGATGAAATTATCTGTCTTACATTTGGAGTGACATAGGGTAACAACACTTAGCTTTGATCACTGGCTTTGTGGTCGTGGCACAGTGGTTAGGACTCTCGTCAACCATGCACATGGTCCGGGGTTCGATCCCCTGCTGACGCACACCCGATATCTATGGTCGGCCTGCGAAATTTGGGCTACCGATATCCATGCTGAAAATACGGTGTGACATTAAGCTGTAATCAAAGTAAAAAATAAATAAATAAATATTCAACCGAAAGCTATTCATTTTTAAACAATCGGATTTATGGTTGTTACTGGCAGTGAGACAGCCAGAGCATCAAAGCATTTATCGACTTTAAATCCAACCAAAAGCGGTAGGTTGCGTACAAAGAAAGATGCAATATTAATGAAGTTTCTGACCGCCAATCTGGTCTTCCTGTTGAAAAAGTGACCTTTTCACCTACAGATTCCAAACTGGCCCAACAGCAGACAAACAAAGATTCCATCTGTGTTGTTGAATTCGCACTTATATTATATTGCAGGCATATAAAAAGACAGGATAACGGTTGACGATGAGGATTTTTGAATAGCCGTTGGATAGTCCACGTGTCAGATGTTCAGCTTTGTCCGCCAACGTCTCATCTCAGCATCTGTTTAAGACATGACATAATATCAACCTACTGACATGTGTTAGAATGATAATGAAGAGACATAGGAGACTGTTATTTGTTTCTCATTACCTTCATAAGCAAACATGGTTTCGACTCGGTTCATTGATGTAGTGACAGTATTATTAGTACTAGTTGCAGTCAGTCGGTATCGCAGTCAGTGTCAATACGGAATATCGAACATGTTAAATCTGCCTTACAAAAGTATACTCCAATACATTTTCTGTGAACAATCATGGCTATATCATACAGTCAGAAACAAGCATGCAGTATGATGGAAAAATGCTATAGTCGTGAATTTGAGAGTGGCCGCTTATGCACAGACGGGGAGTGAGAGAGTGCCACTAGTCATGCATTCCTTCAATTCTTCTTTTTGTAACTTGATTTGTTCGCCCCTTCATTCTTAATTATCATTATGGCACCAAAAACATTTGAATTTTAATTGCATTTCATACTATGACTAATATTACTATTACATGTATTCACACGTTTGCTTCAATTCCCCCAGTGGACACAGTTTCTTGAGAAAGATACCTTTTATGACTGCATTGTTGAAAAGAGTTTCTCCGATGAATCCCTCGTTTGAGTATTATTTTAACCGAATAAATACACTATGAACGGTTTACAGATCGGTGATAACTTACTGTTATAATTGGACGGTGGATTTCATGAG
This sequence comes from Trichobilharzia szidati, assembly GCA_944472155.2. NCBI lineage: Eukaryota > Metazoa > Platyhelminthes > Trematoda > Strigeidida > Schistosomatidae > Trichobilharzia > Trichobilharzia szidati. The sequence goes on along the minus strand of OX235273.1, from coordinate 137,329,977 downwards.
GAGTTGACATTCATTTGGTCAATACTAGAATACAAGATGCACTGCTAGAGTCCCGGGAACTTTTTCAAAGTAAACAATAAGTCGAACGCACCATCCTCAGGTGTCCTGGTGAGCGTTAAACCAAGCAGTTGCTTGATAGTTTTAATCTAGGTCGATAAAGCCTTCTAGATGAACATGGTTTTCAGCAGTTCTATATTGTACAGTCGGTTAGTGAAGAAATCGAATTTGAAGTGAACAGCGAAATCCTCTCTGAAGTTAACGAATTTTTCAGCGAGATGCATCTAATGATGTGTAGATTTCATCGAATGAGACATTGTATTACTAAAATATAGGACACAGAGTTGTGTCTAGTTGTTTTTCCACTCTCAATCGTCACTCAGTTACTGTCAGTTCATGAAACATACAAAGAAAGAAATGCCACTGGAAACGTTGGTCATATCTTAAGTTTGAAAGTACTTAAAAGAGAATAAACAGTCAGAGGTCATACTGAATGTAGACGAATACAACTGACTGAGAGTGGAATAATCTATGGAACAGAAATGGAAATCGAACATGGAAAACCACAAGTAAGTGGTGAATGGCAAGTTGTTATAACATCGTTTGGATCCCAGAAGCCGAATGCACTCATCAGAATTCAAAACTAGCTGTAGTGAAGTGAGAATACAATAGTGATTGAGTCGACCGTGTATCGTCCATTGGTAAGCGAGTATTCTTAGTGTTCGATATCCTATTTTGGGTACATAAAGACGATCACTCCGAATCTCGCCAAACGAATTCCTGAAACTTTGTGTATCATTATTTCCATACAAGTCATCGGTTCGATCAATCCGGAAGAACACAATCACTTCGAATGACATTTTCTTATTCTGATTACCTGATTGAGACTGTCTGGAAAATAATTCGCTTAGTCCAATGAAACACATGTAGTTTTATGTAAGATATTTGGTCAAGTTATTATCTTGTGAGTGAACCACTGTATTGCCTACCGCTGCGCTATATGTCAGTTTACATTCATTACCTCTTCTCTGTACCTACTCGAAGAATATTTCAGTATTGATGTGATGTATCGTGAAGCTGCAGGACTTCGAATCTGTGGCAGAAAGTCATTCAATGAAATTCTATTTATTGAATGCCCGGTACACTGACACCTTTCAGTTGAAAGGTACTGATTTAGAAACGTTATGAGCAGTACGCACTGCTGATGTGTCCGGATCTAGTCTGACATAAAAGCTGGTCAGTAGTGCTCTCGTTTTTCACTGGTTTGTTGGTATTATCTCAATCCATGTTGACAATTGAGATAAATCAAATACCTAAAAACCAACTGATGAGAATCAATCAGATGGACTGTATCTGTATATAGACAGATGTGCATTTCATGGCTTGTGAGGATTGAACTACGGTGGATAATCTTTGTGTTCTTTCCGCCTCCTTTCCCTGATGATGACCATTTTCTACTGTGTATCTCTTCGAATCAGGTGGACAAGTTACTGACGAAATAAAATAGTTTCTTTTCAGCCTACTTCGAGTGTAGGGTATGTTAGATTCGGTGAATCAGTGCACAAGAATTCGCAGCAGTGCAGTGAATTCGCCTTCATATTATTAAGGCAGCTAAGTGAAGTCAAATTAAAAATATCTGTGGACTTGATAGATTAACTCTGTTAGATAGTTTTGAGTTCGTAATAGAAACTAATAGTTGAAAGGTTGGTCAATATCCTTGATAAAGAATTTAAGCGAATTCTGCTAATGCATAGGAGTTTGAAACTAAATCACATGGTTTGTCCATTGGATGCGAATTGATAGTGTTTGATGTAGCGGAGAAAACGAGAGCTTTCAACGTTATTCATCATATCCCACCGAATGTGTCCAGTAGACTTTGTACTCATCTACTGCACACAGCGGAGGCCACTGGCATTCGAACTAGTCAACTTCATTTGTGCATTCGAAAGAATTTCGTACAGCCATTGTCCCTCCTTTGTTGGCCTATTAAGACATAACCAACTGATGAATTCCACACCACACTTTACTTGTATTCTCAGCCCCTCTCTCATCATCCATTAATCTTATCATATTCCAATTAAAACTTATTTCATCTACTTATCTTACATTCCAGCACAAAATTATCGGTTCATATGTTTCTCTCAGCCGTCATTAACTACTACGTCTAAATGAATATTTATTTCTTTATTCATGCTGTTATTCGTTATGTCGTTATTCTTGTCATCAAAGAACGCCACACATTTTCCTCCTTATTATTGATACAACCATTATTATTACTATTTTCATTCGCTTTATTATGTCTAATTACACAAATTATTATCCTACAGACAAAATAACATGATCGGTTTTATTTGAATTTTCATTTGTAAAGTTATGCATAATAGAGTTGAGCCTCGTCAGATATGTTCGAAAGCAATACATCCACAAAGCTTGCATTCAACAATTCAATACAATGAAGATGTCGTAAGCTACCTGCCTAATACCGATTCCATAATCTGAGTGTCTCTTCTTGACAAATGCAAACTCATTAAGAAAGACACACTCCGTACTGAAATCAATCGTTCACTCACTATCTCAACACACAAAAACATTCCATAAACACCGAATTTTATTTTAAATATGCATTTATTGTAGAAGATCGAATCTACAGAAAGAAGAAAAAAAATACTCAGTTTTCAAAATTTGGAGCGTGTTCATTTTAGTAACATCTGAACAGAGTATTTGAGAAAGCACAGCTGAAATTATCTCTCAGTAATACAATAATTGTGAAGTCTGATTTTGTCACAGCTCCGAACTTATATTTGAAACAACGACACTCTAACGACTTGTGGGTTGCTAGCCAAAACAACTCCTAGAAGAAGAGAGGGTGAGAGAAAAGATTAAAATGAAGTCATGAATATTCGTCAGAATCAGTTTCCGTAACTGCAGTGATCAGTTATGGATTGTATAATAGACGGTGGTATATTTCTCCAATCGAAAGCAGTTGTTTACTTGATGTTAGTTATATTGTCTTCACAAGTGGTGCTTATCCTGCACAAAAGTTGTTAAATCTGTTACAGTTTCATCTTTATTCTTGAAAGGTAACAACCGAAGTACTGTCGCCCGACCAGTATCTTCGGAGGAGTGGAAGTGACCACAACACATGTTATGGACACCATTGAGCGGTACTACACATCAGGCCACCATTACAGAGCAGTCCGACACTGAAAAGATGAGTTGCTTCTATACGAGTAGAGTAGATGAGAGCATGTGGATAATTGCACAGCCAGCTGAATGTGACTTTGCAATTCAGCTGCTGAATCAGAAAATTCGCGAGTTCATTTCTGACATTTGTCTCTTCACACGGAAACCATGCTGAATATCGTATGGTTGAGGTTTTGCATTTTCCTGTACACACCAGCATAATTTCTCACGGAATTTCTTCTGCTCCCACACTCGTAAAGATAAAGGAGAAAATCGCAAGTAGTAAAGAGGATATCTGTTGTCAGACGAGATACGTTGAAGCAACTGATTGCGATAACGCAAGTGCCTACTGACAATTATGCCAGTCAGCTAAGTCAAAGGTAGCACCCTATCAACCCTTCTTACAGCCCACAGTGTTCTACATTATGTGAATTGATATGAGACTACCAACGGAGATTCGTAAAGAAACGGAAGCGCAAATGTCAGATATTCCATTCAATCCCTTTCACAATACTGTCAACAATTAAACAATCAGTCCGCATGTGTTTTGTTTACATATGAAACTGATTGACATCAAAATGGATTTAGTTTAGAACATTTAAAGTGAGACTGGGTCAACTGTGTCAGATAATATTCCATTTAATGTAGAGTCTACTGAGACGTTGATTGTCATATAATCGGAAAATCCAGTGAATCTAGCCTTGGGAGAATACGGAAGAAATTGACAAGGTACAGCACTTTTAGGCACACCAGTTTTTGTTAGGGACGAAGTGAAGCGATCTCAATTTAAAACAGTATGTTGCCTTCTACCTGATATAACTTGGTCTGCAGGAGCCAGTCAATATATTGACACACATCTCAATTCATTCGAACACTGCCGCTCTTTCTATTACTATTATTATTATTGTCACACATTGTATGAATTTGTTCACGAGAACTGCATGCGTTTTAATGAAACTGAAAACAAACTGGCTATTACCTGTGACACCACAAGAGTGATGCTGTACATACAAGACAAGAGCGACACTACGAGGCCTCATTTTTATATGGAAGAGGAGGTTCTTTAACAAATGTACGTCATATTCCTGAGAAGACGGTGAGCATATTTACATTACCGTTATCAAGTGATTTGAATATAACGTTTGTCTTAAAGCCTCAGATGTCACACAATTCAAATATTAAAGTAGACTCACGTTGCACCTTCACGCTGTCCGTTTTCGTCTTTTGCGAATTTCGCTTGGTATATACAGTCCGCATCTCGAACGTTTAGTCGGAGGTCAGGGTACAAAGTGAATTGGATCCCTTTAAAATTAACAATTACTTCCCCTGAAAATTAAAAAAACAAAGAGACATTTTAGTGACTTACAAAAGAGGTTTGAACTCTCTAAAATTAGACCTACTTCATAAATGAAATGAAATGATAATGACGTGTAATCCGTGGAGTTTCAAAGTTCGCTTTGTAGAGATCACGAATGACAATTTACAAATCATTGATTCTTATCCACTAGCAATCGTCGCTCATTTTATGTCAGTAGTAGTCTGTCAGTCTTCAGCTATTCAATAAATATCCAAAAATCATGCAAAATAAACGAAGGACGCCGCTTGAAAATGTCACTCTTATCTTCAAATTGACAGTCTTGAGAAGAGAGCTAATTTACCTTGAATACAGAACAATCAAACTGTATTGGGTTGGCTGATTTCTGGGTCCAGCCAACTAATTCATCGTAATTTGGTTCCAATGAGCAGTGCACACTCACCGAAATTCGAAACAAGGTAGAAGTAAGTTGGAATTCAAGGGGGATTGATTCAGGTCACAGTGGCTCAGTGGTCTACAAGGCAGCTAGCCATGTAACCTGAAGGTCCTGATTTTGAACCAACCTCGTGGGCTGATACCGCAATGAGTTGAAACTAGACTGTTGAAACAGCTGCCCGACATTTCTCGCTGTGTTTCGCCGGTTCTCCATTATCATGGTTTTATGTGGTGCCACTTGAGACAAATCAATTCCTTACTAACTAACACTTGCAACTCAGAGTGTTTAACAACAAGGGGTATTGTATATTCATATGAGTATATTCGTCCAGAGACCTTGTGAGGATGAATGTCATCCCTACTGTGCTTTGTGTTCATTTCCCCTCGATATCTTGATGGTGAGTATATACCTGCAATATCCGCGTCGACAAATGAGTGACAAAATAAATGGGTTTTACATGTTATCCTGTTCCTTGTGCAGGATGAGAAGTTTGCGAAGAAATGGCTCTCGGGAATTAGGAGCAATTCAGTGAATTATGTGGAAAAAGCTCTAACAAGTCGCTTTGAAAGACCCAGTGACTTTACAGACTGACTGTGATATAATTTCCTCGAAGGTGATATCCGTGTCAATCCCGATTTCCTGTATTTGGAAGGATGTTGTCTGGACAGTTGAATGAATGACGTGAACGTCTTCAAATTTATCTGGCTTAGGGTGATCAGTGCTTTCTGCTTTCGTTGGTTCATTGCTTATCTTCCTAAACTCCGTTTTCTTTGTCTCCACTTCAAGCCCTCAATTCAGCGGCATATTAATTCGAAGTTTTGCTACTCGGCAATATATAGCACCACCGGTACCCAATCTCATCATCTGTGAGGTTGTGTTCTCACAGTGGTCACGAACTGTTACTGAAATTCAAGGTTACATCATCTTGCAGGCATTCAGTAAGGCAATCAATCAGTCAGTCACCAATAAGAAATATCATGATTTTCATGAAGTGATTTTTCGCGATCCCTAATCAGAGTGATATTACATTCACTACAGTCAATTACATACATAGAAAAATATAAATTACCTTCTCTACCAACTCTCATTGGGAGCACATATTCATCTGATTTAATTTGTATAATATTGACCATGCACAGACCGACGATCATGATGAGGTTTAGTTTTGACCTCTGAAACACCATTTTGCTGAAAATATATGAGAAAGAGAAAACATCATGAAGCTCAACTTTGATATAATTTGAAGGGATTGACTAAATTAGATAGTTTCTTTTAGAAATCTTCCGTACTGCACCTGAGCATAAAGATTAAGATGAAATTTTTCAACACCAATGTTAGTCAGTCAGTTGGTCCTTCGATATGGGTCTGAATTTTGGCCAGTGAGTCATGAACAGCATTTCGAACAGTCAGCCGTGCACTTTCATCAACACTTGGAATCCAGGGGAATAGTAGTAATAGTATTAATAATAACGAACAAAAGTATCCTTTACAGGGTTGATACTTAACTTAATCCAAACGCCGTTGGTGAAAAATTGAGGTGCGCTACACGCTCTATGTCAGTCATGTGCACTGTAAATGCGCAGGCTGTTCGGAAATCCATCTAAAAAATTAAAAGCTACTCTGAATATTAAGCACAGCCTTATTCTTGAAATTTACCTGGATTTAAAAGTGTTGACTGAATGGTCATTGCCCATATATATATATATATTGCTAGTCATGGACCCACACCATCAGCCACAACGACGTGATCTTTTATTGACTATCGATGAATAAACAGCACTGGAGACGCATGACGCTACTGGCACTTGGTAAAAAATCGATGATTTCGTTACGAAGTTAAACAGAAGTCTAAAGACAAAAACTAAGGTAACAGATTTCCATAGTTGCCCACTTCACCCATCGCGTTCTACAGTTCCACGCGAATGTAAGGATTACCTAAGTTTCCTATCGTGACATTCATACTTACACACCTTGATAACGAGAATGTGGAAATTTAATTTAATTACATATTACATAGTATATCATATGAATATTTATGTCACTGGAACTCACTTATTCGCAATGTGTACTGAATAGTCACCAACTAACTTGCTACTGATAGACTATTTCGTTCACATATTTATACCATTAACACATGAAACTATTCCATTCATTGGTTACTTTCACCAGCCAATCAGAATTTGACTGAATCTGTTTGTGTATGCTTGAGTGATAACCAATTATTTAGTTATAATTGGATTTAACTTGATTAGAGAAAAGTCATCAACACAAAACAGTGACGATATTATGAAACAAAGTTGAAATTGTAGATCATTGCTCAGATTAACATTTTTATGCAGGCAGATGTATGATATACGATAGAAAATGTATTTTACACAGACATACATATCCATCATTTCACATCAACTAATTATTAAAAGAATTACTTGAATAAATGGTATATAGCTTGGAAAGAGACGATTTGCTTGATGCCTGTTGCACGAAAGTTGATGGCTTTCATGGTCCGAGTGTTCTTGTGGATGAGGTTTTGACAATTGGCACTGATTTTGAGTCTAATTGACGACAGCACCCGAACGAGGTGAAATCGACATCGTGGATTCGATTCCACTGCTACTCACCAGACATCACATTAACTTCGCCTTCAACAACAGACCTCGTTTTGGTTTACTCACTGGAAAGTACCAACACGTGAACAGAGGCTAAACGTTTCGTTCCACTCAGCCGTTGAGAAAAACGGATGCATTGAAAACTAAGGGGGTACTGGATAGATGTGTCGTCGTAGCTTAGTACATATTGACAGTTCATATCTCCTGTGAGGGCCAGCAGTTAGAATTCATTGGCGATTGAGTCGGATATCACTTGCTGAATGGTCTACGAGTAAGCGTTCTTCGTAACAGCAAGGCCCTAGCTGCAAACCACACTGGTACCTGTGTACTGCCGTTGAGTTTATTATTAGGATGACGCAGCAGCTGTTCAATATTCTCAAGTGTTTTTAGACTGTTTCAAAATTTATTTCACTTCGTGATCCAATTTCAATTACGAATCAAACCATGAAAGCAAAATCTTGTAAAAAATCAAAATTGATTGAAAACAAATGATTTCTATGAGGTTATCCATTTTCTGTTATGTGTACGGTGATTAATTCGAACTGTATGCAGGACGCTGATTCTCGACGTAAACATTGACGTAATTTGTGGTCCAAAAGTGGCTTGCTGGCAGCTCTCACCATAGTAGTATTCAGCGCCACACCCGCAATACTACCATACAAGGAAGACAACTAAGTTCCGGATTTTCGGTTGTCATCATTCCTAAAGACATGGTCGATTCGACCAATTCTCATGTACATACTCACTTTGAATACACATTTCCGTATTCCACTTATATCAGTGAGACTATTTAGCAGTACTAATCACCCCTTTTATTTTCAATTGCCTACTGATGCCACAACCTCACTCCCCTTTCAACTTCCATATAACCTATAAATTCTTCTATTTGTGACATTAATTGTTTTGCCAATGCACACTGAAGGGTTATTATGACGTAACAAAAATTTCAATTTGAAATGCATTTCATACTATGACTATTATCTCGGGAAGGCGAGAAACACATTCATCAACCTGAAACCAGTCTGGAAATCTTCGTCACTCAGCCAGTATCAACAACAAAATTCGGATTTTCAATACAAACGTCAAGTCAGTTCTTCTAAACAGATCAGAAACTTGGCGGGTCACAAAGAATAGTATTTCCAACAGCCTGTTGCAGACCTTTATCAACAACTGTCTTCGTCACTCTATACTGAAGTTCAGATGGCCGGAAAGAACAATAACTAACAAGGAACTATGGGAAGAAACAAAGCAAGAACCAATAGCCTAACAAATATGCAGGAGAAAGTGGAGATGGATTGGACACTCGCTGAGGAGGCCGTTGGGTGACATCAAGCGTCAGGCCAGTGCTCGAGTGGAATCCGAAAGGGAAGCGGCGAGTGGGACGTCCATCCAAGAGTGACATGTAGGAGATCGTGTGATGAGGAACTGAAACAGTATGGATTAACATGGATGCAAGTGAAAAGTACAGCAGAAGACAAGAGCAAGTGGAGGCGTGCAGTTGAAGCCCTATGTTCAACTAGGAACCCAAGGAAATAATAATAATAATGTATGCAAATGCATGCATGAATTCGCAAGTAAACTGTCACACCTGGATTATAGGTTGGTTGCACCATCCTTAAGTTACCTGATAAACAACAATGTAAAAATGTAATTGCAATACAATCTCAAACAAGGACGAAACAGCTGTCCAGATCAACCCAGCCTTCATCGGTTCTACGCTGTACAGTCGGTTAGTGACAGTGAAATGAACAGTAAAATCCTTTGTGAGGTTAACTGATGTTTCAGTGAGATGCATCTGGTTATGTGAAGATTTCCAAGAAGAGTCAGTGGATTATTGGTAAAAAAGACACACAGAGATGTGCTCTGTTGTGTAATATGTATGTTAACACGTTGTGGGCGCAAAAGAGGACATCGATAAATATAGATGCATGAATAGGATACATGATTACAATGTGTTCAAAATTCTTAAGGTTAGTTGACAGTATGAAAAGAAGTATGCGTATCAATCGTCAAATGCATAACAACTTGACTGTCAAGTGCATCACAATTTCAAGACTATTGTACACAAATTCACAAGACGAAATTTTACCACAAATATTTCACATAACGAAACATTTCATACATTATATGTGAACTGCTCGATAAATCAAATGCTAATAAAGAGACAAGTAAATAGGCAAGATATCATATAGAAGTGACTGGTAAAGATGAATAAATAAATGCCACGCACACCTACAAAAACAAACAAGTTTTTACTGAAAATAAACAGAAATTACACAGCGCTCACAGTGAATTGGTTCAAATGAAATAAACCTGATATATTTAAAATTTTTAGACAACACTTGACATTTTTAAAACATTTTTGATTTCAATTCGATTATAAAACAATGTTTAATAATTTTGTAATTTATCCACATCAACTCTACCCCTTATAACATATTAATTATCGTTATTCTTAACAAATATATGTATATTGACTGAGCAAATATTTAGTCCCACTTAATGAAATATTCTGTAATATAAATACGACTGCACAGCTTGAAAATGAAGTCGATGAAAAGAAATTTCTTCGCTGAACAAAAAACTGATATATTGTAACGAAAGAGAGAAGATATTCTAAAAACTCAGGTGAGAAGAACACGATCTGAAAAGCATATGTGATATGGTATCCAAGATACTGTCTCCAGTCAGGCAATTCAATCATCCGTGTGATTGCATGAGATAAAAACAACAAAATAAGATAGCTACAATAGTCGTGTGAAATGCAATTCAAATTCAGATGATTGTCAATTTAGCAGAATCTTTCAGTGTGACGTGGCAAAACAATTCATGTGACATGTACAAAACACACATAATCACAATTTTGTTTTGATGAAAGAGGATTGTGATAGAGGTGATAAGCTGTCACATTCATACTTGCTGATGTTAGTACATACTACTATCACTATCAGATTTCATCAAAACAAAATTGTGATTATGTGTGTTTTGTACATGTCACATGAATTGTTTTGCCACGTCACACTGAAAGATTCTGCTAAATTGACAATCATCTGAATTTGAATTGCATTTCACACGACTATTGTAGCTATCTTATTTTATTGTTATTATCTCATGTATTCACACGGATGATTGAATTGCCTCACTGGAGACAGTTTCTTCGAAACCATATCACACATGCTCCAACAGCTTTGTTCGTAGTGAATTTGCTGTTGAGAGTAGCGTCTCCACTGACGCACTCACTTTCAGTATTACTTCAAGTGAAGGATGAGACTGTGAACACTGTTCAGGTCGATTGGAGGGGAATGTTCTACCTGGAAGGTGGTTTATATCACGAGTTGTCATTGATCCAAAGTTTTCAGCAATTATGTCACGCTGCATGATTGTTTGGAGGTTGTTGACAGTGAAGACGTGTCAGCGAAGCACAGTTCTCATACTCATACGTATGATCGAAGACAGCTAATCTTTTCATGTCTGCTGCTCTCAATGGTCAGGTCTCACAGCCATAAAGGAGAACGGAGCGGACTGTTGACCAGTACACACGTCCTGTGGTCGATAGTCAAATATCACGTCTACGCCAGAGACGGTGTAAACTAACATATGCGAAACTAGCCCTCTGTATTCGTGCTAAGATTTCGTCGAAGATCAACCCGTTGGGGCTGATGGTACTTCCCAAGTAAGTGCAGCGGTCAACGTGCTCTACCACTTCACTTCATATTTCTAATCTAGGGATCGGTGTAGTCCAATCCTGCAGCATCATCTTACATTTTACATGGGTGAATCGTATGCCAAACATACGAAGATTGTTGCTCAGGGTGTTCAGTAGACTCTGCATTTTGTCAGCGTCCTCACCTGGAAGGTTTATATCGTCCGCATATTCTAAGTCGACGAGATTATTCCCTGGTAGCAAGTCAATCTCTGAGTCGCTAAAGTGTGCTACGGTTAAGTCCATTAGTACGTCTATGATGAAGTTGAATAGGAATAGGGATAATGGGCATCCTTGACGGACGCCACTAGTCGTCACCACTTCAGATGACAACTCGCCATAAGCCCTCACCTGGCTGCATGAGTACGAGTAGAGTGCCTTAATCAGTGCAATGTATTTTCTTGGCATTCCCTTTACAGCCAAGCATCGCCAGAGAAACTCTCGGTCAACAGAATCGAATGCCGCCTTTAGGTCAAGAAATATAATGATTGTCGGACGTCGGTAGGCAGGCCTATGTTCTAGAATCTGTCGAAGGGTGAAGATATGATCAATACATCCTCTTCCCGGCCTCAAACCTGCCTGGTTTTCTCGTGTTTGTGCCTCCCGAGCACCAATTAGTCTACGCAGTATTATTAAGCCTAGGATTTTAGTCTATATTAGTCAAGCTAATCCCTCTGTGATTATCACAAGAAGACTTGTCTCCCTTCTTGTATATCGGGATGATCAGTGACTTACACCAACCCGATGGGACTTCTTCTGATTCCCAGACGCTGCCTAGAACCTCAAGTAACGCAGACAGTAAACTGTCTCCACCGTACTTAAATACCTTTGGAGTCAATAAATCAGGTCCCGCCGCTTTGCCTTGCTTCAGATTAGTGACAGCTTTAGTAACCTCGGTTAAGGACGGAGGACCTGTGTCTATATCCCATTCAGGGAGGTGTTGGATGTCCGGCAGGTTAAGTGTGGCTGTAGGCCAATTAAACTGCTCCTCATAGTTTTCTTTCTAGAGCCCCAGTCGTCTATCCTGGGAGCTAATTATAGTGCCATTTTTCTCCGAGATTGTTTTGCTTTTCATTTGCCTTTTGCCACCTGTTTCCCTGATAAGCCTAAATAGTTGTCTGGTGTTACCAATTGCCGATGCCTTTTCCATCTATTTCGCTTTGCCGCCAACCACTGTTCACGGTCCTTGCGAAGACTTTTTGTTAGTCTTCGTTTAAGTACCTTTCGCTCCTCATCATAATCGGAGCTCGCTGGAATCAGTCTTCTTGCGTCAGTCAGTTTGGGTGACGTGGTAGAGATCCAATGGCTTTTATTAACTTTAGGTTTTAGCTTATTGACAGCTTTCACGGCTGTGTCCACAGCTAACTGTATGTTGTGCCAGGCTATCTCAAGGGAAGTCCTGCTGTCGACCTCAGAAACTAGTTTCGCTATTTCTTCCTTAAATAAGCACTCAGTGTCACTATCTAGCTGGGGACGTAACTGTTTCACTGTCGTCAATTTCTTATGTCCATTTAGTCGTAAGCATAAACGTGCGCGAACCAGAGCGTGATCAGAGTCTATGCACGTGTTTCAGAAGGAGCGACAGTCTTCTACCGACCCTCGCCAACGATACCCTATGGCTATGTGGTCTATCTGAGTCCAGCGTTGATTTGGTGATGGAGGTCGCCAGGTTTCACAATGTCTTTCTGTTTTCTGTACTCATTGGAAGAATTTTTGAGTACTGATTCGATTTGTCGTGAAGCACTAGGACTTCGAATCAAATTCGTAATGACGTCTACTCCAAATATCCCACTTCCTTTGTTTCAGTAATAATATGACTGTTTATCACCACCTGTATTGGGAATTAAAATGAATTGTATCAAACAAGCGCCAGACCAAGACTCTCTGAGGAACTATGTTATACTATTGATGACAGAAGTTATCACCGGAATACTGAATATTCCGATGGAGGTTTAACTGCATTTTTCGCATTGCCTCAGCCTCATGCTGTTAATCTACAGCTTTCCAGTGATAAGAAGCATTTTCCTGTGTGAGATAGTTAAAGGCAATTGGTGAGCATCCCAATCCCCCGGTGCTTCATGACATTCATTAATAAGGCATATCTGCGAGGCTCAAAAAACTCATAACATCTCCGAAGGTTCAAAACACGCTACTCAGTGTTGCAGTCAGAGACGGTACCACCAAACCATTCGTTGTCAAGATTTACTTCCTGTAGGACAGTTATTGAAATATATTTTCTGACTGCTAGGGAGTGACATGATTCAAACTGGCGTCTTCAGTTCACTGTCGTGATATGCATATACATTTATTAGGATTCAGACTTTAGACTGCCTGTTGTTTCGCTTCATGGTTTAACAGTAAACACTCTTGTAAAATCGAAGGCATACAAGCCCACAGATCAAAATTTGATCAACTTTTTGCAAACTGTCTTAATATGAGTCGCGATTTAGGAATCTTTAATCCTAAATCGTGAAATGGATAGCCTTACGATAGTTTTTTTTTAAACCGATTTCAGTTTTTTTACACGAGTTTGCTTTTGTTGACTGAGTTATATTTGAAAATGAATCACATAGTGAAATGCATTGTTCAGCAACCAAAAGCACTTGAGAGTATAGGAAAGCGGCTGCGTCATTCTAGTATTAGATGTAGTTAGTCACCGACAAGGTTCTGAAATCCGTGCTTCCGATTACAATTAAAGCTGGCTCTTAGAGCGTTTGATCAGTGAGACCCCACTAAATGGCAAATTACTCATGATTTGTAGCCGCAACAACACACAGCGGTTGTGTACTGCCTATGTAATCGTATCCACGATGCCTATTTGCACCTTTTCGGGACTCACCGACTGTATATACCAGTTTATGGTGCTGTCCCCAGTGAAATTTCAAACGTATTACTCATCGTTCTAAAGGTGAATGCCTTATCGACTAGAACACTGAGGCCAAGACCATCACCATCTTTCATATAAGGTGCATCAAGCACATCGATTCTTCGGCTGGTTACCACCCACCAAATTACTTCTTATAATATCTAGTTGATGTGAAATAATGGATGTGCCTGTGTAAAATAAAATTTCGTAAATATCATCACTGTTTTGTTTTTAGGCAAGTTGAATCAGAAAATGTAACTGAATAATGGCTCATCACACAAACATAAACAAACACAAGCTGTCAATTTTCTGATTGGTTAGTGGAAGTAGCCAATGAGTGAAAGAATGTCATGCATTACTGGTATAAATAGTCCAACGAAATATTCTATCAGTGTCACGTTAGTTGGCGACTATTCAGAATACATTGCGGGTGAGTTTGAGTTGTAAAAATGTTTATATAATACGTTATGTAATTTTAAATAAACGTTTGATAAAGATTTACATTTTTGTCTTGAAAAGACACTATATGTGCATGAATTATGCAAAGATTGTGTCTGAACAGTCTCTCCTCAAACGGCGCAATAATGTAGACCAGCCAATTTATAAGTTACAATTTATCATATCTAGTATTGGGCAGTGAAGAACCCAAAGTTAGCAAATCGTAACTAATCTGTAAATTAGCGTGGTATTGTAGAACCGCATAGACGAAGTCGTTTTCAAAAATAATGTTGATAATGTTTGCAGTTCTTGAGAGTTAGTTTAATATTTTGGTGGATTTTTCAACTCGTGTTGTTCTGGGAACGTCGATCGAGTGTGTCATCAGTAAATATTCTATTTTGATGTTCTTTAGGCAAAGCAGTTACGAAATGTTTTTCTACATAAGGAAGAGATGAAACGGAATGTACATCAACCTTCTGACGAATTATATTCCTCAAATCACTGTATGTTATGGACTCATCAACTGCTGACGTCACATATCTAAATTTAGATCAAAGTGATGATATTCGCTTTTCAGTTAGTTGCAGTGATTCAATGGAATAATTGCACACATATTTTTTGAACAGCCATGGAAATCTGTTTCTTTAGTTGTGGTCTTTAGACAGAAGTGGCATGCAATTTCAGTGGTGTTCATTCATCGTTAGATAATCCATGAAGAATTTCGACGGCTGCGCAGAACAGTCTCTTCGATTTTGCCCACTCGAGAGAGGATATCATCGATATGCCTGAAAGCGTAGGTCCGTGGTTAGCAAGATATGTGTTGTCGTCTGAAGAAGATGTGCAGCTCCACTCAATTCTAGATGTGATAAATTCTTCAAATCACTCAGTCACCAAGTAGCTGGTAGAGACTGTTGAACTAGCGAAGCAGAAGCTGTTGAGATACAATTCGTCAATCAAGAACGTCAAACCGCAATAGATATATATATATATATGCAATCAATTTTCAGTCTCACATTTCCATTCAGATGAATTTCATGAATAGGTTAGTCCTAATACGCAGACAAGCTAAAAATGTGGCAGACGGACTTCTAAACAGCCTCGAGCGTTCACAAAGCACGTGAACAAGTGTCACCCCCTGGGAGTGATATATTTTGTTTGCTATTAGCATCATTGCTCCCTTGGCTTCCAAGTGTTGATGAAGGTAGGCAGCTGACTATTCAAATTGCTATTCATGACACACTGGTCCAGTTTCAGACCCACATAGAAGGACCAACTGACAGAATAACTTAACATTATTGTTGAAAATTCTCATCTTAATCTCTGTGCTCAGAAGGAGTGCGAATGACTTTCAAATTGATTTCAGTGTGAGGATGAGGGTCTGTCATATATTTTTGATCAGATTTCGCTTCGACATCCTCATCCGTTCTGCCTGCCTATAGTCAAAGTGATGGTGTGTGGATAAGTAAGGGAAGCGACATATTCCAAATTTATTCCTCTGAGATTGATTGGTGCTTTTTGTTGGTATTGGCTGGTTGTTTGTATATCTGAATGATTAGTTGTCTTCACTGTTGAATGCTTAGGTTCTTCCTCTGCACTTTTTCTGTGTTAACTTGAAGTCTTCTATGCGCTGACTGATTCTTCTGCCAGTGAGTTGGTCTTCGTCTATCAAATCTCAGCGACGTGTCTTATGTGTCTGATACATATACGACAACAGTATTGATCATTTTCGTCTCAGAATTTGACCTAATATTCTAGAAGAAATCCACCTTACTCTTTCAAACTCGATAAACGTCATCCATATTTCAACGCTTGAGGCTGTTAATCTCTGGTTCCCCCGACCACTGGATTTTCCAGAATTCCCCACGACTTGTTTGGTGTTTCGAATTTCCACATTTTCAACACTGTTACTTGGAATTTCTTTTTCGACTTCAATTTCACTGCCTCATTTCATTCGAAATTATCGGTATAAACTGAAATGGATAGTCGCCATTAGTCAGAGACTGAACTGTAGGTAGTGACGTTGCTCAAAATAGACTTGTGTTAACCTAGATGCCTGCATGTCAAATCAAGCGTGAAAGAAAACAACACAAAATATTCGTACCGTCATCACTGCTAGAGACAAAAGTGTAATCAACGAGAACCTTGATCAGTGTCCACTTTAACAGTGGCTAATTTCTGCTTCACACTCAATCGATTATTTTGCACCGCTTGATTTAATTGGTAGTAGTAATTTCCATAATTCTATTATGAATGACGAGTCATTGCATCCTATTATACATGTTGAGCGTAGACCCGGTTATCAAGGATTCAGTAATCAACTTCTCTCTCCACCTACCTCGAAAACTTCATAGAATTATAACCTTCTCCTACCCTATTGTTTGGTTGTGAGTTATTGCGTGCATTCAGTGGAATTCCTGAGCCTTTTTTAATTTACTTTTCTTCTAGGGGTTAACGATTCTCACATTAACGAGATCCTTACCTTACAAAAATCTGACTACCTTCTATCTACTAGTTTGACATGTGCAGTCGACCCAACACACAGGCATTGCAATATATTTTGCAAACTGTAATATGCTGTCTAGTTGGGTCAACCGAAAATGTCCTTTAACATACACAGCTTGTCCCTGAGTGAGTTTGTAGGTTTAAATGTCACTCTAATTCCTGCTTTATTAAGAATCCTACGTAGGGTCTAAGATGTCCCCTTCTTATATGGTATACCATTAAATGGCTCATATTCTCTCTTATGTACCTTATCGGAACTAGTTTCACAATTATTTTTATTTTGCTTTTGACCTGTTCTGAAGAATTTCATGGGATAGTTATTTGATACCAACGCCTCTTCTATCTGAATCATTCCGTATTATAAGTCGTTTCTTGTACTACTTGGTGCTAATGCAGGGTTTGTTAGACACTTAACTATAGCAGTCTTCACAGGCAGACAACGGATGAGATGAATTCAAGTCTAAATATATATTGGAATGCATTGGCATTTTATAAACGCTCTATCGTGCAGATCTCCAGATGATTGTAAGCACAGATGTCTGCAAATAATTTTCCATTCTTATTCATTACGGTGAGCCAGAGCCTCTCGACGCATGATAAGTTCCCTTGCTGCATTGTCTGCTAACATTCAGGCATTCATATCGTCAATGAGGAATTTCATGTCATCATTTGAGATGTTTTTCATCACTGTTTGCAGTTGTGTGAAAATCCTTATTCTTCTTCACTGCTGGTTTCTCGTTGTTTGCAGGATTGTGCGTAGCACTAGATAATTTTGAGCTTCCTTCCATGCTTTTGAGGTGAATCTCGCTTCTATTATATGCATCATCTGTAGATAGGCACCCACGAGTGCATGATGTTATTATTCTCCATACTTGTTTGAATTATCAGATCTGACTGAGTCGAGTAGGACCGAGTTTAATGCTGATGATTTGAGGTCCAAATGAGAGTAACGGCCTCTGCTTGTTAGCGCTAATTGTTGATCCATGTGTGTATCTCAATCATTCAGCAGTAAACGGTGTGATGCACATATGCTTGTCTCTTTGATTACTAGCAGATCACGTATTACACTGTGAATAATTTCGCCGTCTCTTGTGCACCTGACCACCGTTCAATTACCGACTAAAATGGAAACGACGAGATGTGCGTGGGTCTAATGATATAGTGTGGGAGATCAAGTGCCCCAGAGATGATGAGGGGTGGACACATTGCAGGAGACTCTAGAGAAGAGGAAATTCTGAGATTTGATTTCGAGTCCGTATGTTTCACTCGGAATCCGAAGCAACTGGAAAAGTCACTCACTGTCATTCATTTCAAATTTTATCAAAATGAATGTCATTGCTCTTCCCTTTATTACCTATTTTCAGCAGAATGATGTTTCAGATGACAAAATTGAACCTCATCATATTCATCAGTTTGTGCATAGTCACTATTGAAGCGGGTTTAAAACATAACAAAATTTCTGAAGAATCTTATGAAAAAACAGGTAATTCAAATTTATTCTCTGTGTGTAAGTGACTGAATTAAATTATTGTTTCAACCGCTTATCCCGCTTCTCAATAAATCACTCCTTGAAAGTCATGATACTTTACACTGGTGACTGACTAACACACTGCAACAGAAATTATCTTAAATTTCAGTGAGTATTTCTGACCACTGTGAGAACACATCCTCATCGACGATGTGATGGGATAGCAGTGGTGCTACATATTGCCGATTAGCGGAATAAGGAATTCATTGAAACCTTGAGTTCTGTTCTAGTGACTGAAATCATCTTGTCATCAGGAATCGTCTGATCTCATTCCTGATGGAATGTTGTGTGCATAATAGTGAAGAACCTCAGACTGCGTCCATATTTTTGTCCCGTAGTTCACGTAGGTCAGTCAGTCAGTCACTTCTTCTGTATAAAAGAAAAACTTGTCGCATGCGTATTGAGAAGAAGCTCCAACAACCATATGCAGGCTATTTTCAACAGCTGCTTTCCATAGCACCTCATTGAACATCAGATTGTGCTCCAGGTTTGATTGGAAAAACGAAACTGTCGGAGGAAACCAACGGAGAACCTTGCTGAAGAAATGTTCAGATGGAGATGGGGTTTATTCGGTCACATATTGTGAACGCTTGTTGTGAAATGGAGATTTTCGCATGTTTGAGGGGTTGATATAAGTGAGGTTGTAAGAGTTCAGGGAGTGAGAGATTATGGACAATCGTGAAGGTGTGCCAAAGAGAACAACATCTTATCAGACAATTTTGAGATGTGCTGTTCAAAGCATATCTTCCAATTGTAACACTAGAGAGCAGTCATGATTATTAAAGTATTTGCGATGCGCAGGTTTTCAATGTGATAGTAAAGAATTGATCTATTTCAATGTCTAGCATACCGTATTCTACAAGCTATCTTATCTGTTCAGGCAATGTCGGCGATGGTACATTTCGCTTCCTGATCGCCCGACTATTGATTGTTTTGTTTCGTATCTTCAGCAGTACACAGGTGAAGAAGGGATACACCGCTCTTTGTCGATTCATATATAATGGACAAACTAACTGACTTACTCTTAATCTACCATTCGTTATCTGTATCTGGCTAAATGTGGAGTTGAGCATATTGAACAAGCATTCAGTTCTTAGTCTCCCGTACTAATTGAGAACAATCCATGAAAACTGCATATTTCGTACTTCGACCTCAGGAAGCTTAATAAATAATATGAGAGCACATACAATGCATTGCTACAAATCCCTGAGCACTGATTTTTCGAATACCGAAATATCCTGCACGCAAGCATGATAAGTTGAGACTCTGTTATTTCGTCAGTAACTTGTTGACCTGGATGTTGTCAGTATGTACTGAAAAGCACTCACTATCAGGAAACTGAGGTGAAGAGAAAACAAAGCTTAGCGAGGATGATTTCATGTCACAAGCAGTCCAAGTACATATTTGCATGAAAAAATATATAGTTTCTTTAGATATTGAAATACTATGATTCTCAAGAGTTATTTAGTGGTATCACAGATTGTCACAATTCTGGAGGGCTGATAGAATACAGGGAGAAATACTGGGCAGCTGTTTTGACAGCTCAGTTTCGAATTCATCCGCAGCACACGCCCAATACATCGACTCGAAAAAAGGACCCTCCGGTTACAAAGCAAGCTAGTTCACAGACCATCTCGCCAATGTGACTTGACTCATTCAACCACGAATTCTAACTTTTGCAGTGGTATCGTTGTTTTGCACGATGTTTAGGTATTCATGGGATAGCCCTGGAATGATAGACTACTACTGACATAAACCTGCCTACAAATGTAAGTGGAACATAATTCCGTATTGCTGCGAGATATGAGTGTATGACTCTAGAGTCTCAAACTAAGACGAAACAGCTGTCTAGTACTCTCAGATTTTCCAGTGGTTCCCTAAGTGATGTCAGCTCATGATAAAATCCTCCATGTGATCATTAGGTCATTATTACTTCATGTTAATCACGAAATACGTCCACTTGTAGAGAATTCGATCATTTCCTGTAAACCACTAAAATGTCTTTTTGTTAATTTTATTTCAAGATGTACAAACTGTAAATCTTGGGGTGGTCAAACTTATTTTGTATAAGAAAGACAAAGTTTTAGTAGAAGGTCCTGACTGTACTTGGACTGTTGACATGGAGAAACCAACGGAGGATGAGGTGGCAGGCAGAAAATTATATCGTAATGGTTCTCTGTGAGTCTTCTTTTAAATGTGACATATATGTTCACTGAAACTATCTTATGCAAATTACATCTAAATTACTTGATAATCATATTGTTAATATCCCCGCCTTATTATCAAGAATGCTACTTACATTTTCGAAAGAGCCTTCGATTCTATGGAAGACTGAGGCCTCTATGTGCCGTTATTGACTTGTGTGTACAGTATCGTACTGGTGGTGTCAAATACGATGGACTCATACCTCATGCAATTCCCATGAACAATAATAACAGTAATAACAATAACAGTAGTGGTAGATTTAATTGAGATATATGTTTTACTTGCTCCTGTAGAGCCTAGTGTATTCAGCAGGAAACGAAATATTGCTTTGAATCAGCTGCATCAAAATGCGTTGCTAATGGACACTGATATATCTCGAAGCGCTGTGCATTCTCAATCTCTAGGTTCATTTTGCTTGATCCTCCATACTCCAGAGGTTAGTTTCACTGATTGTGCCGATGATCTAACGACCTCAGTCTCATTAGCTTCTGCATTTCATTCTAATCATATGAACAGATTCTAAACAAAAGTTAACATATAGTCACCTTCAAAAACATCATTAACCAAATCCACCCTTATGCTATATAGTTTGTTGATTTCAGTTTCAGCTATGAACAAGACTAGCACATATGTATTGTTTTTATGTTGACAGCACTTTGAAAAGGAGTCAACCGAATATCTTCTGTCTCGGCATCAGTATCTCTTCCAGTCTCTGTCGGTCGTCTAATATCTTGTCGATTTCTAGAGAAATAATTCGTTTGACTGATTATATGAGGCAGTTAAAACTGTATACTGGTCTAAGTCAACCACTTCTCTTTCATTTATAAATTCAAATATTCTGCCGATTCTTATTCCCTTTCATTATTCGCCTCACTTATTCTTTCATGGACATCTCAATGTCAGTCTGAGGCACTTCACGTAGGACAATGGAGACTGTAAGTAGCGTTGGTGGTGTGCTGTCTTAGACTTGGTTATCTTACATAACTGTCAATAGGCTCATGATCACTCTCAAGCAGTTGGCTAAACGTATCACATGTGATATCGAGCATATTCATTACTATTCTCAACTTTCTACTTTTATATATATGAGTGTGAAAGCAGAAGGAATTCAGTAAAACATTATGCTGGTGTAGGCGGGAAGAAGTTTAACATCAATTATATGGATTTCGTGTGAAGAGACAAATGTGAGAAAAGAACTCACGAAATGTCTAAATCAGTAACTGAATTGCAAAATCCTCTTCAACTGGCTGCTGGATTGCTCATAAGTTCTTATCTCCAACATACCTACGCATCTTCAAACGCGATATCCTCGAGAAAACCTACAGTCATCAAACGGACCACGGCACATTCAAGCAACTGTCGGTAAAGGCCCTGCGTGTGATATCACTCAACGGTGTCCACTGCGCATTTCCAGTCCACCTTCTTTCCATTGTGCACATTCGTTTGGTGATATGTTCTTCTCTGACACAGACGTATTTACTTCTGTGAGGGACAAACATCACTAGAATTGGTACTGTACCTACAGCCACTTACAAAATTGCCTTTGATTGTAGAAATATAACCCTAACTATTATACAATGCATTTTTGAACACTGGGTTTTTGGCAAACCGATTGTGATGTGTATTAATGACTTGATTGTCGTCTCTTTTTCCCTCCCTCTTTCTCCAGGTGGTGTACAGGCTGGAAAAAAGACAGAGAAAACAAGCCAATACCTACAAGAATAAATCCTAAAAAGAGCGGATAGAATATGCCTGTGCATAACAGTATTAGAGCTGCAAAGCAAATGGCGAAATAATAAATAATACCTATTGTATAACTGAAAAATAGTTTCAACTGTGCTCTGCTCAGAAGTTAATAAACCAGGATAAGCTTCATTTTCTGAATGTTGAGAATTTTTCTTCCTGTTTCTGTAGATTACATATTCTCGAGTAAATGCATATTCATAAACCAATTTCGTGTTATCAACAAATATTAATTGTTCTCGTATGCTGGAATAGTCACTGAATGATTGATTTCAGTGCGAAGTGTGTCTTTTGTTTAGCGTTTGCTTTTGTCATGAACAGACAGGTGCAGAATGGGACCCCTGAAATTCACGAAGAATTCGACATTCACTCTGAATTGAGTAGTCGCGTACACAATGTTTCGCTTTGTCGGAAAATGTGAATAACCTTCATGCAGAGATATAAATGGAGACAGAACTTAGTTCAGAGTACTGACACTTGACGGAGGATTTTGAGTAACAATCACATTTATGTACAATTTCGTTTTCATGAAAGAGGATAGCAACAGAAGTGATCAGCCGTCACAATCATAGTTGTTGTTAGTAGTGAATGAATAAGGTCAGTTAATCAACTGTAGTCGAGTTATGAATCAAACGAATAACTTAATGATTGAGTCGTGATCGCGATGCACATTGAAATGAAGTCAATTTTGAAATGATGTGACAGTGAGTTGCAAAGAAATACGACAGGTGGAAGAGCAAATAAACCAACAAAGTAAAGGAATCAGGTTGATAGGAATCAACAAGTTTAATCCCATCAGTATGATTAGTAACATAAACTCGTTTTGTATGTATTGCTCAGGTTTCTTCAATTGAATGTATAAAGCTCCACTAGCGCATAGGAGACGAAAGAATAATGCCTTCGTTTGGTTATTCTTCACTCTGTTGATTACTGATATTGTCTTGACGATAATTCTTTCGGTTTAACTTAAAATCACATGATGGAGGTGGCATTCCAACCGAAACCCCCTCCGAGTGGTACCTTAAATAAATACAGCAGATGACTAGACCAAACCATAGGCACAAGGCAATTCCACACCAATCATATTCAATATCTGATCGTCCAACAAACAAACGTACACACCACACAACGACACTCAACAAGGTGTTTTGTTTGTGGTAAATCTACTGCCTAATCCAAGACAGTCTTCACTAAAAATTCGATTATCTGTAAAAGCAATATTTCTGACGACTTCAAGGAAACGTTTTGCAGTAACCGAATGTACAACATATAACCGCCGAAAACTATACTGACCTGGACAACTCTTTCGACCTAGTTGACGTTAGTCTAGAAAATGCATCGTTACGCACTCGCCAGGTCACTTTATCATTGTGGGTCCAGCCGAATGTCCGATTATGAGTGTTTGTAGTCAAAAAGGTCTGGAGATTGATAAGATGTGGGGTGACTATGAAAGGTCAGAGGAAAGAACTAATCCAAGGTATCTAATGCTTGACTTGGTTTCAGTTTCAGTGCCATCTATGCTACAGGCATCATGGGAAATAACTAGTTCATGTATGTCACATTGATGCTTGAAAGGAAAGTTAACTGCCTTACATTTGGAAGGATTTAACATAAGACCATTTGACTTAAACCACTCGCTGATGTCCAACAGAAGGCTATTAAGTTTGGAGCAGTCAGACTCGAAAGTGATAGGCAGTGATACAGTCAGATCATCAGCATATTTGACGAAGTTAGTTTCGTTTTGAATGAGGCTGGTCGTGTAGGTAGAAAAAAAGGAGAGAGGACGGTACCTTGAGGAACATCGGCTTTTGTTAGTGAGGCAGAAGATGATTTGCCATTATATGCAGTATACTGCATTCTCTCAGAAAAATAAGAATGCAATCAACTCTAGGTCTGGGATCCTGTTTGCGTCAACGAAAGCTTATTTAATAAAAGCCCCTAGGTACAGAGTCAATAGCAGATGTGTAGTCTAGGAAAGCACCACGAACATATTTGGCACCTTTGTCTAAACAAGAAACAACATTATGATATTAGACAACCGCAGCATCCAAGGTACTTCTACCATGTTTATATGTCAATTGTTTAGGATCATTAAAAGGTTTCGATGAAGGACCAAGGCTTTGGGAAGGCTTAAGAGAATGGAGACATTTAAGCACATCAAGGGTATTAAAACCACTAAAATAATTGTCTAGCATCTCTGTTAAAATTTACTGAAGAGATGAGAGAAAACACGTTTGTGTGATTTGGAATATATTTTAGGCAGTACACGTATGATACAGGGGTCAGAGTTCAGTACAGGAGCACGTTTGCAAGCTTCATATATACCAACATCATTGATGAATACTAGATCTAGTGTTTTTCCAAGACGGGTAGCAAAGTTAACAATATTGTCATGGCCAAGTGATATAAGGATGGAGTGATCGCATGAGTTAAAATCACCAGTCACTATTGATAAAGAGTTCTCGAAGCAAGCTGCAGCAAAAGCGGTGAATTCATCTGCGAACATAGATAAATCCGATATGGTACAGCCAGGAGAGACATAAACATTAGAAATATAAATTAATTTGTATTTTGACAAGTGTCTCGGGTGACATCTGACAGTGATGCAATCAATGTAGTCGTTCGAGAATTTGAAACGAACTTTTTTAGAAATGGACCATTCTGAGTGAATAAAAGCTGCAACACCTCCGCCACATATTTTCTTGGAACAAACACGGTCTTGTCGGAATACATAAAAATCATTTAAAGACACTATATTGTCATCATATGAGTCATGGAGCCAGGTTTCTTGTAGAGTGACAATACCAGTATTGTGATACGTTTCAGACAACAGAAGGGACTGAAAATCCAGAATGTTGTTAGGCAGGGACCGGTAGTTGGTACTAATGATAACCGGAACAGTGATGTGATGTATGGGTGTAGATTTTGAAGCACGTTGCCAACCACCATGGTGCTTTTTCTTGAGTGTTTTTCAAATATGAAAGTTTTTTGGGTTTTAAGCATTTTATATAATCACGAGAGTGAATGATACGATTTGAATGCAGAATTTTAAATGTAAACACCAACAAAATATAAGTAAATAGATGCAAAATGTACATGAGATATGTTAGCTCAAAATTTTCAAACAGGCCGCCAAGGTCACAAAGCGGTTTGCGTCGTTTATGTAGAGTTTAATTTTGTCATTTACAGACAATTACAATATGGTACCACCGAAACTTATGAGGAATTCGACATCCCCATTGAATTGAGTGGTTGCGTACACAATTTGTGGTTATGTTGGCAAATTCGATGTTGCTGATATTCACGAATAATCCTCATGCAGACATGCGAGTGGCGACAGAACACACAGTTCAGATTATTGACACTTGTTGGAGAATGTTTTCCGCTTTTGATGTACAATCACATTTATGCACAATTTCGTTTTCATGAAAGTGGATAGCAACAGAAGTGATCAGCCGTCACAGTCATAGTTGTTGTTAGTAGTGAATGCATGAGGAGAGTTGATCAACTGTAGTCGAGTTATGAATCAGATGAATAACTTAATGATTGAGTCTTGATCGCGATGCACATAGAAATGACGTCAATTTTGAAAAGATGTGTGAGTGAGTTGCAAAGAAATACGAGAGGTAGAAGAGCAAATAAACCAACGAAGGAAAGGAATCAGTTATATAGGAATCAAGAAGTTTTATCCCATGAGTATGATTGGTAACATAAACACGTCTTGTATGCATTGCTCAGGTTTTTTCACTTGAGTAAATAGAATTGCATTAGCGCACAGGAGACGAAAAAATACTTCCTTTGTTAGGTTATTCCCCACTTTGTAGATTATTGATATTGTTTGGCGATAATTCTTCCAAAGTACCTTAAAATCACGTGATGAAGGTGGCATTCCGACCGACAACCACTCTCAGTGGTACCTTAAACCAATAAAGCGAATATCTGCACCAAACCATAATCACGCTGAAACTCCATGCCAATCGTATTCAATATCCGATCGTTCAAAATATAAGCAGACACACTACACAACGAAACACAACAAGGTGTCTTGTTTATCGTAAATCTACTGCTTAATCCAAGACAATCTACACTAAAAATTCGATTATCTGTAAAGAGGACTTTTCTGATGATTACAAAGACGATCTTTTCAATAAGCGAATGTACAACATGGCACCACTGAAAATTATGTTGACTTGGAGATCCTGTAGACTGTGCATCCAACCTATTATCCGTTATGAATGTTTTTGTAGTAAAAAAGTTTCGAGAGCCCATACAGTGAAAATTGCTGTCAAGTATTGATCGTATGAATGTCAATTGCTGACGGAATCCACATTCTACAAATAACAATCAGTTCCCATCTACCTAAAAATCATTTGTGTTGTGGTGCATTAAATCCCTTAAAGTATAACTCAAATCGAGTGATTCAGTGAAGAGACTATTTTCAACTACGAATTGATTAACCAGCTTTTAAATAAATAGTGATGCAGTTTACAAAATACTGTATCCGGTGACGGAATTCAATCATTCGTGTGAATACATAATGTAATTATATTAATGATGTGAAATGCAATTCGAATTCAAATGATTGTCATGGTATAATCATCGTTCAGTGTAAGTGGCAAAACACTTTGTGCCACGAAAAGAATAGTTTATAGGATATAAGGAAGAGGTGTGAAATTATGGGATTAGAAGCCAAATAGAACAGGAAAAATGAGGTTGAATGTCATTGTCTGAAATTTGATAAAATAAAATATCAGATTGCAAAATAAAAGTGATTAAGAATGACAAGTCTCTCTGTTCCAATCAACTTCTGTCCATAATCTGACACAAGTCATTTGAGGAACGTAAATAAATTCCATGCGTCGGTGGTATAGCGGTTAGGACGCTCGCCGACCATGCACATGGTCTGGGGTTCGATTCCCGGCCGGCGCACTCCTTTACCTCGCTAAGCCAGAACTAAAAGCCGGTGAAGAGGAAAGATTGGGCATGTGGCTAGCAACCCCATCCTGTAAAAATAAACACTGCCACAGAAACTTCAAGCCCCTAGCTTGACGCCCATGTTCCACTGGGAACGTGAAAGAATAAAAAAAAATAAATCCCATGACACTGAATGCGTGGGGCTGACTGCATTGCGTGCTATACCCAACATTGTTCACAGCCAATTTGTTCAAGGTGAATAAAGTAACGCAGGTTTCAAACGTTCAGTATTCTGCATTGACACTGACTGCGATACAGACGGACTGCGACTGCTACAAATTATAAAACAATGTTTGCTTATAAAGGTAGTTGTAAGCAGATAGCAGTCTCGTTTTGTGCGGACATTTCATGCCTCATTCTTAGAAAGACAACAGCAGCGGAAATTCGAATTAATCGTAGAGTGACTTGTTTATTCCTAATTAACCTAAGACACATCAGTATGCTGATATTGTGTTTAGTTTCAGCAACGTACTGAGAAGTGACGCTGATGGTCTGAGTTGAACCTCTTACGCGTGTACTCTCTCACAGGTATTCAGGAATCCCCAGTGACAATCACTGCGCTTTATTTGTTAATCGCTTGCAATATCACATTCCTTAACACAACTTAAATCTTCAAAAGAATGGAAAATGAACAAAGATACCTTTTTTCGATAAAACAAGAGAAAAGAAGGCGTTCAGCGAAGAGACTCTTTTCGGCGAATTCATTCACTGAGCTGTACAATCGCATATATATATAATTTTGTTTGTGTGTGTGTACATTAGATTTATGAAGTTTAGATAATTATGCAATATAAGTATACGAGGTCGCCTTGTAACCAGAAGGTCCTGGGTTCGAATCCCGGTTGGTGCGTACTGATGAAGTGTCCCAAACAAGGACGAAACAGCTGCCCAGTACTCCCAGGTTTTCCAATGGTTCTCTAACTAATGTCACCTCATGATGAAATCCTATAACCAATCAAATCCCTACAAACCAACACTTGAAAATATAAGTATTATTTGGCTTGGAGACAAACGTTGAGACAGAAAATAAAATAGAATTGATTAAGTGAATTGGATGACGTAATACTGTTGAATAGAATTCAGAGTAGGTCAGGTAGGCAACAGTGTTAATGACTGATGGTTAAAATTAAATAAGGGTGGGGGTAGAGAATAATACAGTTGAAAGTAAGTAAGTTGATCGGATGACGTAACATAGTTGACTAGAAATTGGACGTGGGTCAAGTTAGCAGCATTGTTAATGAGCGTACAGATTACAAAAGAGAGAGAGAATAATATAAATGAAGATGTGAAATAATAAAATGCAAAAAACAAAATAATACAATTAGTAAGACTGAAATTAAGAAAGATTGCCTCCATTGTAGATTCAATGAATGAACGAATTTCTTTTGTATGCAGAATTCAGGATTTAACAGATGAATTGGCATTGCTTCTGCGATGGGGAGAAGTTTGATCCGTACATTTTTAGCAAGATTGCCTTGTATTCTGTAGATAACTTTGAAGTTTATTTCTGGTTTGACCTGGTGTCCAGAGTCGATCAAATGTTCAAGGATCGAGCTGCGGGGGCATCAGTTTTCTCCTTTCGTTTTACATGACTTGACTCTTTTACATGGAATCAACTTCGCTTGATAGGCTGTGACCTGACTGTCTCACTGTCAGGAACGTCATTATATCGAGCCTTTTCAAAATGAATAGCTTCCGGTTGAATATTTGTCAGTGATCTTAGCTAAGTGATCTCACATGAAATCCCTTCAAATGATAGGCAGTTTACTTCATCAGAAGGCACAAACGTGATCTACAAGGGCTGGTCTCTTCACAATATGCTTGCAGACTAGTATAGATTTCAGTGATAAATTAACAAGTGAAATACCTGGAGATGGTCCTTTTCCCTCACGTTTCTGCATCATCGCATACACTGTCGTCATTTGAGTAAAAGTTCCGTCACTAACAAGTTAAGATTATCTGGTAGGATTCACTTAATTTCTACTTCTACAATTTATGGATTATGGCATCCTACTGACTGTTCTTTATTGCACCCGCCAAATTAGTATATCCTGGTCTGACGAGAAAGAACCAATCCATTTTATCAATAGTATCAAAGGTTGCATGAAAGGCAAGGGATTTGACTCCACTGAGTCACCTCAATAACTCTGCCGTCTACAAGCACCTGAAACCATGTCACAAATGTTCTTAATCCATATTAGCTGACTCCAAACTTCTCACCATCTCTATTCACAAATCTCTGCGTCTTGCATCTCATCACGTAGGACTAGAAGCAATTATAGAAGATTATACACTCACATAGCTGAGTAAAAAAGCCTAATGACGCCCTGTTTGTCCTATCTGTGTTCTATGCTTCTGAATTAGTGCCCCACATGGAAATTATAACCTAATATGTGACTAGAATCCGGCATTGGTTGCCTTATCGGGGATTGCAGATTTCAACGACGCATGATTCTGGGTCGTACATACAGATATCAAGGGTCACTAGTGGTTGAGGACCTCACATATCTACTACATCGAATTGGCAATACAACCAATTTCGTAATTTCAAGTGATAAGAAGACGCCTAATTTCAGCCATCGATACTAGGGTATTTTTGTTATCGGACAGCAGTCAATGTCTGATGAAGTATGTTTCCTGTCCTACTCTTGATGAAACTTAGGTATAAGTCTTCCTGCCGATTGTCTCACATCATCTAATACCAACAATCATCAGTGCTACGTAAAGGCGAGCCACCTAAAATGGTGGCTACTTTGCAAACTTGACTGAAAGATTTCAGTCTGCACCGAAGATGGGACAATACGCAAACAATAAAGGAGATACTGACTAGTGTCCAATCAGAAATATGTACTGCTTCCTGAGTATGATGGTGCGTTTATACTGATTGCATGAATTGCGCTGTGATATATTGGTTAGATACGCTGTATTTTCCTATTCTTTTGAAGAAATCGAATAAGAGATGTATCGTTTAGACAAACAACATTTCCCCAAGCGATTCACTTGCTAACACAAACCAGCGATCGACATTTTAGAAGTGGAAACAAGCCATACAACGATACAGAATAGCTTCCATTTGTATTTTGTACTTAGGAAATTTGTGCTTCGCAAATGTCAGTCTTAAGCAGGTTCATCGTTTTTCTCTGAGTTTATTGTAGGATGCAATAACAATCAATTACTTCTTTTGCCTCAATCCAGCCTCCCGATTGATGCCTCTGCTTTTCAAATTAATTCTCCTACTCAAAATGTGCGATACTATCTAACACTTTACTTTTCTTACGCAGGTAGTCTTCTTCATTCATTTCAGCCATCGCTGAAACCCCGTTTAGTTTATCGAAGATTGGCAGCATGATTAGAGACGCCTTGCTGTTAGGCAGACAACAAAAAGTTTTAGTTCAGTATTAACAATATAACTGTTAGATTATGGGCCATTTTATTGCTAATATTTAAATAGAAACAAGCTTTTCAGAAGTTCATACTTTTCCACTCACTATTCTGCAAAATTACACTCGTGATGGATTCACGCTACCCCCTGTTGTCCTTGTATTATGCTTTCTACTTTCATTTGCCTCATATATTCAATAGTTGTTCTTTTTCCATTTTTTTCTCTGCAGCCTCATTAATTGTTCAGCATAGAAAATTGATAAGTTTGTCACACTTCTCATCACCGATTGTCTATCATACTGATTCATTGTGTTGCGTCATCAAGGAATTTCATATGACATTCAGTCTTCTTCGACTGACATGAAGTGATATGATATAATGTTCATACACCTGTTCATATTTATACTGTTACATATTATTGTTTCGTTGAATTACGAGAACAAAAAAAACAAATGTCGACAAATATATCCAGAAGTAGATGAGATTGAGAAAAAGAAAATAATAAAAATAATCCCGGTGGGTGCGTGCTAATGAAGAGTTCCATACTAGAACGAAACAACTGTCCAGTACTCCCACGTTTTCCAATGGTTCTCTAACTAATGTCAGCTAATGATGAAATCCTGTAACCAATCAAATCCCTACAAACTAACACTTGAAAATCAATGAGATGCTCACTAGCGACTTGCCTTATTCAGGTAGGTAGTTGCCAGGGGTTCTAGTGAGAAGTCGTGACCAGTAGGGTGCAGCAGATCGGGCGTGAGGAAAAATAATCGCCAAAGACATTGGCTAGGGGTCGCGCTATGTCGTGAATTGGCAGAAGTTAGAACTCATGGACCACTGGATCGGGTCCCAGTGGCTTAATGGTATACGAGCTCGCCTTGTAACCAGAAGGTCCTGGGTTTGAATCCCGGTAGGTGCGTACTGATGAAGAGTCCCAAACCAGTACTCCTAGGTTTTCCAATGGTTCTCTAACTGATGTCAGCTCATGATGAAATCCTGTAACCAATCAAATCCCTTCAAACCAACACTTGAAAAACAAAACAGTCGTTGAATACGACGGAAATGATAATTGTACACAAGTAACGACAACAGCAGCAGTCGGTGACCTGAATTCAGCACGAGTGTAGTTTTCCCGTATAATGAAGGAGTAGAAGAGTGTAAACTTCTGAAAGAATTGTCCTCATTGAAATAGGAGTGATAAAATGCCTAACAGTCGAACAATTATATCGATAATAATAAAATGAAACTTTGTGTAGGCTACCTAACATTAATGCGCTGGAAACCGTGTTGCTACTCTTTGAAACAAGGTAACAGGGTTTCACGGATGGCTTTAAAGAATGGCGAAAAATAAATGTCTAAAAAGAAAGAAGAGTTAGACAGCATCACATGACTTGAAGGATGAAATTACGTCGAAGAAGCAACGGTCATTATCGGGAAGCGAAAAGAAGGCGAATCAGGAAACTGATTGATGTTAGACCCTTCAATAAATATATGTATATGAAATTGCAAAGTCAAAATGCATACTAAAATAACACCAACGACAAACTTTCTAAGTTTAATATCTTTTCACTACAAAGACGTTTCTCGTTAGTTAGTGGGAAAGTGAGAAACGCTTCAAGAAAGGCATTACGTCTTCATCATTAATGATTCGTTCATTTTCATGGAATTATTAGAAAAATCTAACGCACCTAACAAATGTGTGACATCTTATGAAATGTAATTCTTATTTACCAACCTTCCTACTTAAAAAGCGAAGAGTAGTATGTGTCAACACGAAGAAGATATCATACTGTCGATGGCTGAAGTGAGACATTTTCTGGTCACTTCAAATTCTGAAACGTGTGGAATCGCCAGTTAGATGGAGAATATGAATTCCTCTACCTCAAATATTGGTTGATATTTGCATGTAACATCTAGAAAATAACTACGTTGGAATCTGCAATTTGCATAACGAATTTTCGTTCCAGATTTGCAGAAATACAGAAACATGAACAGTTTCAGTCTTCGAATTTCCCACAAGGGTGTAAACATGACACTACATGAGAGAGCAGGATGATCTAAGCTTAGCATCGTCTCTGTCGCATAGAACACAGGCGGAACAAATTCGAAATCATTCATGTTGTCGTACGTAGTGTGTGCGAGCGTCCAATCGTTTGTAATTTCTTCAAGTCTAACCTGGTCAGGTACAAGATGGGGGGACTTGTGAGTGGGGAGCAGTCACCCAATATGGACTGAGGCCATTTCTCACATGATTTCAAGCGTCTGTTGATGCTAGCAGTATAAAGATGACGTATTGGTGCCACAGCACTTGCCTTTCATACAACCACATCATATACGATTTTACAGCTCAATAAAAACTCGTTGTTGAGAAAAGTATATCCGCTGAATCACTTGTTTTCAGTGTTATTTTAATTGAGTAAATATACTATGGAAGGTATTCAGCTAGATGTGAGCTTGCTGTTATAATTTGAAGGGAATTTGCGTGAGGAGTTGATGTTTGTTTAGTCGATATTAGGAAGTACGTAGTATTGCGTGATTGTTTGGAAGTGTTTGATAGAAAACACTAGAAACAATATCATAGTTCCATCTCGCCATTTCTACATTACCTGGTGGCAATTAAACAATCCATCCTCTAGACAATCTCAAAGAAACGAAACAGCTGTTCACATCAATCAACTTTTGAGTGGTTCAATAATGTGTGGCTGGTTAGTTGCAACATTGAACTTCAAATGTACTGAAAACTGCTCTATTAATTAAACTGAATGTTTTGGCAAGATGCATGTGGTGTAGTTTAGATCTCCTTGGATGGGACAGTGAATCTATTGCGAATGTGACTCTTGTTTTGACTAGTGCCTTCTTGTGTGTTGTACGATTGCATATTGAATATGATTGATGTAGAAGTGTGATGTGAATGAGGATTGGTCGAGACGTCCGAAGCAGTGGATTAAGACATCACTCAAAAACGGGTGTCTGTTAAAATTACACCTGCATAATGACAATATCGGTAATCTACAACGTGTAGAATAATCTAACGAAGGCAGTATGCCTCCGTTTTACTAAACCGTAATCCACTCAGTCGAGGAAACCTGGTATATACATACAAGACAGATTTATTCGACCACTCCTACTATCATGGAAATAAACTTGTTGCTTTCAAACACCCTTATTCTCATTTATTTCTTTGATTGCTTTTCTAACTCTTGTGATTCTTTACAACTCACCCTCACATCATTCCATATTTGCTCTAGTTTCTATGTGTATTGTGATCATGAAAAAATCATTGAATTCGGAATTAACAGCTTAATCATCTCTGAAATAAACTGTTGTTTCAGCAAGATGCATCTGGTTATGTGAAGATTGCTCGAATGAGGCAGTGGATTATTGGTAAAAAAGACACAGAGTTGTGTTACGTTGTGTAGTATGTCATTAATTGAATCTGATTATCATCGCCAGATGTACGCATAACTCTTCGATTCCAATTTGCTTGGTACATCAACGATAACCTGGCGCGAAAGAGATGGCATCACTCAGTATAGATGCATGAATAGGATTGATGATTATAATTTCTTGTGAATTCTTCAGGCTAGGTAGCACTATAGAAAGAAGCATGCAGATTACTTTTCAGATGCTGATCAACTTGACTGTTTTAATCGATCAAAATTTTCAAGTCAGTTCTACACAGGTTGACGAGAAGACTGAAGTGTTCTTAATACACAAAGACCGTATTCCTCATTTCTCACTGAGGTTATCAGCGGTGTACCCGGTCTAACTCCACTCAGAAAGACGAGTAAATAAAAAAAATGTATCTAGCTTATTTTTCTATTAAAGCTAAGTCAAACCTGGCTACTTATGTGCAGAAAACTCGTCTGCTTATTAGACTACTACAATCATGCAGGACAGACAACCTGCATGTCAGACTTCCAGCCTGACAGCATCACTGGTAAACAACTACTCATCTCAATACAGAAGTAGTATGTCGCGTCATGAATTCCTGGTTGATCGCACAATCCAACCTATATGTGATGCATTTAATACCATGCACACAAAAGAAGAAATTCTGGGAAGAGTGAATCACATCACTGACAGTGAACTCCTCGAAGAATGCGACAGTGTATGGTATTTCCCGATTGTGCAGAATCATTCAGCTGGTTATAAAAATGTTCAAAATTTACAAATAGTTTTCCATCCAATGAGATGTTAACATGGCTAACTGGTACATGTACGCATTGACCTGAATACATTTCACCAATCACCTTCATCAAATCACGTACTTATACACATCAAACCCTGAATGCAATTTTGCATTGATGACTTATCACAAAACCCGTTGACACGAGAGACATTTATATCATTATTCTTAGAAGACTGACATGGGCTGACGATTCACACTGAAGTCTGCAGTCAAGATTTCTGGAGATAGACTGCGAAAGATTCTCTATTAAACCATCCACCTCACGGAGTGAAGTAACGTAAACGTCATCTTCAAACCTTCTCTGTTATAGTTGTGTGGTTAGCACAGAGGACAGGCCATGTATATAGAACATTATCATGAACATGACAACTCGACACCATTGCTTAGTTATGATTTTGTAGTACTCCTATACCAACTATAAACATACGCTTTTAATCTAATTTGCATACTTATATTATATGTTTACACAGACCGATTTTATATTTACTTCGTAAACATTTGTCAACCTCGCCTAGATTACTAGGTCACTAGTATTCTAGCCGGTCCCAAGCCCGGATAAAGAGGGAGGGTTGGGGCGTGGTGCTAGCAACTCCACCCCCAAAACTTAACCAAATTGCTACTAAAACTTCAACGCACAAATATATTCAAAATTCTAAAAATACAAACAATAACCTTATTTTTCGCTGGAATCGGGGAAGTGAAATGACGCAGGATGGTGAAAGCCTCCGGGAAGCCAGTCAGCCGATGTGCTTTCTTTCGATGAAAGCAAAAATAAGGATGGGGACGTGGAATATTCGTACAATGTACGAAACTGGAAAGGCTGCCAAGGTAGCCGCAGAAATGAGGAGATATAAAATAGAAGTGCTGGGAATCTGCGAGAGCAGATGGAATGGATGCGGAAGATGCCAACTACCAACTGGAGAGACAATAATCTACTCCGGTCACCCAGAGGACGATCACGAGCACACCGAGGGAGTAGCCATCATGATGTCACCAACAGCGGCTAAAGCTCTCATGCAGTGGGAACCAATCTCCTCCAGGATAATGACAGCCAGGTTCAACTCAAAAGGAAAGAAGGTTACAATCATTCAATGCTACGCGCCTACATACGTCTCAGAACAAGAGAAGAAGGAGGATTTCTACAGACAACTACAAAGAGTAATGGACAACGTCCCAAAGAGCGATATCAAAATCCTGATGGGCGACATGAATGCGAAACTGGGAGGAG
The DNA here is from genome assembly GCA_944472155.2 of Trichobilharzia szidati. Classification (NCBI taxonomy): domain Eukaryota; kingdom Metazoa; phylum Platyhelminthes; class Trematoda; order Strigeidida; family Schistosomatidae; genus Trichobilharzia; species Trichobilharzia szidati. The sequence continues at coordinate 137,293,680 of OX235273.1, read as the reverse complement.
ACAATACAGGAAGAGAACCCACTGTGTGTCGTGAGGCCCTCGGTGAAATGAACGAAAATGGTGAACTCTTCTCAGACTTCTGCGCCTTCAATGATTTGGTGATTGGTGGCAGTGTGTTCGAACACAGGGATATACACGAGGCGACATGGATTTCACCAGATAGACACACCAAAAACCAGATAGACTTCATTTCAATCTCAAGGAAGTGAAGACGGAGCCTACTGGACACAAGATCGAGGAGAGGAGCAGATGTGGGTTCAGACCACTATCTAGTACAAGGAACATTCAAGGTGAAGCTAAAAGCCTCGAGGATAACTGGGGATAGGGCACAATGCAAGTTCAACACGCAAAAAATGAAGGACACAACCACAAGGGACATTTTCACTGCAACTGTCAGAGCAAAGCAGGAAACACTACGTGGCACCACTGAGGAGTCATGCGTGGAAGACCATTGAAACTCTCTTAAGGTAATTTTCAACGAAACGTGTTCAACGGTTTTAGGAAGAAAGAAGAAACAAGACAAGGAATGGCTGTCAACGGACACTTGGAAGCTAATATAGGAGAGGAGAATGGTGAAAGAAAAAATGATTCAATGCAAAGATGGACAAGAGAAAGAGACGCTGAGCTCAACTTACACAGCACTGGAGAAAGAAGTGAAGAAGAGTGCCAGGAAGAACAAAAGACAATTCTACGACAACCTGGCTACTGAAGCTGAGAAGTCAGCAGGCAAAAGGGACCTAAGGACACTATATCAGATAACCAAGTCTCTATCCGGGAAGAGATCAACACAAGTGAAACCTATAAAAGACAGCCAAGGGAACCCAATTACTAAAGAAGAAAGACAGATTAAACAATGGGCAGACCACTTCAAAGGACTCTTGAACCGACCACCACCTACAACCCGTCCAGTAATACCAACAACGGCACGTACACAACTGCAAGTTGACACCAATCCCCCAACGAAAACTGAAGTCATGAATGCAATCAAGCTTCTGAAAGCTGGAAAAGCAGCTGGACCAGATGGAATACCCCCGGAAGCACTGAAAGCGGACCCAGAGACGACAGCAGATATGCTGACTCCATTATTGCAAAAGATCTGGAAGGAGGAATAGGTGCCTACTGACTGGAGGAAAGGTTACCTGGTGAAACTACCAAAGAAGGGCGACCAAGGACTCTGCAAGAACTGGCGAGGAATCATGCTCCTGTCGACGCCAAGTAAAATCCTGAGTCGCATCATCCTGGAGAGAATCAAGGACGCACTGGATACAGAACTCCGAACAGAACAAGCTGGATTCAGGAAAGGCAAATCATGTTCTGACCAAATTGTAACTCTACGCATTATCATCGAACAAAGCATGGAATGGCAATCAAATCTTTACCTCAACTTCATAGACTTTGAGAAGGTCTCCGACAGCGTTGACCGCGAAGTAATTTGGAAACTACTCGAGTACTACGGCGTACCCCAAATATTCATCAACCTTATTCAACAACTGTACGACAACGACACATGTCAATTGATCCACAACGGAAAACTCAGAGAGGCGTTTGGAGTAAACACAGGAGTCAGACAAGGGTGCTTATTATCACCAATGATATTCCTAATTGTGGTGGACTGGATTATGCGTCAGACAGTGGGAAACGAGAAGACAGGGATATCCTGAACCGATGTGAACAACTTAGGAGACCTGGATTTCTCGGATGATTTGTGTTTGATGTGACACAATATCGAAGACTTACAAGCGAAAACCGACAAACTGGTCGAAGAAGCAGCAAAGACAGGACTCCAGGGGAACATAGACAAGACGGAGGTTATGAAAATAACCAATCAACAACAACAACAGCAGCAACATCCAATGCCAATCACCATCAACGGGAGGGATTTCAAAGAGGTTACTTCTCTCACTTATTTAGGGAGCATTGTCTCAACCTTAGGAAGAACGGACGAGGATGTCAAATCGAGAATCGGGAAGGCGAGAAACACATTTATCAACCCAAAACCAATCTGGAAATCTTCGTCACTCAACATCAACAACAAAATTCGGATTTTCAATACGAACGTCAAATCAGTCATTTCTTCTATACGGATCAGAAACTTGGCGTGTAACCAAGAATATTTTCAACAGGTTGCAGACCTTTATCAACAACTGTCTTCGTTCCATACTGAAGATCAGATGGCCGGAAAGAATCACAAACAAGAAGTATGGGAACAAGCGAAACAGGAACCAATCGCCCAACAAATATGCAGGAGGAAGTGGAGATGGATTGGACACTCGCTGAGGAGGCCGTTGGGTGACATCGCGCGTCACGCTCTCGAGTGGAACCCGAAAGGGAAGCGGCGAGTGGGACGTCCAAGGGTGACATGGAGGAGATCGTGTGATGAGGAACTGAAGCAGTATGGATTGACATGGATGCAAGTGAAAAGTACAGCACAAGACAGAAGCAAGTGGAGGCGTGCAGTTGAAGCCCTATGTTGCACTACGAACCCAAGGGAACAATAATATGATAATAATAAACATTTGTCAATTTACTGTTGAACATTACCTTGATACAATTTGAAATTTGACTACGGCTATAATACACGATTACACTCTTCACAAGTGCCTTCTGATTTTACGTTGTGGGCGTCGAGTAGCCACACCGTCTGTGCACATCGATAAACGTGAAGAAATACTAGAAAATACGTGTACGCTAATTTAGTCAAATAGAGCACGCAACAAATTGGTGAGCCTGACGACAACTTGTTGACCCCGACGACGACTAGTTGACCTCGACGCATCGTCACATTTGCTGGAATAATATAACTCTAACTTTCGCGGATCTATATATTTATTAGATATTTCGAACTCATTCTTGTGTTTGCTCATAGCACAACCTGCAGTAATTTGTGGTAAGCATCTGCATTGCATGTTTTTCTGTTTTGCCATATTCTTAGTGTGCACAAATTTTGCTATTTTGCTACTGTTAAAACATTTTTTTACGGATTGTAACATGTCTTCCAATACCTCTGATAACTTAGAGCTGGGATCTGTTAGTACTATTTCTCTTACTGTACCAGTTTTTAAGCCCAGAGACCCTCATCTTTGGTTTGCACGACTGGAGCATTATTTGGCTAGCAATAAGCTCACGTCACAGACAGCTAAATTTGGCATTTTGAGTACAGTACTACCAGACGAAGTCGCCGAGCAGGTACGGCAATACATCGTTCAACCCAGCACAGAAGCGCCTTACGACAAGTTGAAGGAAGAGGTACTTCAATGCACTTCGCTTTCGGATAGGCAAGCCCTCGATCGCCTGTTAAGCAATGTTGAGTTAAGTGATAAAACCCCATCGCAACTCATGAGGCATATGCAAAGTTTAGTTGCCGGAAGAGAAATCGACAAACTTCTCTTTTACCAAATCTGGCTCCGACGACTTCCTGCAAACTTCCAGCAGGTTCTTGCTTTCGGAGATGACGACATTGACATAGAAAGGCTCACCAAAATTGCGGATCGCATGTACGAGAGGTCAACACCTCAATCTGTCGCTTCCACTAGCAGAATACCAGACACTCACGATAGAATACAGACTCTAGAACACAAAGTCGACACCTTACTGAGTCAGTTAGCAAAACTGACTACACGAACCCAACCAAGCCGTTCTAGAAGCTCGTCTCGCCGACGTCTTTCTCGATCCCCTAGCACGTCACGACATCGCGATAATATTTGCTGGTATCACCGTAGTTATGGAAGCAGTGCACGACGGTGCCGTTCACCTTGCAGCTTTCAGACTAAACCAAAAGAAAAATCGTCTTTGTGAAAACTTCTACTGTCGGCAACCTACGATCCAACAGTCGTTTGTTTTATGTAACAGATACAAATACCGGTACTACATTCTTAGTCGACACAGGAGCAAAGGTGAGTGTTTTCCCTCCGTCTACCCAGGAACGTCAACATCCTGACCCAGCAGTTACGCTCCAAGCTGTTAATCAGTCCAGTATTGTTACATATGGAAGTAAACGAATGACTTTGGATTTTGGTCTGAAGAATACCTACACTTGGTCGTTCATTACTGCAGACGTCCCATTCCCAATCCTCGGTATCGATTTTCTACAGCAACACAAACTGCTAGTTGACCCAACAAGTCCTATGTTAATAGACTCGCTTAATAAAACGTACATTGCTGGTACGATTAGCCGTGAATCATCGTTGAACTTGATGGTCACACGCACACCAGCATCTCCATATACCAACTTGGTAAATCAGTTTCCTGACCTTTTGAAACCTTCTTTTCGGGGAACAGAACCAAAGCATCACGTGGTTCATCATATTAAAACCACTGGACCACCAGTTTTTGCACGCCCCAGACGCCTTGACTCACATCGACTTAAAATCGCAAAAACAGAGTTCGATAAAATGCTACAGCTTGGTATTATTCGACCATCCAATAGCTCTTGGTCTTCACCGCTTCACAAAAAAGTCTTCTGGTGAGATACGGCCATGTGGTGATTATCGAGCTTTAAACAAGCAAACGGTACCTGATGGATACCCAATACCACATATCCACGATTTCGCTAGCAACTTACCAGATGTTAACGTTTTCTCTAAAATTGATCTTGTCAGAGCGTATCATCATATCCCCATCCACCCGGATGATGTTCCGAAAACCGCCATTACCACACCATTTGGCTTATACGAATTCGTACGCATGCCCTTCGGACTAATGAACGCCGCTCAGACATTTCAACGCCTAATCGACCAAGTACTCCGTGGTCTCTTTTTCGTCTACGCATACATCGACGACTTACTAATTGCAAGTGCAGACGAAGCCGAGCATTTGAAACATGTGAAGACTGTGTTTGAAAGACTTAACCAATACGGCATGACTATCAACTTAGACAAATGCGAATTTGGTAAGACCTCACTGAAATTCCTCGGTCATTTAATCGATAGTCAAGGAATCAGACCAGTCCCTGATGACGTACAAGCTATCAAAGATTATCCGTTACCAGATTGTTTTAAGAAATTACGGAGATTTTTGGGTCTCGTTAATTTTTACCGGCGTTTTATTCCGAACTGTGCTAAAGCTTTACAACCATTAACCGACTGCTTACGTGGATATAGTCGTTCATTCCATTTGCCCACAGAAGCTGTTAAAGCTTTCGAAACTGTTAAACAATTGTTAAATGACAAGACACTCTTAGTCAGACGTCAAAATGATGCCCCCTGTCTCTCATGACACACTCTTCAGACGTTGCCATTGGGGCAGTTTTACAACAGCAGGTACACGGCGAATGTCAACCCCTAGCATTCTTTTCGAAACGACTGAATCCTTCTCAATGTCGCTATAGCACTTTTAGTAGAGAGTTATAAGCTGTTTATTTAGCAATCAAGCACTTTTGACATATGCTGGAAGGTACAGCTTTTACTGTCTTTACAGACCATAAAGCTCTAACGAAAGCCTTATCAGCAAAACAGGATAACTACTCTCCGCATGAACTACGACATCTCTAGTTTATATCTCAGTTCACCTCCGATCTGCGACACGTAAAGTGTAAAAGTGGCAGACGCTTTATCACGTGTGCACATTGACAACATTGTATGCCCAGATATCGACTACGAACGTCTCTCAAACTTAAAACGAGATGATGCCAAACAAAAGAAGATCATGTCTTCTAAAACAACATCTTTAAAACTCGACGCAATTCCTTTTGGCACGACAAAAATAATCTGCGACACCTCTACGGGTAAATATCGACCCTTCGTTCCAGCAGCTATGAGACATACAGTATTCTAGAAGTTACATAACTTGTCTCATCCCGGTGTCAGCGCTACTATCAAAATACTAAAGGAAAGATTTATATGGTCGAACATTAAGAGCGATGTTAAGAAGTGGACACGAAATTGCTTGTCCTGACAAAGAGCCAAAATCAACCGTCACACCAATGCACCACTTGGTCGCTTTCCTAACCCTAACTCTAGATTTGAACATATACATGTAGACATAGTTGGTCCACTGCCTCCTTTCAATGGTTTCAACTACATTCTAACTTGCATCAATAGATTCACTCGTTGGCCTGTAGCAGTTCCGATAGCCGAGGTCTCAGCTGCAACGGTAGCTAAAGCTTCGGTCGAAAACTGGAAAACTGGATCCATTATCACTACAAACAGAGGTGCTCAGTTTGAAAGCTGACTTTTTCACCAGCTAACTGAATTACTAGTCATTAAACGAATACGAACAACCGCCTACCATCCTAGTTCCAACGGTATGGTTGAACGACTTCATCGACAACTCAAAGCTGCGCTCGCTGCTTCTTTGACTCAAGACGACTGGTCAACCAAACTCCCACTGGTACTACTTGGTATACGAGCTGCTCTAAAGAAAGATATTGGCTGCTGCGTTTCCGAACTAGTCTATGGAACAACATTACGATTACCAGGAGAATTTTTCACCCCGGGTAACGAAGTTCCACAAGATATGACTGGTTATGTGCACCAGCTTAAACAACACATGAACGAGCTCAAGATATCACTCCCACGCCAGCAGGAACGAACGTCATACATCCCGCCACAACTGATAGATTGCACTCACGTCTTCGTCAGGAGAGAGGGTGTACACCGACCACTGCAACCCGCTTACGATGGCCCATTCAAAGTTCTAAATAGAAATGATAAATTTATCATGATGGAACGACTGAATGAAGAAGAAGCCATCAGTGTCGACAGAGTCAAGCCAGCGTTCATCGATGATTTCGAAGACAACCATAAAGCTCAGCTGAACGACGTGCCAACACCTACATCCACGCAAGCTTCAACATCGCCAGAGAAACCTATGAAAACTACACGTTCTGGTAAGAGAGTCCATTGGCCTAAATGTTATGTGCAAATCATCAATATATAACTTATTACGAATTTTCATATTTATTATCTTTATTCATAATTGTCATTTGACAACTCATTTAATTGATTAATATTTTCATACTTCAATCACGTCACTACTATTTTAACATCGATATTCCCTGTACTATTACACTTAATCATATAGCGCTTAATATTCACATATCCTTTCCGTCTACAGATTACAGATTCTCCGGCCAATTTTATCATTCCTCATATATTCTACCATGATTATCAACCATATTTTCCTTTTATCATCGCATTATTATCAACCTTATTAACCGCATTAAACTGCTCATTTTTCAGCCTAATAAATCGCTTTCTATGTACTATCTCTGCTGCATATTACGCTGATGCATGTTTTTGTCGAACACTTTAATGTATTTTTCACATTTCAGTGTTCTGGTGGGGGAATTATGTAGTACCCCTATAGCAACTATAAACATACGCTTTTAATCTAATTTGCATACTTATATTATATGTTTACACATACCGATTTTATATTTACTTCGTAAGCATTTGCCAATTTACTGCTGAACATTACCTTGATACAATTTGAAATTTGACTACGGCTATAATACACGATTACACTCTTCACAAGTGCCTTCTGATTTTACGTTGTGGGCGTCGAGTAGCCACAACGTCTGCGCACATCGATAAACGTGAAGAAATACTAGAAAATACGTGTACGCTAATTTAGTCAAATGGAACACGCAACAATTTCATGAAAGCTGTCGATGCGTCTATCCTCTTTCACTTGTGTCTCTGGTAAATTCTCAACGTGTCAGATAGTTAGAAATTGATATATTTCAACAGCTTATGACACACCATTCGTATAATGCGTATAAATGTGCTTCTCGTCCATCATTTGCAACATATTGAGCACTTTGTCCAAATTAGTATGAATTACACTCACAATTTTACCTATTACTTCGTCCAGAGGTGAGAAGGACAGCATTGATTCTGTGATTCGACATGTCCATATACATTTCATAATGTTCAGACAATTTTTTATCGTCAGTAGAATCATGAACATATTTCACGTATGGATTTCACAGACAGTATTGCGATGAGTAACCTACATGTTAATAAAATTCAAAAGACAGGAATGCGATAGTTAGATAAGCAGACTACGTGAGATTTGGACTTCTCAGACGATTTATACACAATGTCACAACTTATCGTGAAGTCAATCAACCCGGCAGAAGAATCAGGCAGATATGAAATACGTGATAAATGTATTCTACATAGGCATATTGACATATCCACAGGCATAAACCAAAAACTACACGAAGTATTTTTATGGATGGTAACTAGCCGTGGAATTCACGATATGTTTGATGCTCGTTATACGAATGCTGGTGGCTGTCATGGTTTATACGTTATAGTGGATACCGTGTCCATGTTTGTAAGGATGGCTTAGTGTTCGAATCGCAGTAAGGACACAATAATACAGTGCCCATCAAGACGATGAGTCTGAATCAGGCGAGTTGTGCATCGTGGATCCGATTCCACTGCTAGTCAGCATCCATCAAAATTACTTCACTTTCATCAACAGACCTCGTTGATGTGTCCGTTCTAAAAGGCGCCAACATGTCAACACTAGATGAGCATTTTGGTCAACTCAGTTGACAGGAATATCAGAAGCATTAAAATTTAACAAGGAGTAGTGGACGCCTGTGTCCTCATAGCTTTGTGGGTATCGACAGTACGCTTTCCTTGTGTAATGCACCAGTTATTATTCATGGATAGTTGGCCATTGAGTTGGATCTCAATGGCTGCATGGTCTTTGAGCAGGGTTTACCTGTAGCTGGCATGGTTCATCATCGATTGATTTGTAAGCATGTCTGGCTTCGATTTATTCATTGTACGAGTGTGTTAATTTTAAAGGCATTAGGTGAAAAGACAGGCAATCTACGGATGAATTATCTAAATATTTTGCTGTGGCATTAAATCGCCTTAATTACATAATGATGGAAAAATGGTTAGTTTTGTCTTTGTCAGTGTATATACACGTATATCAAAAAATATGGCTATATAGGCGGTCAGAAACGAACTGATTTCTGACCAAGAACTTTGACTTAAAAGGATAGTGCCAGCTGAGGCCATACTGCTGGGAGTGCAGCTATGTATGACTTCTACAGTATTTTAATTCTAAAGTAAAATACACTAATAAATAAAGGAGTCGTCAAAGGGTCAGCAGTAACCCCGGTTGTCACAGATATATTTCTGGATAGGCTAGAAAACTTAGCGATTGAAACGTTCAAACACACACTAAAATTACAGTGGAAGTATGCAGGTGACAGATCAACTGTTATGAGAACTCATCACCTCAGAGGTAGAGGAAACTCAACTCACGTGTGAACTTGAAAATTAAGAAGAGGAGCTATCAATTTTAGATTGTGATGTAAAATGGCAAAGAAAAAAGGACGTTCAAAACTAGCTTTGAAACATAAATTAAAAAATGCGAATCCTGTGTCATAAGCTATTGAAATCTATCAATTTCTAACTATCTGACACGTTGAGAATTTACCAGAGACACAAGTGAAAGGATAAAGACGGATCGACAGCCTTCATGTAATCAGAACAAAGCAATGGTGTCGAGTTATCATGTTCATGATAAGGCTTCCATATACATGGCCTGTCCTCTGTGCTAACCACACAACTATAACAGAGAAGATTTGAAGTTGACGTTTACGTGACTTCACTCCGTGAGGTGGATGGTTTAATGTAGCATCTTTGATAGTCTATCTACAGACATCTTGACTGCAGACTTCAGTGTGAATCGTTAACCCATGTCAACCTATGTTACGATAATGACGTCAAAAAGATTTGAATTTGAATGGCATTTACACAGTATTATTATAACCATTTCATGTATTTACACGTATGCTTGAATTCCCTCAGCCGATGTTATTAGGTGAATAGCACATCATATATGAACGGACAGCTTGATAACAAAAAATCAGCTGTATGGATTCTCTCCACTGAATCACTTGGTTTTAGTTTTATTTCAAGTGAATAAATACACTATAAACGGTATTTTGGGTGGTGAGCACTGATTGGAATTCGACGAGATTTGACATTTTTTCCATCGACATTAGACAGCAAGATGCACCATTCGATTGTACGGAACATTTCTGAAGTAGACACTCATAACTCGACAACAGGTTGTCTAAGGTTCCTGGTGATTGCGTGACAATGCATTCTCTAGACAGTCAACAATTAAATAGAAAGAGCTGTCCATGTCAGCAAAGTTTCCAAAGGTTCTATGTTGTACAGTGAGTCAGTAACAAAATCGACCTTGGAATCATCAGAAAAGTCCTACTTGAAGTTAATCGAATTTTTTTTTAGATTTACAGCTTGATTCCACACGGTATTTTCAGTACAAGTATGGAATTTCAGCATGAGTAGAACGGTGTGCGCCGGTAGGGGATCGAACCCCGGACCATGTGCATGGTCGGCGAGAGTCCTAACCACTGTGCCACCAACGCAGTGAATTAACGATAAACAAGACACATTTTTGGATCTCGTTGTGTAGTGTGTCTGTTTATTCGATGTTTCAATGGATGTTGAGTATGACTAGTGTAGAGGTGCGATGTGCTTGTGTTTTGTCCTAGTAGTTTGAGGTATTGATTTGTTAAAGTTACCGGTCCGAAAGGGTGTTGGTCGGAATGCCACTACCGTCATTGAATTTTAACGTACACCAAAAAGATACTCGCAATGACGATATCAGAAATCTACAAAGTGAAGAATAAACTAACGAAGAAACTTTGCTTTCGTTTCTTTTGCGCTACACAAGCTTCATTTGCTCAGTTGGAGAAACCTGATCTATGCATACAAACGAATTTACTCGACCACTCCTACTATCTTTGGAATAAACTTGTCGCTACCCATCAACTTGATTCTCGCTTTTTTGCTGGTTTGTTTGCTCTTCTACTTCTTGTGTTTCTTTACAACTCACTCTCAAATCTTTCCATAATCGTCTTCCATGTGCATCTTGATTACGACTCAATCAATAAATTATTCATCTTGATACAAAACTAAAATACACTTGATTAACTCCTTCAATGCATCCACAGCTGGAAACTACCATACTTGTGACAGTATATCACTTCTGCTGCCATCCTCTGTCATGATTGTCTATAAATGTGATTGTTCATCGGAAGCGGAAAATGAATCCTGTGAACTGTGTGATCTGATTCCATTAGCATGTCTGCATGCGGATTACGCATGAATATCAGCAACATCGAATTCGCCGACATACGCACAAATTGTGTACGCGACTACTCATTTCAATGTGGAAGTTGGATTCCTCCTGGTTTTCAGCACTTCCATATTGTAAATGTCAGCCCATCACAACAGACCACTCGACATGAATGACACCCTGCACACTGAAATCCGTCATTCAGTGACTATCTCAGCATTCCAGGACAATTCATATTTGTTTTTCACAAGGAAGAAATTTATGAATAAAATTTTATTCGAGCAGATCTAAACTACAGTAAGAGTAAGAAAAATAGGATAAAGTGTGTTCAGTTTCAATAACACTGGAGCAGAGCGTTTTAATAAGCACAGTTGAAACTAGTTTTCAGTTATACAACAAGTACTATAGCTATTGTCGTAATTTTCTTTGCATACTCTATCGCTTCATGTTTTTAAGTGTACCAGCAACTTGTCTCTCACTGGACGGACTATTTGCCCCAACTTTTACACCACCTGGAGGATGAGGGAATGAAAGAAAGATGACAATCAAGTCAAGAATACACATCAGAATCATTTTGGACAAATGACGTGTTAAAAATGGATTGTATAATAGATAGAGTTATATTTCTAGAATCAGAGGCAATTGTGTAAGTGGCTGTAGACGTCGTGTCAATTCCAGTGATTTATATCGTGCTCAGCAGTGAATACGTCTGCGACAATGAAAAACATATCGCCAAACAAATGTGTTCAAAGGAATGGAGATGGATTGGATATGTGCAGTGGAGACCGATGAGTGAAATAAAGTGCAAGAGTATCACCGTTTGTAGCCTGCATATGCATTAGAAAAATGGATGACTGTTTGTGACAAAGAGGATATCGCATTTGTGTGTGTGCTTGGTGGATATGAGAAACTATGGACAATCTTGGAGCCAGTTGCAGAGGACCTGGGGATTCAGTTAATGAATTGAAAACTTTCATGATTTCTTTCCTGACAACTGTCTCTTCACATAAAATTCATGCTGAATTTCGTACGGTTGAGGTTACATATTTTCCCACCCACACCAGCATTATTTGTCATGGAATTTCTTCTGCTTTCACACTCGTTTATATAAAAGGAGAAAGTTATGAATAGAAGAGAGGATGTTCGGTATCAGACGATGTACGTTTAGCAACTGCTTGCAAGAATTCATATGCCTATTGACAATTATGCCAGTTAGTCAAGTCAAAGATGACACACCACCAATCCTACTGACAGCCTCCAATGTTCTACGTGATATGACTCACTCTGATTTTGATTAGGTTGGACGAACAAGGATGAACACGTGGAACTGGAAGAATAAATGTACTCATCAAGTGTAAGAAACGAGGGTGAGTCAGACCAGCGAAAATTCTCAACTGCTTGATGGAATAAGTCAAACGAAATATTTCTTTGGAAATCCACAAGATATATGAGATGGCCAACATATATTCGGATAGAAATGAAAGCAGACATAAGAGATATTCGAATAACTCCCTTTATCAATGTCATCAATGATAAAAGAATCAGTCAGTGAGTGTTCTGTCCACTTCTGACACAGAAATCAACGAACTTGTTGACATGAAAATAGGTTTGGTTTTAGACCATGTTGTGGGAGACTATTTGTTAACTTCAGATACGAATATATACTCATACGAGAAGAATGGAATGCAGATGCTACTGGGATGGAGGTCATGAGATCATACTTCTGGGAAGAATATGGATGAGCATGCAAAACGAAGATAGAAATTTAGAATGTACAGTGCTTCGAGGCATATCAGAATACGTTAGCAACACATTTAGGTGCAATTGATGAAAAACAATATCTTGTTTTCTACCGAATATATTGAGCTCTGCAGGAGCAAGTGAGTACACGAACACTAGTCGCACTTAATTCTAGCACTAGTGCTTGTTCATTGGAGTTACATGAGGTATGCAGCCATCGCCAACTTTTCTATAGAATAGAAGGCTCTTGAGAATTAGGTGAGCATATTTATGACAGCATTATGAAGTAATTTAGATGAAATTTGCATTAAACAGTTTCAGAATACACATAATCCACATACAAAAGAAAACTCACCAAGAACCTTGACGAACTCCTCCCTCATCTTCTATCTCTGCAAATGTTGGTCTGTCCATGTCAACTGCCCATATACAGTCATTATTCTGAACTGTCACTGTGAGATTGTCACTCAGAGAAAATTTAATCCATTCAAGATCAACAGTCATTACTCCTTAAAATAAAATAAACAAAAAGGCATTTTCAAGTGTTGGTTTGTAGGGATTCGATCGGTTACAGGATTTTCATCATGAGCTGACATTAGCTAGAGAACCATTGGAAAACCTGGGAGTACTGGAGAGCTGTTTCGTCCTAGTTTGGGACTCTTCATCAGTACGCACCCACCGGGATTTGAACCCAGGTCCTTCTGGTTACAATGCGAGCTCGTATACCATTAAGCCACTGGGACCCGATCCAATGGTCCATGAATTCTAACTTCTGCCAATTCACGACATAGCGCGACCCCTAGCCAATGTCTTCGACGAGTATTTGTCCTCACGCCCGACCTGCTGCACCCTACTGGTCACGACTTCTCACTAGAACCCCAGGCAACTGCCTACCTGAATAGGGTAAGTCACTAGTGAGCATCTCATTGACATTCAAATGTTGGTTTGTAGGGATTTGACTGGGTACAGGATTTTCAATGGTTAAAAGGAAAGCTTTGAAGTCTCTACAATTTGACTTAGTACGTGATGGAATTGAACTTATAATGATATAATGATCAGTTGACTGTTGCAGTTGATTTGGTAGGGATCAGGAATGCCAATGTCTAAGTCCACTTTAAGCCAATCTTTTTTTCAGAAATGGTGTCTCAGTCCTCGGCTATGCAATGAATGTTTAGACATGATACAAAGTAAATAAAAGATTTCACTGGATGATGTCATTCTTATATGTAGATTAACAGTAGTGGGAACTGATTAAATATAGTCAGAAGTTATCCTCAATGTAGACTAAATTAATTGTTTTTGAGAGAACCAATCCTGAAAGCATCCATTGAGATGGAACATACAGATTTTGAGTAACTAAGCTGGTTCGATGTTCATTCAGTCATCGGTACAACCTCTAATATACAATCAGTTCGAACTCATTTTTCAATTCACAATGGATGCCATGACTGTAAGAAAATTTCGCCGGTGAGTATCTGCCGTCGTGCTGAATTTGTTGAACACTGCTGCTTGCGAACTTCACAAATGAACTACAAACCAACATTGAGGAATTCAAATAAATTCAGTATTCTCATTGTTTCTAACTTCACTCCTGTCAGCGTTCTTCATTTGTTGACTTCTCTACACTTTTCCGCGTATAAGTGAGCCATAATTTACTAAACAACTAACTAACTTACTAACATACATAACGACTCACTTAAACAGTATCATCACGCTAAAATTTCATGTGATGTTTTTTTCTTCAATGAATCAAAGTATCAAGTTTGATTATGGTTCAATATCAGTTAGAAGAGAAGAGAAAACTAGTAAAAAGTACTGAACAGTCAGCTGTTTCATCGTAGTTTGGGCCGATCAGCAGTGCACACTCAGGGATATTCTAACCTATATGCGATGTGATGGAATTCATGAATGATTGAAACGATGTACATTGTCTGACGAAACAGCTGTCTAGTACCTCTCTCCCTTGTGTTCCGCCAGCTCTACAGAATATTGTCAAACCGTGGTGTCACTTGAAACACGTTTACACTCGATAACTACTAGGTAAACAAGAATTTAACAACTCGGGCATATATCTTGATTTACAAGAAGTGGTTTTTCATGAGATGGGACAATGGATGAAATCATATTCACTTCAATCATTTGCACACTGGATAAATGTGAATTACCTGGCTCATTGAATGTCGTCGGGTACCACTTCAACGCCGATTCACTCTCTGCAAAATTGAATATGCACAGACTGACGAGTATGATGACGTTCAGTTTTGTACTCTGGGACACCATTTTACTAAAAATATCTAGAAAAGAAAAAAAAGCAATGACGATCAATTAGATGTGATGCGAAAGGGATGACAGTGATTGACTTTTACATTTGCTTTGAATTCCGAGTGCAATATACGGATTCGAAAGCACATCTCACAATTTCCTCTTATCTAGGCTTCTCTGCAGTGTAACCACACGATTGGTCATACTACTTCGGCTCATCCAGCCCTCAACATCTTCATCGTATCAAAGTGAGACCCACTGACATCACGTCTTTTCCATTTCTGACATCACTTGAGCGATGGCGTGATGCGCAAGAGATGACTTCAATATTAGTAGATGCATGAATAGCGTTCTGGATTATAATGTGTTGAACATCGTTCAGGCTTGATGGCTATTTGTAAAGAAGCATGTGGATTACTTGTCGGATGCTGATCACCTCGACTGTTTAGTGAATGAAATTCGGAAAGTAAATTTTACGGAGTCTGACGAGGTGAAATTGAACCACAGTTTCTTTTGGAAACAGAAATTGTTCATAGTGTAATATTGGATCTGCTATATGATGCCATCAGTAATAATCAAATGACAAGCGTGTGTGCATGACATCGTACACTACTGACTGATTGAGATGTGTAGTTGTGTACCACTCGCCCACAGACACACATCAACCAGCAGAGGTTGCCAGCCATTTAGCTGCATTGATGTGATCCTACCACGCAGAGGTCGTTAGTCTCAATCGAACCTGTAACCATCAGCCACCAACCTTCTCCTACTTTCATCGAAGATATTCCTGATTGTCGTGCAATGGATCATGCGTGAAGTGGTGTTGTGGAGAGCGAGAAGACGGGAATAGGCTGGAGTATTTAGAATAACAAGGATCTTGTTTGATTCGCACATGGGTGGTTTATGTTTAACGTCACACAACCTCGAATGCTAGGAGTAGAAAGAAAACAAAATGTCAAGAGAAGCACAAAGAGAACACAGGACTTCAAGTGAAGACAAAGCAGATGGAAGTAAGGAAGACAAGCAATGCACTAATGACAACAACAATCACCGCCCAATTTCAGCGTGGTGAATTTGAAAGAGGACACTTCATCCTCCTGTCTCGTTAGGCAGCAACTCCTCAACTGCAGGCAGTTGAGAATGGTGATGATGAAAGTGCATGAGAACCAGATTCCACATTCGGTGAAGGAGAGACTGTTCAGTCACAATCTCTGCATCATTCATACATATATGGCGTCTTTGGCAATGAGAATGTGAATCTTTCCCAAACGTTAATTGCACGTCATATAGTATATAATAGAAATAATCATACCACTGGCACTCACCTGTAATGTGTGTTGAATAGTCACTAACTAACTTGACACTGATAGAATATGGTGGGCTATTTATACCATTACCGAATGACTCCATTTCATTCATTGGTCACATACATTAACCATTTGTGTATGTTTGCGTGATTAACCATAATTCAGTAATAATCGGATTTACAGGATTAGAGAAAAGTCATAAACACAAAACAGTGTAGACATTTGGAAAAAACATCACATGTGTCGATCACTTCTCAGATTACTGTTTCTATCTGTGGCAGATATATGATATACGTTAGAAAATGCTTTGACACAAGCATGAGTACTGAGTTTAAGCCGCATTGAGGACAGCATCACACACTGGTATGAACAGACGATGTGGATATCTGCAACGTGAAATCCATAACACACCTGGTCACTTTCAATCAAAATTACTTGATGTTCAATGCCTGATCTCATCGAAGATTCCGTACTAATGAGCGCTAGCATGTCAGCGGTTGCTGAACATTTCGGGCCACTCAGGTGACGGGAAAATCAGAGGCATCGAAAACTAACACGGAGTACTTCGCAGCTGTGTCTTGATAGGTTAAGGCTCATTGAAAGTACGCGTGTATCATAAACATGTTATTGTTTATGGATAACTGAGTTGGATCACGCTGGCTGAACGGTCTACAAGCAAACGTTCTTTGTAAACAGAAGGTCCTCAGTACGAACCCCGGTGTCGGCTTTGCACTTCCGTTGAGTCCTAACGTAGGTTGAAGAAACAGCATTACAATTGTCTCCAAAGCTTTTCGATTGTTCTTCAATTCATTTCACTCCATGATCAAAAATGACAGAATAACTTTTAAAAATGTCTTTTTGATTGCAACTTGATTCTACATCATATTGTTTGTTACAGAAATCGAGTTTCCAGCATGTGATACCGATGGACCAAATTTGCACACCGACCATAGATATCAGTGTGCGTCGACAGTAGATTGAACGCCAGACCATCTGCATGGTCGCCGAGTGTTCTAACCACAGTGCCACCGACACACAGATGATCTTCATTCTGAGTGTTTCGAATGCTATATCACTATTACGCTATTTTAACGATGGTAGGTGTAAGTATCATGTTACTTCCCAGCAGTCAGAAAATGTATCCAATGCAGTCGTACAGGAAGTGAATTGTGATCACGAACAACTGAATGCTAACATTTCGGATTGCAGCATTGATGTTTAAAATCAGAATCACTCTGTTCACAGTGAGGTTGAGTGCAAACGAATTGCAAAGTCATTTTAAGGTGATGAATGCTGGCCTTGCCTTTCCGATTCTCGATAATTTTGACACTGATGCTGCTAAGAAAAGTGAAGTGGGTGACATACTTCAAACTTCAGATAACAGTAATAACCTCGCTTATTTTTCTAGCGCGCTACTCTTATAGCCAATCGCAAACCTTGGTACAGGAGGAGGGAAAGGCATGAGGATGGAGACACTACCGCGAAAAATCAATGAGACTGCAATTGAAGCGTCAACACACGAACTGTGACAGTGTAATTACATGATACCACTTTCAATTTCGTTAGAGAACAAATGTTATTGGTGAACTTACTTTTCCAAGGTACTCACATTTCTTGTTTATGTAACACAAACACATACCTCCAGTACGAATACATGCAGATTTATAATAATTATGAGAAGACATTTTTACATACTTTTATTTGAATTCATCTAATAATACAAAATCAAACGAGAGACTTTGTTCTTCTTCTACTGGTGTCATCATATTTGTGTCGTTCATCTCCTTTGAAAACTCACTTCTTTCTGCAAACTTAAAGTAATTTTATCACGTTTCGAAGCACTTCGAAAGAGGGATTAAAACGCGTGTGGATGGTGACTGTGGATTGCTCGACGGACGCTGATCACCTTGAGTGTGCAGTTAGTTAAATATGCAAGTTAAATATACCCAGTTCGACAAGGTGGATTTCACAACAATTCGTTTCAGAAACAAAAATTATTCGCAGAGTAATATGTGATCTGCTACATAACCTAAATAGTAATCAAAACAGGCAAGCACATGTTCATGACACCGTATTATCATGATGGATTGAGATGAATAGTTGAATGCATTGCACACACACATAGACACATCCACCAGTAGTGCTTCCCAGTTAATCAGACAGCAAGACTGAATTGAGCACAGGTCTTTTTGATCATTCTCAACTGAGGTAAACAGCAACGGTCCTCGTACAACCTAACTCAGTGACAAGATTTAATTCAAGCAACCCAGTCACCAGATTGCTTATACTTTGGGAACTGGGACAAAAAAAGTGGTCCACAAGTGATATGCTTCGACTCGAAGGAGTAAAACATCCATCTGGCAATTAGATCACTTCGATCATGCTGGTCAATGAGCCAGCCAGCCATCCAGACAGCACGCATCACTGCTGTGCAACTACTCATCTCAATAAACAAAGAGCAGAAAGCGTCATGGTTTTCCGCGAAACTATATCTTTACACGATGTGTATAATAGTGTACATATGATGGAAAAGATTCTAGGAACAGTGAAATAGACTACCAAAATGTCTCAAGGAAACATGTGGTAGTGGAAATTATTTCTCGATGGTGCAGAATTGTTCAGTTGGTGAGAAAATTGTGCGAAATTGTAAATGGTTTTCTATTCGACAAGTTCACCTGAATATCTGGTACGTGCACGTATTGTCCTGAATACATTTCAACAATCAGCTTCATCAAATCACGTAATTTTGGACAATCAGCCGACTGATGGTTAATATTTGCACTTTAGTGTTCTCAAAAATGATCTGATATATTTCGTCTGGAAAATCACGTCAATTATTATCTTTGAACTTTCAAGGAAATCAGATAAGTCAATAGGTTGAGTGTGAAGCAAAAATAAGCCGATTTCAGAGTGCACAATGATCAATCTCTTACAGTTGAATATTCTCTCACTTTTCTCCATGATGATGATCATTATGATGGTGATTACAGTTACACGTAGAAGGTGTGTTACTTCTGACACGCGAAATTCTCCGTGAATATTAGCTTACCTGATACATCATTGTTGCCTTCAGTTGATTCACTGACTGATGGTTACCATCAATTTATATCAATTACAGGGTGTTCGCATTGAAGAGAGCAAAGTGATGTTGACGCACCAAAAATAGCAGGAGAATGTTCAAAGTTTGGTGGTCAGGTGAATCAGAGGTAAACAGACCCAAACATTCAAAAATATCAGATGAACGCTCTAGCTATATGACATAAGGCAGTCACAACTCTCAGTGCATTGTAATGAGAAACTATTATATCATTATTCATCAGTAACTCAAAGGACTTCACACTTCATACTGATGTCTGCGCTCCAGATGTCTAGCAAGAGATCATGAAAGCTTCTCAAATATACCGCCTACTTCACGGAGTGTAGTCACATCCACCTTTAATGTAAATCTTCTCCATTATAGTTGTATTATTCGCTAACAGGCCAGGTTATGTACATGGAGGCGCTATTATGATCTTAAAATCTTGATAATATTGCTAATTAGTGATTAGAAAAATGTGGCCAATAGGTCTGTCAGATTTCACTTGTATCTCAGAAAAGTTATTCACATGTTAGTCAGTAGTATAGCAATACGTTTCAACGGCTTATCACACAGAATTCGTTTATTGTGTGTACTTTGGCTACTCTTCAACCATTCCTCAAATATTTATCAGTTTATGAAAGTTGGAATGTAATATGCCTTAAATTTTACATTTGGTCTGCTGTTTTTGAAAAGATGTTGGCTGGACAGAATGAATACTGTGATTCGACATGCCCATATGCATTTGATAATGTTAAGACTAATTATTGTCGTCAGCATGATAATGAACATCGTACGTATTGCTCAGAGTGTAATACAATTATTTGACCAGACGAGTTGATTCAAGCATTTACAACACAGCTCACGAGACAGGATCGCGATAGTGAGTTAACAAGTCTATGACAGGTTTGGACTTTTCAGATGATTAGCGCCTGATATTGCACCTAATCGAGAATGTATATGCGAAGACAAACAATTTGACAGAAGAATCGGCTGGCGAACATAGGCATTCAACCGAAGACATAGAAGACGTATGTGATGAAGTGAACGGGCAACACCACAACCACCATCAACAGCAGTAGAAACAGCAACGACCAACACCAATCACTTATAACTGTGACACTAGGCACCACCGTTGAAAATTCGAGGAGTTGGAATGGATGATAATGTCGAAACCAATTGTGACCGGAAACTCAATACAGACCTACATCAGTCAAAAATAACTGGGAATTTCCTGCACTCCAAAAGAGCATAGAGAACGCAGTTCAGATTTTCCACACAAATGGGGAGTCAGTCAGTCAGTTCTGCTGCGTGTGTGAAGAGCCTTGATAGTGTGTTTTCCTGTTTTCAATTTACCTGCTTGAGAGAGATTGATCGCAGTTGTAATTTTTGCCAGTTCTTGGCTTCGTGATCAACATCAACTCCATCCTTTCAATGTTTCCTTGAAGTCCCGTCTTAACTGTCGTGTATTCTTGTTCTCCACTGACAATCTTCTGCAAAGCTAGTTCACCTCAAACAGGAGTATCATCAGTGAAAGTAGGCTGAAAGCTGTGTGTTGTTTGTTCTTGTCTTTACTTTAGAGGCTGGTTATGCTGTGCATCCGATTAGTGACAACAACGATCGTCAAATGAACAGAAACGTCTTCTATTCATTATATCATATGGTCCGGAAAGATGCATGTGGTGCAGTTAGAACCTTCTTGCATGGTGCAATGGATCTATTGCAAATGTGAGAATAGTTTGAATAGTGCTTTCCTGTGTGATGTCCGATTAGAAATCGAATGTCTTTGATGTAGAAGTGTGATGTGTGTATGGATTGGTCGAGAGGTCTGTGGTAGTGAATTAAGCTACCAGTTTGTAAAAGTGTCGGTTGGAATGCCACCTACTTCGTGTGATTTTAAAGTGCACATAAGAGATT
The DNA here is from genome assembly GCA_944472155.2 of Trichobilharzia szidati. NCBI lineage: Eukaryota > Metazoa > Platyhelminthes > Trematoda > Strigeidida > Schistosomatidae > Trichobilharzia > Trichobilharzia szidati. Next base: position 137,272,299 of record OX235273.1, on the reverse strand, counting down.
GTGTCAACGACAATATCAGTAAACTACAACGCGTCGAAAACCTAACGAAGGCAGTATGCTATCGCCTCTTTTGCCTAACTGAATCTTCATCCACTCCGTTGAAGAAACCTGATGAATGCATCCAAAACGGGGTTATTTGAGCACTTCTTCTATCTGTGGAACAGACGTGTTGCTTCATATCAAACTGATAATTCTTTCATTGTTGGTTTGTTCGCCATTCTTCTTTTTCACCTGTGTGAGTCTCAAATTCCTGTAGGTGAAAGAGTGATGACTGGTCAACCGGATCAATGAATGGACTTTTTTTGAATTTATGCCGCTAAGAGCAGTCTGTGCTTTTTGTTGTCGTCAGTTCATCAGTTATCTTGCTCGCTAACATCTTCTTTGTCTTCACCTGCAGTCCTGTATTCTCTGTCTGCTACTCTTGAAAGCCTGTTGATCAGCATGAGCTGAAACCTGAGAATCCACTTCGAGTTCGAGATATCCGATAGAAAGAGCGTGTCAGCGTGAAAATATGTGTGTTGATGTTCCTTGATCGACTGCTAGTCACTTGGATGAATAATTCTGGAATCCAGGTAAAGAAGTTACACTTGTCACATTTCGCTGACATTCAGTAAACTAGTGAGTTACTCAGCTAGCCAGCTAGCCAGCCTATGTGGATGTTGAATAGGTCAGTAAGTGCCTAGATAGATGGTGGATAAATCAGTGAAATGTCTCATTGAATTTCGTTGTTATTGTTGAAATCAGTCAGTGTTGGTGTTGAAGTCGGTGACTATGTGGTAGTCTAGTATGCTGGTCAATGTGAATATTTGATTGGCAAATACGTTTATGAACGAGAGCGATGTGTATAGATGAGTGTTGAGTGTTTGATGTTATTCTATTATTAATAATTAAGGAGGCTAAAATTAGATTGGCCACAAGTTCGCCCATTACCAATCATCTCCAAACTCACAGCATTTTCTCCATTCCGTCGTCACAGCGATGCACGATTCGAGATTTACAATTCGCGTTGCAATTAAGCGATAGCGTGGAAGAAGTGACTTATCAAATAATAATGGAATAATCCAATTCAGGAAACCATCTTGTCTCATATATTTCAGTTTAAGTGCCTGTTCGAAAAGAGGCATGCAAATACAACTTCGTATGCCATAAACATCGGCTGAACAGATAGTAATATTTTCAAGTCATTTTAGCACAGTTTGACAAGATGAAATTTCACCACTACTTTGTTAGTGAAGTGTTCACAATGATAAATGTGATTTGTATCATATCATCACAAAAGCGAGCGTATATACATGACGCCATATACTACTGACTGATTGAGATGAGATATCCAGAAAGTTTCACGAAATTCGAGTTGGCTTCTCATCCAGGGAGATGGTAACATGGCCAAATGGTACACGCACGCACTTCAACAATCAGCTTCATTCAACCATGTACTTTTGCACAATTAGTCGACTAATGCTCAATTTCTTCAGACAATCACGTTCATTGTCACCTTAAGCTTTAGAGGTCATCACATGATAAATCAGTTGAGCGTGAAGCTGAAATCAGACACTGTCAAAGTGGACAGTGACCAAAGTGCTGGTTGATTAATCTTTTGCTACTCATGATGATGCGAACACGTACATGGCGCGTTATCTTCGGTCAGGTTCAATTTGTCTTGCAGTCTTCTGCGTGAAATTAATCTCATTTAACAAAATGCTACCTTTAGTTGATTCCATGAATGATGGTGACTTAGGATTTCTTCGTATAATTATCATTGCTAGTGAAATAATGCACTGATATTGATGTAGAGAAACAATAATATATATATATCTGTACTCAAGATGCCTTGAAATAGTTTATGAAGGCTCCTCCAGTAAGCCACCCATTTTGCAGAGTGCAATCGCGTCCACCGTGATATGAAATCTCCATTACAGTTCTGTACTTAAAATACAGGATTGTTTAAGTATACGGAAGTCCTATCATGTATCTAATAGCTTCATAACACCAATAAGTACAGATTATAAAATGTTTGTCTATTATATTTCAGGGTCCCTCTGAAAACTACGTTATGTGTAAGAAATTTATGCGGCGGTATATGAATGATTTTATGACACAATTTCCTTGTAAAGTTTGGCTTGTCCAAGTCACAACTTTGACTGATTTTGTTTCCCGCACGTTCCCCAGTGGAAAATTGGGCTTCAAGTTAGTGGCTTGAAGTTCCTGTATCAATGGTAATTTTACAACATGGGGTCGCTAGCCTAATGCCCAACATTTCCTCTTCACCAGCATTATTTCTCACTTAGCGAGGTAAAGGAGTGCCTGGGATCTGAATACTACTTCTACATTACGACAGTTAACCGTTGGTGGATGCTGTTATCCTGTTGCTTCCTAGAAGACAGGAAATATATATTTCAATAGCAGTCATACAGGAGGTGAATCGTGAGCACGAATGGTCAACGATATACCTTACTGATAAGTGGCAAGTTGCATTAGGGAATGAGCTACCTGTCAAGAGCCTGCAAACTGTTTGAAATACATAAATGATCTGTCTTGCACTGAAAAGCTGTAGATGAGCAACATGAGTCAGAGGCAATGTAACATGCATTTTACTACTCATCGAGACACACTCAACATTTCAGTTGACAGTGATTGCAGAATGTAGTAGAAAAGAGTCTTGAGCTAGCGATTTTTCGATGAGATTCAGTTAATCACCCAGCACAGATAACATTTAGCCGTACTATTATTATTAACCAGAATCGTATTTACAAATTTCTGCCTTTCATCCACTATGAAATTGACTGATCCTAGTTTGGTCTGTAGAAGACTGGTATTCTTGCGACTGATTCGTTGTACAAGTTTGTTGATTGGTTGACCATTGGGAAATATGGCAAACAGTCTACAGTTTGAATTGTCATAAACGTATTTGCACATCACGACAGTGAATTGAAGACGCCTGTTTGAATCATGTTACTCCCAAGCAGTCGGAAAATATATTTCAACAACTGTCCTACACGAAGTGAGTCGTGGCCACGGATGGATTAGTGGCGATGTCTCTGACTACAGCATTGGATGAGGCGCTTTCAGATTCCAAAGACGACATGAGATCAATGAGCGTTGAAGATACGCCTTAGTGATGAGTGTTCAAAAGAACTGAGGGATGGTATGCCTGTCGAGAGTCTTCCCTCCACCTGGAATCATCGAACATATAAACAACAAGTGTAGGAGGCAGTTAAAAATGCATTTTACTCTTCATTGTAATATTCAGCATTTCGCTTATCACTTCTGTCGTCACTATGATTAAGAATTCTTACATGGATTGTGCACCATTCCAATTTGTAGAATGGTTTGTGCACAGATGATGGAATTTGACTTCAGATGAACTTGCAGTCAGACTACACCGCGATTATACTACAGATGATTTCACAACAGGAGATTGGAGATTTGTGTCACTTCTCTGTGTTTGTCTGTGGACACTACGTAAGCGTCAGTGTAAGTGTTAGTATGAGTGTGAGTGTCTATGCACACTGATTCAAATATATAGCCTGAGAGTGAATGGTATTTCCACAAATAATCGAATCCCTACTGCTCCATGACAAAAAGATCAATATTGAAACATTCTTCGAGTAGGTACAGAGAATAAGTGATGAATCCAAAATGATATATATTGAAGCCTTGGCCAATAAAGCCATTCACTCACAAACTTATAACTCGGTCAAGTATTTGACGTGGACAGATCGAATTATTTTGATAAAGAGTCTCACTGAGATAATCAGAATAAGAAAATGTAATTCGAAGTGAGTAAGGTAAATCGAACTGTCCGAATCCGTCATGTCTGTGAAAAGAATGATACACGCAGTTCCAGGAATTTGTTCTCTTCCTTGTACGATCGTATCGTTTGTTTGGTGAATGCACCTCACTAGTGCTGAATACGTACTGTGGTGTGTGGTGGCTGCGAGGCAAAATCGTAGACAACAATTGACGTCAATGCTTACATCCAAAATCAGTGTCATCATAAAATAATAACAAAGCTGAATTATTGCGCCTAAGAATCGAATCAGTCACTATTCATATAACAGAAAAAGGATACTCTCATAATTATCATTTGTTTTTCAATGAATTTTGATATTTTACAAGAGTTTTAAGGAATGATTTGTATTCGCAGTTGGATCACGGAGTGATATCCATTGGTGAACAGTTGAAAATCACTTGAGAGTATTGGACAGCTGTTTCGTCAACTTAGTTTTCGACTCAACGTAAGTACACGCCCATCAAGGTCGTTTGAAACTATAGTCTTGATGTTACAACGAACTCTTGGTCGTAGACCATTCTCCCAGTAAGATCCTACTTAGTGGCATACTTCAAATGAATTCCAACCGCGATCCGAAACACGAGGTGAGTACTGCCGATATGTACGAAGCTACGACGACACAGCTATCCAGTACTCCCCGTTAGGTTTCAATGCCTCTGGTTTTCTCGTCAACTGAGCGGACTGAGATATTCAGCCTCTCATAACGTTTTGTTACCTTCCAGTGAATACGCCACAACGAAGTCTGGTGAGGAGAAGTGGATTCGAATGCACGATGCGCATTTCACCTTATTCATGACTTGTCTGCCTGATATACAAGTGTGCGAGGCTGTTCTCACTCACACTCGAACTCAAAGCCCATCTTCAAAGAGTCATCCACAAGAAAGCTCGAACCATGACAGCCATCATTTTTCGCCTAACGAGCATCAAGCACATCGTCTATTCCGATGCTAGTTGCCATCCACCTAAGTACTGCTTGCAATATTTAGTTGATGTGAAATAATGGATTTGCCTGTGTGATATACACTTTCTGATTTATATCATATATCTACACAGATAGAAACGGTATCCTGAGCAATAACCTGCAGTTTAGATTTTGTTTCTGGATATCGCCACTCTTCTGTGTTATGGCCTTTTCTCTAATCCTGTAAATCCGATGATAACTGAATTAATGACTATCACACAAGCGTAGACAGGCAGATTCAGTCAAATTCTGATTGGTTTGTGTAAGCGACCAATGAATGGAATGGTGTCGTTTGTCAGTAGTATAAATAGTCCTACAAAATATTCTGTAAGTGTTCAATTAGTTAGTGACTATTTCAGCAGATAATTCGGGTGAGTTCCGGTGCTATGAATATTCATATGATCTATTATGTGGAATATTATTACTGTTTGAGAAAGTTTGACATTCTCACTAACAAAATGTTTGTGTGTCTGGACAGTCAACTCTGAATTTACAATTTATCATATCTAGTATGAGGTAGAGTGGAAACTAAGTTAATCTGCACATTTGTATGGAATTTTAGAATCGAATGAGTGTAGCTATTCATTAGTTCTCTACTAAATATCTTCATGGTTTATTGCGCTGTCTGTTTATTGTGTGATCCTTTGTGATAAGTCAGTTTCAAGAATTTTCTTGACATCTTGTCTGTATAATGAAGACACGAGACAGAATGGAGATCACTTTTCTGCTGAATTAGATTCTCAAGCTGTCATCCTGCAATAGCCTCATCAACCGTTGACGTCACACCTCTGAACTCAGGTCCTCGAATGTTGAGGTTTGCATTTGTGTTTTTGATAGTAGTGATCCAATAGAATAATGGAAATATGTTGCCTTACTTGTTGTCTTTCGACTCCTGTTTAACTTCATAATGAAATCATCTATCTCCTTGAGAGTGACACTAGAGACATGCGTCTCCAGTGGTGATCATTCATCGTTAGATAATCCATGAAGAGTTTCGACTGCTGTGTAAGACACTCTCTTTGATTTCGCTTAGTGGAAAACGGATGACATCTATGTGGCTGAAAGTGTGGGTCCATGGGTAGCAAGATATTTGATTTCGTCCACCCAATGTTAGATATAGTGAATTCTTCACATCGCTCAGTCATCCAGTGGTTGTTAGAGAATTATAGGGCAGTGAATTGGGAGCTGTTAAGGTGGAATTCGTGGGTTTTCTTGATTCAGTCAAGAACGTCAGCCTGTTAGCAATATGCAAGTATGTACATGAGGAATGAGTTTGCAGTCTCATCTTTCCAACCGGTCGAATACCGAGAAAGAGCCGGAGAAGCTTAAAAAAATTTTGCATTCACTAAACATGTGAATAGCATGCAGTGTTGCTCTGTAAATAAATTTCTTAGCAACGGCGTTTCGATAAGGCCAAGTATCATTTCCTGGAAATTATATTTTTGTTTGTCATCGTTCAATTTCGACTGGGAATTTGTGTTTGTCTAGTGGCATATAGCTACCTAATTCTTTCGAAATCTTACATCAAATTTACGTCACTCAGTATTCTTCTGAATCATCTGAACACCAGAATTCGAATACGCCTCTGTCATTTTCGTGAAGCATGACATGACTGAATCTCTTCACAACCTATGTTGTGATGTTGAGATTTGACGATTTTGCATCGAATTTTGAATTTATCGACTATCGTAGAGTTAGCTTATTCATTCACACGTGATAATTTGATAAAAAATTTCAACGAATGCGTTTCTCATTGTCTGAGTCATCTGACCACAAGAATTCGATCCCTTCTCTGTAATTTGCGTGGTGCTTCGAAAAACTCTCGCTCATTTCAATATCGTCCCCCTGTTATTCTTTCTTCACATCAATATCCCTGCCTCATTTCACTACCAATGATCATTAAAGTCTGATATCGGTAGTCGCCATCATTCGTGAAATCAAATTACGTTAGCATTGTGTTAAATGAGATTGAGTTCACGCAGAAGACTGCATGTCAAATTGAACGTGTCGAAAAAACACATCATGTGCGTGTTCGCATCATCATAAGAAGCAATAGATTAATCAACTGGCAATTTAATCACTGTCCACTTTGACAATGGCTGATTTCAGATTCACACTCAACCGATTTATTATGTGATGACCTCTACAGTTTTACGTAACAATGAACGTGATTATTTTGTCGAGATATATCAATTTTACCTTTGAGAACACGGAAATACAAATATTGATTGTTAGTCTACTGATTATGTAAAAGTACATGTTTTGATGAAGCTAATTGTTGAAATGTATTCAGGTCAATGCGTGCATGTACCATTCTGCCATATTAATATCTTCTTGGATGGAAAGCTATTTATAACTTTGTACAACTCGTTGATTTGCTCATCTCAACCAGTCAGATGTACACGGCGTCTTTTGACTATTGATGATATCAGACAAATCATATTTATCATTGTGAATACTTTACAAACTAAATAGTGGCGAAATTTCATCTCATCGAACTGTGTTAAAATAACTTGAAAATATCACTTTCTGTTCAGCCGATGTTTATGGAATGCGAACAGGCACTTAGACTGAAATAGATATACCACAAATTGGTTTCTTGAATTGGATTATTCCATTATTACTTGATAAGTAAATTTCGTCCACACCATCGCTTAAGTGCACCGCGAATTGCAAATCTCGAGTGGTAGTTTGTGTGACTACGGTATGGAGAAAATGATGTGAGTTTGGAGATGAGTGATTATGGGCGATCTTGTGGGCAATCTGAATTGAGACCTTTAGAATAGTAATAATTGTAATGTCCGGTTGCAGGCGTATATTACACTCGCAACTCATAGCAAAAGAAGAAGTCTCTTTCTGTAATTCATTTCAAATTTCATCAAATAAAATGTCATCATGTTTTCCCTTTTCCTACAGATTTTTAGTGAAATGGTGTCTCAGAGGTCAAGCCTAATGCTCATCATGATCGTCGGTCTGTGCATAGTCCAGATTATGAGGATTAAATCAGAAGACTTCATGCTACCATTGAAAGTTAATGAAAAAGGTAATATTTTATATGTGTTAATGACTGAATTAAGTTTGACATCACTCTGACTAAGTGTGGTGACAAATTGTTTCACAAAAATCTTGAACCTTCACAGTGGTGACTGACTGACACTTTCAATTTATACGAGATGAATATATCTGGAATTCCAGTGACAAGTCATAACCACTGTGAGAACACATCCGCACAGATGATGAGATTGGATGGTGGTAGTGCTATATATTGCTGGTTAGCAAAAGTGAGAATTCCATTCAAGTGTATGAATGGTCAGTGAGATCATCTCGTCACCTGCAGGTTTCTGATCCAATTTATCATGCTATAATATGTTCACTTGTTGTGGTTGTTTGATCAGGTACAATCGCCTGCAACCGAACTCAAGGTTAATAACAAGATTTGGATAGTGGACACACTTGATAAGTCGGTTCATTTAGCTACTTTATCGGTCAGTCAAAACACAAAGCATTGCAAAAATGAATTCAACCCTATAAGGCCAATAAACTAATTTCCTTCTATAAATATACAGTCCCGCAATTTGTTAAATACTTAGTTTTAAGTGTGAGTTTACAAGATCTTGATTTGTCACAAGAGGCATCACGGATTATCATGATTCTGGAGAACCGGTGAAACGTTGCGACCACTGTCGTGCACCTTTTTCGACAGCCTTGCTTGAGACTCACCCGAATGGTTCAAATTGAGGAACGTCAGGTTTCAGCCTAAGCTGACTCGTAAACCATTCAACCGATGTGATCCAAACCAGTCGCTCATGAATTTCTACTCACTTCTACCTGGATTCGAATTTCGATGAGTCAACCTTATTGATCTGTCTGAAACTACAGTGAAACAGTTGATAGGACCTAGAAATTATCCACTCCAATACGGTTTGATTGTTCTGTATTCAGGATAAATTCTGACGGTTTACTCTCGACTCAGGACTGTTTACCCAGAGAGAACAGTGACGTTTTCACGTGACATTCCTCATTTACTTTGCATGTTCGGATGTTCATAAGACAGCAATGGACAGACTGCTACTAAAATGATGTAAGGAACGAATGCGAGTGGAACAGAATTCTGTATTGCTGCATGATATGAATCAATGACTTGAAAATTCTCATTCGTGATCTCTAACAAGCGAACATTGAAACGCAACGTATCAGCAGAGTATTATTGTTTTACTTTATTCATGAACTTGTTCTACTTGTAGAGATTGCATACGTTTCATTTAAAACAATCAAATGTCTTTTGTTTATTTCAAGAGGACGTAATGGTCAACTTTTATGTACTCAATTTAACTTTGGACAAGCAGTACAACCTAACAGTTCAGGATGCGCATTGTACATACCACGTTGTATTCGGCACAGTCATAACCCCAGAAGAATTGAACACCACTCGTGGAATGCGTCTAGCTTCACTGTGAGTCATTTTTAATATGTGAATTTCGCGACATTTGAAGCATTACGACAAACGTTACATGTAAATCACTTGAATATGGTGATGTAAATATGGTCACCGTATTCTCAGATATACAACGAACATTATACATAGAACCTCCTTTTTCAAAAATATGAGGCCTCTGTGGGTTTCCGTTGTCATGTGTGTACAGTATCGTACTTGTGATGTCAAGTGAAATGGCCAGTTTCTTTTCAGTTTCATTAAAACTCATGTATTTCCAGGGAACAAATTTAAACAAAAGGTGACAATGACACTGATATTGATAACAAGAGCAGTAGTGGTAGAATTAATTGAGTTGTGTTTTCATTATTTCACTAGCTACTGCAGGTTTAGTGATATTGTGCGGAACACAACATAATGTCTTACATTGAGAGCGCTTCGCTTCGTTGCTTGCGAGAACACGTGTGCCTGAAAGCGCTTCACATTCTCAATTTCTATGTTAGGTTTGCACGATCTTCCGCATTCTCTAAAGTCTAACTCCACTGGACTTTAGATGTTATGATAATCAACGTCTCAGGAGACTCTTCATTGTATTCTTCTTATATGTATAGGATATTATCTGACACAGTTGACACAGTATCACTCGAAATGGTCTCAATACAAATCCATCTTGATGTTACAAAGTGGCTGATTTATGTTTCAGATGTGAACAAAGCAGTTGTGGACTGATTGTTAAGTTTCTGACAGTACTCTGAAACGGAATGAATCAAATATGTATTATCTCGGCTAATTTCACTCAACATGCCGATGATCTGAGGACTAACGTCCCAGTATCTTTTGCACTGTAATCGACTCATATGAATATATTCCTACATGAAGTTCACAAATAGTCTCACTCGAAATGGTCTGAAACGAAATCCATCTAAATGTCATACAGTTTGTTTATTTCAGTTTCAGCTGTGAACGAGATTCGTGCAGACTAATTGCTTTAATATTGACGGCACTGTGTAAGCGAGTCATTGCAATATCACCTATCTCGCCAACAGTTTCTCTTGAAATCTCTGTTGGTTGACTCATATCTTGATGATTTCTGAGGATATATTTCGCTTGACTTTTTACATGAGAATTTCTCCTGGTCCAACTCAACATCTTCTCTGACAATTTATCATTTCATATATTCAATCTTCTTCATTGTTCTCTCCCTGCATTCTGGCATGGAAACCTCGAAATCGGACTAAGTCATATCACGTAGAACATTGGAGGCTGTAAGTTGAGTTGTCGGAGTGTTGCATTTGACTAAGCTGATTGACGTTATTGTCAATAGGCACTTGAAAACTTGCAAGCAGTTTGCTGAAAGTATGGAAGACATTTCATGAGAAGTTATGTTGGTGTGTGCAGCAAAATGTAAAACCTCAACCATACGATATTAAACATGGTTTCCGTGTGAAGAGATATATGCCTGAAACGATCTTGTGAAACTTCTGAATCAGCAACAGAATTGCAAAGTCACATGAAGCTGGTTGTGGGACTGCTCAAAGGCTGTCATCTACTCCACTCGTACACCCACACGCAATATCCTCTATGTCAGTCGAAGACAATCAACTGATCGTTTCCAAGTTGGACTGCTCTGGAGTGATTGTCTTATGTATCGTATCACTCAGAAGTGTCCATAATGTGTGTTCGAGTCATTTTCACTCCATCAGACATACTTGTCGGGCAACAGGATTTCGGTTGTGACATTTCCGGAATTCTTTCTGACTGAAGATGACACATTGAACAACTGCTGTGCAGGATAAGCACCACTTGTTAGGACAATATAACTACCGCCACCACTACACAATTGCCTTCGATTCCATAAATAGACCACCGTCTATAACATAATCTGTAATTGGGCACTGTAGATAAGAAAATTGATATTGATGAGTATTGATGTGTTCATTTTCACCTTTTCTCTCACTTTCTTTCCCTCTAGGGATTGTAAAGAGTTGCACCCTATGAGCCAATAAAGTTTGGTCGTGCGAATCCAAATTGGAGCTGCAGCCAAATCAGACTTCATAATTATCGTATTACTGAGAGATAATTTCAACTGTGCTATTTCAAATGCTCTGCTCAGATCTTATTAAACAGAATACGCTTCATCTTCTGAATATTGATTCTTCTTCCTCCCCATTTTCTGTAGATTAGATCTTCTCAAATAAATGTATATTCGAAATCACCTTTTGAATTTATGGAATGTTTTGACATGTTCAGATAGTAAATGAATGATTGATTTCAGTGCAGGGTGTGTCATTCTTGTTCAGTTCGCATTTGTCAAGAACAGACACTCACTTTATGGAATCAGTATAAAGCAAGTAGCATCCGACATGTTCATTGTATTGAGTTGTTGCTTACACAGTTTTTGGATGTGATAGGCCACTGTGTAATCTTCGCTCACGCGTTCATGAAAGCAATGAAACATGTGTAGAGTCGTGGCAGTTCTCGGAAGTATTTTTCTTTAAATGCGTATTCACATTTATACACAATATTGTTTTTCACGAAAATGAGGTAGTAACAAAAGTGGTGGGCTGTCACAATCATAGTTGTTCATATTGGTGGTCAATGCAATCAAAGAAACAAATGAGAATAAGGTACGTAGAAAGCAACAAAACGTATTACTAGGATAGTGGAAGTAGCCAGATAACTTTGCTTTGTATGCATTGATCAGGTTTCTCAAACGGAGTGGATGAAGATTCAGTTAAGCAAAAGAGGCGATAGCATACTGCCTTCGATAGTTTATTCTTCACGTCATAGTTTTTCGGTTGAATGTTCGCCGGCTGACTCTTCTCCGAGTTTATTGGTCTTCGCCAATAAGTTCTCGATTAAGTCTTAATCTGTCACAGAATTATTACCTTACTATCTCAATCCTGTCTCGTGAGCTGTGTTGTAAATGCTTGAATCAACTCGTCTGGTCAAATAATTGTATTACACTCTGAGCAATACGTACGATGTTCATTATTATACTGACGACAATAATTAGTCTTCACATTATCAAATGCATATGGGCATGTCGAATCACAGTATCCATGCTGTCCAGCTCACATCTCTTAAAAACAGTATACCAAATGTGAAATTAAATGTGAAATACATTCCAACTTGCAGAAAATGGTGAATATATGAGGAATGGCTAAAGAGTAGTCAAAATATACACAGTATATGAATTCGGTGTGAATAGCTGTTGAAACGTATTGCTTTATTGATGTCTAGCAGGTAAATAACTTTCCTGAGACACAAGTGAAATCTGATGGACCTATCGACAACATTTTCTAATCACTACTTGACAATACAATCAAGCTTTCAGGATGATGATAGGGCCTCCATATAGATAACCTGTACTTCTACGAACCATACAACTATAATTGAGAAGTTTTTATGTTGAGTTTGATGTCGCTGCGTTCCGTGTAGTGGTCGGTTTAGTTTGGAAGCTTTCATGGTTTCTTGCTAGACATCTGGAGTGCAAAATTGAATATGAAGTGTAAAGTCATTTGAATTATCGATGAATAATGATAAAATTGTTTCTCATTACAATGCATTGCGAATTTTGACTACCTTCCGTCACATAGCTAGACTGTTGTTTCACAGTTGACAAATTTCATCTAATATTATCTTATGTTTGAGTCCGTTTACCTCTGATTCACCTGACCATCTTACTTCGAAAATTACTGCAGGAATTTTGTGGAGCGTCAACATCATCTTGCTGTTTACAATGTTGTTACACTGTTATTCCTCTTCCACTTCACCATCAGTCAGTGAAGCAACTGAAGGCAACGATGATGTATCAAGTAAGCTAATATTCACGGAGAATTTCGCGTGTCAGAAAGTAACACACTGACTACGTGTCACCATCATCTTCATCATCATCATGGAGAAAAGTGAGAGAATAATCAACTGTAAGAGATTGATCATTGTGCACTCTGAAATCGGCTTATTTCTGCTTCACACTCAACCATTGACTTATGTGATTACCTTGAAAGTTCAAAGATAACAATTGACGTGATTTTCTAGACGAAATATATCAGATCATTTTTGAGAACACTGAAGGACAAATATTAACCATCAGTTGGCCGATTGTCAAAAATTACGTGATTGGATGAAGCTGATTGTTGAAATGAATTCAGGACAATACCTGCGCGTACCATATATTCAGGTGAACTTCCCAATTAGAAAACCATTTCAAATTTCACAGAATTTTCTCATCAACTGAACAATTCTGCACAATCGAGAAATAATTTCCACTATGAACGAAATATTCCCATATTGAGTCATAGGAAAAAAGGCACAAACAGCGAAGAAAATTTTCTTTTCGACGATTCATTTTCATGAGCTGTACAATCGTAATTATAATTAACAAAGAAATCTTTAGACCAATCAGATAATGGTAAATTTTGTCCTTGGAAAATTGTATTACATAATGTAAGGTGTAAGGAGGGATGACTAATTGTAAGTTAGAAAGGAGACAGAAGTTGGCATGACGTAATAAGTGTGAGATAGTGAATAATCAATAATCTCATGTGAAATGGACAGGAACTAGTGGAAAGGCTATAAAGTGTGTTTGTATAAATTATGTATGAAAAGCAATGTTATTAATAAACAGTAATAGAGTGGTAATAAAATGTGGATGATGAGGACAAAATGATAATAAAAGTATTAATAAAATAAAATAATAATAATTGTAATAATAGTGAACTTACATAATAAAGGAAAGAAGCAAAATTGTGATAAGAAATTTTACTCTGGCCATGGTAAGGCAAGATAATGTATGTATCGCTTTTGTATGCAGAGGTCCGGTTTTAGATCTCGAATAGCTAATACTTCAGCTATGTACAGATGGCGAATCCGAAGTCCCTTTGTACGATATTGAGGGACTCTGTATGCATCCACTATCAAATATTTCTATGCAGTTATTTTGTGGTGGTCTGTTTCACTGTTCCTGCAGTCATTTCCATCATCTGCACACTATTATATACATCGTGTGAAGATAAAATTTCACAGAAAACCATGACGCTTTTTGCTCTTCGTTTATTGAGATGAATCGTTCCATAGCAGTGATGCCTTCTTTCTGGTTGGCTGGCTCACTGACCAGCATGATCCAAATGAACTAATTGATCGATGGATGTTTCACTCCTTCGAATCGAAGCTTATCAATTGTGCACCATGTTTTTCCCAGTTCCCAAAGTATAAGTAATCTGGAGACTGGGTTGTGTGAATTAATTCGTTTCACTGAGCCAAGTTGTACGAGGGACGTTGCTGTTGACCTCAGTTGAGAATGATCGACATGACCTCTGCTTGGTGACATCACTTCAGTCTTGCTGGCTGATTATCTGGAAAGCACTACTGGTTGGTGTGTGTGCATTGCACTCAACTATCCATCTCAATCCATCATGATAATTTGGTGTCATGAACATGTGCTTGCCGTTTTGATAACTATTAAGGAAATCTAGCAGATCACATACAACACTGTGAATAATTTTGGTTTCAGAAATGAATTGTTGAAACGAATTCACCTTGTCGAACTGAGTATAATTAACTTGCATATTTCTCTCTCCGTACATTCAAGATGACCAGCATCCGACTAGTACTCCGCATTCACTATCTACACGTCCTTTCATTCTTCTTTCACAGTGCTTGAGAAAGTGAAAAGAAAATTACTTTTGGTTTGTTAGTAGAAGGGAATTTTTGAAGGAGATGAACGAGAAAAGCATAATGGCATCGCTAGAAGAAGAACACAGTCTCTCTTTGGATTTTGTGTTATACCATGAACTGATCTACTTCATGGTTCATTGAAACGAGTTATTTAAAAACTAGTCGACGATTCTATTTTGGTTTACCTGCTTCCATTTTTGCCTCTCTGTATCTTATGAGATCATTTCAGATATAAGTATGTGGAAATGTTTTCTCTTTACTAGTTAACAGCTGCGTGTATTCCTACTGGAGGTATGGGTTTGTGTTATATAAACAAGAAATGTGAGTACCTTCGAAGAGTCAGATGACCAATTACACTTGATCTCAAACAAAATCGAAAGTGTTATCATGTAAGTATACAGTCACAGATTGTGCGTTGAATTTTCGCGTTGCTTTTCCGCGGTAGTGTCTCCATCCTCACGCTATTCTCTCTTTCTGCACCAAGGTTTACATTCGGCTGTGAGAGTAGCGAACTAGTTAACTAAGCGTGGTTGTCACTATCATCTGAAGTCTGATGTATGTCACTCCCTTCAAATTCCGAAGAAGTATCATTTCAACAAATTCTTCTGTGTGCGAAAGGAAAATAGATAGTGTCATCAATAAGTTTCCTGTTTCGCGTTTATTTCGCTTTCCAGTATTTACTGTTGCATTATTCGGCTGATCGTCTTGATTAAATCTTGTAACGGAATCTCACTCTTCAATCTTCTTAGATCTGCAGTCTTCGCGATTCCTTAAGTTCCTACTCAAAACCCTGTTCAATAATTATATCATGTTATTTTAAAGTACACCTATAAGATACTCACAATGACGGTTTCAGAAATCTGTAAAGTGAAGGATTACCTAACGAAGGCACTTTGCTTTCGTTTCCTTTGCGCTACACAAATTTCATTTACTCATTTGAAGAAATCTGATCTATGCATACAAACGAATTTACTCGACCACACCTACTATCATTAGAATAAACTTGTTGCTTTGCAGCAACCTTATTCTCGTTTCTTTGTTGATTTGTTTGCTCTTCTATCTCTTGTGTTTCTTTACAACTCACTCTCGCATCATTCCATAATCGTCTTCCATGTGAATCGTGATCAAGACTCAATCAATAAATTATTCATCTTGATACAAAACTTAAATACACTTGATCAACTCCTTCAATGCATTCACCACCGAAAACTACTATAATTGTGACAGGTGATCACTTCTCTTGCTATTCTCTGTCAGGATTATGTATAAATGTGATTGTACATCGGAAGCGGAAAATAAATCCTGAGAGCTATACGTTCTGATTCCACTAGCTTGTCTGCATACGGATCACGCATGAATATCAGCAACATCGAATTCATCGACATACCCACAAATTGTGTAGGCGACCACTCAATTCAGTGTGGATGTCGGATTCTTCCTGGTTTTCACCACTTCCATATTGTAAATATCAGCCTGTCACAAAATACAACTCGACATGAATGACACACTGCTCACTGAAATGAGTCATTCAGTGACTATCTCAGCATTCCAGAACACTTCATATTTGCTATTCACACGGAAGCAATTTATGAATAAAATTTTATTCGAGAAAATCTAAACTACAGTAAGAGTAAAAAAAAGAGGATAAAGTGTGTTCAGCTTCAATAACACTGAATGAGAGCGTTTTAATAAGCACAGTTGGAACTAGTTTTCAGTTACGCAACAAGTACTATAGCTACATTCGTCATTTTCTCTGCAGATCCAATAGTGTTTGCACAAGTATACTCTATTGCTTCATGTTATCAATTGCATCAGGAATTTGTTTCCCACTGGACTTTGGATCAAACCAACTTTTACATATCCTGGATGAGGAGAGAATGAAAGAAAGATGGTAATCAAGTGATCAACACACATCACAATCAGTTTGTACAAATCCAATGTTCATCAATTGATTGTATAAAAGATGGAGTTATATTTCTAGAATCAGAGGCACTTATGTAAGTGGCTGCAGATAGAGTTTCATTTCAAGTGATTTGCATCATGCACAGAAGTGAGTATGTTTGGGACAGAGTAGAACATGTCGCCAAAAATATGTGTTCAAAGTAAAGGAGATGGATTGAATATGTGCAGTGGAGACTGATGAGCGAAATTAAGTGCAAGGCTTTCACCGATTGTTGCCTGCATGGGCCTTGGTAATTTGTATGACTGTTAGTGAGGTGAAGGATATCACGTATCCAGATGTGTGTCTGTTCGGTGTAGATGAGAACCTATGGAAAATCTTGGAGCCAGTTGTAGAGGACTTGGCGATTCAGTTACTGACTGAAAACTTTCGTTATTTCTTTTCTGACATTTGTCTCTTCACACGAAATTCATGCTGAATAGCGTTTGGTTGAGGTTACGAATATTTCTGCCTACACCAGCATTGAGTTTGTTTTACTTCCACTCTCGTATTGGTAAAAGTAGAAAGCTGTGAATTCTAGAGAGGAGTTTCGGTATCAGACGGTGTACGCCTAGCCAACTGTTTGCGAGTATTCATGTGCCCATAGACATTTATGTCAGTAAGCCAAGTCAAAGATGGCACACCACCAGTCATACTTACAGCCTGCGATGTTCTACATGATATGACTAAGTCTGATTTTCAAATGATCATCGAAGAATAGGTGGGGCGAATAGTGAAGAAGAATGGACCGAATATATGAATTCATATAATTGTAGGAGAAGAGGTTGAGTCAGACACGCAAAAGTCTCAAATGCTTCATGGAATATGTCAAATGAAATAGTTGCCTAGAAATCGAAAAGATATGAGATGACCTACATATACCCGAGGAGAAGAGGAAGCTGACATATGAGCTATTCGATTTACTCCTTTACATAGTGCCCCCAATAATCTTAGGATCGGTCTGTGTGTGTCCTGTTCACTGCATAAATCAACAAACCTGTTGACATGAAGATGGGAGACTATTTGTTAATTTCACGAAAGAATATATATATATGAGAAGAATGCAATACAGAAGCTACTGGGACGGAGGTCGTCAGATCAACATCCTGGG
Organism: Trichobilharzia szidati; assembly: GCA_944472155.2. Lineage (NCBI taxonomy): Eukaryota > Metazoa > Platyhelminthes > Trematoda > Strigeidida > Schistosomatidae > Trichobilharzia > Trichobilharzia szidati. The sequence goes on along the minus strand of OX235273.1, from coordinate 137,254,384 downwards.
AGAACATAGAAGAGCCTTAAAAACGAAGGGAGAAATTGAGAATGTACGATGCCTTGAGGCATATCAGTATCCGTTAGGAATGCATTTAGGTGCTGTTGATTGAAAGCAATATTTTGTTTTCTACCGAATATACTGAGCTCTTGAGGAGCAAGTGAATAAACAAATACATGTAGCACCTAATTCTTCTACTAGTGCTATTTCGAAAATAATTGATCACTGCGTGAGAAGTAGACATTTGTAAAATTTACATTTGTAAAATCTCAGCGAAATTGATATGATTAATTACAAATTTTCGATTAATTTCCCTGAAGAAGTTCAAACCAGATTACCGAAGGAACCGTTGGAATGAATCATGTCAATTTCGCTGAGATTTTACAAATATAATTTTTACAAATGTTTAGTGCTATTTTCGTTATTATCATTATTATTGTCACCTATTGTATAAATTTGTTCATGGGAATTACTTGAGGTATGCAGCCATCGCATTTGACAACAAAAGTGCGATACTCTACAAACAAGGTAACAACGACACAAACAGGCTACAGTTTTCTATAGAATAGAAGGCTACTGACAATTAGGTGAGCATATTTACGATAGCATTTTGAAGTATTTTAAATGCAATTTGCATTAAATGGTTTCAGAACACACGTAATTCACACATAAAAGAAGACTCACAGAGAACCTTTACGAAGTCCTCCCCCTTTTGCCATTTCATCGATGGTTGGTCCTCTCATGTCAACTGTCCATACACAGTCAGTACTTAAAGCTTTCACTGTTGAAGCATCATCCAAAGAAAAGCTGGCCGATCCAAAATGGACTCTCTCCACTCCTTAAAATGAAATAAACAAACAGACATTTTAGTTGAGTATAGGAAAGATTTGAAGTCTGTACAAGTAAACGTAGTTCGTGATGGAGTACAACTGATAATGATATAATGAGTTGAGTTTTGCAGTTCATTTGGCAGGTACTAGGAATGGTAATTTGAAGGTTCATTTTAAGCCCATCTTACGTCAGTAGTAGTCTCTCAGTCCTTGGCTATGCAATGAATGTTAAGACGTGATACAAAGTAAATACAAGATTTCCCTGGATGATGTCATTGTTATCTTCAGGTTTACAGTAGTCAGAACGGTTCAAGCATTCAATGTAGACAAGCTTAACTGTTTTGAAAAGAAGCAATCCTGAGAGCATCCATTGCGATGGAAAGCACACCTTTTGAGTAACGAAGCTAGCTAGATGTCCATTAAGTTATCGGGACATTGTCTGATAAACAATCAGTTCCAACTCATTTTTCAATTCACAATGGATGCCATGACTGCTAGAAAATATCGTCGGTGAGCATCTGCCGTCGTGCTGAATTTGGTGAACACTGCTGCTTGCGAATTTCACAACTGAACTACAAACCAACATTGAGGAATTCAAATAAATACAGTATTCCCATTGTTTCTACTCGCACTCCTGTCAGTGTTCTTCAGTCGTTGACTTCGCTTCAATTTTCCTCGTACAATTTAGTCATCATTAACTAGCTAATTAAATAACACACATAACTAGTCATTTGCACAGTATAACTACGCCGAACGTTTATGTGATGTTTGTTTCTTCAATGAATCCAAATTTCAAATTTGACCATGGTTTGATATCCACTAGAAGAGAATAGGGAGTCAGCAAAGAGTACTGAACAGTCAGCTGTTTATTGGTATTTCGGGCCGATCAGCAGTTCGTGCACTCAAAGAAATCCCATTCCATATGAAATTTAAAAGAATTCATGGGTGATTGAAACAACGCACATTGGCTGACAAAACAGCTGTCTAATACCTCTCTCTTTTGTGTTCCGCCAGCTCTACAGAATCGTGTCACTTGAAACAGGAATCCCTCTCCCACTCAAAACAAGTTTACACTGAATGACTCTTCACAATACAAGAATTTTACAAGCCAGGCAACTGTATATGTACATTGGAAATGTGATTGAATAACTTGTGAGGGCGAAATATTCTTTACTGAGCTTCGTCCTCTTTCCTTATCAGTATCCTTATGGTGACTAGTTCCTCGTATATACCACCATTATTCATGTGAACAAGTTTTCCACAAAATAAACGGGTTTTATTTCATACTGCTAAGTTTCCGAAGAATTTATGGGCAGCAATCTGCAGCAATGCTGTGAATTTGATTCCGTATTATTGAGGAAACTTTCCAAAGTCGATGTCAAGGTGGATGCAGATCTGATACATTGACTGAGTTCAATTGTTTTCAATTCATACAAAATACCACGAGTTGAATCGTTGTTCAAAGTGCTTGACATACAATGTAAGCAAATAGAGTCAAGGGATGGGAGTTTGTGACCAATTCATTTGTTTTGTCCATTACATGTGAATTGACAAAGACCAATATATCCCTACTCCAACTGTATACTACCAGAGATACAAGTCTAAACAATCAAAAACAAAGGCAACAGTGGGGCAGTATTGTCATACTACGACATCCACAATCCTTGTCTGATCCAACTACATTTCCTTCTGAATATTTATTGAACAGTAAGCTCTTCGTTGGTTTGTTCCAGCAGCTTCGTCACCTAATAATGTGAAACATCGTTGGGATGCCTAATATTGGTCGTAAAGTGACATTAACTGGAGACACCTAGGAAAACAGAATTACGCGACCAGCAGTTGGTCGTTGCCTGATGCTCTTCAGCCCTCACCATCTCATGACAAATGGACCCTGAATAGTTCTCGTGAGGTAATGCTCACAGAGACTTTTCACTCACTAGGACGGAATCTAGTGGAATATGGATTCTCACTTCGACTATGCGGCAATTTAAAGCGCCACCATTTCAGGAGGAAGGATAATGCATGAAATCATATTTACTTCAATCATTTGCACACTGGATAAATTTGGATTACCTGGCTGATCAAGTGTCAACGTATGCCACTCCAAAGCTGCTTCACCATTTATAAAATTGACTATGCACATACTGACGAGTATGATGACGTTCAGTTTTGTCCTCTGGGACGCCATTTTACTACAAAAATATTCAAGAAAATAAAAAAAACAATGACATTCAATTAGATGTGATATGAAATGAATGACAGTGAATGACTTTTAGAGTTGCTTTGAATTCCGAGTGCAATATACGGATTCGAAAGCACATCTCACAATTTCCTCTTATGTAGGATCCTCTGCAGTGTAACCACACGATTGGCCATTCTACCTCATCTCATCCAGCCTTCACCATCTTTATCTTATCATAGTGAGACCCACTCACATCTCATCTTTTCCAATTTGGCCGGCACTCGAGCGATGGCCCGCCGTGCAGATGGAGGTAAGGAAGATAAGCAACGCACTAATGACAACAACAATCACTGTTCAACTTCAGCAGAATCAATTTGAAAGAGGTCACTTCATTCTTCATTCTTGCTAGGCGGCTTGATTTATTAAATGTCGATATGGATCGACTTTATTTCGAAGAATTGCTGGAGACCGGAGAGCACCATTGAGCAGCTGAATTGTCAGCCTTGATATGAAGAAATCATCATGACGCAATCAGTATAACGCTTCAAATTCAGAACGTTCTCATTTTACAAAGTTTCAGATTGCACGTCAACAAATAAAAACGCTTAGATTGAATGACATTCTTCCACACTTTCGAGGTTTTACTACATCAAGGCAAATAAGATCAATACTGAAGCAAACCTCAAAAAAATAAGGAGAAGGAGAGACAAATGTAAATTGATAAATAGTGTAGTGGTAGCTAGTAAGGCGAATCACTCATTAAGGAATAACTTGACTTAGTGCGTGTTTCAGTTAACAAACAATATCATTTTGTTGAACAGTCTAACTGAGATAACTAGAATAAGAAAATGTTATTCAATGTTAGTTTGCTGATCTCAGTCAGAGGAATCGACCATGTCTATGGAAATCATGACACAAGGATTTCCAAGAATTCGTTGTATTTTCGATGTTGTTATTGCACAAGGAAGAAGGAATATTCAGTGATTGTAGAGAAGCACTACTTAACAAATAGACTTTTCAAAACAGTGAACAGACAGAGCTTCAAATTACAAAGATGTCAACCAGAGAACTGTATATGTGACTTCGTTTATGCGGTCAACATTTGCACGCGGATTTTCAAATTACTTAAATTATGCTTACTTCGAGGTCTACTCTGCCCAGTAATAGATAGATATGAGCAATTGGAAAACACGAATAGGCTGGTCTGGATGCTTGGACAAGTGAAAGAGAGACTGTCTAGCCATAATCACTGCATCATTCATACATATATGGCGTCTTTTGATAATGAGAATGTGAATCTTTCTCAAGCGTTAATTACACATTATATAGTATATAATAGAAATAATCACACCACTGACACTCACCTGTAATGTGTTGTGAATAGTCGCTGCCTAACTTGACACTGATAGAATATGTTGTTGGACTATTTATACCATTAACGAATGACTCCATTTCATTCATTGGTCACTCACATTAACCATTTGTGTATGTTTGCGTGATTAACCATGATTCAGTTATAATCGGATTTACCGGATTAGAGAAAAGTCATGAACACAAAACAGTGATGATATTTAGAATCAAAATCACATGTGTAGATCGCTTCTCGAATTACTGTTTTTATCTGTGGCAGATATATGATACACGTTCGAAAATGCATTTTACATTGGCATATCTATTATTTCACTTCAACTTAATATTATAAAAAGTAATTTGGTGGGTGCTTACTACCGTAGAATCGACTCTGTTACACGCAGCGTGAAGTCTCTCGTGGCCTAAGTGTTCTAGTGGATTTCACTTTGATGTTTGAAACGATGGGTAGACGCTTTAGGCTGCATTGACAACGGCATCACACACTGGTATAACCAGACGACATTGATTTGCGTAACGTGAACTCCATTGCACGTGTAGTCACTTTCAATCAAAATTACTTCTCGTTCTTCGTCAGACTTCATCGAAGAGTCCTTAATGAAGAGCACTAACATGTCAGAAAAGGCTGAACGTTCCGGTTCACGCATTTGACGGAAAAATCAGAGGTATCGATGACTAAAAAGGGGTACTGCGCAGCTGTCTTGATAGGTTAAAGCTCATTGAAACTATGCGTGAACCAAGTATATGTCATTGAGTCGGATCTCACTGGTTGAACTGTCTGAAAGCAAACGTTCTTTGTAAACAGAAGGTCCTCAATACGAACCCAATTGTTGGCTGTGCAACTCCGTTGAGTCTAAGAGTAGGATGACGAACACGCTTTCCATTTCCATCAAGTGCTTTTCGATTGTTTTCCGTTTCATTTCACTCCGTAATCTCACTTCAAATAGAAATCAAACCGTGTAAAACTTCGTCTAAATGACATCAAAATTGATTGAATAACAACTGATAGTTATGAGGTAATCCATTTTCTGTTTGACCGTTATCTGATCAACAGGCTGGTATTCCTTCGATTAATGCAGTGCACGAGTGTGTTTGTAGCTTAGCCCTTACGAGTAATGTCAGACGGTCTACTGTTTGAGTGTTTTGTATGCTTCGTCATTATTGCGCCAGTTAACCGATGATAGTTGCTCGCATCCTGTCACTTCCTAGCAGTCAGAAAATATACGCAATGCAGTCCTACAAGAAATGAAAAGTCAGCACGAACAACTTAATGTTAACGTTTCTCACTGAAGCAGTGATGTCTAAAATCCGAATCTCTGTGTTCCCATTGAGGTGTAGTGATAGAAATTGCAAATTTATTCTGAAGTGATGAATGCCTGCCTTGCCTTTCCGATTCTGGATGAATTTGACACACTCTGGTGTCCTTTCGCACACTTAAGAGAGAGATTCCTAGGAAAGTGAAGGGAGTGACATGCTTCAGACTTCAGATAAAAGTTATTTGTTCGCTTAATTTTCTAGTTCGCTACACTTTTAGCCAATAACGAACCTTGATTAAGAAGTAGAAAAAAGCTTGGGGATGGAAACACCACCCTGGAATACAATAAGACTGCCAGCGAAGCATCAACGCACAAACTGTGACAGTATACTTACATGATAATATTTAAAATTTCGTTAGAGATCAAGTGTAAATGGTCATCTGACTCTTCGAAGCTACTCAAATATCTTTTTTATATAACACAAACCTATACCTTCAGTAGGAACATATGCAGATATTAATTATTTCGGAGAAGACATTTGAACATACTTATATTTGAATTGATCTTATAAAATACAGAGATGAAAGAATAGACGCAACTAAACCAAAATAGAAGTGTTGACTAGTATCTGAATAACTCGCTTCAATGAAACATGGAGTATATCATATCATGGTATAATACAAAGTCAAACGAGAGACTGTGTTCCTCTTTTAGCGGTGTCATTATACTTGTCTCTTTCATCTCCTATGAAAATACCTTTCTTTCTGCAAACCGATAGTAATTCTCTCACGTTCTCAAGCACTATGAAAGAAAGATAGGAAAGCGTTTTGCGAGCGACTGCGGAGTACGCGTCGGATGCTGATCACCTTGAGTGTGCGGTTAGTGAAATATGCAAGTTAATTATACTCAGTTCGACAAGGTGAATTTCACCACAATTCGTTTCGGAAACCAAAATTATTCACAGTGGATTATGTGATCTGCTAGATATCCTTAATAGTTTTCAAAAAGGCAAGCATATGTTCATGACACCGTATTATTATGATTGATTGAGATGGATAGTTGAAAGCCACACACACAGACTCTCCAGGTAATCAGCCAGCAAGCCTGAAGTGATGTCACCAAGGAGAGGTCATTTTGATCATTCTCAACTGAGGTCAACTGCCACGTACCTCGTACAAGTTGATTCAATGAAACGATTTAATTCAAACAACCCAGTCTTTAGATTACTTATACTTCGTGAGCTGGGAAAACATGGTGCACAGGTGATAAGTTTCGATTCGAAGGATTGAAGCATCAATCTCATAATAAGATCACTTCGATCATGCTGATGAATGAGTCAGACAGCAAGGATCACTGTTATGCAACTACTCATTTCAATAAATAATTAGTATATAGCGTCATGGTTTTCTGCAAAACACTGTATATATACACGATGTATATAATAGTGTATAATAGTGCTTTTGTTCTTTACTGAAGATCAGATGGCCAGAAAGAATCACTAACAAGAAACTATGGGAACAAACAAAACAAGAACCAATGGCTCAACAAATATGCAGGAGAAATTGGAGATGAATTGGACACTCGCTGAGGTGTCTGCTGGGTGACATCGCGCGTCAGGCCAATGCTCGAGTGGAATCCGAAATGGATGCGGCAAGTGGGACGTCCAAGGGTGACATGGGAGAGATCGTGTAAAGAGGAGTTGAAACAATATGGACTAACATGGATGCAAGTGAAAAGTACAGAAGAAGAAAGTAGCAGGGGGAGACGTGCAGTTGAAGCCCTATGCTCCACCAGGAAGTCAAGGGAATAATATCATTCTCTGAACAGCGAAACAGACCACTACCAATGAACTGCATGGAAACATGCGATAGTGGAAATTATTTCTCCATTGTGCAGAATTGTTCATTTGGTGAGAAAATTCTGTGAAATTCTAAATGGTTTTCGTTTCGAGAAGTTCACATGAATATCTGATTGGCGCACATATTGTCCTGAATACATTTCAACAATCAGCTTCGTCGAATCACGTAATTTTTGAGAATCAGCTGACTGATGGTTAATATTTGTCCTTCACTGTTCTCAAAACTGATCTGATATATTTCGTCTAGAAAATCACGTCAATTGTTATCTTTGAACTTTCAAGGTAATCACATAAGTCAATGGGTTGAGTGTGAAGCAGAAATAAGCCGATTTCAGAGGTCACAATTATCAATATCTCACAGTTGATTATTCTATCATTTCTCTCCAGGATGATGATGAAGAAGATGGTGACACGTAGTGAGTGGGTTATTTTCTGACATGCACCACTCTCCGTGAATATTATTTTACTTAATACAGAATCGTTGCCTTCAGTTGCTTCACTGACTGATGGTGACCATCAATTTCAGTGTATGACCAAATGAATAACTAGTGAAATGAGGCAGTGAAACTGAAGTTGAATTTGAATTACAGGTTAACAGCATGAAAAAAGCAAGGTGATGTTGACGCAGCACAAAAATAGCAGGAGAATGTTCGAAGTCTGGTGATCAGGCAAACAAGAGGTAAACAGACCCAAACATTAGAAAAATATTTGATGAAATTTATCAACTGTGAAACAACAGTCTAACCATCAGACTTCAAACATACTCCCGCTATTTTTGTGGTGCGTCAATATCACTTTGCTCTTTTCAATGTTGTTACACTGTAATTCTTTTGTTACTTCAATTTCACTGTCTCATTTCATTCATCATGTTGGTTATACAGTGAAATCGATGGTCACTATCTATTTTTCGTTCGAATTCTATCAGTGATAGTACTATGGAAGCATTGTCTTACTCCTGAGTTAACCATCGTGAATCACTTGACACTCACCATCGGCATAAAGATGTTGAAAGATCTCGAGCCATTTCTTGAAGATGTTTAGTTTGGCCATCTAGGTAGTTTGATGAGGCAAACATTCTACCCTACAAATACAGTTCATTTGATTTATTCCCAACAGTTATTGTGTGGGTATCTGAATAATCTTAATTGTCAACATGGATTGAAATGATACTGGCAGTCAGGTGAAACCAGTGAGCACTAATGAACAGTTCTTACGACAGGTACTCATCAGAGGAACGTTTCGATTATAACGTTTCTAAATCAAGAACCTCAAATGACAAAGTGTCAGTGTGTACGGCTTCAAATGAAAAGGCTTTGATTGAATGAAATTCCACCAAGCATTCAAAGTCCCACAGATTCACGACAAATCGCATCGATATTGAAACACTCTTCGAGAGGGCAGAGTAAAGCGGTGACGAATGCAAACTGAGAAATAGTGAAGTGGTAGCCAATACAGAGATTCACTCACAAACTAATGACATGATCAAGTTTCTCACCTCAAACTCCATGTGCGTTATTGGACATACCTAATTATTTAGTTAAACAGTCCTACTGAGATAGTGAGAATAGGAAATTATTATTCAAAGTGAGTTTGTTCCACAGAATTGAACAAATGACCTCTGTTTCATATGAGAATTCATCAGGATACGTTGATTGACTGGGTATTTAGATGTAATGACTGCGCGTGTGAGCAATGTCTGAATTTCACAACTATTGCTCATGATCACTGACGTGACATGAGGCAGATCTCACTTCACAGTATTTCTGAATCACACGATCGCCTCTATATCATTCTCTGATCCATGTCGAACTATTCACTACTCATTTGGGATCGACTCCAGAGACGGACTGCATTGTGTTGTCTTCCAATGATATCTTTAATATTATTTTTGTCACATTTGGCTGACATGCAGTAAGCTAGTGAGTTACTTAGGTACCCATATAGCCAGCCCATTTGGATGTGGAGTAGGTCAGTAAGTGCCTAGATAGATTGTAAATAAATCTCTGAAATGTTTTATTGATTGCCGTTGTTCTTGTTGTTGTTGAAATCAGTCAGTGATGGTGTTGACATCAGTGACTTTGTGGTAGTCTAGTGTGCTGGTGAATATGCATGTTTGATTTGCAGATTAGTTTGTTAACGAGAGCGATGCGTACAGACGAGTGTTGAGTGTTTGATGTTTTTCATGTATTAGTAGTATCATTAGCAGTAGTAGTAGAGGTATTAGTAGAAGCAGTATTGCGTTGCCGGCACAGCGGTCAGAATACTCGCCGACCAAGCAAATGATATGGATATCGAATTCCTAGCGACACGGATTTTCGATATCACAGGCTGAAAATTCTATTACTGTGCAAAACTATAAAAATAAAATAAAAACATCATCAACTGTCATTGGGAGCGTGAAGTCATCTAGTTGAATCCTCATCATATAGACAATGCACAGACCGACGATCATGATGTAGTTTAAGTTGGACCTAATGAGACACCATTTCACTAGAAATATGTAGGAAACGGAAAATGTGCTGAATTTTTATTCGATGTATTTTTAAATGAATAACAAAAGGAGACTTTATGTTTTGCTTTGAGTTTTCAGTGTAATATACGCCTGCAACAACACATCACAATTATTACTATTCTGAAGGGCTCAATTAAGATTGGCCAAAAGATCGTCCATTACCACTCATCTCTAACTTCACATCAATTTCTCCATACCATCGTCGCACTAAAACACCACTCCAATGTTACAATTTGCAGTGCGATTTAGCGATGACTTGAATGAAGTGACTTATCAAGTAATAACGGAATGATCGCATTCGGTAAACCCCTTTTGTCATATATATATATATATATCTTAGTCTCAGTACCTCTTCGAAAGAGGTTTGCAAATACTATTTCGTATGCCATAAACATCGGCTGAACAGAAAGTGAAATTTTGAAGTCATTTTAACACAATCTGACGAGATGAAATCCCGCCACTATTTTGTTTGAAAAGAATTCACAATGATAAATGTGACTTGTCTGATATCAACAGTAGTCATCAGAAAAGCGAGAGTTTATACATGACGCCGTATAAATCTGACTGATGGAGGTGAGCCAACCAGTCAGTGGTGCAAAATTTGAAATAGCTTTCCGTATAAAGAGATGGTATCACGGTAAAATGCTACATGCACGCATTGGCCTGAATACATTTCAACAATCAGCTTAATCCAATCATGTACTTTTACACAATCAGTCGACTTAAACTCAATATTTGTCTCTTTGTGAATTGATACATTTCGTCCAGAAAAAATCACGTTCATTGTCACCTTAAACTTAAGAGGTCATCACATGATAAATCGGTTGAGTGTGAAGCTGAAATCAGCCACTGTCAAAGTGGACAGTGATCAAATTGCTAGTTGATTAATCTTTTGCTTCTTATGATGATGCAAACACGCTTATGACGTGTTTTTTCGACACGTTCAATTTGACCTGCAGTCTTCTGCTTGAACTCAATCTCATTTAACGCAATGCTACCGTAATTTGATTTCACGAATGTTAGCGACTACCGATATCAGCCTATAACGATCATTGATAGTGAATTGAGGCAGTGATATTGATATTGAGGAAGAATAACAGTGAGAGGTTATTGAAATAAGCGGAAAGATTTCTAAGCATCACGGAAATGACAGAGAAGTGATCGATTTCTGGTGGTCCGATAAGCGAGAGAATGACCGACGCATTCACTAAAGTTTTCATCAAATTTATCGAAAATAAATGAAAAGGCTTATTCGATTAATTCAAAATTCGATGCGTAAATTGTCATATCCTAAAATCACAATATCAGTTGTGAAGAGATACAATTATCTCATAATTCCTGGAAAATTTATATAAGTTTACATTTTATTTATAACGCTGTAGTGAAGATATCTGGAAATAGATTTTTAAGGCCTCCACAGTAATCCACACATTTTATAGAGTGTGATCACGTCCACCTCAATTTGAAATTTTCTGCATTACAGTGGTCTAGTTTGCATACAAGAAAAGGTATGTATATGGAATTACTGTCATGAACCAGATAACTTCATATCACCGTATAGTAGTGACTAGAAACAGTTTGTCAATAAATCTATCAGATTTCAGGTGTCTCTCTGAAAACTCCTCTACGTATTAGATATATATGCGGTGGTATGTTATATTTTTATGACAGCTTCCGCGTTGCGTTTGTCTTTTTCAAGTCAGTATGTAATAATCTCACAAATTTGACTTTGGTCGTTTCTTTTTAATCACATCGAAGACTGACTAGCGTATCAAGTAAAGCATTTCCATCAGCTTGCTTCACACCTCTATCAACAGCTGTGCTCGGTGTCTGCATAGTGAATACCAAGTTGTCGTTAACACCAAGTTGAAAATAAGAGATACAGGGTACTAACAAATCAACTCGTAAAACATAACTAATCCTTACAAACCAAACTATAGCAAATTATTCTGATGCTCGCTAGTGACTTGCTACATGTTAAAGCTTCCTGGAGTTCTTGTGAGAAGTCGTGACCAGTGAGGTCCAATTAGAAGTCACGTGTGTGGATGGATGTCCCACCAACGACAATAGTTGGCGTCGCGCTAAAAACACGAATTGGTAGAAATTAGAAATCATGAGCCATTGAATCGGGTCCCTGCGACTGAATGGTATACGAACTTGCCTTGTAATCGGAAGGTCCTGGGTTAAAATCCCAGTAGGTGCGTACTGCCGATGATTCCCAAACTAGGATGAAACAGCAGCTGTTCAGTACTCCCTGGTTTCCAATGGTTCTCTAACTGATATCAGTTCGTGATCAACTCGTAAAATAAAGTAAAGGTAATAAAAGTGAACAACAAACAAACAGTGAATAGACCGATGAGTTGCATCGTAAGCATCCAATGATGACATGGAGAAAGTCATCAGAGGAATAGATGAGAGACCATGGAGAATCACGGTTGCAGGTATTGATGATTGCACAAAGTTAAACAAGGTAGATACGTGGTGCTTCACTTGGAACTCATGGTATAAATGATGATAATAACAAATAACAAATAGCATTCTCAGTTGATAGGACTTGACATAAACTGGTTGAAGTGGATGAAAGTAACTTCTGCTTTGTGAACGTTCAAAGTTAGTTGAAAAAGTTAAGCAATACTGTCAATTGTTTTCCATTTTTCCTTCAATGGATACAATCCCGTGATCAAACTGAAAAAAAGATAAATTCCTAAAAACCAACTCGTCTAAAAAACGATAGTGATCGATTATCATGAGGTTACTCATTTTCTGTTATGTGTAAATACCAGAAAGTGACCAATTCAAATTGTGTACACGAGAATATGTATTCCGTTCTCTCAAAAATCCCTCAATCTTCGTTAGATTTGTAACTCGGTATGTCTCCGATCAAATGAACCATATGAAAGCGTTAACTTGCAATCCATTTGGTGAAAAATCCTCCGAAAACTACTTCTATATTACGACAGTTGACCATTGGTGTCTGCTGAAATCCTGTCGCTTTCTAAGAGACAGGAAATAATTATTTCAACAGCAATCCAGCAGGAGGTGAATCGAAAGCACGAATGGTCACCGATACGCCTTATTCACAAGTGGCAAGTTGCATCAGGGAATGAGCTACCTGCCAAGAGCATCCAAACTGTGTGAAATACAAAATAATCTGTCTTGCACTGGGAAGCTCTAGATGAGCGACATGAGTCAGAGGCAATGTAACATGCATTTAGCTACTAATCGGGACACACTCAACGTTTCAGTTGACAGTGATTGCCGAATGTAGTAGAAGGGGGTCTTTTTATCTTGTTATTCAGTTTATTACCTTGGACAGATAATATTCGCTCGTACTACTATTATCAAAAATAGTGTAAGTGGAATATTCGGAGTTGACCTTCCACGAATTCGTTGGAGAGGGGTGAAGTCAAATTTCATTTTCCAATGTCTATATTGTCAACAGCGCAAATAAGTGAAATCCAGATGTTGTGTGAGTGTGAGAAACAAGCAGTAGAATGGTTTCTACGCAGAGGATGGAATTTGACTTCAGGTGAACTTGAAGTCTGACCTCACCATGTTTATGCTGCATATGATTTCACAACACGAGATTGGAGTTTTGTATCACTTCTCCGTGTGTGTGTGTGTGGACACTACGTGAGCGTCAGTGTGAGTGATCGTGCATACTGCATCAAATATATAGGGTGGGAGTGAATGACATTCCCACACATATTCGAATTCCTACTGCTTCATGACGAAAATGATCAAAACTGAAACATTCCTCGAGTAGGTACAGATAAGAAGTGATGTATTCAAACTGATATAAAGTAAAGCTGTAGCCGATAAAGGCATCCACTCAGAAAAATTAACGTGAACAGACCAATTTATTTTGACAAAGAATCTCACTGAGATAATCAGAATAAGTTAATGTCATTAGTTAATTTAAAAATGACTGAAATGATCATGTCTGTGGAAAGAATGATACACGAAGTTCCAGGAATTCGGTGTCTTCCTTGTACGATCTTATCGTTTGTGTAGTGAATGAACCTTAGTAGTGCTGAATATATACTGTGGTGAGTGGTGGCTGCAAGGCTCAATCTAAGACAACAATTGACGTCAATGCTTACGTTCAGAATCAGAGTCATGATAAAATAATAACAAAGCTGCGCTTACAAATCGCATCAGTCATTATTCATATAGGAGAAGAATGATATTCTCATAATAAACATTTGTTTACAATGGCTTTTGATTTTTTACATGAATTCATGCTTGTAGACAATTCTTCCAGTAAAATCCTACTCAGTGGCATATTTCCCATGAATTTCAACCGCCACTGCACACATGAGGTGCGCACTGCTGGTATTCATACGAAGCTACGACGCCACAGCTATCCAGTACTCCCCGTTATATTTTAATGCTTCTTGTTTTCTCACAACTGTGCTGACTGAAATTTGCAGCCTCTGTTCAAGTTTTGGTACCTCCCAGTGAGCACATCACAACGAAGTGTGGCGATGAAAGTGAAGTTCTTGCGGTCTCTGGTGGAGCGAATTGGAATCGAATCCACGATGCGCATTTCACCTTATTCATGACTTGTCTGCCTGATAAACTGGTGTGTGGTGCTATTTTCACTCAGCCTGGAACTCAGTGGCCGTCGTCAAAGCTTCATTCGCAAGAACTCTCAGACGATGAGAGCCATCACTTTTCGTGCAACGAGCATTAGGCAAATCGTCTACTCCGAAGCTAGTTACCATCCACATGAATACTTCTTCTAAAATTTAGTTGATGTGAATTAATGGATTTGCCTATGTAATATTCACTGTCTAATGCCTGTCATATATCTGCTCAGATAGAAACAGTATTCTGAGCAATGACCTGCAGTTTGAATTTCGTGACTAGATATCACCAGTGTTTTGTGTCTTGGCCTTTTCTCTAATCCCGTAAATCCGATTATAACTGAATTAATGATAATCACACAAGCATAGACAAGCAGATTCAGTCAAATTCTGATTGGTTGGTGCAAGTGACTAATGAATGGAAAGGTGTCTTTTGTCAGTAGTATAAATAGTCCTACAAAATATTCTGTCAGTGTCCAGTTAGTAAGTGACTATTCGGTATACAATTCGGGTGAGTTCCGGTGGTATGAATATTCATGTGATCTAATATGTTATATGTTGTTACCGTTTGAGAAAGTTTCGCATTCTTGTTAACAAAGTGTGTGTGTCTAGACAGTCCACTCGTACATTGGTTTGGAACTGTAGAACCGACTAGGTTAAGTCGTTCATTAGTTCTCTATTAAATATCTTCGTGATTTATTGCTGTCTGTTGATTGTGTTATCTTTTGTGATGTCTGTTTCAAGAATTTTCTTGACATCTTGTATATATGACGAAGACACGATACAGAGTGAAGATCAGTTTTCTGCTGAATTAGATTTTCCACTTGCCATCCTGCAATAGCCTCATCAACCGTTGACGTCACATCTTTGAACTCAGGTCCTCAGATGTTGAGATTCGCATATATGTTGTTAATTGTAGTGGCACAATAGAAAAATTGCATACACATCTTTTTGTGAGAAACAGTGAATATCTCTTTATCAAGAAATTGTTTTTCGACTTCTGTTTAAATTCAGAATGAAATCATATATACACATATCCCTGAGAGTGACAGTAGAGATATGCGTCTCCAGAGGTGGTCATTCATCGTTAGATAATCCATGAAGAGTTTCGACTGCATTGTGAAACACTGTCTTCAATTTCGCTTAGTGGAGAACAGATGGCATCAATGTGGCTGAAGGTGTGTGTCACTGGATAGCAAGATATGTGGTTTCGTCTGAAGAAGTTGTTCAAATCCAACCAGTGTTACATGTAATAAATTATTAACATCGTTCAGTCACCCAGAGGTAGTTAGAGAATTACAGGCCAGTGAAGTAGGAGCTGTTGAGGTAACTATGTCGATTTTCTTGATTCAAACCAGAACGTCAGCCTGTTAAAATTAGGCAAGTGTGTATATGAGCAATGACTTTCCAGTCTCACCTTTCCATCCGGTCGACTACTGAGAAAGAGCCAGTCCTTTATATTCAGATAAGCTGATTTTAATATGTGAAATTGTATTTGCGTACCTCTTTTTAAAGAAGCATTTAGACTGAAAATGTTTCCTGAATCCGATTATTCCATTATTACTTGATAAGTCATTCGTTCACGCCATCGCTTAATTGCAACATCGATGGTAACACTGGAGTTGTTCGTTGTTGTGACGACAGTATGAAGAAAATGATGGCAGTTTGGAGATAAGTGGTAATAAGCGATCTTGTGGCCAATCTAAATTGAGTTCCTTAGAATAGTTATAATTGTGATGTGTTGTTTCAGGCGTATATTACACTCGCAACTCAAAGCAAAAGAAGAAGTCTCTTTCTGTTATTCCATTCGAAATAGGTCGAATAAAATGTCATTGTGTTTTCTCTTTCCTTCATAATTTTTAGTGAAATGGTGTCTCAGAAGTCAAAGCTAAACCTCATCATGATCGTCGTGCTTTGCATCGTCAATATTATGACGAGTAAATCAGATGACTTCATGCTTCCAATGACTATTGGTCCAAATGGTAATTTTTTTATATATAAGTTAATCACTGAATTGAGTTTGATATCGCTTTGAATAAGTAATGCAACAAATTGCCTCATAAAAATCATGAAGCTTCTCACTGGTGACTGACTGACATGTTGACTTTATATGAGATGAATTTACCTAGAATTCCAGTGACAGCTCGTGACCACCTTGAGAACGCATCCGCACAGGTGATAGTGCTTTATATTGCCGGGTAGCAAATGTGATTTTTCAATTTCAGTGAATGAATGGTCAGTGAGATCATCTTGTCACCTAAACATTTCTGATCCAATTATTCATGTGATAATATTTTTATTTGTTTTAATTGTTCGCCCAGTTAAAATCGCATGCAAACCACCGTAGGGAGCCCACCGTTCCACTAACTGTTTCAAACTTAGTTTTAAGTGCTAGTATGGAAGGTCATGATTTGTCACAAAAGGAATCACATATGGGCATGATTCTGGAGAACCGGTGAAACGCAGCGACCAGTGTCGTGAACCTGTTTCGACAGACTAGATTGAGATTAAATAGAACGGTTCAAATTCAGGAACGCCAGGTTTCATCCTAAGCCGGCTCGTAGACCACTGTGGGCCAAATCGACTGCCCATGAGTTTAAACACACTTCCACCTGGATTCCAATTTCGGTGAGTCAGCCGTACTGACCTGCCCGAAACTACATGTTCCCAAGTCGCAGGAATTAGCCACTCCAATACAGTTTAATTGTTCTGTATTCAGTATAAATTCTGAAGGTTAACGCTCGTCTTACGGCTGCTAACCCGAAGAGAAGACTGACATTTTCACGTGACATCCCTCATTTACTTTTCATGATGTTTGGATATTCATGTGATAGCCATGGACTGACAGTCTGCTACTGAAATGAAATAATAGACAATTGCGAGTGGAACAGAATTCTGTATTGCTGCATGATATAAATAAATGACTTGAAAATTCTCATTCGTGGTCTCTATCAAACGAACTTTGAAACTCAACGTGCCAGCAGATTATTATGATTATTTTACTTGGTCTACTTGTAGAGATTCCGTACCTTTTCTTTAAAAAATAAAATATCCTTTTGTTTATTTTAAGGAGAAGTAACGGTCAAATTTGATGCACTCAATTTCACTTTGGACAAGCAGTTCAACCTAACAGTTCAGGATGTGGAATGCACATACCACGTCATATTCGGCACAGTCATAACCAAGGAAGAAGAAACCGCCAAAGGTGGAAAGCGTCTAGGTTCAAAGTAAGTCTTGTTTCATATGTGAATTTCGCGACATCTGAAGCTTCTCTCTCGCCAACAGTTTCTCTTGAAATCTCTGTTGGTTGACTCATATCTTGACTATTTCTGAGTAAATATTTCGTTTGACTTATTACATGAGGATTTCTTCTCGTCCAGCTCAACATCTTCTCTGACAGTTTATCAGTTCATATATTCCGCCAAGTCTTCTTCATTGTTCTCTCTACGCATTCTGGCAGGGAAACCTCGAAATCGGGCTAAGTCATATCACGTAGAACATTGGAGGCTGTAAGTTGAGTTGTCGGAGTGTTTCATTTGACTGACTGACGTTATTGTCAACAGAAATATTCTCAATTGAAAAGTTGCAAGCAGTTGGCTGAACATATCTCGTCTGACACCAGAAATCCTCTCTACTACTTGCAACTTTGGCCTTGATGTGTATGAGTGAAAGAGTGGAACACATTTCATGAGAAATTATGCTGGTGTGGGCAGTAAAAATGTGAAACCTCAAACATACGATATTAGGCATGATGTCCATGTGAAGATATAAATGCCTGAAACGATCTTGTGAAACTTTTGCATCAGCAACTGAATTGCAATGTCCCATTCAGCTGGCTGTACGACTGCCCACAGTCTGTTATCCACTCCATGCGTTCACGCACACACAATATCCTCCATGTCAATCGCAGACAATCAACTGATCGTTTCCTAATTGGAGTGCTCTGGAGTGATTGTCTGATGTATCGTATCACTCAGAAGTGTCAATAACCTGTGTTCGAGCCATTTTCACTCCATCAGTCATACTTGTCGGGCAACGGGATTTCGGTTGTTATATTTCCGGAATTCTTTCTGACCACTTGTTAGGACAATATAACTACCGCCACCACTACACAATTGCTTTCGATTCCATAAATAGACCAACGTCTAATACATAACCCGTGATGGGGCACTGTAGTTACGAAAATTGATTCTGATGAGAATTGATGTGTTCATTTTCACCTCTTCTCTCACTTTCTTTTCCTCTAGGGATTGCAAAATGTAACACCCTGTGAGCCAATAAACCTCGGTCGTGCTGCAACCAAATCAGACTTCATAATTATTGTATTACTGAGAGATAATTTCAACTGTGCTATTTCAAATGCTCTGCTCAGATGTTACTAAACAGAATACGCTCCGTTCCCTTACTCTGTAGATTAGATCGCTTCCAATAAATTTATATTCGAAATCACTTTCTGATTTTATGGAATGTTTTTTCATGTTCAGATTGTAAATGAATGATTGTTTTCAGTGCAGGGTGTGTCATTCTTGTTGAGTTTGCATTTGTCAAGAACAGACACTCACTTTATGGAATCAGTATAAAGCAAGAAGCAGCCGACATATTTATTGTATTGAGTTGTTGTATACACAGTTTTTGGATGTGATAGGCTATTGCGTAATCTTTGCTCACGCGTTCATGAAAGCAATGAAGCATATGTAGAGTCGTGGCAGTTCTCGGAAGTATTTTTCTTTAAATGCGTATTCACATGTATACACAATATTGTTTTTCACGAAAATGAGGTAGTAACAAAAGCGGTGGGCTGTCACAGTCATTGTTGTTCATATTGGTGGTCAATGCAATCAAAGAAACAAATGAGAATAAGGTACGTAGAAAGCAACAAAACGTCTTACTAGGATAGTGGAAGTAGCCAGATAACTTTGATTTGTTTGCATTGATCAAACTACTCAAGCAGAGTGGATGAAGGTTCAGTTTAGTAAAAGAGGCAATATAATACTGCCTTCGATAGTTTATTCCTCACATTAAAGTTTTTCGTTTGAATAGCCATGTTCAACAGCTGATTCTTCTGCCAGTTTGTTGGTCTTTGCCTTTAAATTCTCGATTAGGTGTAATATGAGGCGCAAATCATCTGAAAAGTTCAAACCTGTCACAGTCTTCTTACCTTACTATCTCAATCCTGTCTCGTGAGCTGTGTTACAAATGTTTCAACCAACTCATCTGTCCAATATTATACTGACGAAAAAAAATCGTCTTAACATTATCAAATGCATATGGGCACGTTGCATCATAGTATCCATGCTGT
The DNA here is from genome assembly GCA_944472155.2 of Trichobilharzia szidati. Taxonomy (NCBI): domain Eukaryota; kingdom Metazoa; phylum Platyhelminthes; class Trematoda; order Strigeidida; family Schistosomatidae; genus Trichobilharzia; species Trichobilharzia szidati. The sequence continues at coordinate 137,234,499 of OX235273.1, read as the reverse complement.
CCAGCACACATCTCTTCAAAAACAGTAGACCAAATGTAAAATTAAATGTGAAATATATTCCACCTTGCAGAAAATGGTGAATATATGACGAATGGCTAAAGAGTAGTCAAAATATACACAATATATGAATTCTGTGTGAATAGCTGTTGAAACGTATTGCTTTATTACTGTCTAAAAGGTGAATAACTTTCCTGAGACACAAGTGAAATCTGACAGACCTGTCGTTAACATTTTTCTGATCACTACTTGACAATACAATCAAGCTTTGAGGTAGATGATAAGGCCTCCATGTATATAACCTGTACTTTTACGAACCATACAACTATAAGTGAGAATTTTTTATGTTAAGTTTGATGTCATTGTGTTCCGTGTAGTGAGCGGTTTAGTTTGGAAGCTTTCACGGTTTCTTGCTAGACATCTGGAGTGCAAACTTGAATATGAAGTGTGAAGTCATTTGAATTATCGAGGAATAATGATAAAATTGTTTCTCATTACAATCCATTGAGAATTCTGACTACCTTCCGTCACATAGTTAGACTGTTGTTTCACAGTTGACAAAATTCATCTAATATTATCTTATGTTTGAGTCCGTTTATCTCTGATTCACCTGAGCATCTTACTTCGAAAATTACTGCAGGATTTTTGTGGAGCGTCAACATCAACACTGTTATTCCTCTTCCACTTCACCATCAGTCAGGGAAGCAACTGAAGGCAACGATGATGCATCAAGTAAGCTAATTTTAACAGAGAATTTGTAGTCTTTGAAGATAACACACTGACTACGTGTCACCATCATCTTCATCATCATCATGGAGAGAAGTGAGAGAATATTCAACTGTGAGAGATCGATCATTGTGCACTCTGAAATCGACTTATTTCTGCTTCACATTCAACCCATTGACTTATGTGATTACCTTGAAAGTTCAAAGATTACAATTTACGTGATTTTCGTGAGGAAATTTATCGTATCAAATTTTAGAACACTAAAGGAAAAATGTTAACCATCAGTCTGCTGATTGTCCGTAATTAAGTGATTTGATGAAGGTGATCGTTGAAATGTTTTCAGGACAATACGTGCACGAACAGAATATTCAGGTGAACTTCTCGAATAGAAAACCATTTCGAATTTCACACAATTTTCCAACCAACTGAACAATTCTGCATAATTGAGAAATAATTTCAGCTACCACATGTTTCATTGAGAATTTTCGGTAGTCTGTTTCACTGTTCCTAGAATCTTTTCCATCATCTGCACACTATTATATACATCGTGTGAAGATATAGTTCCGCAGAAAACCATGACGTTTTTTGCTCTTCGTTTATTGAGATGAATCGTTCCATAGCAGTGATGCCTTCTTTCTGGTTGGCTGGCTCACTGACCAGCATGATCCAAATGAACTAATTGATCGATGGATGTTTCACTCCTTCGAATCGAAGCTTATCAATTGTGCACCATGTTTTTCCAAGTTCCCAAAGTATAAGTAATCTGGAGACTGGGTTGTTTGAATTAATTCGTTTCACTGAGTCAAGTTGTACGAGGAACGTTGCTGTTGACCTCAGTTGAGAATGATCAACATGACCTCTGCTTGGTGACATCACTTCAGTCTTGCTGGCTGATTATCTGGAAAGCACTACTGGTTGATGTGTGTATGTGTGTGTGCATTTCACTCAAATATTCATCTCAATTAATCATGATAATACGGTGTCATGAATATATGCTTGCCTTTCTGATTACTATTTAGGTTATCTAGCAGATCACATAATTCACTGTGAATAATTTTGGTTTCAGAAATTAATTGTTGAAACGAATTCACCTTGTCAAACTGAGTATAATGAACTGCCATATTTCACTCGCCGTACATTCAAGATGACCAGCATCCGACGAGTACTCCGCATTCACTATCTACACGTCCTTTCATTCTTCTTTCACAGTGCTTGAGAAAGTGACAAAATTACTTTTGGTTTGTTAGTAGAACGGAATTTTTAAAGGAGATGAACGAGAAAGGTATAATGGCATCGCTAGAAGAAGAAAACAGTCTCTCGTTTGATTTTGTATTATACCATGATCTGGCCTACTTCATGGTTCATTGAAACGAGTTATTTAAAAACTAGTCAACGATTCGCTTTTGGTTTAGTGGCGTCCATTCATTCCTCTCTGTGACTTATAAGATCAATTCAAATATAAGTATGTGGAAATGTTTTCTCCTTACTAGTTAACAAATGCATATATTCCTACTGAGTTTGTGTTATATAGAGGAGAAATGTGAGTACCTTCGAAGAGTCAGATGACCAATTATACTTGATCTCAAACAAAATTTAAAGTGTTATCATGTAAGTATAGTGTCACAGATTGTGCGTTGAATTTTCGCATTGATTTTCCGCGGTAGTGTCTCTCTCCTCACGCCTTTCTCTCCTTCTGTACCAAGGTTTACATTCGGCTGTGAGAGTAGCGAACTAGTTAACTAAGCGTGGTTCTTACTATTATCTGAAGTCTGATGTATGTCACTCCCTTCACTCTCCCAGGAAATATCATTTCAGCACACTCTTTTGTGTGCAAAACGACAACATGAGTTGTCATCGATAAGTTTCCTGTTTCGCGTTCATTTCGCTTTCCAATATTCACTGTTTCATTATTCAGCTTATCGTCTTGATCAAATCATGTGAAGCAATCTCACTCTTCAATCTTCTTAGATATTCAGTCTTCGCGATTCGTCAAGTTCCTACTCAAAATCCTGTTCAATAATTATCATAGCCTCGTTGTATCTCAATTAGAACAAGCCTCTCAGAAATTCATACTCTTTCACTTGCCTCGTAATCAACATTTTTTTGCTTCAATTATTTTGTTTTTCTCAATCTCGTCTACTATCGTATAAATTTGTCGACATTTAACTGTGCAGGGACGAAAATTATTTGCTTTGTCTCCCTGAGCATCATAGATTCGGAGTTGAACAACATATATCCAAGTTGTCGTGTTCTCCTCACTCATCTCTAGCTGGCTCGAAGATTATCCATGAGCTCTCATCTCCTTCAACTCACACAATCTCTTCCATGTCACCACCTGACCTCTGCGCAACTCGTCACTTCTCATTGGAATTCCTCCAGTGATATAAGAATGAAAGCCTTGTCTTTTATTCGATGTTTTAATTTATATTGAGCATGACAAGTGTAGAGGTGTGATGTGCTTTTAATTGTCCTAGTAGGCTAAGGTATTGATTTGTTCAAGTTACCAGTCCGAAAGGGTGTTGGTCGGAATGCCACTTCCGTCATGTGATTTTACACCTATGCGATACTCACAATGACGGTCTCAGAAATCTGTAAAGTGAAGGATAACCTAACGAAGGCATTTTGCTTTTGTTTCCTTTGCGCTAAAAAAGTTTCATTTACTCAGTTGGAGAAATCTGATCTATGCATACAAACGAATTAACTCGACCAATCCTACTATCATTGGAATAAACTTGTTGCTTTGCAGCAACAAGATTCTCGTTTCTTTGTTGGTTTCTTTGCTCTTCTACCTCTCGTTAATCTTTACAACTCACTCTCGCATCGTCCCATAATCGTCTTCTATGTGAATCGTGATCATGACTGAATCATTGAATTATTCATCTTGATGCAAAACTTAAATACACTTGATCAACTCCTTCAATGCATTCACCACCGACAACTACTATCATTATGACAGCTGATCACTTATGTTGCTATCATTTGTCAATGTGATTTAACATCGGAAGCGGAAAATGAATCCTGTGAACTATGCGTTCTGATTCCACTAGCATGTCTGCATGGGGATTATTCATGATTATAAGGAACATCGAATTCATCGACATACCCTAAAATTGTGTAGGCGACCACTCAATTCAGTGTGGATGTCCGATTCTTCCTGGTTTTCACCACTTCCATATCGTAAATGTCAGACTATCACAAAACACAGCGCAACATGAAAGACACACTGCACACTGAAATCAGTCATTCAGTGACTCTCTCAGCATTCCAGAACAATTCATATTTGCTATTCAAACGAAAGCAATTTATGAATAAAATGTTATTCTAGCAGATCTAAACTACAGTAAGATGAAGAAAAAGAGGATAAAGTGTGTTCAGTTTCACTAACACTGGAGCAGAGCGTTTTAATAAGCACATTTGGAACTAGTTTTCAGTTACACAACAAGTACTATAGCTACTTCCGTCATTTTCTCTGCAGATCCAATAGTGTTTGCACAAGTGTACTCTATTGGTTCATTTTATCAATTGCATCAGGAATTTGTTTCCCACTGGACGATGGACCAAACCAACTTTTACATATCCTGGATGAGGAGAGAATGAAAGAAAGATGACAAAAAAGTCACGAATACACATCACAATCAGTTTGAACAAATTCAATATTCATCAATTGATTCTGTAATAGATGGAGTAACATTTCTAAAACAGAGGCAGTTGTGTAAGTGGCTGCAGATAGAGTGTTAATGCAGGTGATTTATATCGTGCACAGAAGTGAGTATGTCTGAGACATGGGATAACATGTTGCGAAACATATGTGTTCAAAGTAAAGGAGATGGCTTGGATATGTGCAGCGGAGACTGATGGGCGAAATCAAGTGCAAGTGTAAGCGCAATATCGCTTGAAATTAAGTCACGCGTAGATAAAGGCTATCCCGGTCCAGAACAAACAAGAAGCCGGTCACTGTTTCTACGGTACTATTAATAAACAAATCAATTAATATATATACAACAAACCTTAACGGTTTCAAGAGTACAATACACAATGCTTAACAGAAAGCAAGGAACCGCTATCAGAGCGGAATAACGTTAAAGCCAAAATTACGAACTAGCCGGATCAGACACGACCGTTCAGGTAAGCAGTCAGTAGAAGAATGAACCCAAGTAAGAGATAGACAAAGCATAGGCACAAAGATAGAATTTAATTGGCTACTTAACCAACCAATAAATAAGATAAACTCAACAGAATAATACAAAGTAAGACATGGGGCAGCAAAATAACAGTTCACAAAAATACTCTGATTGGGTCATGAGTTCAAGTGTCTGACTAAAAGGATCGAAGTAAAAACACACATACACAGTTAATTAAACAAGGTGGGATAGACACGTTGGGCATGGATAATTGTGTTGCAACAATGCTAGGCTGATCCGGGACAGGTTGACTTGATTTAAGGATGGGAATGGAATTCATCTTACACCGGCCCCCAAAATCCGACTAGGATTTTATGAATCATGTTACACCGTATAACCCTCGTGCCCAGCTCTCTTACTGTTTCCGGATATAAGCAACCAAAGCCCTCTACTGCCTTTCTCAACGCGAAGTTCACACAGAAGGGTGATGAAGTTGCCCCGAACGGATGCTGTTATCTGAAACTCCTGCGGCTCTTCGTCTAGAAAACCATTTTTCCACCACAGAAATAGTAATGCTCGTCGATCGTTTAGTGACACTTTCAATTGCATAAACATATCAGCTTTGTCCACGACTACAGCAATAGGCTTTTCTCGAAAGCGCAACAGAACACCAACAAGCTCGGTAATCGTATCAGGTCCTTCATATAGCTTATCGTTCAAAAAATAGCCTCTAAAGGTTGCGGCGCAATCTAGAACTATTCTCAGTTTATCTTGCTTTTTCGGTTTCTTTACGGGATGATGTGGAAGATACCACCTCGGGCGATAGTTGGCTGCTAGCTGCTCTAGGGGTACCGGAAGGGCATAACCATTTTTTAACATCGTATTTATACCATCCACATATCGTGCTGAAAGGTTCTTGTCACGCGATAACCTCCATTTCAGACTGAGTAGCCGATTTATGGCAACCACATAATTATTGTCCGTTACCTTTGCTGGATCTTTCCATGGCAAGGAAATGATGTAATGCCCCTTTTCTAAGACTGTGCTTTGAGTAACCAACTCGATTGCCTCAGGATCTTCGATAGAAAATGAGTGTTCGTTTTCTTCAGTATCCCTAAACTCAGCTTCATATGGCCTTCTGATGTCGTCTTTGATACTCTCTTCGCTGATTCGAGCGTAGTTGACAGTGTCTCTTTTCGTATTTCCAATTTTCCGTTTGTCGTCCACGGCTAACTTCACAAGCAGCTCGGCCATTTCGACATCATGTCTAGCCTTTAGCAACTTTTTCTCTAACTCTAACTCCTCTCGAAGCTGTTTCTCCTTTAGCTGCGCCCTTAGTAGCGACGACTTAGCACTAGTTACTCGCGATAATGATGGTTTCGAACTGCTGACATGAGAGCCGGGGCACGAAAGCTTATCAACATGATCATTTATGCAAACGGGGACTTGCTGACTCTCCGACTGCTGCTCCAAAATTCGCTTCCCTGATCTGGTTTGCATTGTTCCAAAGAAAATGTATTTTCAACAACGTTGCGTGCTGCCAATTCACCACAGTTTCTTCTAAATGAACGTTCAGTACTGACCAGTTCAGTACGGTCTCTTTCGTCAAGGGCTGATCCGGATAACTTTAACTCTATACGTTAAGTACTGACCAGTTCAGTACGGTCTATTCCGTCAAGGCGTTCAGTACTGACCAGTTCAGTACGGTCTATTCCGTCAAGGCGTTCAGTACTGACCAGTTCAGTACGGTCTTTTCTGTCAAGGGCTGATCCGGCAAACTTTAACTCTATACGTTAAGTACTGACCCGTTCAGTACGGTCTCTTCCGTCAACGGCTGATCCGGCAAACTTTAACTCTAGACGTTAAGTACTGACCAGTTCAGTACGGTCTTTTCCGGCAAGGGCTGATCCGGGAAACTTTAACTCTATACGTTAAGTACTGACCAGTTCAGTACGGTCTTTTCCGGCTTTGAGCGTTAAGTACTGTAAGCGCAATATCGCTTGAAATTAAGTCACGCGTAGATAAAGGCTATCCCGGTCCAGAACAAACAAGAAGCCGGTCACTGTTTCTACGGTACTATTAATAAACAAATCAATTAATATATATACAACAAACCTTAACGGTTTCAAGAGTACAATACACAATGCTTAACAGAAAGCAAGGAACCGCTATCAGAGCGGAATAACGTTAAAGCCAAAATTACGAACTAGCCGGATCAGACACGACCGTTCAGGTAAGCAGTCAGTAGAAGAATGAACCCAAGTAAGAGATAGACAAAGCATAGGCACAAAGATAGAATTTAATTGGCTACTTAACCAATCAATAAATAAGATAAACTCAACAGAATAATACAAAGTAAGACATGGGGCAGCAAAATAACAGTTCACAAAAATACTCTGATTGGGTCATGAGTTCAAGTGTCTGACTAAAAGGATCGAAGTAAAAACACACATACACAGTTAATTAAACAAGGTGGGATAGACACGTTGGGCATGGATAATTGTGTTGCAACAATGCTAGGCTGATCCGGGACAGGTTGACTTGATTTAAGGATGGGAATGGAATTCATCTTACAGCAAGGCTATCACCGATTGTTGCCTACATGGGCCTTGGTGAGTTGGATGACTGTTAGTGAGGTGTAAGATATCACGTATCCAGCTGTCTGTGTTTTTGGAGTAGTTGAGAAGCTTTGGAGAATCTTGGAGCTAGTTGAAGAGGACTTGGCGATTCAGTTACTGCCTGAAAACCTTCGTGATTTCTTTTCTGACATTTGTCACTTCACACGAAATTCATGCTGGATATCGTATGTCTGAGGTTACATATTTTCCTCCCCACACCAGCATAGAGTTTGTTCTGGCTACACACTCATATAGGTAAAAGAGAAATTTGTGAATTGTAGAGAGGAGTTTCGGTATCAGAGGGTGGACGCTGTTTGCGAGTATCAATGTGCCTACTGACATTTATGGCAGTTAGTCAAGTCAAAGATGGCACATTACCAGTCATACATACATCCTGCGATGTTCTTCATGATATGACTTAGTCTGATTTTCAAATGACCATCGAAGAATAAGAGAGGCGAATTCTGATGAAGAATGGGCGAAATATATGAATCAATATAATTGTAAGAGAAGAGGTTCAGTCAGAGAAGCAAAAGTCTCAAATGCTTCATTAAATACGTCAAACGAAATAGGTATCTAGAAATCCACAAGATATGAGTTGACCTACATATACTCGAAAAGAAGAAGGATATATATATATATATGAGAAGAATGCAGTGCAGAAATTACTGGGATGGAGGTCGCACCAAATTCTAATAATAGTGCTCTCGCAAAATAATTAATCAACGAGTGAGAAGTAGACATTTGTAAAATTTCTATTTGTAATATCTGAGCGAAATTTAAATGATTAATTCCAACGTCTCGATTAATTTCTCTGGAGAATTTCACATGAGATTGCCAAACGAAAGGTTGGAATGAATCATTTCAATTTCGCTGAGATTAAACAAATATAATTTTTACAAATCTCCAGCGCCATTTTCGTTATTATCATTATTATTGTCACCTATTGTATAAATTTGTTCATGGGAATTATATGATGTATGCAGCCATCGCATTTGACAACAAAAGTGAGATACTCTACATACAAGGTAACAACGACACATAGAGGCTACAGCTTTCTATAGAATAGAAAGCTCCTGAGAATTAGGTGAGCATATTTATAATAGCATTTTGAAGAAATTTAAATGCAATTTTCTTTGAACAGTTTCAGAACACACGTAGTTCACATATAAAAGAAGACTCACAAAGAACCTTTACGAAATCCTCCCCCTTTTGCCATCTCATCGACGGTTGGTTCTCGCATGTCAACTGTCCATACACAGTCACGACTTAAAGCTTTCACTGTTAAAGCATCATCCAAAGAAAAGCTGGCCGATCCAAAATGGACTCTCTCTACTCCTTTAAATAAAATAAACAAACAGAAAATTTTAATCGATTACGGGAAAGATTTGAAGTTTGTACAAGTAAACGTAGTTCATGTTTGAATTGAAGTGATAATGATATAATGATCCTTTGAGTTTCGCAGTTCATTTGGCAAGGAAAAGGAATGCTATTTTTTGTTTATCCATTTTAAGCCCATCTTACGTCAGTGGTAGTCTCCCAGTCCTTGGCTATGCAATGAATTTTAAGACATTATACAAAGTTAATACAAGATTTCCCTGGATGATATCCTTATTATCTCCAGATTTACAGTAGTGAGAACGGTTCAAGCATTCAATGTAGACAAACTTAACTGTTTTGAAAAGAAACAATCCTGAGAGCATCCACTGCGATGGATAGCACACCTTTTGAGTAACAAAGCAGGCTCGATGTGCATTAAGTTATCGGGACATTGTCTGATAAACAATCAGTTCCAACTCATTTTTCAATTCAAAATGGATGCCATGAATGTTAGAAAATATCGCCGGTGAGCATCTGCCGTCTTGCTTAATTTGGTAAACATTGCCGCTTGCGAACTTCACAACTGAACTACAAACTTACACTTGGGAATTCAAACAAATTCACTAATCTGATTGTTTCTAACTTCACTCTTGTGAGTATTCTTGAGTTGTTGACTTCGCTTCAATTTATCCTTGTGCAATTAGTCATCACTAACTAACTAACTAACTAACTAACACACACACATAACTACTCATTTACATAGTATAACTTTGACCAGCTTTTATTTGATGTTCGTTTGTTCAATGAATCCAAATTTCAAATTTGACCATGGTTTGATATCCACTAGAATAGAATAGGAAGTCAGCAAGAGTACTGAACAGTCAGCTGTTTATTGGTATTTCAGGCCGATCAGCAGTTCGTGCACTCAAAGAAATCCCATTCCATATGAAATTTAAAAGAATTCATGGTTGATTGAAACAATGCACATTGGCTGACAAAACAGCTGTCAAGGAATCCCTCTCCCACTCAAAACAAGTTTACACTGAATGACTCTTCAGAATACAAGAATTTCACAACTCAGGTGACTGTACATCTACATTGGAAATGTGATTGAATAACTTGTGAGGGCGAAATATTCTTTACTGAGTTTCGTCCTCTTTCCTTATCAGTATCCTTATGGTGACTAGTCCCTCGTATATACCACCATTATTCATGTGAACAAGTTTTCGAGAAAACAAACGGGTTTTATTTCATACTGCTAAGTTTCCGAAGAATTTATGGGCAGCAATCTGCAGCAATGCTGTGAATTTGATTCCGTATTATTGAAGAAACTTTCCAAAGTCGATGTCAAGGTGGATGCAGATCTGATACATTGACTGAGTTCAATTGTTTTCAATTCATACAAAATACCACGAGTTGAATCGTTGTTCAAAGTGCTTGACATACAATGTAAGCAAATAGAGTCAAGGGATGGGAGTTTGTGACCAATTCATTTGTTTTGTCCATTACATGTGAATTGACAAAGAGCAATATATCCATACTCCAGCTGTATATTAACAGGGATACAAGACTAAACAATCAACAACAAAGGGAACAATGTGGTAGTATTGTCATACTACGACATCCACAACTTTAGTCTGATCCAACTAAATTTCCGTTTGAATATTTATTGAACATTAGGCTCTTCGTTAGTTTGTTTCAACAGCTGTTGTCCAAAAGCCTAATCTTCTTCTCTATTCAGCGGGTGGGTGCAGACGATTTGCACACTAATTTCGGAGTTTGCGTGAAGATGCATCTCGGCTTTCCAAATCTGCTTCTTCCATCCTCATTAGTTCAAACCGTCTGTAGTTGAAAGGATGCTGCCTAGCCAGATAAGCGAAGGAAGTGACGTCTATCCAATTTATCCAACTGATGGTGATCAGTGCTTTTTGTTGTCGTGAGTCTAATATTTGTCTTCCTAACCTTCATCTCCTTCGTCTTCACTTGAAGTCCTGTATTCTCGATCTGCTTTTCTTACTTTATTGTTGATTCCCGCTTGTCAGACTCCGAGTTTTCTGCTATCAGACACACACATTGAACGAGTGAAACATTGTTGAGTGACCTAATATGGGTCGAGAAGTGTCAATAAGTGGAAAACCGTAGGAAAACCAGAATTACGTGACAAACAATTGGTCGTAGCCTGATGCTCTTCAGCAATATGCACTCACCATCCCAAGTTGAATGGAACCAAAGACATTCAGGTAAGGTAATGCTCACAGAGACTGTTCACTCACTAGGACGGAATCCAGTGGCATATGGATTCTCATTTTGACTATTCGGCAATATAAAGCGCCAAAATTAGCTAATCTCATCATCGCTGTGTATATATTCTCACAGTGATCATTAATCCTTACTGAAATTTCAGATGGCCTCATACTTCACTCAGTCAGACATTCATCAGTGAGATGCATCTAGATTTACAAGAAGTGATACTACAGGAGGAAGGATAATGGATGAAATCATATTTACTGCAATCATTTGCACACTGGATAGAATTGGATTACCTGGCTCATCAAGTGTCAACGTACGCCACTCCAACTCTGCTTCACCATTTATAAAATTGACTATGCACAGACTGAAGAGCATGATGACGTTCAATTTTGTGTTCTGGGACGCCATTTTACTATAAAAATATTCAAGAAAATAAAAAAACCATGACATTGAATCTGGTGTGATATGAAATGAATGACAGTGATTGAATTTTACAGTTTCATCATTCATACATATATGGCGTCTTTGTTAATGAGAATGTGAAACTTTCTCAAGCGTTAATTACACATTATATAGTATATAATAGAAATAATCACACAACTGCCACTCACCTGTAATGTGTTGTGAATAGTCGCTGCCTAACTTGACACTGATAGAATATGTTTTTGGGCTATTTATACCACTAACGAATGACTATATTTCATTCATTGGTCACTCACATTAACCAGTCGTGTATGTTTGCGTGATTAATCATGATTCAGTTATAATCGGATTTACTGGATTAGAGAAACGCCGTGAACACAAAACAGTGATGATATTTAGAAACAAAATCACATATGTAGATCACTTCTCAGATTGTGCGAAATTCTAAATGCTTTTCTATTCGTAGTGTTCACCTTAAGATCTGATAGACACACGTATTGCCCTGAAAACATTTAAACAATCAGCTTCATCAAATCACGTTATGTAGGACAATCAGCTGACTGATGGTCAATGTTCGTTTTTAGTGTTCTCAAAAATGATCGGATATATTTCGTCTACAAAATCACGTCAATTATTATCTTTGAACTTTCAAAGAAATCACATAAGTCAATGGATTGAGAGTGAAGCAGAAATAAGCCGATTTCAGAGCGCACAATGGTCAATCTCTTACAGTTGATTATTCTCTTACTTTTCCCTATGATGATGAAGATGATTGTGACATGTAGTCAGTGTGTCATTTTTTGACACGCGAAATTCTCCGTGAACATTAGCTCACTTGATACATCGTCGTTGCATTCAGTTGCCTCCTTGACTGATGTTGACCATAAATTTCACTGTATAACCAACATTACGAATCAGTTGCGGCAGTGAAATTGAAGTGACAAAGGAATTACATGCTACCACCTTTGGAAAGAGGAAGGTGATGTTGACGCACCGCGAAAATAGCAGGAGAACGTTCTAAGTCTGATGGTCAGGTGAATCAGAGGTAAACAGACCGAAACATTAGAAAAATATTTGATGAACTTTATCAACTGTTCAAAAACAGTCTAACCACCGGACTTCAAACATACTCCTGCTATCACTTTGCTCCTTTCAATGATTTTACCTTGTAATTCCTTTGTCACTTCAATTTCACTGTGTTATTTCATTCATCATGTTGGTTAAACAATGAAATCGATGGTCACATTTTCTCATTTGAATTCCATCAGTAATTGAACGATGAAAGCCTTGTCTTACTCCTGAATTACCATCGTGAATGAGTTGACAATAAGCTTCGGTATGCAGCTGTTGCAAGATCTCGAGCCATTTCCTGAAGATGTTTAGGTTGGCCATCTAGGTAGTTTGATGTAGCAAACTTTCTGCCAATAAGTAGGTAACTTACTCTGCAACAAACGTTTTGCATTAGTAGAGTGAAAAGTTTGTGTTCTGTCTCGAACTACGGTAATCCTAGTAGGTTTGCACGTCTTGTTTGCACTCGAGATTTCAGCATATTGAAGCGGAAAGAACACGACGCGCATACATGATGGTTTCATCTGCCAAATACTTGAAATGCGCATCTATATAGAGAAACAGTGCATTTGATTTATTCTCATCGGTAAGTGGATATGTATCTGATAATTCTCAATTGTGAACATGGATTGAAATGATACTGGCAGTCGGATGAAACCATGGAGGACTGATGAACAGCTGTTACTACAGGCCCTCATCAGAGGAACGTATCGTTCATTGCGTTTCTAAATCAGAACCCTCCGATAACAAAGTGTCATTGAGCACAGCATCAATTACATGGGCTACCATTGAATGATATTACACAAAACATTCGAAGTCCTACAGATTCACGAGAAATTGCATTGGTAGCGAAACACTCTTCGAGAGGGCTGAGCGAAGCGTAGACGAATGCAAACTGAGAAATAGTTTTGTGGTAAGCAGTGATGCGATTCCCTCGCAAACGAATAACTGGATCACGTTTCACAGTATTGAACAAATGAATCACTTCTGTAGAAATAATGGTACACGAAGCTCCAGGAATTCGAAATGTTCCTTGTGAGAAAGTACTCAAATCAAAGTACATTCACACGACTATCTGCATTTCCGATGACCTCTGTTTCATATGAGAATTCATCAGGTTACATTGATTTACTGGGTATTTAGAAGTAATGACTGCGCGTGTGAGCAATGTCTGAATTTCACAACTATTGGTCATGATCACTGACGTGACATAAGGCAGATCTCACTTCACAGTATTTCTGAATCACACGATCGCCTCTATATCATTCTCTGATCCATGTCGAACTATTCACTACTCATTTGGGATCGACTCCAGAGACGGACTGCATTGTGTTGTCTTCCAATGATATCTTTAATATTATTTTTGTCACATTTGGCTGACATGCAGTAAGCTAGTGAGTTACTTAGGTACTTAGATAGCCAGCCCGTGTGTTTGTCGAGTAGGTCAGTAAGCGCCTAGATAGACTGTGAATAAATCTGTGAAATGTTTTATTGATTGCCGTTGTTCTCGTTGTTGAACTCAGTCAGTGATAGTCCAGTGTGCTGGTGAATATGCATGTTTGATTTGCAGATTAGTTTGTTAACGAGAGCGATGCGTAAAGACGAGTGTTGAGTGTTTGATGTTTTTCATATATTAGTAGTATCATTAGCAGTAGTAGTAGTGGTAGTAATAGAAGCAGTATTGCGTTGCCGGCACAGCGGTCAGAATACTCGCCGATCAAGGAAATGATATGGTTTTCGATCCCCTACCGACGCACAAATAAAATCAATTGGAAGGCCTGCGAATTTTCAATATCACAGGCTGAAAGTTCTATAAGTGCGCAAAACTATCAAAATAAAATTAAAATTTTATCATCAAGTGACACTGGGAGCATGAAGTCATCTGATTTATTCTTCATCACATTGACGATGCGCAGACAGACGATCATGATGAAGTTCAGGTTTGACTTAATAAGAAACCATTTCACTGAAAATATGAAGAAAACAGAAAATATGGGGAATTTTTATTCGATCTATTTTGAAATGAATAACAAAAAGAGACTTCTTTTTTGCTTTGAGTTGCGAGTGTTATATACGCCCCCAACAATACTTCACAATTATAACTATTCTAAGGGGCTGACTTTTGTTTCTCCACAAGATTGCCTTTTATCATTCATCTCCAAACTGACATCATTTTAACCATACCATCGTCACACGAACTGATCAGTCGAGATTTACAATTCGCGGTGCGATTTAGCGATGAATAGGACGAAGTGACTTATCAAGTAATAACAGAATGATCGCATTCGGTGAACCCCTTTGTCACATATATATATATATATGTAAATCTTAGTCTAAGTACCTCTTCGAAAAGAGGTTTGCAAATACAATTTCGTATTCTATAAACATCGGCTGAACAGAAAGCGAAACTCTCAAGTCATTTTAACACAGTTTGACGAGATGAAATTTCGCCACTATTTTGTTTGCAAAGTATTCACAATGATAAATGTGATTTGTATGATATCATCAATAGTCATCAGAAAAGCAAGCGTTTATACATGACTGACTGATGGAGATGATCCAACCAGCCAGTTGTGCAAAATCTGAAAAAAGCTTTCCGTATATGGAGATGGTATCATGGCTAACTTGTACATGCACGCAATGACCTGAATACATTTCAACAATCACCTTAATGAAATCATGTACTTTTACACAACCACTCGACTAATGCTCAATATTTGTCTCTTTGTGAATTGATATATCTCTACAAGGGAATCACGTTTATTGTCACCTTAAGCTTTAGAGGTCATCACATGATAAATCGGTTGAGTGTGAAGCTGAAATCAGTCACTGCCAAAGTGGACAGTGTTCCAAGTGCTAGTTGATTAATCTTTTGATTCTTATAATGATGCTTACACGTATATGACGTGTTTTTTCGACACGTTCAATTTGACATGCAGTCTTCTGTGTGAACTCAATCTCATTTAACACAATGCTAACTAGAGTTGATTTCACGAATGATGGCGACTACCTATATCAGCCTATAAGGAGAGCACTGCTATTGAAATGAGCTAGGGATATTGATGTGGAGAAAGAATAACAGGGCGACGATATTGAAATAAGCGAGAAGATTTCGAAGCATTACGGAAATGACAGAGATGTGATCGAATTCTGGTGTTCTGATGAGTAAGAGAATGACAGACGCATTCATTAAAGTTTTCATCAAACTTATCAAAAGTGAATGAAAAAGCGGACTCCTTGATATTCGATTAGTTCAAAATTGGAGGCGAAAATTGTCTAATCTTAACATAACAACATCATTGTGAAGAGATACAATTATCTCATAATTCTTGGAGAATTTATGTACGTTAACACTTTACTTATAAACCTGTAGTGAAGATGTCTGAAAATAGATTAGTAAGGCCTCCACAGTAAACTACAAATTTTGTAGAGTGTGATCACGTTCACCACAATATGAATTTTTAGGCATTACAGTGGTCTAGTTAGCATACAAGAAAGGTTATGTATATCGAAATCCTGTCATGAACAAGATAACATCACATCACCGTTTATTAAGGACTTGAAAATCTTTGTCAATAGATCTATCAGTTTTCATTTGTCCCTCCGGATACTCCTTTACGTATTATATATATGCGGCGGTATGTTATCATTTTATGACACAGCTTCCGCGTAGAGCTTGGCTTGTCCAAGTTTGTATGTAAAAAACTCACAACTTTGACAATAGTCAGTTCTTTTCAATCACATCTTAGACTGACTTGCGTATGAAGAAAAGCATTTCCATCAGTTTGCTACACACCTCCATCAACAGCGTTCCCAGGTGTCATCATAGTGAATATCAAGTTTTCGTTAACACTAAGTTATAAATAAGAGAGAAAGGGAACCTACAAATCAATAAATAAAGTAAAACTAATAAAAGTGAAAAGCAAGCAAACGCTGAAGAGACCGATGTGTTACATCGCGGGAACGTCCAATGATAACATGGAGGCAATCGAGAGAGGAAGAGTTGTGAGACTACGGGAAATTGTCGTGTCAGCTAATGAGGACTGGATATAGTGGGACAATGTGGATACGTCGTAAACGTTCAAAGGTAGTTGAAACAGGTGACCAAGACTCTCAAAGGTAGTTGATAAAGGTGATCAATCATGTCAAAAATTAACTCGAAAATATCGAAATTGGATGAAATTCATGAGGTGACTCATTTTCGGTTAGTTGTAAATATACATAGGCTGACAATGAATGTCATTCCCACACATATTCGAATTTCTCCTGCACCTTGATAAAAAAAGATCAATACTGAAACATTTTTCGAGTAGGTACAGAGAAGAAGTGATGAATCCAAACTAACAAATATTGAAGCCGTAGCCGATAAAGCCATTCACTCACAAACTAATTACTTGGTCAAGTATTTCACGTGGACAGACCGAATTATTTTCATAAAGAGTCTCACTGAGATAATCAGAATAAGAAAATGTCATTCGAAAATAGTAGGTTAATTCGAATTGACCGAATCGACCATGTCTGTTGAAAGAACGATACAACACGATCCAGGAATTCGTTGTCTTCGTTGTACCATCTTGTTGCTTGTGTAGTGAATGCACCTCAGTCTTGCTGAATATATATTATGGTGAGTGGTGGCTGCGAGGCAAAATCTTAGACAACAATTGACGTCAATGCTTACGTACAGAATCAGTGTCATGATAAAACAATAACAGAGCTGAATTATTGCGCCTAAAAGTCTAATCAGTCACTATTCATATAACAAAAAAGGAAGTATACTGTCATAATAAACATTTGTTTGCAATCAATTTTGATTTGCTTTATGCGAGTTTATTTTTAGGGATTGAAATGTGTTCGTAGATGTATCACGAAGTGATATCAATTGGTAAACAGTTGAAAAGCACTTAAGAGTACTGGACAGCTGTTTCGTCAACTTAGTTTTCGACTCGACGTAAGTACACATCTATCAAAGTGGTTTGAAACTAGAGCCTTGATGTTACAAAGAACGCCTGCTCATAGACCATTCTGCCGATAATATCCTGCTCTTTGGGATATTTCTCATGTATTCTAACCGCGAGCAAAACCACGGTGTGCGTTTTGTTGATATGTACGAAGCTATGATGATGCAGCTATCCAGTATTCCCTATTAGTTTCCAACGTCTCTGGTTTTCTCGTAAATTGTGTGGACCGAATTGTTCAGCCTCTGTTTCGTACCTTCCAGTGTGTACGACAAAACGAAGTGCGGCGATGACAGTGAACTTATTGCGATGTCTACTGAGGAGAAGTGGAATCGAATCCACGATGCACATTTCACCTTATTCTGGACTCGTGTGCCTGACATACTAGTGTGTGGTGCTGTTCCCACTCAGACTCGAACGCAGTGCCTATCGACCAGCGTCATTCACAAGAACACAGATGATAAGAGTCATCAACGTTCGTACAACGAGCATTAGGCAAATCGTCTACTCCGAAGCTTGTTACCATCCACTTGAGTATTCATTGTAATATTAGGTTAATGTGAAATAATGGATTTGCCTATGTAATATTCACCGTCTAATGTATATCATATATCTGCTCAGATTAAAACGGTATTCTGAGCAGTGACATACAGTTTGGATTTTGTGTCTAGATATCGCCACTGTTTTGTGTCCTGGCCTTTTCTCTAATCCTGTAAATCCGATTATAACTGAATTAATGATTATCACACAAGCATAGACAAGCATTTTCAGTGCAATTCTGGTTGGTTAGTGGAAGTAACCAATGAATGGAATGGTGTCATCTGTCAGTGGTATAAATAGTCCTACAAAATGTTCCATCTGTGTCTAATTAGTAAGTGACTATTCAGTACACAATTCGGGTGAGTTCCAGTGCTATGAATATTCATTTGATCTAATATGAAATATGTACTTACCGTTTAAGAACGTTTCACATTTTCGTTAAAAAAATGTGTGTGTCTGCACAGTTCTATCGCACATTTGTTTGGAACTGTATAAGCGAATAAGTGAAGTGGTTCATTAGTTCTCTATTAAATATCTTCGTGATTTATTGTTCTGTATGTTTATTGTGTGATCCCTTGTAATAAGATTGTTTCAAGTATTTTCTTCATATCAGAATATAGATCACGTTTCTGCTGAATTAGCTTCTCAAGTTGCCATCTTGCAATAGCCTCATCAACCGTTCACGTCACATCTCTGAACCCAAGTCCTCAAATGTTGAGATTCGCATCTGCGTTGTTAATAGGAGTGATCCAATAGAATACTCGTCCACGCATATTTTGAGAGCAACAATGGAAATATTTTGCTTTACTTGTTGTCTTTAGACTTCTGTTTAACTCCATAATGAAATCATCTATGTCCTTGTGAGTGAAAGTAGAGACATGCGTCACCAGCGGTGATCATTCATCGGTAGATAATCCAAGAAGACTTTCGCCTGTTGTGTGGGACATCCTCTCCGATTGTGATGTGCTGTTGCACACACATATTACAATCACAACTCAAAGCAAAAGAGGAAGTCTCTTTTTGTTATTCATTTCAAAATGCATCGAATACAATTTCATCACATTTCCCTTTCCTAAATATTTCTAGTGAAATGGTGTCTCAGAGATCAAAGCTAAACCTCATCGTGATCGTCAGTCTGTGCATCGTCAATATAATGATGAGTAAATCAGAAGACTTCATGCTTCCAATGACTATTGGTCCAAATGGTAATTCTTATATATATATATATATATATGTAAATCACTGAATTGAGTTTGATATCGCTTTGAATAAGTAATGCGTCAAATTGCTTCATAAAAATCATGACTGATTGACATGATGAGTTTATAAGATATGAGTTTACCTGGAATTCTAGTGACAGCTCGTGACCACCGTAAAAACACATCCGCACAGAAGATGAGATGGGATGGTGGTAGTGCTATATATTGCTGGATAGCAAATGTGAGAATTATATTTTAGTAAATGAATGGTCAGTGAGATCATCTCGTCACCTGCTGGTTTCTGATCCAATTTATCATGCGATAATATGTTCACTTGTTGTGGTTGTTGGCCTTAGTTAAAATCAGCTTCAGCCCACCTCAATCTTAATAGCAATATTTGGGTAGTGGGCAGAAAGGGTGAGTCGGTCATTAAGTCAGTTCGTCGATCAGTGAAAACTCAAAGCTTGGCAGAAATAACATCGCCCTCACAAGGTCTATGAACTAATTTCCTCTTATAAATATACACTCCGACTAATTGTTAAATACTTAGTTTTAAGTGTTAGTTTGCAAGAACTTGATTTGTCACAAAAGGGATCACGGATTACCATGATTCTAGAGAATCGGTGAAACTCAGTGACCACTGTCGTGAACCTGTTTCGACAGCCTAGTTTGAGACTCACTGGAACGCTTCAAATCTTGGAACGTTACGTTTCATCCTAAGCCAAATCGTAGACCATTCAATCACTGTGATCTAAATCAATCGCCCATGAATAACAACTAAGTTCTGCGTGGATATGAATTTCGGTCTGTCAGCCTTGCTGATCGTCCTGAAACTACAAGGAAACAGCTGGCAGTTCCCTGAAGTATTCACTCCAATACAGATTGATTGTTCTGTATTCAGAGTGAATTCTGACTGTTTACTCTCAGATTAGGAGAGTTAACCCGTAGATGAGACTGACATTTTCACGTGACATCCCTCATTTCAATTGCATGATGTTTGAATGTTCATGTGGTAGCCATGGACTGACAGACTACTACTGAAATGAAATAAGTGACGAATGTGAGTGAGACAGAATTCTGTACTGCTGCATGATATGATTCAATGAATTGAAAATCATCATTCGTGATCTCTTACAAGCGAACTTTGAAACTCAACGTGTTAGCATACTATTATTATTATTTCACCTCATTGATAAACTTGGTCTAATTTTTGAGTTTTCATACGTTCCCTTTAAAACAATCAAATGTCTCTTTGTTTATTTTAAGGAGAAGTAACTGTCAGCTTTTATGCACTCAATTTCACTTTGGACAAGCAGATGAACCTAACAGTTCAGGATGTCGAATGTACATACCACGTCATATTCGGCATAGTCATAACCAAAGAAGAAATGAGCGCCGGACGTGGAATGCGTCTAGGTTCAAAGTGAGTCTTCTTTCATATGTCAGTTTGTCAACATTTGAAGCTTCAATACAAAAGTTACGTCCAAATCACTCGAAAATGGTCATGTAAATATGGTCACCGTATTCTCAGAAGTACAACGTACATTTTCCAAAGAACCTGCTTTTCCATAGAAAATTGAGGCGTCTGTGGTTTGCTGCTGTCCTGTGTGCAAAATATCGTACTTGTGATGTCACATGAAATGATCAGTTTCTATTCAGTTCCATTAAACATCATGTATTTCGAGTGAACAAATTTGAACAATAGGTGACAATGATAACAATAGTGATAACAAGAGCAGTAGTGGTAGAATTATTTGAGATTTGTTTTCTTAATTTCGAACTGCTCTGGAGTGATGATGACCTGATGTGTCGTATCAATCAGCAGTGTCCATAACATGTGTTCGAGTCATTTCATTCCATCAGACATAACTGGTGGGCAACAGGATTTCGATTGTTACATTTCCGGAATTATTTCTGACTGAAGATGACACTGTGACACATTGAACAAATGCTTCGCAGGATAAGCACCAATTGTAAGGACAATATAACTACCGCCATCACTACACAATTGATTTTGATTCATGAAATATACCACTGTCAAATACATCACAAGCACTTAGGCGCTGTAAATTCGAAAATTGATTTTGATGATTATTGATGCGTTCATTTTCACCTCTTCTTTCACTTTCTTTCCCTCTAGGGATTGTAAAATGTAACATTTGTCAATCAATAAAGTTTGGTCGTGAGAATCGAAATTGGAGCTGCAACCAAATCAGACTTCATAATTATTGTATTACTGAGAGATAATTTCAACTAAGCTATTTCAAACGCTCTGCTCAGATGTTATTAAACAGAATACGCTTCATCTTCTAAATATTGATTATTCTTCCTCCTCTATTTCTGTAGATTAGATCATCTCCAATAAATGTTCTTTCGAAATTATCTTATGAATTTATGGAATGTTTTGGCATGTTCAGTGCATGGTATGTCATTCTTGTTGAGTTTGCATTTGTCAAGATCAGACACTCACTTCATGGAATCGGTATAAAGCAAGTAGTATCCGACATTTGAATTGTATTGAGTTGTTGTATACACAGTTTAAGGATGTGATAGGCAATTGCCTAACCATTGCTCACAAATTCACGAAAGCAATGGATCACGTTCAGAGTCGTGGCAGTTCTAGGAGGATTTAATTTTCTTCTTCACACGTACATTCACATTTATACACAATTCCATTTTTCACGAAAGGGAGTAGTAACAAAATTGATGGTCTGTCACAACCATAGTCGTTCATATTAGTGATCAATGCAATCAAAGAAACAAATGAGAATAAGTTCCGTAGAAAGCAACAAAACGTATTATCATGATAGTGGAAATGACCAGATAACGTCATTTTGCATGCATTGATCAGATTTGTCCACTTGAGTGTAACAAGATTCAGTAGCGTCAAGAACAGAAAAACACACTGCCTTCAACAGCTCATTCTACACGTTGTAGATTACTTATATTGTCATTGAGACAATCTCTTATTTGTACGTTAAAATCGAATAGGATGCAAAGAATCTGTAGTGGGTGTGTGAATTCGAGATTAGTAGTCAAACAGAATGAAAATCGAAATGTCTGGTAACATTTTGCGAGATTTGATAACGTAGAATTTGACACAATTAGGTTACGATAATCAGTTACGTATCACTCAATCTCTACTTCTACAATTTCTTCAGTCTTGTACTTAAACAATTATGTTTCGACCTCGAAAACATCAATGATTCCGCATTTGTCCCGTTCTGTGTTCTATTCGACAGAGATGATGCTAAGCGGAGAACATATAAGTTGATATGTAATTAGCAAAATCAATGACTCTTTAGTTCTCCATTTTTTTGCAAATTATGGTGAAACACTATATTCACTATATTTATGATAATACACTATTTTGTTCTTAGGAATGTGCAATTCCACCAGACACTCTGCTTATTCACTCTTCCTTCAGCCATCTCATGTAGTGTCGTGTCCACACACTTCTTGGAAATTCCATGAAAGAAACTGGTCACGTTTATATATGGTATATATTATTTTGATCCACAAGTCAAGAAAGCGCAGCTGAATTTTGACTTAATGCTATAACAGGAACTTGATATTTGAGTTTGCATGAATCAGAATTTCGACTTGCTGAATATCACTACATGAATTATGCGACATTTGAAGCGTTGAGACAAAAGTAACATATGAATCACTTGATAATTTTTATGTAAATATGCTCACCGTATTCTCAGGAATACAACCTACAATTTCCAAGGAATCTCCAACTAAGACGGCACCAGTGGAAGGTTGAATTCCCCCTGAGTCACCGGAAACTTATGTAGAAACTAAAGTGAATATTGTCGTTCTACCAATGCAAAACATCTCGAAGTTGATTACTGTTTGGTAGCAAGGTAACATATCAAACTAACTCACTCAGTCACAAAATGGCCATGTTTCAGGTCGTTCACGATTAAATACTGCGATGAGCGTTTGAAGTGAAGACAAGAACAAACTAGACATGACTTTCAGCTTACTATCACTGATGATAGTCCCGGTTGATTGTTGATATGTATTCAGGACAATACATGCGCGTACTTTATATTCAGGTGGACTTCTCGAATAGAAAAATCTTTAGAACTTCGTAAAATTTTATCACCAACTGAACAATTCTGCACAATGTAGAAATAAATTCCACTACCACATGTTTCCGTGCAGTTAATTTGTGGTGGTCTTTTTCACTGTTTCAAGAATATTTTCCATTATCTGTGCGATATTACGTACATGGTCTATAGATAGGGTTTTACAGAAAACCATGACGCTCTTTACTCTTTGTTTATTGAGGTGGATATTTGCATAGCTGTGATCGCTGCTTTCTGGATGGCTGGCTCACTGACCAGCATGATCGAAGTGATCTAATTATGAGATGGATGCCTCATTCCTTCCGATAGAAATTTTTCCCTTGTGCACCATGTTTTCCTAGCTCAGAAATCTAAGTATTCTGGAGACTGGCTTGTTTGAATTAATTCGTCTCACCGAGTCCAGTTGTACCAGGTACGTTGATGTTGACCTCAGTTGGGAATGATCAAAATGACCTCTTCTTGGTGACATCAATTCAGTCTTGCTGGCTGATTAGCTAGAAAGCACTACTGGTGGATGTGTGTATGTGTGTGTGTAGCACTCAACTGTCCTTCTCAATCCATCATAATTAAACAGAGTCATGAACACATGCTTGCCTTTTTGATTACTATTTAGGTCATATAGCAGATCACATATTACAATGTGAATCATTTTGGTTTCCGAAACGTATTGTGTGAAAATTCACCTTGTCTAGTTGAGTATAATCAACTTGCGAATTTTACTTGTTTAATAATCAAAGTGATGAGCATCCGACGAGTACTCCGCGGTCGCTATCCACACGTGCTTTCCGTGCACTTTTTTCCATATTCTCGTCAATACCGACTGAAAATATATATTTGAAATGACACGTCCTGCCTGGATACGTGAAACAAGTGATCTCTTTCAAATTCACCCGCTTGATAGAGAGTGATCACAGGTGCTATTCTTACCAGTTTTTTGCTACGTAATCAACATCACCTCCACCATTTCATTGTTTACATGAAGTCCTGTCCTAACTGCCACGTGAACTCGTTCTCCACTGACGATATTCTGCATAATCCAGTTCATCTCAACCGGGAGTATCATCAGTGATAGTAAGCTGAAAGCCATGTCTAGTTTGTTCTTGTCTTCACTTCAAACGCTCGTCGCAGTATTCAATCGTGGATGACTTGACACATGGCCATTTTGTGACTGAGTGAGTTAGTTTGATATGTTACCTTCCTACCAAACAGTAATCAACTTCGAGATGTTTTGCATTTGTAGCACGACAATATTCACTTTAGTTTCTACATAAGTTTCCGGCGACTCAGGGGGGATTCAATCTTACACTGGTGCCGTCTTAGTTGGAGATTCCTTGGAAATTGTAGGTTGCATTCCTGAGAATACGGTGAGCATATTTACATAAAAATTATCAAGTGATTCATATGTTACTTTTGTCTCAACGCTTCAAATGTCGCATAATTCATGTAGTGATATTCAGCAAGTCGAAATTCTGATTCATGCAAACTCAAATATCAAGTTCTCGTTATAGGATTAAGTCAAAATTCAGCTGCACTTTCTTGACTTGTGGATGAAAATAAAATGTACCATACATTAAACGTTACCAGTTTCTTTCGTGGAATTTCCAACAAGTGTGTGGACATGCCACTACATAAGACGGCCGAAAGAAGAGTGAATAAGCAGAGCGTCTGGTGGAATTGCACATTCCTAAGAACAAAATAGTGTATTATCATGAATACAGTGAATATAGTGTCTCACCATAATTCGCAAAAAAGGGAGAACTAAAGAGTCATTGATTTTGCTAATTACATATCAACTTATATGTTCTCCGCTTAGCATCATCTCTGTCGAATAGAACACAGAACAGGACAAATGCGGAATCATTGATGTTTTCGAGGTAGAAGCGGAATTGTTTAAGTGCAAGACTGAACAAATTGTAGAAGTAGAGATTGAGTGATACGTAAATGATTATCGTAACCTAATTGTGTCACATTCTACGTTATCAAATCTTGCAAAATGTTTTCAAACATTTCGAGTTTCATTCTGTTTGCCTACTAATCCCGAATTCTCACACCCACTACCGATTCTTTGCATCCTATTTGATTTTAACGTACAAATAAGAGATTGTCTCAATGACAATATAAGTAATCTACAACGTGTAGAATAAGCTGTTGAAGGCAGTGTGATTTCCTGTTCTTGACGCTACTAAATCTTGTTACACTGAAGTGGACTAACCTGATCGATGGAAACAAAACAGTGTTATCTGGCCATTTCCGGTATCATGATAATACATTTTGTTGCTTTCTATGAACCTTATTCTCATTTGTTTCTTTGATTGCATTGATCACTAATATGAACAAATATGATTGTGACAGACCATCAATTTTGTCACTACTCCCTTTCGTGAAAAATAAAATTGTATACAATTTTGAATGTACGTGTGAAGAAGAAAATGAATCCTCCGAGAACTGCCACGACTCTGAACGTGATCCATTGCTTTCGTGAATTTATGAGCGATGGTTACGCAATTGCCTATCACATCCATAAACTGTGTATACAACAACTCAATACAATAAACATGTCGGATGCTACTTGCTTTATACCGATTCCACAAAGTGAGTGTCCATTCTTGACAAATGCAAAGTCAACAAGAATGACATTCCCTGCACTGAACATGCCAAATCATTCCATAAATTCAAAAGGTGATTTTGAATAAACATTTATTTGAGATCTAATCTACAAAAAGGGGGAGAAGAATAGTTAATATTTAGAAGACGAAAAGCATTCTGTCTAGTAACATCTGAGCAGAGCATTTGAAATAGCACAGTTGAAATTATCTCTCAGTAATACAATAATTATGAAGTCTGATTTGGCTGCAGCTCCAATTTCGATTCTCACGACCAAACTTTACTGACTTACAAATGTTACATTTTACAATCCCTAGAAGGAAGGAAATTGAGAGAAGAGGTGAGAATGAACGCATCAATAATCATCAAAATCAATTTTCGAATCTACAGTGCCCAAGTGCTGATGATGTATTTGACAGTGGTCTATTTCATGAATCGAAATCAATTGTGTAGTGATGGTGGTAGTTATATTGTCCTTACAAGTGGTGCTTATCCTGCAAAGCATTTGTTCAATGTGTCACAGTGTCATCTTCAGTCAGAAATAATTCCGGAAATGTAACAATCGAAATCCTGTTGCCCACCAGTTATGTCTGATGGAGTGAAATGACTCGAACACATGTTATGGACACTGCTGATTGATACGACACATCAGGTCATCATCACTCCAGAGCAGTTCGAAATTAAGAAAACAAATCTCAAATAATTCTACCACTACTGCTCTTGTTATCACTATTGTTATCATTGTCACCTATTGTTCAAATTTGTTCACTCGAAATACATGATGTTTAATGGAACTGAAAAGAAACTGGTCATTTCACGTGACATCACAAGTACGATATTGTGCACACATGACAGCAGCAAACCACAGAGGCCTCAGTTTTCTATGGAAGAGCAGGTTCTTTGGAAAATGTACGTTGTACTTCTGAAAATACGGTGAGCATATTTGCATTTTACCACTTTCAAGTGATTTAGACGTAATGTTTGTCGTAAATCTTCAAATGTCGCGAAATTCACATATAAAACAAGACTTACTTTGAACCTAGACGCTTTCCACCTTTGGCGGTTTCTTCTTCCTTGGTTATGACTGTGCCGAATATGACGTGGTATTTACATTCGACATCCTGAACTGTTAGGTTCATCTGCTTGTCCAAAGTGAAATTGAGTGCATGAAATTTGACATTTACTTCTCCTTGAAATAAACAAAGGGACATTTGATAGTTTTAAAGGGAACGTATGAAATCTCAACAATTAGACCAAGTTTATGAATGAGGTGAAATAAAAAATAATAGTATGCTGGCACGTTGAGTTTCAAAGTTCGCTTGTTAGAGATCACAAATGAGAATTTTCAAGTCATTGATTCATATCATGCAGCAATACAGAATTATGTTACACTTGCATTCGTCGCTTATTTCATTTCAGTAGTAGTCTGTCAGTCCATGGCTAACACAGGAACATTCGAACAGCATGCAAAGAAAATTAGGGATGTCACGTGAAAATATCAGTTTTATCTACGGGTTAACTCTCCTGATTCGAGAGTAAGCAGTCAGAATTCACTCTGAATACAGAACAATCAAACTGTATTGGAGAGGATATTTTCAGTGAACTACCAGCTGCTTCCTTTTAGTTTCAGGACGATCAGCAATGCTGACAGACCACAATTCATATCCAAGCAGAACTAAGTTGTCATTCATGGGCGATTGATTTAGATCACAGTGATTGAATAGTCTACGATTCGGCTTAGGATGAAACCTAACGCTACGGAATTTGAAGCGTTCTAGTGAGTCTCAAACTTGGCTGTCGAAACAGGTTCACGACAGTGGTCGTTGCGTTTCACCGGTTCTCTAGAATCATGGTAATCCGTGATGCCTCTTGTGACAAATCAAGTTCTTGCAAACTAACACTTAAAACTAAGTATTTAACAATTAGTGGGACTGTATATTAATAAGAGGAAATTAGTTCATAGACCTAGTGAGGGTGAAGTCATTTCTGCCAAGCTTTGAGTTTTCACTGATCGACGAACTGACTAACTGACCGACTTATCAATTCCGTCCACTATCCGAATCTTGCTATTAACATTGATGTGGGTTGAAGGCGATTTTAACTAGGCAAACAACCACAACAAGTGAACATATTATCCCATGATAAATTGGATCAGAAACCAGCAGGTGACGAGATGATCTCACTGACCATTCATTCACTTGAATGGAATTCTCACTTTTGCTAACCAGCAATATATAGCACTACCACCATCCAATCTCATCTTCTGTGCGGATGTGTTCTCACGGTGGTCACGAGCTGTCACTGGAATTCTAGGTAAATTCATGCATATAAATTCAACATGTCAATCAGTCACCAGTGAGAGGCTTCATGAATTTTATGAGGCAATTTGTCGCATTACTTATTCAAAGCGATATCAAACTCAATTCAGTGATTTACATATATATAATATATATAAAAAAATTACCATTTGGACCAATAGTCATTGGAAGCATGAAGTCTTCTGATTTACTCGTCATAATATTCACGATGCACAGTACGACGATCATGATGAGGTTAAGCTTTGATCTCTGAGACACCATTTCACTGAAAATATGTAGGAAAGGGAAAAATGATGAATTTTTATTCGATGTATTTTGAAATGAATAACAAAAAGAGACTTCTTCTTTTGCTTTGGGTTGTGTTTGAAATATGCGCGTGCAACAGCAAATCACAATCGAAGAGAGTGTCCAACACAGCAGTCGAAAGTCTTCCTGGATTATCTACCGATGAATGATCACCGCTGGTGACGCATGTCTCTACTTTCACTCGCAAGGATATAGATGATTTCATTAAGGAGTTAAACAGAAGTCTAAAGACAACAACTAAGGCAAAATATTTCCATTGTTGCTCTCAAAATATGCGTGCACGAGTATTCTATTGGATCACTCCTATTAACAACGCAAATGCGAATCTCAACATTTGAGGACCTGAGTTCAAAGATGTGACGTCAATGGTTGATGAGGCTATTGCAAGATAGCAACTTGAGAAGCTAATTCAGCAGAAACCTGATCTACATTCTGTCTCTTGTCTTCATTTTATAGACAAGATGTGGAGAAAATGCTTGAAACAATCTTATTACAAGGGATCACACAATAAACAGACAGAGCAATAAATCACGAAGACATTCAATAGAGAACTAATGAACGACTTCACCTATTCGGTTCTGCAGTTCCAAACAAATGTACGAGTGGACTGTCCAGAAACACACATTTTGTTAAGAAGAATGTGAAACTTTCTTAAACGACAATGGCATATTACATAGTAGATCAAATGAATATTCATACCACTGGAACTCACCTGAATTGTGTACTGAATAGTCACTTACTAACTGGACAGAGATGGAACATTTTGTAGGACTATTTATACCACTAACAAACGACACCATTCCATTCATTGGTTACTTCCACCAACCAATCAGAATTTGACTGAATCTGCTTGTCTATGCTTGCGTGATTATCATTAATTCAGTTGTAATTGGATTTACAGGATTAGAGAAAAGGCCATAACACAAAACACTGGCGATATCCAGAAACAAAATCGAAACTGTAGGTCATTGCTCAGAATACTGTTTCTATCTGGGCAGATATATGACATGCATTAGACAGTGATTATCACACAGGCAAATCCATTATTTCACATCAACTAAATATTACAATGAGTACTCACGTGGATGATAACTAGCTTCAGACTAGACGATTTGCTAGATGCTCGTTGCACGAAAATCTCGTGGTCCGAGTTTTCTTGTTAATGAATATTTTACGACAGTCACTGAGTTCCAGTCTGAGTGGAAACAGCACCACACACTAGTTTATCAGGCAGATAAGTCACTTTGTTGTGGCGTACTCACTGGAAGGTACCATAACTTGATCAAAAGCTGAAAATTTCGGTCCACTCAGTTGACGAGAAAACGAGAGTCATTGAAAAATAACGGAGAGTACCAGATAGCTTCGTACATATCGACAGTACGCACCCCTGTGTTTGGGCTCGCGGTTGGAATTCATGAGAAGTATGCCACTGAGTAGGATCTAACTGGCAGAATGGTCTACGAGCAACGTTCTTTGTAACATCAAGGCTCTAGTTCTAAACCACTTTGATAGCTGTGTACTTATGTTGAGTCAATTCTAATTAACTAACTCACTTCGAATGACATATTCTTATTCTGATTATCTCAGTGAGACTCTCTATCAAAATAACTCGGTTTATCTACGTGAAATAATTGACCAAGTTATTTATTTGTCAGTGAATGGTTTTATCGGCTACAGCTTCACCATATAGCAGGTTGGATTCATCACTTCTTCTCTATACCTATGCGAGGAATGTTCAGTATTGATCTGTTTTTATCAAGGTGCAGTAGGAATTTGAATAAGTGTGTGAATATCATTCACTCTCAGCCTATATATTTGATGCAGTAGGTGTAGACACTCACTCAAACTGATTCACACACTAACGCATAGTTGGTTTCCACACACACAGATGAGGAAGTGACAAAAATCTCCAATCTCCTGTAGTGGAATCATCTGCAGTATAATCAAGTTGAAGCATGACTTCAAGTTCATCTGAAGTCAAATTCCATCATCTGTGTACAAACCATTCTACTACTTGGAATGGTGTACAATCCATGTTGGAATCCTTTATCATAGTGATGACAGAAGTGATTAGCGAAAAGCTGAATAGTAAAATGGAGAGTAAAATGCATTTTGAACTGCCTCTTAAACTAGTTGCTAGTATGTCTGATGATAGTTGGAGTCACTTGACAGGCATACCATCCCCAGTGCTTTTCGATACTCATCATTAAGGCGTACCTGCAATGCTGATTGATCTCATGTCGTCTTTGAAATCTGGAAGCGCCTCATCAAATCGCCACTCATCCATCCGTGCCCACGACTCACTTCGTGTAGGACTGCTTCGGAACATGTTTTCTGACTGCTGAGGAGTGACATGATTCAAACAGGCGTCTTCAGTTCATTGTCATGATATGCACATATTATTATGAAGATTCAAACTGCAGACTGCTTGACATATTTCCTAATGATGAATCAAGTAGCACACTTGTACAGTGAATCAATCGTAAGCATACCAGTCTACAGATCAAAATAGAATCAGTCATTTTTGAAGTGCATGAAAGTCACAAATTTGTATATACGATTCTGTTTGTGAGATTCATCGCCATACATTTACAAATGAATGTTTAACTGGATAGTATTCATTCATGTTTGAATCAATTTCGATTTTTAAACCAGTTTGTTTTGAAATTGATTTGATTTCCACATTGAATTATCTCGTCATCTCAGTGTGTTGCAGAGAACACAAATACAGACAACCGTGGAGGCAACTGATGAGAACACCAGAAAATATAACAAAATGTAGAGATGTTGACGAATTCCGATTTTCTACTCAGAAAGAAAATGAACAACAGAATCTATTGATTGATAACACAGAAGTTTAGAGACTGATGGTAGCCATGCGCTTCCACTCAAATACCGAATGAACGAATACACCCTCACAGTCCGTTTTTCAAACAGAAAAATCACCTAATTGATTCAAGGAATCTCATAAAGTTCACCTGAATTGCTTCTCGATTTTGTCGAGTGACTGCATTCTCAATGACGCCTCACAAATATACAAAATGCATGCGATGTTGTCAGTGTGACTGCTCTGTTTCATGAGGTGGATCTGCTCACATGCACAATCATGTCTTTCAGCAACTCTACTAATTGTCACACGCACTCACACAACATCTGAATTTCACTGATTTCTGCTGTTGACAATATAGACATTGGAAAATGAAATTTGACTGCACTCTCTCCACCGAATTCGAGGAACATCCACTCTGAAAATTCCACTGACATTATTTTTTATAATAATAGTACGACTAAATACTATCTGTGCTGGAGAATGAACTGAATCACATCAGATAATTGCCAGCTCAAGACTACATTCTACTTCGAATATTCCATTTACACTATTTTTATTATTATGAGTACAACTAAATACTGTCTGTGCTGTGGAATAAACTGAATCACATCAAAAAAATTGCTAGCTCAAGACTCTTTTCTACTACATTCGGCAATCACTGTCGACTGAAATGTTGAGTGTGTCTCGATCAGTGGTGAAATGCATTTTACGTTGCTTCTGACTCATGCAGCTCATCTACACCTTCCCAACGCAAGACAGACTATTTTGTATTTCCGACTGATTGGAGGCTTTTTCCAGTTAGCTAATTCCCTAATGCAACTTGCCACTTGTCAGTAAGGTATATCGTCGACCACTCGTGCCCACGAATCACCTCCTGCAGGACTGCTATTGAAATATATACAGTTCCAGTCTGCTAGGAAGTGAAAGGATTACAGAAGCCACCAAGGGTTAACTTTCGTAATGTGGAAGTAGTATTCAAAGTTTTCAGAGTGTAGATTGCCTGTCTTTTCACCAATTGCATTGACAGTTAGCACTTTCATACAGTTCATTTGATCGGAGGCATACCGGCCTACAAATCAAACCAAGATTGAAGGATTTTGGAAAGAACGAAAAACATATTCCCCTGTACACGATTCGCATTGGTCACTTACTGTAATATACAAATAACAGAAAATGAGTAACCTCATGATTATCAATCAATCTGCAATTTATCCGTATTTTCCACTTCAATCAGTTCATGTCAAGTCTTATCAACTGAGAATGCTATTTGTTATGATCATCATTCAGACCTTGAGTTCCAAGTGAATCATCACGTATCCACCTTGTTCCACTTTGTGCAGTCCTCATTAGCTGGCACCACGATTGCCCATAGTCTCTGATCTCTTCCTCTCACGATCTCCTCCATGTTATCTTTGGACGCTCCCCATGTAACTCATCGGTCTCTTCAGCGTATGTTTGTTTTTCACTTTTATTACCTTAACATTTAGCAATATATTACGTCATCTAGTTGTTTTTTTTTTTAACTCAGTCTTACTTTAGTTGCTGTCTGATTAACTTTGTCTCTATACTACATCATTCTTGTATTAACTAATCAATTATCTAAACTTGACAAACCTCATGTACACACACACACACAAATATTTATATATAAATGCGATTGTACAGCTATGTGAATGAATTCGCCGAAAAGAGTCTCTTCGCTGAATGTCTTCTCTTTAACTTTATTTGTTGATTAGTGGGTTCCCTATATCTCTTATTTTCAACTTAGTGTTAACGGAAACGTGGTATTCACTTTGAAAACACCGACGACAGCTGTAGATAGAGGTGTCAGGCAAGCTGATGGAAATGCTTTTCTTGATACGCTAGTCTGTCTCCGATGTGATTTAAAAGAAGCGATCAAAGTCAAAGTTGTGAGATTATTACATGCCAACTTGGATAAGCCTAACTCCACACGGAAGCTGTGTCATAAAATGATAACATACCTCCGCATATATATCTAATACGTAGAAGAGTTTTCAAAGAGACATGGGAAATCTGATAAGTATATTGACAAACATTTTCTATTGCCTACTAGATGGTAATATGAGGTTATCAGGTTCATTACCGGACATACGTATAAATTAGCTACCTTGTATGCTAACTAGACCACTGTAATGCACAAAATTTAATATTGAGCTGGACGTGATCGCACTCTATAAAATGTGTGGTTTACTGTGGAGGCCTAAATAATCAATTTCCAGACATCTTCACTACAGGTTTATACATAAAATTTAAACGTATATAAATCCTCCAAGAATTATGAGATAATTGTATCTCTTCACAACCGATGTTGTGATGTTAAGATTTGACAATTTTCGCCTCGAATTTAGAATTAATCGACTATCAAAGAGTCAGCTTTTTCATTCACTTCTGATAATTTTGATGAAAATTTCAATGAATGCGTCTGTCATTCCCTGAATCATCTGATCACCAGAATTCGATCACTTCTCTATCATTTTCGTGATGTTTCGTAATCTTCTCGCTCTTTTCAATATCGTCCCCCTGTTATTCTTTCTCCACATCAATATCACTGCCTCATTTCACTAGCAATGATCGTTATAGGCTGAAATCGGTAGTCGCCATTATTCCTGTAATCAACATGAGGTAGCATTGTGTTATATGAGATTAAGTTCACGCAGAAGACTGCATGTCAAATTGAACGTGTCGAAAAAAACACGTCATGTACGTGTTCGCATCATCATGAGAAGCAACAGATTAATCAACTAGCACTTTGATCACTGTCCACTTTGACAGTGGCTGATTTCAGCTTCACACTCAACCGATTTATCATGTGATGACCTCTAAAGTTTAAGGTGACAATGAACGTGATTTTCTTGAAGAGATTTATCAATTCACCTTTAAGAAAACGAAGAGATAAATATTGATAATTAGTTGACTGATTGTCTTAAAGTACATGATTGAATGAGGCTTATTGTTGAAATGTATTAAGGTCAATGTGTGCATGTACTAGTTAGCCATGTTACCATCTACTTGGATGGAAAGGTAGAATAGCGGCGAAACTTCATCTCATCAAAATGTGTCAAAATGACTTGAAAATGTGCCTTTCGGTTTCGCCGATGAAATATACAAACCACAAAATAGTTTCCTGAATACGATTATTCCATTATTACTTGATAAGTCACTTCGTTCACGCCGTCGCTTAATTGCACCGCGAATTGTAAATCTCGAGTGTGGCGAAGGTGTGGCGACGGTATGGAGAAAATGATGTGAGTTTGGAGATGATTGGTAATGGGCGATCTTGTGGCCAATCTTAATTGAGCCTCTTAGAATAGTAATAATTGTGATGTGTTGTTGCATGCGTATATTACACTCGCAAATCAAAGCCAAAGGAGTAGTCTCTTTTTGTTATTCATCTAAAAATACGTCGAATAGAAATTCATCATTTTTCCCTTTTCCTACATATTTCTAGTGAATTGGTGTCTCAGAAGTCAAGCCTTAACCATCACTGACTGATTTCAACAACAACAGTACCAACGACAATCAAGAAAACATTTCACTTATTTATTCGCCATCCATCTGGGCACTTACTAACCTGTTCAACACCACTTGGGCTGGCTAGTTGAGTAACTCACTAATTCACTGCATATCAGCAAAATGTGACAAGTGAAACCTCTTTAACTGGATTTCACAATTATTCATCCAAGTGACTAACAATCGATCAATGAACATCAACACACATAATCTTAGATATCTGGAATTCGAAGTGTATATTTCAGATTGCAACTCATGCTTACCAGCAGGCTTTCAAGAGGAGCAGACAGAGAATAATAGACTTAAGGTGAAGACAAAGTAGATGGAAGTGAGTAAGATGACTGATAGATCACCGAGAACAAAATGCACAGACCGCTCTCAGCGGGATAACTTTGAAAAGAGTGCATTCATTGATTCAACTGACCAGGCAGCAACCCTCCAACTAGAGGAATTTGGGACTGGCACAGGTGTAGAAAAAGAAGAGGGAAGAAACGACAATCAGGTTTTAAAAGAAGCAACACGTCTGTTCCCAAGATAGTAGAAGTGCCCGAATAACCTCGTTGTGTATCCACTGATCAAGTTCCTCAACGGAGTTGATATAGATTCAGTAAAGTAAAAGAGGCGATAGCATACTGCCTTCGACAGGTTATTCTACACGTTTACATCACCGATATTATCATTGTGATAATCTCTTATGTGGGTGTGAAAATCACATTAGGGAGGTGGTATTTCAACTGGCACTCTTTCAGACTTGTAGCTTAATCCATTTCTTCAGACCTCTCGACCAATCCACACACACATCACACTTCTACATCAATCTACATCCAATCGCACAACACACAAGAAGGCACTATTCAAAAATAATACTCACATTCGCAAAAGATCCACTGACCTATCCAAGAAAAGCCTAACAACACCACATGCATCTTGCCGAAACATTCGATTTAATGAATAGAAAACTTTTCTGTTCATTTGACGATCGTTGTTGTCTAGTACTAACCGGCTGCACAGCATTGAACCACTCAAACCAAGGTTGATGTAGCCAGCTGTTTCGTCGTTCCTTGAGAATGTCTAGAGAATGGACTGTTGAATTCACACCAGGTAGTGTAGAAATGTAGAAATGAAACTATGATATTGTTTCAAGTGCTTTCTTTCCAGCAATTCCAAACAATCATGCACTGTGACATACTTCCTAAAATCGAGATTCGATAACGTAGAATTTGACACTATCAGGTTACGACAGTCACTTACGTATCACTTAACCTCTGCTTCTACAATTTGTTCAGTCTTGCATTTAACCAATTTCTATTCCACCTGGAAAACATCAATGATTCCGCATTTGTTCGGTTCTGTTTTCTATTCGACAGAGATGATGCTAAGTGGAGAACAAATAAGTTGATTTGTGACTAGCAAAATCAATGACTCTTTAGTTCTCCCCTTCCTTTCCGAATTGTGGTGCCACACTTTCAATGAATTTATCACTATATTCATTAGAATACACTATTTTGTTATTAGAAGAGAGCAATTGCACCAGGTGCTCTTCTTATTCACTCTTCTTTAGGCCGTCTTATGTAGTGTCATGTCCACACACCTGTGGGAAATTCCAAAAAAGAAACTGATCATGTTTGTGAGTGTTACATTTTATTTTCATCCACAAGTCAAGAAAGTGCAGCTGAATTTTGTCCTCATGCTATAATGGGAACATGACGTTTGCGTTTGCATAAATCAGAATTTCGACTTTCTGAATATCACTACATGCATTATGCAACATTTGAAGCGTTACGACAAGCATTACATCTAAATCACTTGATATTGGCAATGTAAATATGCTCACCGTATTCTCAGAAATAAAACAGGAACCAATCGCCCAACAAATATGCAGGAGAAAGTGGAGATGGATTGGACACTCGCTGAGGAGGCCGTTGGGTGACATCACGCGTCAGGCCAGTCTCGAGTGGAACCCGAAAGGGAAGCGGCGAGTGGGACGTCCAAGGGTGACATGGAGGTGATCGTGTGATGAGGAACTGAAACAGTATGGAATAACATGGATGCAAGTGAAAAGTACAGCACAAGACAGAAGCAAGTGGAGGCGTGCAGTTGAAGCTTTATGTTCCACTAGGAACCCAAGGTAACAATAATAATAATATTCTCAGAAATACAATATAAATCTTCCAAAGAATCTCCAACTTAGATGACAGCAGTGTGAGACGGAATTCCTTCTGAGTCGCTGAAATCTAATGTAAAGACCTAGGTTGAATATTGCCATACTACAAATGTAAAACATCTAGAAAGAGGGGACGTTGCCTACTGTTTGGTAGGAAGGTAACTAAACTAACTCACTGAGTCACGGTATGTTCGTGACAAGTGATCCATGATTGAACTATGAGACGAGCCTTTGAAGTAAAGGCAAGAACAAACCAGACACGGCTTCCAGCCTACTATCACTGATGATACTCCCGGTTGAGGTGAACTGGATTATGCAGAAGATTGTCAGTGGAACACAAGAGTACACGGCAGTTAGGGCAGGACTTCAAGTAAACATTGAAAGGATGGAGGTGATGTTGATCACGAATCAACAAACAGCCAAAAGTTACAACCACGATCAATCTCTGTTTCACGTATCCAAGCTGGACGTGTCGCATCAAACATATATTTTCAGTCGGTAGTGACGAGAATATGGAAACAAGAACACGGAAAGCAAGGCATTTGTACATTTACAACATTACTGACAGACTAATGCAGACTCTGGTCTACGACTGCATTCGGTGTCTATTTTGAATGGAGATCAGATTACCAGCTGGCTAGAATTGATTATCAGCAAAAACTCAAAGAATGAACGAATCTGGATCCTATTGATCAAGATTGACGTCAAGTGAAAAATAGATTTATCAGACACATACTGAAGATATCATCGGAAGACAACACAATGCAGTCCATCTGTAGAGTGGATCTCAAATGAGAAGTGAATAATTCGGCATGGATCAGAGGGTGACATCAAGGCGATCGTGTGATTCAGGAATACTTTGAACTGAGATCAGCCTTATGTCACGTGAGTTATCATGACCAATAATTGTGAAATTCAGACATTGTTCACACGCGCTCTCATAAATTTCTAATTCAAACACTATGTAATCGGACATCTGATATCCACAATGAAGACACCGAAGGCAGCTATTGATGGAAGTGTTAAGCAAGATGCTGAAAATGCTACTCACAACATCTTTTCAGGCTTTTCACACACGCTGCAGAAGTGACTGACTGACTCCACATTTGTGTGGAAAATCGGAACTGCGTTCTCTATGCTCTCTTGGAGTGCAGGAGATTTCCAATGATTTTAGACTGATGTAGGTCTGTATTGAGTTTTCGTTTACAATTGGCTTTGAAATTCTACTTTGACATTCTCATCCATTCCAACTGCCTGTATTTGGGAGGATAGTGCTTAGATTTACAGTTACAAGTGATTGGTGCTAGTCGTTGCAGTTTCTACTGCTGTTGATAGTGGTGGTAATGTTGACCGTTGAATTCATCACATACGCCTTCTCTTTCTTCAGTTGAATTCACGTGTTCCCTGTCATATCCTTCTGTCAGTTTGTTGGTCTTCGCCAATACGTTCTCGATTAGGTGTGATATTAGTCACAAATTATCTGAAAAGTTCAAATCTGTCACAGTCTTCTTACCTCACTATCGCATTTGTGTCTCGTCAACGGTGTTATCAATGTTTGAATCAACTCGTCTGGTCAAATAATTGTATTACACTCTGAGCAATACGTACGATGTTCATTATAACTACTGACGATAAAAAATAGTCTTAACATTATCAAATGAATATGGGCATGTCAAATCACAGTGTCCATGCTGTCCAGCTCACATCTCTTCAAAAACAGCATGCCGAATGTAAAATTAAAGGTGTAATACATGCCAACTTGCAGAAGCTGGTGTATATTTAAGAAAGGCTTAAGTAGTAGCCAAAATACACACAGTAAACCAATGATGTGTGAGAAGCTGTTGAAACCTATTGCTTTACTACTGACTAACATGTGAATGATTTTCCAGAGACACAAGTGAAATCTGACAGACCTATCGACAACATTTTTCTAATCACTATTTAGCAATATAATCAAGTTTCCAGGATCATGATTAGGCCTCCATGTACGTAACCTATCCTACGAGCGAACCATACAACTATATTGAAGAAGTTTTGCAGTTGAGGTTGATGTGACTGCGCTCCGTGTAGTGGACGGTATACTTGAGAAGCTTTCATGATGTCTTGCTAGACATCAGAAGTTCAAAAATGAATATGCAGTGTGAGGTCATTTGAATTATTGATGAATAATGATATAATTGTTTCTCATTACAATCCATTGCTAAATGTCGTATAGCTACAGTGTTGTTTCCTAGTTGATAAAGTTCATCCAGTATTTCCCTAATGTTTGAGTGTTTTTACCTCTGATTCACCTGATCACCGCACTTCGAATAATCTCCTGCTATTTTTGTGATGTGTCAACATCACCTTGCTTTTTTTCTAGTGTTGTTACCCTTTATTTGATAGAGTTGATGGTCACCATCAGTCAATGAAGCAACGGAAAGCAACGATGATGTATCAAGTAAGCTAATATTCACGGATTATTTCGCGTGTCAGAAATAACACACTGACTACGTGTAACCGTCATTACCATCATCACCATCATGAAGAAAAGTGAGAGAATAATCAACTGTAAGAGATTGATCATTGTGCACTCTGAAATCGGCTTATTTCTGCTTCACACTCAACCCATTGACTTATGTGATTACCTTGTAAGTTCAAAGATAACAATTGACGTGATTTTCTAGACGAAATATATCAGATCATTTTTGAGAACACTAAGGGACAAATATTAACCATTAGTCGGCTGACTGTCCTAAATTACGTGATTTGATGAAGCTGATTGTTGATATGTATTCAGGACAATACGTGCGCCAACCAGATATTCAGGTGAACTTCTCGAATAGAAAACCATTTCGAATTTTACAGAATTTTCTCACCAACTGAACAATTCTGCACAATCGAGAAATAATTTTCACTATCACATGTTTACATGCAGTTCATTGGTAGTATTCTGTTTTACTGTTCCAAGAATATTTTCTATTATCCGTTCACTATTGACATGAGTAGTTGCAGAGCCGTGACGGCTGCTTTCTGAATGGCCGGATCACTGACCAGCATGATCGAAGTGATCTAATTGCCAGATGGATGTTTCACTCCTTCGAATCGCAGCTTATCACTTGCGCACAAAGTTTTTCACAGCTCACAAAGATAAGTAATATGGAAACTGGATTGTTTGAGTTAATTCGTCTCACTGAGTCAAATTGCACGAGCTACGTTTCTGTTGACCTCTGTTGGGAATGATCAAAATGATCTCTGCTTGATGACATCACTTCAGTCTTGCTGGCTGATCACCTGGAAAGCACTACTGGTTGATGTGTGCATGTGTGTGCATTGCATTCAACTATCCATCTCAATCAATTATGATAATACGGTGTCATGAAGACATGCTTGCCTATTGGATCACTGATTAGGTTATCTAGCAGATCACATATTACACTGTGAATAATTTTGGTTTCCAAAATGAATAGTAGTGAAATCCACCTTGTCGAACTGATTATA
Source organism: Trichobilharzia szidati (assembly GCA_944472155.2). Lineage (NCBI taxonomy): Eukaryota > Metazoa > Platyhelminthes > Trematoda > Strigeidida > Schistosomatidae > Trichobilharzia > Trichobilharzia szidati. The sequence continues at coordinate 137,193,952 of OX235273.1, read as the reverse complement.
ATTAACTTGCATATTTCAGTAACCGTACACTCAAGTTGATCAGCATCCGACGAGTAATCCGCAGTCGCTATCCACACGCCTTCCCCTCCCTATTTCACAGTGCTTGGAAACGTGACAAAATTACTTTTGGTTTGCAGAAGGAAGTGTATTTACAAAGGAGATTAACTAGACAAGTATAATGACACCGCTAGAAGAAGAACACAGTCTCCCGTTTGATTTTGTATTACACCATGATCTGACCCACTTCTTGTTTCACAGAAGCGACTTATTCAAATACTAGTCAACTCTTCTAGTTTTTTAGTTGCGTCCATTCTTGCCTCTCTGTATCTTATAAGATCAATTCAAATATAAGTATGTTGAAATGTCTTCTCCTAATTAATTGACATCTGCATGTATTCCTACTGAAGGTATAGGTTTGTGTTATATAAACAAGAAATATGAGTACCTTCGAAGAGTCAGATGACCAATTACACTTGATCTCTAATGAAATTGAAAGTGTTATCATGTAAGTATACTGTCACAGTTTGTGCGTTGATGCTTCGCTGGCAGTCTCATTGATTTGCAGTGTAGTGTCTCTATCCTCACGCTATTCTCTCTTTCTGTACCAAGGTTTGCGATCGGCTTGAAGAGTAGAGAAATAGTAAACTGAGCGAGATTTTAACTTTTATCTGAAGTTTGAAGTTTGTCACTCCCTTCACTTTCCTAGGAAGCATCATTTCAACACTCTCTTTTGTGTGCAAAAGGACAACAGAGGATGTCAAAATCATCCAGAATCTGAAAGGCAAGGCAGGAATTAATCACTTCAAAATGACTTTGCAATTCGTCTGTACTCCACCTCACTGTGAACAGAGAGATTCGGATTTTCAACATCAATGCTGCAGTCAGAAATGTTAACATTCAGTTGTTCGTGCTCACAATACATTGCTTGTAAGACTGCATTGGATATATTTCTGACTGCTAGGAAGTAACAGGATACGAACACCTACCATCAGTTACCTGGCGTAATATTCACGAATCATTCAAAACACTCAGACAGCAGATCGTCTGTTATTTCGCTCAATGGCTAAGCTACATACACACTCGTGCAATGCATTATTCGAAGGCATATAAGCGTGCAGATCAGATCACTGTCGACCGCTATTTGAAGGGAAGACAAGCAAATTTTTGCAGATTAGATTCGGATTGGTCGCCTACTGTCCTATACATATACCAGAAAATGGATAACCTCATAACTATCAGTGATTATTCAATCAATTCTGATGCCATTCCAACGAAGTTTTACACGGTTCGATCTCTATATTTGAAGTTGGATCCCAGAGTGCAACGAATTGAAGAACAACCGAAGAATACTTGACAAAATTGTTTAGCTGTTTCGTTACCCTACTTTAAGACTCAACGGAAGTGCAAGCGCAGCCAGTGACATCCGACTCAATTATCCATAAACAATGACATAAATTTGAATACGCGTACTTTCAATGGACCCTAACCTATCAAGACACAGATGTGCAGTACTCCCTGTCAGTTTTCGATGCCTCTGATTTTTCCGTCAACTGAAATGCCCGATATAATATTTGCAAACCTCTTTTCGAAGAGGTACTTAGACTAAGATATATATATATATGACAAAGGGGTATACTGGATGCGATTATTCCATTATTACTTGATGAGTCACTTCGTCGAATTCATCGCTAAATTGCACCGCTAATTGTAAATCTCGAGTGGTGCACTGGTGTGACGACGGTATGGAGAAAATGATGTGAGTTTGGAGATGTGTGGTAATGGACGATCTTGTGGTCAATCTTAATTGAGCCCTTTAGAATAGTTATAATTTTATGGGTTATTGCATGCGTATATTACACTCGTAACTCAAAGCAAAAGAAGAAGCCTCTTTCTGTGATTCTTTCAAATTGCATCAATTAAATGTCGTCATGTTTTCCTTTTCACATAACTTTTAGTAAAATGACGTCTCAGAAGTCAAAGCTAAACCTCATCATGATCGTCGGTCTGTGCATCGTCAATATGATGAGGATTAAATAAGATGACTTCACGCTCCCAATGAAACTTGATGATATTTTTTATATTATTTTTATAGTTTTGCGAAGTTATAGAATTTCGAAAATTTGCAGGACTAGCAATTGATTTGATTTGTGCGTCGGTAGGGGTTCGAAACCCATATCAATTCCTTGGTTGGTGAGTATTCTGACCGCTGTGGTGGCAACGCAATACTACTTCTTCTAATACAACTACTACTACTGCTAATGATACTACTAATACATGAAAAACATCAAACACTCAACACTCGTCTGTACGCATCGCTCTCGTTAACAAACTAATCTGCAAATCAAACATGCATATTCACCAGCACACTAGACTACCACAAAGTCACTGATGTCAACACCATCACTGACTGAGTTCAACAACAAGAACAACGGCAATCAATAAAACATTTCACAGATTTATTCAAAATCTATCTATGCACTTACTGACCTACTCAACATCCACATGGGCTGGCTATCTGGGTACCTAAGTAACTCACTAACTTACTGCATGTCAGCCAAATGTGACAAAAATATAGTGAAGATATCATTGGAAGAAAACACAATGCAGTCCATCTCTAGATTGGATCCTAAATGAAAAGTGAATATTTCGACATGGATCACAGAATGTTATAGAGGCGATCGTGTGATTCAGAAATACTCTGAAATGATATTTGCGCTATGTCACGTCAGTGATCATGACCAATAATTGTGAAATTAAGACATTGCTCACACGCGCAGTCATTACATCTAAATACCCAGTAAATCAATGTAATCTGATGATTGTTCATATGAAACAGAGGTCATCGTAAATGCAGATAGTCGTGTGAATGTACTTTAATTTGATTACTTCTTCACAAGGAACATCGCGAATTCCTGTAGCTTCGTGTACCATTATTTCCACAGAAGTGGTTCATTTGTTCAATACTGTGAAACGTGATCCAGTTATTCGTTTGTGAGTGAATCGCTGTATTGCCTTCCACCACACTATTTCTCAGTTTGCATTCGTCACCGCTTTACTCTGCCCTCTCGAAGAGTGTTTCAGTATCGATGTGATTTGTCGTGAATCTGTAGGACTTCGAATGTGTGGTGGTAGCCTCTTTATTTGATGCTGTGCTCAATGACACTTTGTCATCGGAGGGTTCTGATTAAGAAACGCTGTAAACGATACGTTCGTCTGATGATTGCCAATAGTAACAGCTATTCAGTAGTTTTTCCTGGTTTCACCCGACTTCCAGTATCATTTCAATCCATGTTGACAATTGAGATTATTGAGATACCTACACACTGACTGATGAGAATAAATCAAATGAACTGTATTTGTATATAGATAGACAAGCATTTCAAGTATTTGCAGACTGAAACCATCATTGATTCGATTCGTGTTCTTTCCGCTTCAATATGCTGAAATCTCGAGTGCAAACAAGACGTGCAAACCTACTAGGATTACTGTAGTTCGAGACAGAACACAAAATTCTCACTCTACTAATGCAAAACGTTTGTTGCAGAATAAGTTACCTACTTATTTTCAGAAAGTTTGCCTCATCAAACTACCTAGGTGGCCAACCTAAACATCTTCAAGAAATGGCTCGAGATCTTTCAACAGCTGCATACCGAAGCTTATTGTCAATTCATTCACGATGGTTAACTCAGGAGTAAGACAAGGCTTTCATCGTTCAATCACTGATGGAATTCAAATGAGAAACTATGATCATTGATTTCATTGTTTAACCAACATGATGAATGAAATGACACAGTGAAATTGAAGTGACAAAGGAATTCCAAGGTGAAATCATTGAAAGGAGCAAAGTCATAGCAGGAGTATGTTCAAAGTCCGGTGGTTAGACTGTTGTTTCACAGTTGATAAAGTTCATCAAATATTTTTCGAATGTTTGGGTCTGTTTACCTCTGATTCACCTGACCACCAGACTTAGAACGTTCCCCTGCTATTTTTGCGGTGCGTCAACATCACCTTCCTCTTTCCAATGGTGTTACCAAGTAATTCCTTTGTCACTATAATTTCACAGTCTCAACTCATTCGTAATGTTGGTTATACATTGAAATTCATGGTCACCATCAGTCAATGAAGCAACTGAAGGCAACGATGATGTATCGAGTGAGCTAATATTCATGGAGAACACACTGACTACATTTTACCATCATCTTTATCATCATCATGGAGAAAAGTGATAGAATAATCAACTGTAAGAGATTGATCATTGTGCACTCTGAAATCGGCTTATTTCTGCTTCACACTCAACCCATTGACTTATGTGATTACCTTAAAAGTTCAAAGATAATAATTGACGTGATTTTGTAGACGAAATATATCAGATCATCTTTGAGAACACTAAAAACGAACATTAACCATCAGTCAGCTTATTGTCCTACATAACGTGTTTGATGAAGCTGATTGTGGAAATGTATTCAAGACAATACGTGTGGCTATCAGATCTTAAGGTGAACACTTCGAATAGAAAAGCATTTAGAATTTCGCACAATCTGAGAAGTGATCTACATATGTGATTTTCTTTCTAAATATCACCACTGTTTTGTGTTCATGGCTTTTCTCTAATCCGGTAAATCCGATTATAACTGAATCATGGTTAATCACGCAAACATACACAAATGGTTAATGTGAGTGACCAATGAATGAAATGGAGTCATTCGTTAATGGTATAAATAGTCCAACAACATATTCTATCAGTGTCAAGTTAGTTAGTGACTATTCATCACACATTACAGGTGAGTGCCATTGGTATGATTATTTCTGTTATATAACCTGTAATGTGTAATTAACGTTTAAGTAAGATTCACGTTCTCATAAGCAAAAGACTCTATATATATATATATATGAATGGTGCAGTGATTGTGATTAGTCAGTCTACTGTTTACTTGTCCAAGCATCCGGATCAGCCCATTCTTGTTTTGCAATTAGTCATATCCAGTATTTGGCAGAGTAGACCTCGAATTAAGCATGGTTTAAGCAATTTGGAAACCGCATAGACAAAGTTACATGTACAAATCTCTGATTGATATCTTTGTAATTTTTGGCTCTGTCTTTTCATTGTGAGGACTATTTTGAAAAGTCTTTTTTGTGATTTTCATCTCAAATCCAATTGAATGCCATTGCTTTTTCCTTTTTTGAATATTTCTAGTAAAATGGTGTTCCAGAGGGCAAAACTGAACGTCATCATACTCGTCAGTCTGTGTATAGTCAATTTCGGAAAAATTGAATCAGCGTTGGAATGGTATCCGTTGACACTTGATGAGCCAGGTAATTCAAATTTATCCAGTGTGCAAATGACTGAAGTGAATATGATTTCATCCACTATCCTTCTTACTGAACTATCATTTCTTGGATATCTAGATACTTCTCACTGATGAATGTCTGACTGACTGAAGTATGAGGCTCTCTGAAATTCCAGTTAGGATTGATGACCATTGTGAGAACATATAGTCAGCGATGATGAGATTAGCTAATTGTGGCTCTTTATGTTGCCGAATAGTCGAAGTGAGAAAACGTGTGCCATCGTACAGTCTCTGTGAGCATTACCTCACCTGAATGTTTCAGATTCCATTTGTCATGAGATGGTGAGTGCACATTGCTGAATAGCATCAGGATACTTACGACCAATTGCTTTACGCGTAACTTTCGTTTTCCTACGGCTCTCCAGTTAATGTCACTTCACGACCCAAACTAGGTATCCCAACGATGTTTCACTTTATTCGGTAACAACGCTGCTGGAACAAACCAACGAAGAGCTTTTTGTTCAATAAATATTCAGACGGAAATTTAGTGGGATCAGACAAAGGTTGTGGATTTCGTAGTAGGACAATGCTGCCACATTGATTCCCATGATGTTTATTGTTTACTCGTGTACCTTTGGTAGTATACAGTTGGAGTGATGATTTATTGCTCTTTGGCAATTCACATGTGCTGGGCAAAACAAATGCACTAGTCACAAACTCCCATCCGTTGAATCTGTTCGCTTACATTGTATGTCAAACACGTTAATAAACGATTCAACACATGGTCTGAAAACCATCGAACTCAGTCAGTGTATTAGATCTGCATCCACATTTACATCGACTTTGGAAAATTTCCTAAATAATACGGAATCAAATTCATAGCATTGATGCAGATTGTTGTCCATTAATTCTTCGGAAACTTCTTCTCCTGCATACGTAGCAATATGAAGTCAAAAACTTGTTCACATGAATGATGGTGGTTTATACGAGGAACAAGTCACAATCAGGACATTGATAAGGAAAGAGGACGATGCTCAGCAAAGAATATCTCGTCCTCACAAGTTATTCAATCACATTTCCAATGTAGATATACAGTTGGCTGGCTTGTAAAATTCTTGTATTCTTAAGTGCTATTCAGTGTAAACTTGTTTTGAGTGGCACCAAGATCTGAAGGAACACAAGGGAGAGGCGTATCAAGACAGTTGTTTCGTCAGCAAACTGTTCCACGATTCAATCAACCATGAATTATTTCGCATTTCATATGGAATCGGATTTCTCTGAGAGCGCACACTGGTGATCGGCCAAAAATACCAAGAAATAGCTGACTGCTCAGTACTCCTTGCTGACTTCCTATTCTAGTCTAATGGATATTAAACCGTGGTCAAATTTGAAATTTGAATTCAATGAAGAAACAAACATCAAATAAAAGCTGGTCGAAGTTATACTATGTAAATGAGTAGTTATGTGTGTTAGTTAGTTAGTTAATTAGTCAATGATGACTAAATTGTACAAGAAAAACTGAAGCGAAGTCAACGACTGAAGAACACTGACAAGAGTGAAGGTAACAATCGTGAGAATACTGAATTTATTTGAATTCCTCATTGTTGGTTTGAAGTTCAGTTGTGACATTCGCAAGCAGCAGTGTTCATCACATTCAGTACGACGGCAGATGCTCACCGGCGATATTTTCCAGCAGTCATAGCATCCATTTTGAATTGGAAAATGAGTTGAAACAGATGGTTTATTAGATGTTGACTGAATGGCCATCGAGCCTCCTTCGGAACTCAATAGGTGTGCTTTCCATCTCAATGGATGCTCTCAGGATTGATCCTCTCCAAAACAGTTAAGTTAGTCTACATTGAATACTTAAACCGTTCGCACGACTGTAAATCTGGAGATAAGAATGACATCATCCACTGAAATCTTTAATTTACTTTGTATCATGTCTAAACATCCATTGCATAGCTATGGACCGAGACACCACTTCTGACATAAGATAGGCTTAAAATGGACTGAAAAATCAGCATTAGTGATCCCTGTCAAATGAACTGCAAAACTCAACTGATCATTATATCATTATCAGTTCAATTCCATCACGAACTACGTTTACTTGTACAGACTTCAAATCTTTCCTGTAATCGATTAAAATATCTATTTGTTTATTTTACTTAAAGGAGTAGAGAGAGTCCATTTTGGATCGGCCAGCTTTTCTTTGGATGATGCTTCAACAGTGAAAGCTTTAAGTACTGACTGTGTATGGACAGTTGACTTGAGCGCACCAACCGTCGATGAGATGGCAAAAGGGGGAGGACTTCGTAAAGGTTCTCTGTGAGTCTTCTTTTATGTGCGAATTACGTGTGTTCTGAAACTGTTCAATGCAAATCGCATTTAAATTGCTTCAAAATGCTAACATATATATGCTCACCTAATTCTCAGGAGCCTTCTATTCTATAGAAAACTGTAGCCTCTATGTGTCGTTGTTACCTTGTGTGTAGAGTATCGCATTGTATTGTCAAATGCGATGGCTGCATAACTCAAGTAATTCCCATGAACAAATTTGTAAAATCTCAGTGAAATTGAAATGATTAATTCCAACGTTTCTTTCGGCAATCTGTTCTGAACTTCTTCAGGGAAATTAATCGAAACGTTGGAATTAATCAGCTCAATTTCGCTGAGGATTTACAAACGCAAATTTCACAAATGTCTACTTTTCACTCCGTGATCAATTATTTCGCGATAGCACTAGTATTAGAATTCGGTGCGATAGGTGTTTGTTTATTCGCTTGCTCCTGCAGAGCTCAGTATATTCTTTAGAAAACAAAATATTGCTTTCAATCAACAGCACCTAAATGCATTGCTAACGGATACTGATATGCCTCAAAGCACCGTTCATTCTTAATTTCTCTCTTCGTTTTTCAAGCTCTTCTATATTCTCCCAGAACGATGATCTGACGACCTCCGTCCCAGTAGCTTCTGCATTGCATTCTTCTCATGTATATACATTCTTTTCTGAAGTTAACAAATAGTCTCCCACAACATGGTCGGAAATCAAATCTATCCTCATGTTAACACGTTTGTTCACTTCTGCAGTGAACAGGACACACACAGACCGATCCTTATATTATTGAGGGCACTATGTAAGGGAGTAAATCGAATACCTCATAAGTCCGCTTCTTCTTCTCCTCGAGTATATGTAGGTCATTTCATATCTTGTGGATTTCTAGGTAACTATTTCGTTTGACGTATTTTATGAAGCATTTGAGACATTCGCTTGTCTGACTGAACCTCTTCTCTTACAATTATATTAATTCATATATTCCACCCATTCTTCTTCATTATTCGTCCCACTTATTCTTCGATGGTCATTTGAAAATCAGACTTAGTCATATCATGTAGAACATTGGAGGCTGTAAGTATGACTGGTGGTGTGCCATCTTTGACTTGGCTAACTGCCATAAATGTCAGTTGGCACATGAATACTCGCAAACAGAAATCACGAAGGTTTTCAGTCAGTAACTGAATCACCTCACTAACAGGCTTCCAACTTATCGAGGCCCATGCAGGCAACAATCGGTGATAGCATTGCACTTTATTTCGCTCATCAGTCTCCACTGCACATATCCAAGCCATCTCCTTTACTTTGAACACATATGTTTCGCGACATGTTCTCCCATGTCCCAGACATACTCACTTCTGTGCACGATATAAATCACCTGCATTAACACTCTATCTGCAGCCACTTACACAACTGCCTCTGTTTTAGAAGTATTATTCCATCTATTATACAATCAATTGATGAACACTGAATTTGTGCAAACTGATTGCGATGTGTATTGATGACTTTGTTGTCATCTTTCTTTCATTCTCTCCCCTTCCAGGATATGTAAAAGTTGGTTTGGTCCATCATCCACTGGGAAACAAATTCCTGATGCAATTGATAAAATGAACCAATAGAGTATACTTGTGCAAACACTATTGGATCTGCAGAGAAAATGACGAAAGTAGCTATAGTACTTGTTGTATAACTGAAAACTAGTTCCAACTGTGCTTATTAAAACGCTCTGATCCAGTGTTAGTGAAACTGAACACACTTCATACTCTTTTTCTTCCTCTTACTGTAGTTTAGATTTTCTTGAATAAAATTATATTCATAAAATGCTTCCGTTTGAATAACAAATATGAATTGTTCTGGAATGCTGAGATAGTCACTGAATGACTGATTTCAGTGTGCAGTGTGTCATTCATGTCGAGTGGTTTTTGTGACAGGCTGACATTTACAATATGGAAGTGGTGAAAACCAGGAAGAATCTGACATCCACACTGAATTGAGTGGTCGCCTACACAATTTGTGGGTATGTCGTTGAATTCGATGTTGCTGATATTCATGCGTGATCCGCATGCAGACATGCTAGTGGAATCAGAACGCATAGTTCACAGGACTCATTTTCCGCTTCCGATGTACAATCACATTGACAAAGGATAGCAACAGAAGTGATCACCTGTCACAATTATAGTAGTTGTTGGTGGTGAATGCATTGAAGGAGTTGATCAAGTGTATTTAAGTTTTGTATCAAGATGAACAATTTATTGATTCAGTCATGATCACGATTCACATGGAAGACGATTATGGGATGATGCGAGAGTGAGTTGTAAAGAAACACAAGAGGTAGAAGAGCAAACAAACCAACATAGAAACGAGAATCTGGTTGCTGCAAAGCAACAAGTTTATTCCAATGATAGTAGGAGTGGTCGAATAAATTCGTTTGTATGCATAGATCAGATTTCTCCAACTGAGTAAATGAAATTTGTGTAGCGCAAAGGAAACAAAAGCAAAGTGCTTTCGTTAGGTTATCCTTCGCTTTACAGATTTCTGAGACCGTCATTGTGAGTATCTTATAGGTGTACTTTAAAATAACATGACGGAAGTGGCATTCCAACCAACACCCTTTCGGACTGGTAACTTGAACAAATCAATACTTTAGCCTACTAGGACAAACCACAAGCACATCGCACCTCTACACTTGTCATGCTCAATATACATTGTACATCGAATAGAAAACAACGCTCTCATCCTAATATCACTGATGGAATTCGAACGAGAAATGACGAGTTGCACAGGGATCAGAGGGTGACATGGAGGAGATCGTGTGAGATGAGAGCTCATAGATTATCTTCGAGCCAGCTAGAGATGAGTGAGGAGAACACGACAACTTGGATATATGTTGTTCAACTCTGAATCTATGATGCCGAGGGAGACAAAGCAAATAATTTTCGTCCCTGCACAGTTAAATGTCGACAAATTTATCCGATAGTAGACGAGATTGAGAAAAACGAAATAATCGAAGCAAAAAAATGTTGATTACGAGGCAAGTGAAAGAGTATGAACTTCTAAGAGGCTTGTTCTAATTGAGATATAAATGATGTAAAGACTATTAGTCCAAATATAATATTTTCACTATTAAACTAAGCCGCATAACAACGAGGCGATGGTTATTATTGAACAGGGTTTCAAGTATGAACTTGAGGAATCGCGAAGACTACATATCTAAGAAGATTGAAGAGTGAGATTGCGTCACAAGATTTGATCAAGACGATTTGTCGAATAGTGCAACAGTAAATACTGGAAAGCGAAATGAACGCGAAACAGGAAACTTATTGATGACACCATCTGTTTTCGTTTTGCACACAAAAAGAGTGCTGAAATGATACTCCCTAGGAAATTTAGGGGAGTGTCATTCTTCGTACTTCAGATAACGGTAATATCCTCGTTTAGTTTTCTAGTTCGCTACTCTTCCAGCCGATCGCAAACCTTGTTACAAAAGGAAAGAAAGGGGTGAGAATGGAGACACTACCGCGCAACATCAATGAGACTGCCAGCGAATCATCAACGCACAAACTGTGCCAGTATACTTACATGAGAGCAACTTCGATTTCCTTAGAGATCAAATGTAATTGGTAATCTGACTCTTCGAAGCTACTCAAATTTTTTGTTTATATAACACAAATCCATAGCTGAAGTAGGAATACATGCAGATGTTAATTAATAAGAAGAGGACATAACAAAGTACTTATATTTGAATTGTACTAGTAAGTTAAAGAAAGGCAAGAATGGACACAACTAAAAAAGTAGAAGCGTTGACAAGTATTTAAATAGCTCGCTTGAAAGAAACAAAAATTAGATCAGATCATGGTATAATACAAAATCAAGCGAGAGAGTGTGTTCCTCTTCTGTCGGTGTCATTCTACTTGTCTCGTTCATCTTTTTTGAATATACACTTCTTTCTGCAAACCGAAAGTAATTTAGTCACTTTCTCAAGCACAGTGGTAGAAGAATGCAAAGGCGTGTGTATAGCGACTGTGGAGTACTCGTCGGATGCTGATCACCTTGAGTGTACGGTAAGTGAAATATTCAAGTTAATAATACTCAGATCGACAAAGTGAATTTCACTACAATTCGTTTCTGAAAACAAAATTATTCACAGTGTAATATATGATCTGCTAGATAACCATAATACTAATCAAAAAGGCAAGCATGTGTTCATGACTCTGATTTATTATGATGGATTGAGATGGATAGCTGAGTGCCACACACACACACACGCAGACACACATTCACCAGTAGTGCTTTCCAGCTAATCAGCCAGCAAGACTGAAGTGATGTCACCAAGCAGAGGTCAAGTTTATCACTCTCAACTGAGGTCAACAGCAACGTACCTCGTACAACTTGACTCAGTGAAACGATTTAATTCAAACAACCCATTCTCCAGACTACTTATACTTTGGGAACTGTGAAAAACATGGTGCACAAGTGATAAGTTTAGATTCGAAGGAGTGAAACATCCATCTATCAATTAGTTCATTTCGATCATGCTGGTCAATGAGCCAGACATAAAGACAGCAGTCATTACTGCTATGAAACAACAAACAAAGAGTAAAAAGCGTCATGGCTCTCTGCGAAACTATATCTTAACACGATGTATATAATAGTGTACAGATGATGGAAAAGATTCTAGGAACAGTGAAACCGTCTACCAAAATGTCTCGAGGAAACATGTATTAGTTGAAATTATTTATCGATTGTTCAGTTGGCGAGAAATTTGTGCGAAATTCTAAATGGTTTTCTATTCGAGAAGTTCACCTGAATATCCTGTACGCGCACGTATTGTCCTGAATACATATCAACAATCAGCTTCATCAAATCACGTAATTTTGAACAATCAGCTGACTGATGGCTAATATTTGCACTTAAGTGTTCTCAAAAATGATCTGATATATTTCGTCTAGAAAATCACGACAATTGTTATCGTTGAACTTTCAAGGTAATCACAAAAGTCAATGGGTTGAGTGTGAAGCAGAAATAAGCCAATTTTCAGAGTACACAATGATCAATCTCTTACAGTTGATTATTCTCTCACTTTTCTCCATGATGATGATGAAGATGATGGTGACACGTAGTCAGTGTGTTATTTTCTGACACGCGAAATTCTCCGTGAATATTAGCTTACTTGATACATCATCGTTGCTTTCAGTTGCTTCACTGACTGATGGTGAAGTGGAAGAGGAATAACAGTGTGACAACATTGTAAACAGCAAGATGATGTTGACGCTCCACAAAAATCCTGCAGTAATTTTCGAAGTAAGATGGTCAGGTGAATCAGAGGTTAGCAGACTGAAACATGAGATAATATCAGATGAAATTTGTCAACTGTGAAACAACAGTCTAGCTATGTGACGGAAGGTAGTCAAAATTCGCAATGCATTGTAATGAGAAACAATTTTATCATTATTCATCGATAATTCAAATGACTCCACACTTCATATTCAATTTTGCACTCTAGATGTCTAGCGAGAAACCATGAAGGCTTCCAAACTAAATCGCTCACTACACGGAACGCAATGACATCAAACTCAACATAGAAACTTCTCAATTATAGTTGTATGGTTCGTAAAAGTACAGGTTATGTACATGGAGGCCCTATCATCATCCTGAAAGCTTCATTGTATTGTCAAGTAGTGATTAGAAAATGTTGTCGATAGGTCTGTCAGATTTCACTTGTGTCTCAGGAAAGTTATTTACCTGTTAGACAGTAATAAAGCAATACGTTTCAACAGCTTATCACATAGAATTCGTTTATTTTTCTGCAAGTTGGAATGTATTTCACATTTAAGTTTACATTTGGTTTACTGTTTTTAAGAGATGTGAGCTGGACAGCATGAATACTGTGATTCGACATGCCCATATGCATTTGATAATGTTAAGACTATTTTTTATCGTCAGTATAATAATGAACATCGTACGTATTGCTCAGAGTTTAATACAATTATTTGACCAGATGAGTTGATTCAAACATTTGGACTTTTCAGATGATTCGCGCCTAATATTACACCTAATCGAGAAATTATAGGCAAAGACCAAAAAACTGGCAGAAGATTCAGCCGGCGAACATGGCTATTCAACCGAAAAACTATGACGTGAATAATAAACTATCGAAGGCAGTATTATATCGCCTCTTTTGCTTAACTGAATCTTCATCCACTCCGTTTGAGAAACGTGATCAGTGCATACGAAGCTAAGTTATCTGGCTACTTCCACTATCCTAGTAAGACGTTTTGTTGCTTTCTACGTACCTTATTCTCATTTGTTTCTTTGATTGCATTGACCACTAATATGAACAACTATGATTGTGACAGCCCACCACTTTTGTTACTACCTCATTTTCGTGAAAAACAATATTGTGTATAAATGTGAATACGCATTTAAAGAAAAATACTTCCGAGAACTGCCACGACTCTACACATGGTACATTGCTTCCATGAACGCAAGAGCAAAGATTTCTCAATGGTCTATAAAATCCAAAAACTGTATACGCAACAACTCAATACAATGAAGATGTCGGACGCTACTTGCTTTATACTGATTCCATAAAGTGAGTGTCTGTTCTTGAAAAATGCAAACTCAACAAGAATGACATACCTCACACTGAAATCAATCATTCATTTACTATCTGAACATGCCAAAACATTCCATAAATTCAAAAGGTGATTTCAAACATACATTTATTTGAGAAGATCTAATCTACAGAAAGGGGGAAGAAGAATAATCAATATTTAGAAGATGAAGCGTATTCTGTTTAGTAACATCTGAGCAGAGCATTTGAAATAGCACAGTTGAAATTATCTCTCAGTAATACGATAATTATGAAGTCTGATTTGGCTGCAGCTCCAATTTCGATTCGCACGACCAAACTTTATTGGCTCATAGGAGGCCACTCTTTACAATCCCTAGAGGGAAAGAAAGTGAGAGAAGAGGTGAAAATGAACACATCAATTCTCATCAGAATCAATTTTTGTACCTACAGTGCCCAATCACGGAATATGAATTTGACGGTGGTCTATTTATGGAATCGAAGGCAATTGTGTAGTGTTGGCGGTAGTTATACTGTCCTAACAAGTGGCTCTTATCCTGCACAGTATTTGCTCAATGTGTCACAGTGTCATATTTAGTCAGAAAGAATTCCGAGATGGTAACAACCAAAATCCTGTTGCCCGACAAGTATGTCTGATGGAGTGAAAATGACTTGAATACATGTTATGGACACTGCTGAGTTATAAGATACATCAGACAATAACTCCAGAGCAGTCCGACTTGGAAACGATGAGTTGATTGTCTGCGATTGACATGGAGGATATTGTGTGTGCGTGTACGAGTGTAGGAGATGAGAGCCTGTTAGCAGTCGAACAGTCAGCTGAAGGGGACTTTGCAATTCAGTTGCTGATTCAGAAGTTTCACAAGATCATTTCACTCCTTTATCTCTTCACACGGAAAGCATGATTAATATCGTATAGCTGAGGTTTTACATTTCCCTGCCTACACCAACATGTATTCCACTATTTCACTGATACACATCAAGGGCAAAGTTTCAAGCAGTCGAGAGGATTTCTGGTGTCAGACGAGATAGGTTAAGCCAACTGCACGGAAGTTTTCAAGTGCCTACTGACAATAACGTCAGTCAGCTTAGTCAAATGCAATACTCCGAAATGCATGAAGTTTAATGAAACTGAAAAAAAACTGGCCATTTCACGTGACACCAAAAGTACGATTCTGTATACACATGACAACAGCAATTCAAAGAGGCCTCAATTTTGTATGGAATGGAGGTTGCTTTGAAAAGTACGTTGTATTCCTGAGAATACAGTATGCATATTTACATTAATATATTCAAGTGATGTAGGCGTAACTTTTGTCGCAATGCTTCAAATGTCACCAAATTCACATATTAAAAATGACTCACAGTGAAGCTAGACGCATTCCACGAGTGGTGTTCAATTCTTCTGGGGTTATGACTGTGCCGAATACAACGTGGTATATACAATGCGCATCCTGAACTGTTAGGTTGAACTGCTTGTCCAAAGTGAAATTGAGTACATAAAAGTTGACCATTACGTCTCCTTGAAATAAACAAAAGGACAATTGATTGTTTTAAATGAAACGTATGCAATCTCTACAAGTAGAACAAGTTCATGATTAAAGTAAAACAACAATAATCTGCTGATACGTTGCGTTTTAATGTTCGCTTGTTAGAGTTTACGAATGAGAATTTTCAAGTCATTGATTCATATCATGCAGCAGTACAGAATTATGTTCCACTTGTATTCGTTCTTTACATCATTGTAGTAGCAATCTGTCTTATGAACATCCGAACATGCAAAGTAAATGAGAGATGTTACGTGAAAATGTCACTCTTCTCTCTGGGTTAACAGTCCTGAGTCGAGAGAGAAACCCTCGGAATTTATCGTGAATACAGAGCAATCAAACCGTATTGAAATGGATAATTTCTAGGTCCTATCAACTGTTTCACTGTAGTTTCAGACAGATCAGTAAGGCTGGCTCACCGAAATTCGAATCCAGGTAGAAGTGAGTAGAAATTCATAGGTGATTGATTTGGATCACATCGGTTGAATGGTATACGAGCCGGCTTACGATGAAACCTCAAGTTCCTGAATTTGAACCGTTCAAGTGAGTCTCAAACAAGGCTGTCGAAACACGTGCGCGACAGTGGTCGCAGCGTTTCACCGGTTCTCCAGAATCATGGTAATCCGTGATGCATCTTGTGACAAATCACGTTCTTGCAAACTTACACTTTAAACTAAGTATTTAACAATTAGTGGAACTGTATATTTATAAGAGGAAATTAACTCATTGGCCTTATAGGGTTGAATTCATTCGTGCAAAGCTTTGTGTTTTGACTGACCGATGAAGTAGCTAAATGAACCGACTTATCAATTGTGTTCACTATCCAAATCTTGTTATTGACCTTGAGTTGGGTTGCAGGTGATTTTAACTGGGCAAACAACCACAACAAATAAACCTGCAGGTGACGAGATGATCTCACTGACCATTCATTCACTTGAATGGACCTCTCACTTTTGCTAACCAGCAATCTATAGCACTACCACCATCCAATCTCATCATCTGTCCGGATTTGTTCTCACAGTGGTTATGACCTGTCACTAGGATTCCAGATAAATTCATCCCATATAAATTCAACGTGTCAATCAGTCACCAGTGTGAAGGTTCAGGATTTTTATGCAACAATTTGTCGCTTCACTTAGTCAAAGCGATGTCAAACTTAATTCAGTCATTAACACATATAAAATATTACCTTCTTCATTAAGTTTCATTGGTAGTGAGAAGTCTTCGGATTTAATCCTCAAAATATTGACGATGGACAGACCGACGATCATGATGAGCATTAGGCTTGACCTCTGAGACACCATTTCACTAAAAATCTGTAGGAAAAGTAAAACATGATGATATTTTATTTGATGCAATTTGAAATGAATCACAGAAAGAGGCTTCTTTTTTTGCTATGAGTTGCGAGTGAAATATGCGCCTGCAACATCACATCACGATTATAACTATTCCGAAGCGCACAATTTAGATTGGCCACAAGATCGCTCATAGCCACTCATCTCCAAATCCACATCATTTTCTCCATACCATCGTCACACCAACACACTACTCGAGACTTACAATTCGCGATGCAATTAAGCGATGGCGTGGAGAAATTGACTTATCAAGTAATAATAAAGAATTCTATTCAGTAAACCATTTTGTCATTTATATTTCAGTCTAAGTGCCTGTTCGAAAAAGGGAATGCAAATACTATTTCGCATTCTGTAAACATCGGCTGAACAGAAAGTGATATTTTCAAGTCAATTTAACACAGTTCGACGAGATGAAATTTCACAACAATTTTGTTTGCAAATTATTCACAATGAAAAATGTGATTGTTCTGATATCATCAATAGTCATCAGGAAAGCAATCAATTATACATGACGCCGTATACATTTGACTGATGGAGATGAGCAAACCAGCGAGTTGTACAAAGTTATAAATAGCTTTCCATCCAAGAATATATTAATATGGCTAAATGGTACATGCACGCATTGACCTGA
Source organism: Trichobilharzia szidati (assembly GCA_944472155.2). Classification (NCBI taxonomy): domain Eukaryota; kingdom Metazoa; phylum Platyhelminthes; class Trematoda; order Strigeidida; family Schistosomatidae; genus Trichobilharzia; species Trichobilharzia szidati. The sequence goes on along the minus strand of OX235273.1, from coordinate 137,176,204 downwards.
ATACATTTCAACAAATAGCTTCATCAAAACATGTACTTTTACACAATCAGTCGACTTATAATCAATATTTGCATTTTCTTGTTCTCAAAGGTGAATTGATATATCTCTACAAGAGAATCACGTTCATTGTCACCTTAAGCTTTAGAGGTCATCACATGATAAATCGATTGAGTATGAAGCTGAAATCAGCCACTGTCAAAGTGGACAGTGATCAAAGTGCCAGTTGATTAATCTGTTGCTTCGTATGATTATGCGAACGCGTAAGTGACGTGTTATCTTCTGTCACGTTCAATTTGACATGCAGTCTTCTGCGTGAACTTAATCTCATTTAACACAATGCTACCGTAATTTGATTCCACGAGTGATGGCGACTACCGATTTCAGCCTATAACGATCATTGCTAGTGAAATAAGGCAGGGATGTTGATGTGAATCATGAGAATCATCTAGTTATGTGCCAGAAGATAAACACAAATTCCCAGTCGAAATTGACCGATGACAAACAAAAATATAATTTCCAGGAAATGATACTTGGCCTTATCGAAGCGCCATTGCTTAGAAATATAACTACAGAGCAACACTGCATGTTATTCACATATTCAGTGAATGCAACATTTTCAAAGGCTCATCTGAATAATGAGGACCGGCTCTTTCTCGGTATCCGACCGGTTGGAAAGATGAGACTGCAAACTCGTTCCTCATATACACACTTGCATATTTCTAACAGGCTGACGTTCTTGACTGAATCAAGAAAACCCACGAAATTCACCTTAAAAGCTCCTAATTCATTGGCCTATAAGTCTCTAACAACCACTGGATGACTGAGCGATGTGAAGAATTTATTGTATCTAACACTGAGTGGAGCTGAACATCTTCTTCAGACGAAACCAGATATCTTGCTACCCATGGACGCACACTTTCAGCCACATATATGTCATCCGTTTTCCACTAAGCGAGATCAAAGAGAGTGTCTTACACAGCAGTCGAAACTCTTCATGAATTATCTAACGATGAATGATCACCACTGGAGATGGATGTCTCTAGTGTCACTCGTAAGGCGATAAATGACTTCATTATGAAGTTAAACAGGAGTCGAAAGACAACAAGTAAGGCAACATATGTCCATTATTCTATTGGATTACGACTATCAAAAACACAAATGCGAATCTCAACATTCGAGGACCTGAGTTCAGAGATGTGACGTCAATGATTGATGAGGCTATTGCAAGATGGCAGCTAGAGAAGCTAATTCAGCAGAAAACTGATCTACATTCTGTCTCGTGTCTTCATTATACAAACAAGATGCCAAGAAACTTCTTGAAACGGACTTATCACAAGGGATCACACAATAAACAAACAGCGCAATAAACCATGAAAATATTTAGTAGAGAACTAATGAATGGCTTCACTTATTCGATTCTACAATTCCACACAAAATGTGCAGAATAACTTAGTTTCCACTCTGCCTCATACTAGATATGATAAATTGTAAATTCAGAGTGGACTGTCCAGACACACAAACATTTTGTTAATGAGAATGTGAAACTTTCTCAAACAGTAATAATATTCTACATAATAGATCATATGAATATTCATACCACTGGAACTCACCCGAATTGTCTGCTGAAATAGTCACTAACTAATTGGACACAGACAGAACATTTTGTAGTCCTATTTATACTACTGACAAACGACACCATTCCATTGATTGGTCGCTTACACAAACTAATCAGAATTTGACTGAATCTGATTGTCTATGCTTGTGTGATAATCACTAATTCAGTTGTAATTGGATTTACAGGATTAGAGAAAAGGTCATAACACAGAAGAGTGGCGATATTTAGATACAAAATTCAAACAGTGGGGCATCGCTCAGAATACTGTTTCTATCTGAGCAGATATATGACATGCATTAGAGAGTGAATATTACATAGGCAAATCCATTATTTCACATCAATTAAAAATTACAAGAATTACTTACGTGGACGGTAACTATATTCGGAGTAGACGATGTGCTTAATGCTCGTTGCTCGAAAGCTGATGGCTCTCATAGTCTGAGTGTTCCTGTGGATGACGCTTTGAAGACGGGCTCTGAATTCCTGTCTGAGTGGGAACAGCACCACACACTAGTATATCAGGCAGACAAGTCATGAATAAGGTGAAATGCGCATCGTGCATTCGAATCCACTTCTCCTCACCAGACATCGCAAGAACTTCACTTTCATCAACACACTTCGTTGTGTCGTACTCACTGGAAGGTATTAAAACGTTATCAGAGGCTGAATATCTCAGTCCGCTCAGTTGACGAGAAAACCAGAGGCATTGAAAACTAACGGGGAGTACTGGATAGCTGTGTCGTCGTAGCTTAGTACTTATCGACAGAACGCACATCATGTTTTTTCTTGCGGTCGGAATTCATGGGAAATATGCCACTAAATTGGATATTATCGGTAGATTGATCTACGAGCAAGCGTTCTTTGTAACATGAAGGTTCTAGTTCTAAACCACTTTGATGGCAGTGTACTAACGTTGAGTCGAAAACTAAGTTGACGAAACAGCTGTCCAGTACTCTCAAGTGCTTTTCAACTGTTTTCCAATTGATATCACTCCGTGATCCAACTGCGAATACAAATCAATCCCTAAAAACAAACTCTTGTATAGAATCAAAATTCATTGAAAAACAAATGTTTATTATGAGAGTATCCTTTTTCTGTTATATGAATAGTGACTGATTCGATTCTTAAGCGCAATAAATCACCTTTGTTATTATTTTATCATGACACTGATTCTGGACGTAAGCATTGACGTCAATTGTTGTCTACGATTTTGGCTCGCAGCCAACACTCACCACAGTATATATTCAGCACTACTGAGGTTCATTCACTACACAAGCGATAAGGTCGTACAAGGAAGACAATGAATTCCTGCAACTTCATGTATCATTCTTTCCAGAGACATGATCGATTCGGTCAATTTGAATCAACTAACTCACTTCGAATGACATTTTCTTATTCTGATTATCTCAGTGAGACTTTTTATCAAAATAATTCGGTTTGTCTACGTGGAATACTTGACGAAGTTATTAGATTGTGAGTGAATGCCCTAATCGGCTTCCGCTTAACTATATATCAGTTTGAATTAGTGTCTTCGTCTTTGTACCTACTCGAGGAATGTTTAGTACTGATCGTTTTTGTCATGAAGCATTATGAATTCGAATATGTGTGGGAATGCCATTCACTATCAGCCTATATATTTGATGCAGTAGGCACGGACAGTCACACTTTACTAACATTCACACTAATGCCTAAGTGGTGTCCACACACAAAAATAAGGAAGTGACGCAATTCTCTAACATCGTGTTGTGAAATCATCTGCAGTATAATCATAGTGAAGCCAGACTTCAAGTTCACCTGAAGTCAAATTCCATCATCTGCTTGTTTCATACGCTCACATAAAATCTGTATTTCACTAATTTGTGCTGCTGACAGCATCGATATTTGGAAATGAATGTTCTTTGCTCTCTTCGGATATTCGACATTCACTATTATTACTACTAAATACCATTTGTGTTGGGGAACTGAGCAAACCCTTGATCATGAATCAATTCCACTACATTACGCAGTTACTGTCAACAATAGGATGGTGTACAATCCATGTAAGAATCCTTTATCACAGTGGTGATATAAGTGATTAGCGAAATGCAGAATAGTACAATGGAGAGTAAAATGCATTTTGAACTGGCTGTTACACTTATTGTTTGTATGTTTGAAGATTCCCGGTGAAAGAGACATTTGTCTTATTTGAGATAGTCAGAAGCACTTGCCAGGCATTCCATCCCCCAGTGCTTTTAGACACTTATCACTGAGACGTATCTGCAACGCTGATTGATCCCATGTCGTCTTTGAAATCTGAAAGCACCTCATCCAATGCCACTCATCCATCCGCGCAAACGACTCTGTAGGACAGATATTGAAATATATTTTCTGACCACTGGTGAGTGACATGATTCAAACAGGCGTCTTCAGTTCACTGTCATGATATGCAAATACGTTTATGAAAATCCAAACTGTAGACTGTTTGCCATATTTCCTAATGGTCAATCAATCAACACACTTGTACAATGGATCAATCGGAAGCATACCAGTCTACAGACCAAACTAGGATCAGTCAATTTTGTAGTGAATGAAAGGCAGAAATTTGTAAATACGATTCTGGTTTGTGACGTTCATTGCCATACATTTACCAATGAATGCATAACTACATATTAGTCATTTATTTTTGAATCAATTTTGATTTTGTAAACCATTTCGTTTTGGGATTGATTTGATTAAATGTAGAACATTTGGAAGGCACTCGATAGTACTGGATGGATATCTCTTCATCCCACTGTGATGCTCTTCGGAAGTAAACAGCCTTCATATGTGTTTGAAACTTGGGCCAACCTGAAACAGAGAAAGCTAAAGAGGATAGGGTATTAGGTAGAGAATAAAAATACGAATAATCGTGGAGCCAGCTGAAGCGAACCCCAGAAAATTCAACAAAATGTAGAAATGTTGACGAATTCCGGTTTTCTATTCAGAAAAAAAGAACAACAAAATCTTTTGATTAATAACACTGAAGTTAAGAGACTGAATGCTGCTTTGCGGTACCACTCAAATGCCGCATGAACGACTATACACACATGCATGCATGTGAATAGATTGTCACTATGCAAAATTCCATTCAATCAACAAATCTTATTTTTCTGATGAAATTGTCAGTGTGATTGCTCCGTTTCATGAGGTGGATCTGCTCACACGCACAATCATGTCTTCAAGCAACTCTACTGCTTGTTTCACACACTCACACAACATCTGAATTTCACTTATTTGTGCTGTTGACAATATAGACATTGGAAAATGAAATTTGACTGCACTCTCTCCACCGAATTCGAGGAACGTCTATTTCGAATATTCCACTTACACTATTTTTAATATTATCAGTACGACTAAATACTATCTGTGCTGTGGAATAAACTGAATCACATCAAAACAAAATTGCTAGCTCAAGATTCTTTTCTACTACATTCGGCAATCACTGTCGACTGAAATGTTGAGTGTGTCCCGAATAGTAGTAAAATGCATGTTACATTGCCTCTGACTCATGTTGCTCATCTACAGCTTCCCAGTGCTAGACGGATTGTTCTCAGACAGTTTGGATGCTCTTGGCAGGTAGCTCAATCGCTAATGCAACTTGCCACTTATCAATAAGGCGTATCGGCGACCATTCGTGCTCACGATTCACCTCCTGCAATACTGCTATTGAAATATATATTTCCTGTCTGCTAGGAAGCGACAGGATAACAGCAGCCACCAACGGTTAACTGTCGTAATGTAGAAGTAGTATTCAAAGGATTCAGATTGTAGATTGCCTGTCTTTTCATCAAATGGATTGCCAGTAAACGCTTTCATACAGTTCATTTGATCGGAGGCATACCGGCCTACAAATCAAACCACGATTGAAGGATTTTGGAGGGAACGAAATACATATTTTCGTTTATTCTAGTCGAATTGTTCACTTTCAGTTATTTACACATAACAGAAAATGAGTAACCTCACGATTTTCATTCAATTTTGATTTATTTTGAGTTAATGTTTTGACAGTATTGGTCACCTTTTTCAACTAATTTTGAATGTTCACAAAGCAGATGTTACTTAGAATAAAAATAAAGAGTTCAGTCTTAACTCAGTTTTCATCAACTCCAACCAGTTTATGTCAAGTCCTATCAACTGAGAATGCTATTTGTTATTTGTTATTATCATCATTTAAACCTTGAGTTCCAAGGGAGGCATCACGTATCCACCTTGTTGCACTGTGTGAAGTCCTCATTACCTGGCACCACGATTGCCCATAGTCTCTGATCTCTTCCTCTCACGATATCCTCCATGTTATCATTGGATGCTCACTATATAACTTGTCGGTCTCTTCAGCGTTTGTTTGATTTTCATTTGTTTTACCTTTACATTATTTTTTTGTTTGTAGGTTACCTGAATCTCTTGTCTTCAACTTAGTTTTAACGACAACTTGGAATTGATGATGTGAAGAAGGCTGATGGAAATGCTTTTCTTGATACGCTGGTCAATCTCCAATGTGATTTAAAAGAACCAACCATAGTCAAGGGCGTCGGTGGCATAGCGGTTAGGACGCTCGCCGACCATGCACATGGTTCGGGGTTCGATCCCCGGCCGAGGCACTCCTTTACCTCGCTAAGCCAGAAATAATGCTGGTGAAGAGGAAAGGTTGGGCATGGGGCTAGCAACCCCATCCTGTAAAATAAGCACTGCTACAGAAACTTCAAGCCACTAGCTTGAAGCCCAATGTTTCACTGGGGAACGTGCGGGAACAAATTAGTCAAAGTTGTCACTTGGACAAGCCAAACTATACACGGAAATTGTGTCATAAAATCATTCACATACCGCCACATAAATTTCTAACACATAACGTAGTTTTCAGAGGGACCCTGAAATATGATAGACAAACCTTTTATAATCTGTACTAAACGGTGTTATGAAGCTATCAGGTACATGATAGGACTTCCGTATACTTAAACAATCCTGTATGTTAAATACACAACTGTAATGCAGATTTCATATCACGGTGGATGCGATTGCACTCTGTAAAATGGGTGGTTTACTGGAGAAGCCTTCATAATCTATTCCCAGACATCTTAACTACAGGCTCATATATTATTCTTTCTCCACATCAGTATCATTGCCTCATTTCACTAGCAATTATAATTATGGAAAGAAATCGGAAGTCGCCATCATTCCTGGAATCAACCTTATTTAGCATTGTATTAAATGAGATTGAGTTCACGCAGAAGACTGCATGTCAAATTTAACGTGTCGAAAAACACACGTCATGTACGTGTTAACAACACCATAAGAAGCAACAGATTAATCAAATTGCACTTTTATCACTGTCCACTTTGACAGTGGCTGATTTCCGCTTCATACTCAACCGACTTATCATGTGATGACCTTTAAATTTTAAGGTGACAATGAACGTGATTTTCTGGAAGAAATTTATCAATTCACGAAGAGACAAATATTGAGCATTAGTCGACTGATTGTGTAAAAGTACATGATTTGATGAATCTGATTGTTGATATGTATTCAGGTGAATCCGTGCATGTACCAGTTAGCCCTGTTAACATCTCCTTTGGATGAATAGCCAACTCGCTGATAAGCTCATCTCAATCAGTCGGTAGTATACGGCATCAAGTATATATGCTTGCTTTTCTGATGACTATTGATGATATCATACAAATCACAAATATCATTGTGAACACTTTACTAACAGAGTAGTGGTGAAATTTCACCTAGTCGAACTGTGTTAAAATGACTTGAAAATATCACTTTCTGTTCCACCGATGTTTATGAAATGCGAAATTGTATTTGCACGCCTCTTTTCGAACAGGCACTTAGACTGAGATATATAAGACAAAGTGGTTTACTGAATCCCATTGTTCCTTTATTAATTGATGAGTCACTTGTTCCACGCTATAGCTTAATTGCACAGCGAATTGTAAATCCCGAGTGGTGCGTCGCTGTGACGACTGTATGGAGAAAATGATGTGAGTTTGAAGATGATTGGTAATGGGCGAACTTGTGGTCAATCTAATTTGTGCTCTTTAAATTAAAAATAATAAAATAACATCAAACACTCAACACTCATCTCTACACATCGCTCTCGTTAACAAACTTATTTGCCAATCAGACATTCACATTCACCACCCAGTCTCTGATTTCAACAACATCACTGACTGATTTCAACTGCAACGAAATTCAATAAAACATTTCACTGATTTAGCCACCATCTATCTAGGCACTTACTGACCTATTCAACATCCACATAGGCTGGCTAGCTGGCTAGCTGAGTAACTTACTAGTTTACTGCGTGTCAGCTAAATGTGACAAGTGTAACGTATTTACCTGGATTCCAGAATTATTCATCCAAGTCATTAACAATCGATCAAGGAACATCAACACACATATTTTTACGCTGACACGCCCATACTTTCCGATATCTGGAACTCGAAGTGGATTCTCAGGTTTCAGCTCATGCTGACCAACAGGCTTTCAAGAGGAGCAGACAGAGAATACAGGACTGCAGGTGAAGAGAAAGAAGATGGAAGAAAGCAAGATGACTGATGGACTAACGACAACAAAAAGCACAGACTGCTCTTAGTGAGATAAATTAGAAAAAAGTCCATTCATGAATCCGACTGACCAGGTAGCACCCTTTCAAATACAGGGACTTAGAACGGATACAGATGTAGAAGAAGATGGTCGAACAAACCAACAATGAAAGAATTATCAGTTTGATAAGAAGCAACACGTCTGTTCCACAGATAGAAGAAGTGCTCAAATAACCCCGTTTTGTATGCATTCATCAGGTTTCTTCGACGGAGTGGATGAAGATTCAGTTAAGCAAAGAAGCCATGGCATACTCACTTCGTTAGGTTATTCTACACGTTGTAGTTTACCGATATTTTCGTTGACTTAATCTCTTATATGTACTTTAAAATCACATGAAGGAGGTGGCATTCTAATCGACACTCTTTCAAACTGTTAGCTTAATCCAATTTCTCAAAGCTCTTTACCAATCTATACACACATCAAAATTCTACATCAAACAAATTCAATATATAATCGGTCAACACACAGTAAAGCACTATTCAAACCATTCTCAAATTCACGAAGTATCCACTGACCCATTCAAGAAGATCCTAACTACACCACATGCATCTTGCCAGAACATTTGATATAATGAATAGAGGACGTTTCCTTTCATTTGACGATCGTTGTTGTCACTAACCGGCTGCACAGCACTGAACCACTCAAAACAAGGTTGATGTAGACAGCTGTTTCGTCGTTTTTTGAGAATGTCTAGAGAATGGACTGTTGAATTCCCATCAGGTAATGTAGAAATGGCGAGATGGAACTATGATCCTGTTTCCAGTGCTTTCTATCTAACACTTCAAAACAATCATGCAGTGTGACTAACTTTCCTAAATCGAAACGTTGGGCGATATTTCGCGAGATTTGATAACTTTCAGGTTACGACAATCATTTACGCATCACTTAATCTCTGCTTCTACAATTTGTTCAGTCTTGCATTTAACTATTCCTTCCCCACCTCGTAATCATCAATGATTATGTTCTGTGTTTTGTGCGACTGAGACGGTGCTAAGCGTAGAACAAATAAGTTGATATGTAATTATTGAAATCAATGACTCCTTAGTTCTCCCCTTCCTTTCCGAAAGATTGTGACACACTTTCGATGAATTTATCACAATATTCATTATAATATACTATTTTTCTTAGGAATGATCAATTCCACCAGACGCTCTGCTTATTCACTCTTTTTAGGCCATTTCATGTAGTGCAATGTACACACACCTGTGGGAAATTGTACGAAACAAATTGGGTAGGTTTCTGTATGTTACATTTTATGTTCATCCACAAGTAAAGAAAGTGCAGCTGAATTTTGACTTCATGCTCTAATAAGAACTTGTTGTTTGAGTTTGCATGATACAGAATTTTGACTTGCTGAATATCACAACATGAACCTTTACAGCAAACGTTACATCTAAATGACTTGATAATAGTAATGTAAATATGCTCACCGTATTCTCAGGAATACAATCTTCATTTTCCAAGGAATCTCTCACTAAGATGACAGGATTGAGAGACGGAATTCCTTCTGAGTCGCTGAAATCTAATGTAGAGACCTAAGTGAATATTGGCATATTACAAATGCAAAACATGTAGAAAGACGGGAAGCTGCCTACTGTTTGGTAGGTAGGTCACCATATCAAACTGACTCAATGATTCACGGAATGGCCATATGTCAAGTCATCCACGACTGAACACTGAGACGAGCCTTTGAAGTAAAGGCAAGAACAAACTAAACATGGCTTACAGCCTACTATCACTGATGATACTACTGGTTGAGGTGAACTAGATTATGCAGAAGATTGTCAGTGGAGAACAAGAATACACGACAGTTAAGACAGGACTTCAAGTAAACATTGAAAGGATGGAGGTGATGTTGATCACGAAGCCACCAACTGGCAAAAATTACAACTGCGATCAATCTCTCTCAAGCAGGTAAATTGAAAACAGGAAAACACTCTGTCAAGGCTCTACACACACGCAGCAGAACTGACTGACTACACATTGTTGTGGAAAATCTGAACTCCGTTCTCTATGCTCTCTTGGAGTGCAGGAGATTTCCAGTGATTTTTGACTGATGTAGGTCTGTATTGAGTTTCCGATTACAATTGGCTTTGACATTATCATCCATTCCAACTCCTTGAATTTTCAACGGTGGTGCCTAGTCTTACAGTTATAAGTGATTGGTGTTGGTTGTTGCTGTTTCTACTGCTGTTGATGGTGATGGTGGTGTTGCCCGTTGACTACATCACATACGTCTTCTCTTTCTTCGGTTGAATGCCCATGTTCGCCAGCTGATTCTTCTGGCAGATTGTTTGTCTTCGCCAATACATTCTCGATTAGGTGTAATATTAGGCGCGAATCATCTGAAAAGTCCAAATCTGTCATAGACTTCTTACCTCACTATCTTAATCCTGTCTCGTGAGCTGTGTTGTAATAAATGCTTGAATCAACTCCTCTGGTCAAATAATTGTATTACACTCTGAGCAATACAGACGATGTTCATTATTATGCTGACGACAATAATTAGTCTTAACATTATCAAGTGCATGTGGGCATGTTGAATCACAATGTCCATGCTGTCCAGCTACCATCACTTCAAAAACAGTAAACCAAATGTAAAACTGAATGTGAAATACATTCCAACTTTCAGAAACTGGTAAAAGTTTGATGAATGGTTAAAGAGTAGTCAAAATACACACTCTTTATTAGCTTAGCTCCTACTCTTTGCACCCTTTCTAGTAAGTCTATTTCACATTTGAAACACGAGCTCGCTGCCTGGATCCTATATTCCAAATGAGGTCTGATTTAAGTCGAATATAATATATGAAAAATATTTCAGCGTCAAAATTCGCAAAAGCCCATAATATTCGAAAACCCTTAGTGGCTGCAACTGTACAGTTTGTTGCTGTTTTCAAGTCATGCTGCAGAACCACTCCTAAGTCCTTGTACTCAGTGACCACTGGGAGAGTAATGTCATTCACTGGGTAATTGTGCGCGTGACGCTGAGATACATGCATAACTACACTCTTGCTTAAGTTATTCTCCTAGGCCCAGTGCTTACACCAATCACTTAACAAGTTTAAATCTTCCTGCAAAGCAAGTTGGTCACTGTCATCGTGTAAAGCCCCCAATATCTTGATGTCATCAGCAAATAGTAAGCAGGATGACTTAAGTACCGATGGAATCTCATTACCATAAATCAGGAAAAGAAGTGGGCCTAGAATTGTTGGTAAAGTTCATCTAATATTTTTTTATGTTTGGGTCTGTTTAACTCTGATCCACCTGACCACCAAACTTCAAACATTCTCCTGCTATTTTTTGATGCGTCAACACCTTGCTCTTTTTAACGTGAATACCCTGTAATTGATGTAAATTGATGGTCACCATCAGTCAGTGAAGCAACTGAAGCAACAATGATGTATCAAGTAAGCTAATATTCACAGAGAATTTTGCGTGTCTGAAAATAACACACTAACTACGTGTCACCATCATCTTCATCATGACCGTCATCATGGAGAAAAGCGAGAGAATATTCAACTGTAAGAGATTAATCATTGTGCACCCTGAAATCGGCTTATTTCTGTTTCACACTGAACCCATTGACTTATGTGATTACCTTGAAAGTTCAAAGATAACAATTGACGTGATTTTCTAGACGGAATATATCAGATCATTTTCGAGAACACTAAAGTGCTGATTGTCAAAAATTACGTGATTTGATGAACCTCACAAATATTAGTATTCTGGAAACTGGGTTGTTTGAATAAACTCGTCTCACTGATTCAAGCTGTACGAGGAACGTTGCTGTTGACCTCAGTTGGGAATAACCAAAATAGCCTCTGCTTGGTGACATCACTTCAGCCTTGCTGGCTGATTAGCTGGCGAGAACTACTGGTTGATGTGTGCATATGTGTGTGTGTTGCATTCAACTTTCCATCTCAATCCAGCATAATAATACGGTGTCATGAACATATGCTTGCCTTTTCGATTACTATTAAGGTTATCTAGCAGATCACATATTACACTGTGAATAATTTTGATTTCCGAAACGAATTGTGGTGTAATCCACCTTATCGAACTGAATGTACTTAAATTGCAATTTTTACTACCCTTAAACTCAAGGTCATCAGCATCCGACGAGTACTCCGCAGTCCCACTGGAGGTATGTGTTTGTGTTATATAAACAAGAAATGTGAGTACCTTCGAAGAGACAGATGACCAATTACACTTGAACTCAAACGAAATTGAAAGTGTTATCATATTAGAATACTGTCACAGTTTGTGCGTTGATGCTTCGCTGGCAGTCTCATTGATTTTTCGCGGTAGTGTCTCCATCCTCACGCCTTTCTCTCCTTCTGTACCAAGGTTTGCGATTGGCTAGAAGAGTAGCGCACTAGAAAACTAAGCGAGGTTATTACTGTTATCTTAAATTCGAAGTATGTCACCCACTTCACTTTCCTTAGCAGCACCAATGTCAAAATTATCGAGAATCGGGAAGGCAAGGCCATCACTCATCACCCAAAAATGACTTTGCAATTCGTTTGCACACAACCTCACTGTGAACAGAGTGATTCTGATTTTAAACATCAATCCTGCAATCCGAAATGTTAGCATTCAGTTGTTTGTGATCACAATTCACTTCCTGTACGACTGCATTGGATATGTTGTCTGACTGCTGGGAAGCAACATGATACGAACACCTACCATCGTTTAACTAGCGTAATATTGACGAAGCATTCGAAACACTCAGAATAAAGACCGTCTGTGTGTCGGTGACACTGTGTTAGAACACTCGGCGACCATGCACATGGTCCGGGGTTCGATCTACTGCCGACGCACACTGATGTCTATGGTCGGTGTGCAAATTTGGGCTACCGATATCACATGCTGAAAATTCGATTTCTGTCCCAAACAATATGATGTAGAATCAAGCTGTAATCAAAAAGACATTTTCAAAAATTATTCTGTCATTTTGCCTAATGCCTAGGCTACAAACACACTCATGCAATGCATTAGTCGAATGCATACCAGCCTACAGATCAGATCATGGTCAACCGCTTTTTGAAAGAAGACGAGACAAATTTCTGCAGATTAGATTCAGATTGATCACCTTCTGTCCTATACATATACCTGAAAATGGATAACCTCATAATTATCAGTTGTTATTCAGTCAATTTTGATGTCATTTATACGAAGTTTAACACGGTTTGATCTCAATTTGAAGTTGGATCACGGAGTGAAATGAATTGAAGAGCAATCGAAAAGCCCTAGAGACAATTGTAAAGCTGTTTCTTCACCCTACGTTAGGACTCAACGGAAGTGCAAAGCCGACACCGGAGTTCGTACTGAGGAAATTCTGTTTACATAGAACGTTTGCTTGTAGACCGTTCAGTCAGCGTGATCCGACTCAGTTATCCATAAACAATGACATGTATATGATACACGCGTAATTTCAATGAGCCTCAACTTATCAAGACACAGTACTGCACAGTACTCCCTGTTAGTTTTCGATGCCTCTGATTTTCCCGTCACCTGAGTGGCCCGAAAAGTTCAGCAACCGCTGACATGTTAGCGCTCATTAGTACGGACTCTTCGATGAAGTCTGGCATTGAACGTGAAGTAATTTTGATTGAAAGTGACCAGGCGTGTTATGGATTTCACGTTGCACATATCAATATCGTCTGGTTATACCAGTGTGTGATGCTGTCCTCAATGCGGCTTAAACTCAGTACTCATGCCTGTGTAAAAATCATTTTCTAACGTATCTGCTACAGATAGAAACAGTAATCTGAGCAGTGATCTACACATTCAATTTTGTTTCCGAATGTCATCACTGCTTTGTTTTTATGACTTTTCTCTAATCCGGTAAATCCGATTATAACTGAATCATGGTTAATCACACAAACATACACAAATGGTTAATGTGAGTGACCAATGAATGTAAAGGAGTCATTCGCTAGTGGTATAAATAGTCCAGCAACATATTACATTAGGGTGAAGTTAGTTAGTGACTCTTCATCACACATTACAGGTTAGTGCCGATGCTATGATTATTTCTATTGTGTACTTTATAATGTGTAATTTACACTTGAGAAAGATTCACATTCTCATTACCTATGACGCTATATATGTATGAATGATGCAGTGATTGTGACTGAACAGTCTCTCATTCACTGAGTGTGGAATCTGGTTCTCATACACCTTCATCATCATCAGTCCCAACTGCCTGTAGTTGAGGAGTTGCTGCCTAACGAGACAGGAGGATGAAGTGTCCTCTTTCAAATTCACCACGCTGAAATTAGGCGGTGACTGTTGTTGTCATTAGTGCATTGCTTGTCTTCCTTACTTCCATCTGTTTTCTCTTCCATTGAAGTCCTATGTTCTCTGTGTGCTTCTCTTGAAATTTTGTTGTCTTTCTACTCCTAGCATTGTATGTTGTGTGACATTAAACATAAACCACCCATGTGCGAATCCAACAAGATTCTTGTTATTCTAAATACTCCAGCCTATTCCCGTCTTCTCGCCCTCCACAACACCACTTCGCGCATGATCCATTGCACGACAATCAGGAATATCTTTGATGAAAGTAGGAGCAGGTTGGTCATTGATGATTTCATGTCCGATTGAGACTAACGACCTCTGCGTGGTAGGATCACATCAATCCAGCTGGATGGCTGGCAACCTCTGCTGGTTGATGTGTGTCTGTGTGCGAGTAGTACACAACTAATCATCTCAATCAGTCAGTAGTGTACGATGTCATGCACACACGCTTGTCATTTTGATTATTACTGATGGCATCTAGCAGATCCAATATTACACTATGAACAATTTCTGTTTCCAAAAGAAACTGTGGTTCAATTTCACCTCGTCAGACTCCGTAGAATTAAATTTCCGAATTTCATTCACTAAACAGTCGAGGTGATCAGCATCCGACAAGTAATCCACATGTTTCTTTACAAATAGCCATCAAGCCTGAACAATGTTCAACACATTATAATCCAGAACGCTATTCATGCATCTACTAATATTGAAGTCATCTCTTGCGCATCACGCCATCGCTCAAGTGATCTCAGAAATGGAAAAGATGTGATGTCAGTGGGTTTCACTATGATATGACGAAGCTGTTGAGGGCTGGGTGACCTGAGGTGGAATAGCCAATCGTGTGGTTACACTGCAAGAGAAGCCTAGATAAGAGGAAATTGTGAGATGTGCTTTCGAATCCGTATATTGCACTCGGAATTCAAAGCAAATGTAAAAGTCAATCACTGTCATACCTTTCGCATCACATCTAATTGATCGTCATTGCTTTTTTTGTTTTTTGAATATTTTTAGTAAAATGGTGTCCCAGAGTACAAAACTGAACGTCATCATACTCGTCAGTCTGTGCATATTCAATTTTGCAAAGAGTGAATCGGCGTTGAAGTGGTACCCGACGACATTCAATGAGCCAGGTAATTCACATTTATCCAGTGTGCAAATGACTGAAGTGAATATGATTTCATCCATTGTCCCATCTCATGAAAAACCACTTCTTGCAAATCAAGATATATGCCCGAGTTGTTAAATTCTTGTTTACCTAATAGTTATCGAGTGTAAACATGTTTCAAGTGACACCACGGTTTGACACGATTCCGTAGAGCTGGCGGAACACAAGGGAGAGAGGTACTAGACAGCTGTTTCGTCAGCCAATGTACATCGTTTCAATCATCCATGAATTCTATCACATCGCATATAGGTTCTGATTTCCCTGAGTGCGCACTGCTGATCGGCCCAAACTACGATGAAACAGCTGACTGTTCAGTACTTCTTGCTAGTTTCCTATCCTCTTCTAACTGATATTGAACCATAATCAAACTTGATACTTTGATTCATTGAAGAAACAAACATCACATGAAAGTTTAGCGTGATGATACTGTTTAAGTGAGTCGTTATGTATGTTAGTAGGTTAGTTAGTTGTTTAGTAAATTATGGCTCACTTATACGCAGGAAAGTGTAGAGAAGTCAACAACTGAAGAACGCCGACAGGAGTGAAGCTAGAAACAATGATAATACTGAATATATTTGAATTCCTAAACGTTGATTTGTAGTTCCGTTGCGAAGTTCGCAAGCAGCAGTGTTCAGGGAATTCAGCACGACAACAGATGCTCACCGGCGAATTTTTCTAACAGTCATGGCATTCAATGTGAATTGAAAAATGATTTCAAACTGATTGTATATTAGAGGTTGTCCCGGTGACTGAATGGACATGGAACCAACTTCAATACTCGAAATCCGTAGGTTCCATTTCACTGGATGCTCTCTGAATTGGTTCTCTCTAAAACAAGTAATTGAGTCTGCTTTGAGGATAACTTCTGACTATATAATCCGTTCTCACTACTGTAAATCTACAGATAAGAATGACATCATCCAGTGAAATCTTTTATTTACTTTGTATCACGTCTGAACTGAGACACTACTTCTGAAAAAAGATGGGCTTAAAATGGACTTACACATTGTCATTCCTGCTCACCGCCAAATCAACTTCAACAGTCAACTGATCATTATATGATTATCAGTTCAATTCCATCACGAACTAAGTCTAATTGTAGAGACTTCAAAGCTTTCCTTTTAACCATTGAAATGCCTTTTTGTTTATTTTATTTTAAGGAGTAATGACTGTTGATCTTGAATGGATTAAATTTTCTCTGAGTGATAATCTCACAGTGACAGTTCAGAATAATGACTGTATATGGGCAGTTGACATGGACAGACCAACATTTGCAGAGATAGAAGATGAGGGAGGAGTTCGTCAAGGTTCTTGGTGAGTTTTCTTTTGTATGTGGATTATGTGTGTTCTGAAACTGTTTAATGCAAATTTCATCTAAATTACTTCATAATGCTGTCATAAATATGCTCACCTAATTCTCAAGAGCCTTCTATTCTATAGAAAAGTTGGCGATGGCTGCATACCTCATGTAACTCCAATGAACAAATGTATATAATAGGTGACAATACTAATGATAATAATGACAAAAGAACTAGTGCTAGAATTAAGTGCGACTAGTGTTCGTGTACTCACTTGCTCCTGCAGAGCTCAATATATTCGGTAGAAAACAAGATATTGCTTTTGAATCAATAGCACTTAAATGTGTTGCTAACGGATTCTGATATGCCTGGAAGCACTGTACATCCTCAATTTCTATCTTCGTTTTGCATGCTCATCTATATTCGTCCCAGAAGTATGATGTCATGACCTCCATCCCAATAGCATCTTGATTCCATTCTTCTCGTATGAGTATATATTCGTATTTGAAGTTAACAAATAGTCTCCCACCACATGGTGTAAAAACGAAACCTATTTTCATGTCAACAAGTTCGTTGATTTTTGTGTCAGAAGTGGACAGAACACTCACTGATTGATTCTTTTTATCATTGACGGCACTGTGAGACGGAGTTATTCGAATATCTCTTATGTCTGCTTTCATTTCTATCCGAATATATGTAGGCCATCTCATATCTTGTGGATTTCCAAAGAAATATTTCGTTTGACTTATGCCGTGAAGCAGTTGAGAATTTTCGCTTGTCTGACTCACCCTCTTTTCTTACACTTGATGAGTACATTTATTCTTCCAGTTCCACGTATTCTTCATTGTTCGTCCAACGTAATCAAAATCAGAATGAGTCATATCACGCAGAACATTGGAGGCTGTCAGTAGGATTAGTGGTGTGTCATCTTTGACTTGCCTAACTGGCCTAATTGTCAGTAGGCATATGAATTCATGCAAGCAGTTACTAAACGTACATCGTCTGATACCGAACATCCTCACTTTTCTGCATAACCATCTCCTTTCATTTGAACGAGTGTGAAAGCAGAAGGAACTCCATAACAAATAATGCTGGTGTGGGTAGGAAAATATGTAACCTCAACCATACGAAATTCAGCATGAATTTCGTGTGAAGAGACAAATGTCAGAAAAGAACTCATGAAATGTCTAAATTTGTGAATGAATTGCAAAATTCTCTACAACTGGTTCCACGATGGTTCATAGTTTCTCGTATCCACCAAACACACACACGACTGCGAAGGCGATATCCTCTTTGTCACAAACAGTTATCCATTTTTCCAAGGCCTATGCTGGCAAACATCGGTGATACTCTCGCACTTTGTTTCACCCAACGGTCTACACTTCACATATCCAATCCATCTCCTTTCCTTTGAATATATTTGTTTGGTGACATGTTCTTCTCTGTCGCTGACGTATTCACTGCTGAGCACGATAAACGTCACTGGAATTGACACGACGTCTAAAGCCACTTACACAATTGACTCTGATTCTAGAAATATAACTCTATCTGTTATAAAATAAATCTACTTTACAATCAATTTTTAACAAGTCATTAGTACCAAATGATTCTGATATGTTTTCTTGACTTGATTGTCATCTTTCTTTCATTCTCTCCTCTTCCAGGTGGTGTAAAAGTTGGGCAAATAGTCCGTCCGGCGAGAGACAAGTTGCTGGTACACTTGAAAACATGAACCAATAGAGTATACTTGTACAAACGCTATTGGAACTGCAGAGAAAGTGACGAAATTAGCTATAGTTCTTGTTGTATAACTGCAAATTAGTTCCAACTGTGCTTTTCGAAACGCTCTGATCCAGTGTTATCGAAACTGGACACATTTCATCCTCTTTTCCTTACTCTTACTGTAGTTTAGATTTTCTCGAATAAAATTATATTCATAAAATGCTTTCGTTTGAATAACAAATATGAAGTGTTCTGGAATGCTGAGATAGTCACTGAATGACTGATTTCAGTGTGCAGTGTGTAATTCATGTCGAGTTGTCTTTTGTGATAGTCTGACATTTACGATATGGAAGTGGTGAACACCAGGAAGATTCCGACATCCACACTGAATTGAGTGGTCGCCTACACAATTTGTGGGTATGTCGGTGAATTCGATGTTGCTGATATTCATGCGTAATTCGCATGCAGACAAACTTATGGAATCAGAACGCACAGTTCACAGGATTCATTTTCCGCTTCCGATGTACAATCACATTGACAGAGGATAGCAAGTGAAGTGATCACCTGTCACATTGTTAGTAGTTTGCAGTGGTGAATGCACTGAAGGAGATGATCAAGTGTATTTAAGTTATGTATCAAGATGAATAATTCATTGATTCAGTCATGATCACGATTCACATGGAAGACGATTATGGGATGATGGGAGAGTGAGTTGTAAAGAAACACAAGAGGTAGAAGAGCAAACAAACCAGCAAAGAAACGAGAATCAGGTTGATGTGTAGCGACAAGTTTATTCCAATGATAGTAGGAGTGGTCGAGTAAATTCTTTTATATGCATAGATCAGGTTTCCCCATTAAATTACGGTACATTCAATCTCATTATATTTACTTCAGCAAACTAACTCTGATTATTAGCACTAATGTTGTCAATATCTTCAATTATGTGTAGCTCAGTGTGGCCTTATTCAAAACGACAACTGGCTTTTTCGTCCTGGTTAGTATCACTGGCCGACACTCTGCTAGTGTCTTCCAGTACATGGAAAATCTGTCCTGACTAAGTAAATTCTAATATTCACTCGGGTGTTCGCTCTACTGTTTTGCCCATATTTATGGGTTTCCAATTATGGCCAAGTAAAACTACGAGCACCAGCGAATATCCATTTAGTGGAACACAAAAGTTACTTTCAAATGCTCACTAAACAAGTTAGTCAAACCTTGCAAATAGTGTTGCATTCAATTTCGATTTTTCCGTGAATTGATAAGACTGAAATGCATGGTATCAGGTTGAAATGTCAGTGGGAATACTGTCACCCACTGGGAAATGCAAGCACATCCAGCTGCAAAGACCAAGTGGGAAAATGCATATCATTGGATTACACTGCTAGTCACCACCCAACAACTGACTTCTAGTTACACGACCAGACATCAACAAAGCATCTACACAAGGAGTCGAAATGTCAACCTTAGACCAAGCACTTCGGTTCGATCAATCGACTGGAAAATAAAAAATTGAATTAAATTAAATTCATCGAATCTGTTGGACTGCAAGCCCAACACGAGCAATGTACGACATAATCACAGCGGAATGCACTTATCTCATCATGCACTTGTATATTGGATCGGAATCTGACCAACAGAAGTACTCATTATATCACACTGAAATTTTTCGAGAAGCACTCGGAGTATGTGTTAAAATCTGCAGTGCATATTTATGGGTAACCACTACACGGGCCAATTACAATTATAAATCTATCCTGAAAAAATTACTTTGCTAGAAACCAGCGATTTCCTCAAGAGGATTCTATGATGTCATCAAAAGTTCTATACTCACATGCACAGCGAAAAATTCACTGTCTTCTCTCAAACAAACTGACGACGAAACATGAAACCATGACGCAATGATAGGCGATGCTTTTTCTTACGAAATCCATCTGTGATTCAGGCTGCATAGGGTGACACGACACTCCTCTCTAGTGATTCATATGAAGCAAACAAGAAATCACTCAGACTTCTGGCAACAGGAACAGTGTGCAATGTGGAAACTGCATGAAGTGATCGGGGATAATGGAGTGTTTCGATCTTCATTCTATACTCATACCTAAGAAAGCACAATCGAAATCAGTTGCTAGTTCACAGACTCTCGAAAAATTACGGAACTGGGACGTATCGTGTGTCATGCCACAAATAAACCATTCAGTCACCAATTGTTTTAATTACCTAAGATTGAAGTTGATGGTAAGGGTTCAACAATACCAAACAGAATCTTAACATTCTCTTTATTGATTGAAACGAAATATCAAAATATAATCACTGGGAATATCGTGGTCATCTTAGGTTTAGTATGACATATTCAACAACCGGAATAAGTCACATCCATAACGTTGAACCCACAACAAATTTTATGAATCGAGTTGAGATATCCGAAATTTCACACAAACCACTCTGTTACAGCGGATACATACAAAATGATGTGTTCAAGTTAATTCATTTAGACTGTTAAAGATGCAGTGAGTATGTGTGTGCCGGGACTCAGACTTCGTGCTGAAGAACAAACTTGAGACACCAATCACTCGTTACTGCGAAAACATGAATAAAGTGGACGCATTCACCTTAGCTTACGGAGCGAATTCAAAGGTCATACATAGTTTCGCTGAGGAAAACCGTATGGAGAGGCACGAATTGTATGTAGATGATGTTCAAGCAAAAGTGTACAACCGTCCAATAAATAGGAAAGACGTACGATACATGCTACTCAGCATATGCTTGAACATTAGGAGAGGAATAAGGGTTGGTGAACTGGAAGACCAACGCGGCGATGAACAATATAAAGGCAAGCCAAGTTTAATGCACAACCAATTATTTTAAAGTGAAGACGATTGTGAAGAGCTAATAACGATAATTCTATGGGCCACTGGGAAAAGAAGCAGAGCACGCCACAGGTAAGCGACACGATAGAATGTCATATCAGATAATTGGGTCACTACCTAGGTCAGCGTTTGACAAATAAATGACGACAGATGTCCATAAATATTAGATTAAAAGGTATTTGTACTACGACATATGTACAGGAGAAGACATGAATTCTCACTTACTGATATCTCCTTTTCTAAATGATATTATATCTTGCAAGTTTCATGTTAGGTTTGGGAAAGATCGATTTACCGTTTGGTCTCAGGAGTGGTTAGCGTCAGGTTAACCTAACAAGAGCTACATAAGGATTGATTTGAGTTCGAATAGAGTAAGTTTAGGGATATTTGCACGTAAGTGTTAGATTAAGGAAAGATTAGGGATATTGTTAATGTTTGAAGACCTAGATAATTATATGCATAGAACTTGGTCAAATTACTCTGTCGATATTCTAATCCAAAACTAACAGGTATTTTTGACACATGTATTTTATGTGCAAAGGCTGTGTTTATAAAGTGGTTGGTGCGTTCAAACTCACTTGCCTGTTGGTACTTACTGGTGCTTGCAGGTCAACTTTGCCTCATTTTTATTCCATACTAACTCGTATTAGTATATTTTCTATCGAATTCATAAACTCCAGAAATCAGCATTCGAATCAGTTGTGTGGTCACTTCAACCTTCTTTATTTTGGCATAGTCATTTAACAAATTATGACTGATGAATAACACTAAGAACATAATTTCGATAACATAATTGTGATATATTTATTCAATTAATAAATTCACATGTTAACATAGATCAGACATTTCAGTCCAGGATAAACAATCAACGCGAGAGTCAAAATTACCTTAATTAATAACGACAGATATGCATTGCATGAGAGCTTGCTGTCACAGTTCAATGAATTGTGTTACGGTGATTTAGATGATATTAGTTGAATGTCGGTGAGATGCTGTTATATCCAGTAACGAGTCCAAAATAAGACAAAACACGTTCATCCAAATGAAACTAATTTCGATTTATATACACTTATTGTAAATGATATACCATATGGAAAACTGTTCCTTTCGTTGCAAAGGCTCTTTTTCGACTTTCAATAAGCTTCCAAGAAGAATGAAGGCAAATAAGACTGATGATGTTTTCTAAAATATATCAATTCCCCATTATCATTACATTGGATTGCCTATTCTTGGCCACGAGAATTTCATCTCTTTTTAGGACATATCACTGAATGGAACTGGATTCCCTAGTGAGTAATCGCATTCTCACTGAAACGCTGGAAACTATAGCTACTGGGTTCTTGCCCTAGTGAGAATATCATCACTTGCTGAGGATTGCAGCTACATTCAATTGACGAGTTCCATGTAGGCCAAAATTGGCATCCTGGATTCCAGTACTAGTCACCATCCAACAAACCACTCAGGGTTTTTAAATAGCGTGCTATTTCATTTCATCTGTGAAATATATTCCAGTTTCTCGTTTTAGGCATTACAGAAGACAGTGATATTGAAGAATATATGCAATCCAGTAGAACTTATATGTTCTATATTTTGACCTCTCAGCTGGATTATGCTATTGTGACTACATAAATGAACACTTGGTTATCAGCCTAGCTGAAATTGTCTCCATGACTGTCAATGAAATCATTCCACACACACACTACACTCAAGTATCTAGTGTCAATAAAGTGTACTGTAAATAATATATCCCTCTAGAGTCGAATATTATAATAGTAATCATGACAATAATAACAGTAGCAGCTTTATTATGAACAGTGTTTATCTTACGTACAGAATTCTCAGCGGAAATATATTACATAATCGTTTCTAATTTTCAGCATCTTCAGGCAAAATAGTAACTGACACTGAGTCGCATGACGCATATATGTCTCACCTGAGATGAAAATCAATTTCTTATGCTATTTCTTCTTCTTTGCCTCCTTAAGGAGATGCACAACGTGAAGTTGAAAGCCAATTGACTCAAGGATATTATTGTTTTTATTTTATTGTTGATTAAACCTTGACTACACACCTTTTTTGCACAGGTGCGGAATATTCAGAATGTGATATCGGTAGCTAAAATTTTGCAGCCCGACTACAGATATCAGGTGTGCGTCGAGAGGGGACCGAACACCAGACTGTGTGCATGGTCGGCGAGAGTCATAACCCCTGTGCCGTCAACGCAGAATTGATAGAAGCAAGAATGCATAGTGCCCTTAGATTCTATTCTCGTAATCTAATGGTTACTGGTCAGTTTCTCCAGATAGGGTCATGTGCGAATACTGTGAACAGTCCTAAAGTACGATGAAGCAGTCTCCATCAATCTTTGATGCAACTTGAAACCAATGAAACTCTTGCAAACTAACACAGGAAAATACGGTTTCTGATGTGATTTTAATTCTTCTCTACTGATTAATGCATTGGAACATTTACCGATTTTATAGCTGGAGAATAAGAAAAAGTACTCGACGGTTGATGGACAGTCTCAAACTAGGACTCAAATAACTTAGATATCTTAGTATGCTCAAATCTCTCTTGCTAATGATGATTTTGAGGAATGTTTTAACATCCGCACATAGTCCTACTGAACACATTGTCATTTGTTATTCCGGGAGGATATCTGATGTGTTTTCAAGTGTACAATGAGAGTTAATCATTCACATAAATATAAGCAATAAAAATGTTCCACATACTGAAAGTCTTATTCATCCTTCAGTTGACTGTCACATTTATTATTGACATGTTATTTTCCACACAAAAATATCAAAAATAAAACAAAAGAATGACATTTTAATGGGAATATCTTCATTTAATATTGATAAATTATTATTGTTATTAGTAGTACTACGATAGTACAGTACACTATACCTTCTACACAATACTCATGATTGCTGAAAGTGGCATTGTGAAATTTTCCCATTCTCGGGACAATCATTCTCTCTTCCCCTTCTCTCCATGGTAGATATCATTTCATACATTCATCAAATAAGTGTGACATAGTAGACATAGATTGCAGTGACTAGTCCAGATTTCGTCTATCTCATGAAAGTAGACCATGAAATATACGATCACGCGCCACTATCACCCACAACAAACGATGTTCCTTTTGTGGAAATTTAAAAAACCTATGGAGGTTGAATAGGCGTGAGTGTGGAAACGTGATATGTATCGGGATCATTTTCAGTTCGATACTTCAAACATGTTTTAAAACGTGACAGAGATGGTGATAATCAAAGGAAACTACGCCTGCTTAAACCTTTGTGCATTGTATGTGTGGAATTGTGTGCATGTGTGCGTGTGTGTGGTGCATCTAAACATCTGTGTGTCTCTAATGTATTCCTTGTCATCTTTGCTCCGCTCCTCCGAAATATGACAACTTTGTAGATTTGTGAATTGATGAAATGATAACCTGGTCACAAAAATAGCTTATTAACTGATATGATGGAATAACGGATAAGCAGGTATTGGTCTTTTCCTCCTTCTATCCAGCACTGTATTCAACCTTTCACTTTCAGTCATCACCTATCACATCACGTCATGTAGTCATTATTTGACTGACTAGCTTCGCTTTTCCTTTTTATTCCGTTACATTCCCAGTGGAACATAAAGCTTCAAGCTTCCTGGGCTTCGAAGTTATGGTAGTAGGTATATTTATTTTGGCGGGATGAGGTAGCTAGCCTCATTCTCCACCTTCCCACTTTACCAGTCTTATTCCTACCTCAGCGATATTTTAGGAGTGTGTCGGCTGAAGATCGAAACCCAGACAACATGCTGCGTGGTTGGCAAACATTCTACGGCTGTGCACCAACGACTCGTTGGACACGTTGAACTTCAAATATTGCATTAAATGTTATATATATATAAATTATTGAATATATCTGACTATTTATAAGTAGACATTTGTAAAAATTGTATTTGTAAAATCTCAGCGAAATTGAAATGATTAAATCCCACCCACCATCGATCTGGTACACACAATTCTGCTGGTTCTTTCAGATATAAACATACAATTTTGTTGATTATACATACTGATGCCTGTTTCATGAATCAAGATTGAACAAGGTTTAGAAAAGAAAAGAGTTTTTCCTTTTATAGATAAACCTCTCTTATGTTAATTTCGAATAATATCGTTTGCATGTCGAAATCCATCCACAGGTAACTCCTTTGCTAATCAAAATCAGTGTCATTAGCAGAATTTTCAAATAATGAATAACGAGATAAGAATTCTGCATGAGTTATATCCTTAGTCGATCTGTGTTCAATAGTGTAATCATATGCACATAGTTCTAAACTGCATCTTCGAAGCATAGCAGGAGACGATATATTCAAAGATTTTTCTGGATTGTAAATTAATTCTAAATCCTGATGATCAGTAACTATGTGAAACTTAGTACCAAAGAGATACCTGTGCAGACATCTCATTGTGCATACAACTGCTGGAGCCTCTCTCTGTGTTTGTGAGTACTCTTGTTCACTCTTACTTGGACGTCTTGAAATACAAATAGCAGGTTGACCAGGATGCTCAAGTACTGCAGCTATACCCAAAGGAGAAGCATCTGTAGTGAGAACAGATTTATCTTTCGATGAAAAAGGTCTTAAGAAAGCTTGTTTATTGAGAAAGTCCGAAGTTTTTCGCAAGATATCAGCATGTTCCCGCTTAAACTGTTTACTAGAGACATTGTCAAAAATTGATGATAACAGTTGGGTGAAATTGGGAATGAATCTGGAGTACAAATCCATGATCTCAGCGAAGACATATTGTTAGGTGACGGTGCTTGAATAACAGATGGTAAACGGCCATCATCAGGTCTGAAGCCCTCAACGTCTGCTGTGTATACCAAGCATGACACAGTTGACAAAGTAAAATAGCATTTAGGTGGATTAACAAGAATATTTTTTCGCACAGAATGCCTGAACAGTTTTGAAAGACGTCCATTTTGCAATTCGATATTCGGACCATGAACTATGATGTCGCCTTGGTAAGACTCAACACCACCTAATCCATCTATAATCTGATTTATTGCATTTGGAAATATTGCAGGTGAAACCTTTAAGACGAAAGAGAAGAACTTATACTTAAACAATCCAAATGGAGTAATAATGATTGTTAATGCACTAGAAGCTTCGTCAGGAGGAATTTGTAAATAAGCATCTTATATATCTATTTTGGAAAAGTAGTTTGAGCCATGTTGCTTGTAGAGAATGTCTTTGCTTTCTAACGTAGTGCAACTTTTGCTGTAGCAGACGACTATTGGGTGTAAGGCGATAGTCACCACAAATTCTCAGTGTTTTGCCACAAGCTTTTTGTGGCGTCAAAATGTGAGAAGCCCAATTCGAAGAATCAACTAGTATAAGTATGCCCTGCTCAAACAACTTGTCTAACTCTTTCTTAACGGCATCTCGGAAACCATAGGCAATGATTCGGAACTTCAGGAAGATAGGATCACTCTCAATTTCAAGATGGATGGGCTGAATCTTCATGCCACTTATACTCTTTGAACATTGAAGAAATAATTCTCTGAACAAAGATTCATCAAACAACTCAGTGAAAAGTGAGATTTCGACATTTGACAAATTAAGGGCTTTTAATCCCATTAAATATGGATCATATTCACTAACGAGAAAAAGGCCTTCACAAAACTAACACTGTTTGATTTCAAGCAAATGTTAATAGCACCAATAAGAAGTAGTTTATGACCAGTTATGCCTGTAGTCGAACTAGCAATAGGGTCTACCTGGGCATGCTTACAAAGTGATTGTAAACCATTCTTGGATATTATTGATTCAGTACTCCCAGTATGCATTATAAAATAAACAATCGAAGGCAGTATGCTATCTCATCTTTTGGTTCACTGAACCTCTATCCACTCCATTGGAGAAACCTGATCAATGTATGAAAAGTGAAGATATCTGGCCGCTACCACTATCATAGTAATACGTTTTGTTCCTTTCTACGTACCTAATTCTATTTTGACTCTTTGATTGCATTGAATTTTTATATGAACACCTATGATTGTGACAGATCATCACTTTTGTTACTACCCTATTTCGTGAAAGATAATATTGTGTATAAATGTGAATGTACATGTGATAAAGAAAATAAAATCCTCCGAGAAGTGACACGAATCCGATCATGTTTCGTTGCTTCCATGAACGCGTGAGCGAAGTTTACGCGATTGCCTATCACATCCAAAAACTGTGTAAGCAACAACTCAATACAATAAACATGTCGGATGCTACTTGCTTATATACTCATTCCATAAAGTGAATGTTTGTTCTTGACAAATGCAAACTCAACAAGAATGACACACCCTGCACTGAAATCAATCATTCATTTACTCTCTGAACATGTCAAAACATTCCATAAATAAGAAAAGTGATTTGTAATATATTTTTATTGTAGACGATCTAATCTACAGAAACTGGGAAAAAGAATAATCAATATTAAGAAGATGAAGCGTATTCTGTTTAGTAACATCTGAGCAGAGCATTTGAAATAGCACAGTTGAAATTATCTCTCAGTAATACAATAATTATGAAGTCTGATTTGGCTGCAGCTCCAATTTCGAATCGCACGACCGAACTTTATTGGCTTACATTTCACAATCCCTAGAGAGAAAGAAAGTGAGAGAAAAGGTGAAAATGAACACATCAATGCTCATCAGAATCAATTTTCTTATCTACAATGCCAAAATACTGATTATGTAATAGACGGTGGTCTATTTCTCGAATCGAAAGCAATTGTGTAGTGATGGCGGTAGTTATATCGTCCTTACAATTGGTGCTTAACCAGCACAGCAGTTGTTCAATGTGTTACACTGTCATCTTCAGTCAGAAAGAATTCCGGAAATGTCACAACCGAAATCCTGTTGCTCGAGGAGTATATTCGGGGGAGTGAAAATGATTCGAAAAACTTTGTGGTCATTGCTGAGTGATACGACACATCAGGACATCACTCCATATCACTCCAACTTTTAAAAGATCAGTTGATTGTCTGCGATTGACATGGAGGCTATTGTGTGTGCGAGTACAAGTGAAGGAGACGACAGCCTGTGAGCAGTCGAACAGCCAGCTGAATGAGAATTTGCAATTCAGTTGCTGATTCAGAAGTTTCACAAGATCGTTTCAGGCATTTATCTCTTCACACGGAAACCATGCTGAGTATCGTATGGTTGAGGTTTCACATTTCTCTGCCCACACCAACATAATTTCTCATGAAATGTGTTCCACTATTTCACTGATACACATAATGGAGAAAGTTGCAAGTAGAAGAGAGGATTTCTGGTGTCAGACGAGATACGTTCAGCCAACTGCTTGCACGTTTTCAAGTGCCTATTGACAATAACGTCAGTCAGCTAAGTCAAATGCAACACTCCGACAACTCAACTTACAGCCTCCAATGTTCTACGTGATATGACTTAGTCTGATTTCGAGGTTTCTATGCCAGAATGCGTGGAGAGAACAATGAAGAAGACTTGGCGGAATATATGAATTGATAAGTTGTCAGAGAAGATGTTGAGTTGGATCAGGTGGCATTCTCAACTATCTCATGAAATAAGTCAAACGAAATATTTCCTCCGAAATCGTCAAGATATGAGGCGACCAACAGAGATTCGAAGAGAAACTGACGCAGATATAGGTGGCACAGTGGTTAGGACTCTCGCCGTCCATGCACATGGTCCGACGTTTGAGCCCCTGCCGGTTCACATCCGATATCTATGGTCGGCCTGCTAAATTTGGGCTATGGGTATCCATGCTGAAAATGCCATACTTATACTGAAAATACGGTGTGGCATCAAGTTGTAACCAAAATAAAAAAAATAAAAAAAGAGATATTGCAATGAGTCGATTAAACAAGCACGGCAATATGATAGCAATCAGTCTACACGAATCTTGTTCATAGTGGAAACTGAAATCAACAAACTGAATGATATCAAGTTGGATTTGTTTTCATACCATTTCGAGTGAGACTGTGTCAACTGTGTCAGATAATATCCCATTCATATAAGAAAAATTCAAGGTAAAGTCTACTGAGACGTTGATTTTCATATCATCAGAAAATCCGCTGAAGTTAGACTTTGCGGAGTTTGGAAGATCGTGCAAACCTAACATAGAAATTGAGAATGTGAAGCGCTTCGAGGAACATGTGTTCGCGTAAGCAACGAAGCGAAGCGCTCTTAATGTAAGACATAATGTTGTGTTCCGCACAATATCACTAGATCTGCAGTAGCGAGTGAAATAATGAAAACACAACTCAATTAATTCTATTACTACTGCTCTTGTTATCAATATTATTATCATTGTCACCTTCTGTTTAAACTCTGTTCCCTGGAAATACTTGAGTTTTAATGAAAATGAAAAGAAACTGGCCATTTCACGTGACACCACAAGTACGATACTGTACACACATGACAACGGCAATCCACAGGGTCCTCAATTTTGTATGGAAGAGCAGGTTCTTCGGAAAATGAACGTTGCATTCCTGAGAATACAGTGAGCATATTTACATTACCATATTCAAGTGATTTAGACGTAATTTTTGTCGTAAAGCTTCAAATGTCGTCAAATTCACATATTAAAAATGACTCACCTTGAACCTAGACGCATTCCACCTTTGTTCATCAATTCTTCTTGGGTTAGGACTGTGCCGAATACAACGTGGTATGTACAATCTCCATCATAAACTGTTAGGTTCATCTGCTTGTCCAAAGTGAAACTGAATGGGGGAAAGTTGACAGTTACTTCTCCTTGAAATAAACAAAAGGACATTTTATTGTTTTAAAGAAAAGGTATGAAATCTCTACAAGCAGATCAAGTCTATGAATGAAGTGAAATAATAGTAATAATCATAATAGTTTTTCCCATAGACTGAGTTTCAATGTTCGCTTGATAGAGATCACGAATGAGAATTTTCAAGTCATTGATTCATGTCGTGAAGCAATACAGAATTCTGTTCCACTCACAATTGTCTCTTATTTCATTTCAGTAGCAGTCTGTCAGTCCTTGGCCATCACATGTACATCGAAACATCATGCAAAGCAAATTAGCGATGTCACGTGAAAATGTCACTCTCCCCATCGTGTCAAATGTCCTGAGTCAGTAGTAAACCATCAGAATTTATACTGAATACAGAACAATCAAACTGTATTGCAGTGGCTTACTCCTAGGTCTCGCCAACTGTTTCATTGTAGTTTCAGACAGATAATTAAGGCTGACACACCAAAATTCGAATCCAGTTAGAATTGAGTTGAAATTCATGGGCGATTGATTTAGAACACAGGAATTGAATGGTGCAAAACCTGGCTTAAGATGAAGCCTGAAGTTCCTGAAATTAAACTTCACTATTGAGTCTAAAACTAGACTGTCGAAACAGATGGACGACAGTGGTCGTTGCGTTTCACTGGTTCGCCAGAATCATCGTGATCCGTGATGCCTTTTGTGACAAATCAAGTCCTTACAAACTAACACTTAAAACTAAGTATTTAACAATTAGTGGGACTGTGTATTTATAAGAGGAAATTTGTTGTTATCCTTGTGCGGATGAATTCATTCCTGCTAAGCTTTGTGTTTTGACTGACTGATAAATTAGCTAAGTGAACTGACTTATCAATTTTGTTAACAATTCAAATCTTGCTATTAACATTGATTTGGGTTGCAGGCGATTTTTCACTAGGCCAACAACCACAAGAAATAAACATATTATCGCATCATAAATTGGATCAGAAACTTTTAGGTGACGAGATGATCTCAGTGACCTTTCATCCACTTGAATGGAATTCTCATATTTGCTAACCACCATCAAATCTCATCATCTATGCGGATGCGTTCTAACGGTGGTCATGAACTGTCACTAGAATTCCAGGTAAATTCATCCCATATAAACTCAACATGTCAATCAGTCACCAGTGAGAGGCTTCAGGATTTTTATGAAGCAATTTGTCGCATTGCTTATTCAAAGCAATATCAAACTGAATTCAGTGATTTACATATATATAAAAAAATTACCATTTTCACCAATAGTCAGTGGAGCCATGTAGTCATCTGATTTACTCCTCATAATATTGACGATGCACAGAACGACGATCATGATGAGGTTAAGCTTTGACTTCTGAGACACCATTTCACTAGAAATATGTAGGAAAGGGAAAAATCATGAATTTGTATTCGACCTATTTTGAAATGATTAACAGAAAGAGACTTCTGCTTTGGCTTTGATTTACGAGTGTAATATACGCCTGCAACAACACATCACAACTATTACTAATCTAAAGGGCTCAATTTGATTGGTCATAGGATCGCTTATTACCACTCATCTTCAAACTCACATCATTTTCTCCATACCGTCGTCACACCAGCGCACCACTCGACAGTTACAATTCGCGGTGCAATTAAGCGATGGCGTGAACGAAGTGACTTATCAAGTAATAATGGAATAATCGGATTCAGGAAACTACTTTGTGGATATATATATTTCAGTCTAAATGCCTCTTTGAAAATAGATATGCAAATACAATTTCAAATCTTAAAATCACAATTACAATTATGTCATAATTCTTGGAGAATTTATATACGTTCAACACGGACGTGACAGAGAACTATTCGACTTCTGGTGTTCAGATGATTCAGGAGAATACCAAGTGATGTAAATCTGATGCAATATTTCGAAAGAATTTTGTCAATCACAAGAATTAGCTAGCTATATACCAGAAGATAAACATCATACGTGTTCATATAAAAAATGGCAATCAAAAATATAATTTCCAGGAAAAGATATTTGGCCCATTCCACCACGCAACACTGCACGCTATTCGCATGTTTAGTGAATGCCTAAGGCTGAATACAAATCCGACTGCAACAGTATTTGCTGATCTGAATACTAAGGACTGGCTCTTTCTCGGTATTCGCCTGGATGGATAGGTGAGATTGAAAAGTCATTGCTTATATATACACTTGCATATTTCTAACAGGCTGAAGTTCTGCACTGAATCAAGAAAACCCACGAATTTCACCTAAACATCTCCGAATTCATTTGCCCATAAGTGTCACAAAATATGTGTGCGCAATTATTCTATTGGATCACTACTATTAACAACTCAAATGCGAATCTCAACATTTGACGACCTGAGTTCACAGATATGACGTAAACGGTTGAAGAGACTATTGCAGGATGGTAGCTGAAAAATCTAGTTGAGCAGAAAACTGATCTACATTCTGTCTCGTGTCTTCCTTATATAGACAAGATGTCAAAAACAGTCTTGAAACAGACGTAACACAAAGGATCACACAATAAACAGACTCAGCAACAAATCACGAAGATATTTGGTAGAGAACGTATAAAGGACATCACCTATTCGGATCTACAATTCCACACATATGTACAGAATACCATAGTTTGCACTCCGCCTAATACTAGATGCGAAAAATTGCAAATTACGAGTGGACTGTCCAGACACACACATTTTGTTAACGACAATGTGAAACTTTTTCAAATGGTAATAACATTCTACATATTAGATCATATGAATATTCATAACACCGGAACTCACCCGAATTGTCTACTGAAATAGTCACTTACTAACTGGACACTGACATAACATTTTGTAGGACTATTTATACCACTAACAAACGACACCATTCCATTCATTGGTTGCTTCCATCAACCAATCAGAATTTGACTGAATGTGCTAATCTATGCTTGTGTGATTATCATTAATTCAGTTATCATCGGATTTACAGGATTAGAGAAAAGGTCATAACACAAAAGAATACTGTTTCTATCTGGGCAGATATATGACATGCATTAGACAGTGAATATTACATAGGCAAATCCATTATTTCACATCAACTAAATTTTACAAGAAGTACTTAAGTGGATGGTAACTAGCTTCGGAGTAGACGATCAGCGTAATGCTCGTTGCACAAAAGTTGATGGCTCTCATCGTCTGTGTTCTTGTGAATGACGCTTGACGATGGGCACTGCGTTCGAGTCTGAGTGGGAACAGCACCACACACCAGTATATCAGGCAGACGAGTCATGAATAAGGTGAAATGCGCATCGTGGATTCGATTTCACTTTGCCTCACCAGACATCGCAAGAACTTCACCTTCATCACCACTCCTCGTTTTGGCGTACTCACTGGAAGTTACCAAAAGGTG
Organism: Trichobilharzia szidati; assembly: GCA_944472155.2. Taxonomy (NCBI): domain Eukaryota; kingdom Metazoa; phylum Platyhelminthes; class Trematoda; order Strigeidida; family Schistosomatidae; genus Trichobilharzia; species Trichobilharzia szidati. The sequence goes on along the minus strand of OX235273.1, from coordinate 137,142,415 downwards.
AACAGAGGATGAACATTTAGGTTCGCTCAGCAGACGAGAAAAACAGAGAAAATTGAACACTAACGAAGAGTACCGGATAGCTGTACCGTCATAGCTTCGTACATATTGACAGATTGCACTTGCGGTTGAAATTCATGGGAAATATGCCACTAAGTAGGATCTCACTGCCAGCGTTCTTTGTAAAATCAAGCCTTCAGTTCGATAGATGTGTACTTACGTTTAGTCGAAAACTAAGTTGACGAAACAGCTATCCAGTACTCTCAAGTGCGTTTCAATTGTTCTCCAATTGATATCACTCCATGATGCAACTGCAAATTTAAATCAATCCTTAGAAATAAACTCTTGTAAAAAATTCATTGAAAAACAAATGTTTATTATGAAAGTATCCATTTTCTGTTATATGAATAGTGACTGATTCGATTCTTAAGCGCAAATATACAAAATGCATGTGAAAAGATTGTCACTACGCACAATTCCATTCTATCAACAAATCTTATTTTTCTGATGAAATTGTCAGTGTGACTGCTCTGTTTCATGAGGTGGATCTGCACACAAACACAATTATGTCTTTAAACTATTCTACTACTTTTTTCGCACACTCAGACAACATCTGAATTTCACTTATTTGTCCTGCTGACCATGTAGACATTGAAAAATGAAATCTGACTTCACTCTCTACACTGAACGTGAAGACCGTCCACTCGGAATATTCCACTCACACTATTTTCAATAATAATAGTACGACTAAATACTATCTGTGCAAAAGGATAAATTGAATCACATCAAAATGATCGCTAGCTCAAGACACTCTTTTCTACTTCATTCGGCAATCATTGTCGACTGAAATGTTGAGTGTGTCCTGATCAGTATTAAAAGGCATGTGACATTGCCTCTGACTCATGCTGCTCATCTACAGCTTCCCAGTGCAAGACGGATTGTTTTCTATTTCAAACAGTTTGCAGGCTCTTGGTCGGTAGCTCATTCCCTAATGCAACTTGCCACTCATCAATAAGATGTATCGACGACCATTCGTGCTCATGATCCACCTCCTGTGGGACTGCGATTGAAATGTATATTTCCTGTCTGCTAGAAAGTGACAGGATTACAGCAGCCATCAACGGTTAACTGTCGTAATGTAGAAGTAGTATTCAAATGATTCCGAGTAAAGATTGTCTGTCTTTTCGCCCAATGGATTGCGAGTTAACACTTTCAGACAGTTCACTTGATCGTAGGCATATTGGCCTACAAATCAAGTCAAGATTGAAGGATTTCGGAGGGAAGGAAATACATATTTTCGTGTATTCTAGTCAAATTGTTCACTTCCAGTTATTTGCACATAACAGAAAATGCGTAACCTCACGATTTTCATTCAATTTTGATTTATTTTGAATTAAAGTTTTGACAGTATTGGTCACCTGTTTCAACTAATTTTGAATGTTCACAAAGCAGAAGTTACTTAGAATAAAAATAAAGAGTTCAGTCTTAACTCAGTTTTCATCCACTTCAACCAGGTTATGTCAAGTCCTATCAACTGAGAATGCTATTTGTTATTTGTTATTATCATCATTTATACCATGAGTTCCAAGTGAAGCACCACGTATCCACCTTGCTCCACTTTGTGAAGTCCTCATTAGCTGGCACCAGGATTGCCCATAGTCTCTCATCTCTTCCTCTCACGATCTCCTCCATGTTATCATTGGACGCTCACGATGTAACTCATCGGTCTCTTCAGCGTATGTTTGTTTTTCACTTTTATTACCTTTACTTTATTTGTTGATTTGTAGGTTCCATGTATCTCCTTTTTCGACTTAGTGTTAACGACAACTTGGTATTCACTATGAAGAAATCAAGGACAGCTGTTGATAGAACTGTGAAGCCAGCTGATGGAAATGCTTTTCTTGATACGCTAGTCAGTCTTCGATGTGATTAAATAGAACCTACCAAAGTCAAAGTCGTGAGATTATTATATACCAACTTGGAAAAGCCAAAGTCTACACGGAAGCTGTGTCATAAAATCATAACATACCGACGCATATATATCTAATACGTAAAGGAGTTTTCAGAGAGACACTTGAAATCTGATAGATCTATTGACAAACATTTTCTAGTCCCTACTAAACGGTGATATGAAGCTATCAGGTTCATAAGAGGACATCCGTATAAATAAGCTGCCTTGTATGCAAACTAGACCACTGTAATGCCTAAAATATTATATTGAGGTGGCCTTGATCACACTCTATAAAATATAAGGTTCAATGTGGAGGCCTTAATAATCTATTTCCAGACATCTTCACTACAGGTTTTTAAATAAAATGTGAACGTATATAAATCCTCCAAGAATTATGACACAATTGTAACTCTTCACAACCGATGTTGTGATGTTAAGATTTGACAATTTTGCCTCGAATTTAGAATTAATCGACTATCAAAGAGTCAGCTTTTTCATTCACTTTTGATAAATTTGATGAAAACTTTAGTGAATGTGTCTGTCATTCTCTGAATCATCTGACCACCAGAATTGAAACACTACTCTGTCATTTCTGTGATGCTTCGAAATCCTCTCGCTCATTTTATTGTCTTCCTCCTTCTATTCTTTCTCCATATCAATATCACTGCCTCATTTCACTAGCAATGATCGTTATACGCTGAAATCAGTAGTCGCCATCATTCATGGAATCAACTTAAGTTAGCATTGTGTCAAATGAGATTAAGTTCACACAGAATACTGCATGTCAAATTGAACGTATCGAAAAATACACGTCATAAACGTGTTTGCATCATCATAAGTAGCAACAGATTAATCAAAAAGCACTTTAATAACTGTCTACTTTGACAGTGGCTGATTTCAGCTTCACACTAAACCGATTTATCATGTGATGACCACTAAAGTTTAAGGTGACAATGAACGTGAATTTTTCTGGACGAAATGTATCAATTCACGAAGAGACAAATATTAAGCATTAGTCAGCTGATTGTGTAAAAGTACATGATGTGATTAGGCTGATTGTTGAAATGTATTCAGGTCAATGCGTGCATGTACTAGTTAACATCTCCTTGGATGGAAAGCTATTTCGAATTTCGAACACCTTGATGGTTCGCTCATCTCATTCGATCAGTAGTGGTGTACGGCCTCATGTATATATGCTTGCTATTCTGATGACTATTGATGATATCAAACAATCGACATTTATATTCTCATCAAACTGTGTCAAGGTGACTTGAAAATGTCATTTTCTGTTCCGCCGATGTTTGTGGCATACGACACTGTATTTGCATACCTCTTTTCGAACAGGCACTTAAACTGAAATATTTACAAAAAAAGGTTTTTCCCGGATACGATTATTCCATTATTATTTGATAAGTCCTTTCATCCTAGCTATCCATTAATACCTGTTACGTCACTTCGTCCATGCCCTCGCCCGATTCCACCGCTAATTGTAGCACTGGAGTGGTGCGTTGGTGTGAGGACGGTATGAACAAAATGATGTGAGTTTGGAGATGAGTGGTAATGAGCGATCTTGTGGTCAATCTTAAGCGAGCCCTTTTGAAAAGGAATAATTGTGATGTTCTGAAAGAAAGAAGAAGCGTCTTTTTGTTTTACATTTCAAAATACATCGAATAAAAATTCACCATATTTTCCCTCTCCTACATATTTCTAGTGAAGTGGTCTCTCATAAGGTCGAACCTTGATTTCATCATGATCGTCTGTCTTTGCGTCAGCTATATTATGATGAGTAAATCGGATGACTTCACGGTCTGAAGGGCACTTGATTTTATTTCACATATTACTTTAGTAGTTTTGTGCAGTTATAGAATTTTCAGCCAGTGATTTCGGTTGTAAAAAATTTGCAGGCCTTACAATTGATTTTATTTGTGAGTCAGTAGGGGATCGAAAGGCATATCATTTGCCTGGTCGGCGATTATCCTGACCGCTGTGCCGGCAACGCAATACTGCTTCTACTAATACTACTACTACGACTTCTACTACTACTACTACTAATACATGAAAAATATCAAACGCTCAACACCCATCTGCACGCATTGCTCTCGTTACTAAACTAATCTCCAAAACAAACATGCATATTCATCAACAAACTATACTACCACATAGTCATTGATATCAACGCCATCGCTGACCGATTTCAACAACAACAACGGCAATCAATAAAACATTTCACTGATTTAGTCACAATCTATGTAGGCACTTACTGACCTACTCAACATCCACATGGGCTGGCTATCTGGGTACCTAAGTAACTCACTAACTTACTGCATGTCAGCCAAATGTGACAAAAAAAATACTGAAGATATCATTGGAAGACAACACAATGCAGTCCATCTCTAGAGTCAATCCCAAATGAGGAGTGAATAGTTCGACATGGATCAGAGAATGATATAGAGGCGATCGTGTGATTCAGAAATACTGTGAAATGAGATCTGCCTTATGTCACGTCAGTGATCATGACCAATAGTTGTGAAATTCAGAAATTGCTCACACGCTCAGTCATTACTTCTAAATACCCAGTAAATCAATGTAACCTGATGAATTCTCGTATGAAACAGAGGTCATCGGAAATGCAGATGGTCGTGTGAATGTACTTTGATTTGAGTACTTCCTCAAAAGGAACATCGCGAATTCCTGGAGCTTCGTGTATTACTGTTTCCACAGACCTGGTTCATTCGTTCAATGCTGTGGAACAAACTCACTTCGAATAATATTTTCCTATTCTCATTATTTCAGTAGGACTGTTTAATTAAATAATTCAGTTTGTCTAATAACACACATGGAGTTTGAGGTGAGAAACTTGATCAATTATTCGTTTGTGAGTGAATCGCTGTATTGCCTTCCACTACACTATTTCTCAGTTTGCATTCGTCACCGCTTCGCTCTGCCCTCTCGAAGAGTGTTTCAGTATCGATGTGATTTGTCGTGAATCTGTAGGACTTCGAATGTGTGGTGGAATTTCATTCAATGAAAGCCTTTTCATTTTAAGCCGTACACACTGACACTTTGTCATTGGAGGGTTCTGATTTAGAAACGATATAATCGACACGTTCGTCTGATGATTGCCAATCGTAGCAGCTGTTCAGTAGTGCTCACTGGTTTCACCCGACTGCCATTATCATTTCAATCCATGTTGACAATTAAGAATAAATCAAATGAACTGTATTTTTATATAGATAGACAAACATTTCAAGTATTTTGAGACTGAAACCATCATTGATTCGCTTCATGCTCTTTCTGTTTCAATATGCTGATATCCTGAATGCAAACAAGATATGCTAACTCCACTAGGATGGCTGTAGTTCGAGACGGAAGTCTAAATTCTCACTCTGTATGTGCAAAACATATGGTAGCAAGGTAGGTTACCTACTGATTGGTAGGAAGTTTGCTCATCAATCTACCTAGGTGGCCAACCTAAACATCTTCAAGAAATGGCTCGAGATCTTTCAACAGCTGAATGCCGATGGTGAGTGTCAATTCATTCACGATGGTTAACTCAGGAGTAAGACAAGGCTTCCATCGTTCTATCACTGACGGAATTCGAGTGAAAAACAAATAGTGACCATTGATTTCACTGTATAACCAACATGATGAATGAAATGAGACAGTGAAATTGAAGTAAAAAAGGAATTACAGTGTAACAATATTGAAAAGAGCAAAGTGATATTGACGCACCCCAAAAATAGCAGGAGTATGTTCGAAGTCTGATGGTTAGACTATTGTTTAACAGTTGATAAAGTTCATCAAATATTTTTTCGAATGGTTGGGTCTGACTAACTCTTGTTCGCCTGACTACCAGACTTCGAACATTCTCCCGCTATTTTTGAGGTGCGTCATCATCACCTTAATCTTTTCATACTGTAAACCTGTAATTCCGCTTCCATTTCAATTTCACTGTCTCATTTCACTAGTAATTCATTTGGTTATGCACTGAAATTGATGGTCACCATAAGTCAGTGAGGCAACTGAATGCAACAATGCTGTAATAAGTAAGCTAATATTCACGAAGAAAGGTGCGTGTCAGAAAATAAGACACTGACTACGTGTCACCATCATCTTCATCATCATCATGGAGAGAAGTGATAGAATAATCAACTGTGGGAGATTGATCATTGCGACCTCTGAAATCGGCTTATTTCTGCTTCACACTCAACCCGTTGACTTATGTGATTTCCTTGAAAGTTCAAAGATTACTATTGACGTGATTTTCTAGACGAAATATATCAGATCATCAAGTGTTGGTTTGTAGGGATTTGATTGGTTACAGGATTTCATCATGAGCTGACATCAGTTAGAGAACCATTGGAAAACCTGGGAGTACTGGACAGCTGTTTCGTCCTAGTTTGGGACTCTTCAGCAGTACGCACCCACCGGGATTCGAACCCTGGACCTTCTGGTTACAAGGCGAGCTCGTATACCATTAAGCCACTGGGACCCGATCCAATAGTCCATGAATTCTAACTTCTGACAATTCACGACATACCGCGACCCCTAGCCAATGCCTTCGGCGAGTATTTGTCCTCACGCCCGACCTGCTGCACCCTACTGGTCACAACTTCTCACCAGAACCCCAGGTGACTACCCATCACCCTACAAACCAACACTTGAATATCAATTAGATGCTCACTAGCAACTTGCCCTATTCAGGTGGGTAGTCACCTGAGGTTCTAGTGAGAAGTCGTGACCAGTAGGGTGCAGCAGGTCGGGCGTGAGGACAAATACTCGCCGAAGACATTGGCTAGGGGTCGCGGTATGTCGTGAATTGGCAGAAGTTAGAATTCATGGACCATTGGATCGGGTCCCAGTGGCTTAATGGTATACGAGCTCGCCTTGTAACCAGAAGGTCCAGGGTTCGAATCCCGGTGGGTGCGTACTGCTGAAGAGTCCCAAACTAGGACGAAACAGCTGTCCAGTACTCCCAGGTTTTCCAATGGTTCTCTAACTGATGTCAGCTCATGGTGAAATCCTATATCAGATCAGTTTTGAGAACACTAAAAGACAAATATTCATCATCAGTCAGCTTATTGTCCGAAATTACGTGATTTGATAAAGTTGATTGTTGAAATGTATTCAGGAAAATACGTGCGCCTTCTAGATATTCAGTGAACTTCCCGAATAGAAAAGCATTTAGAATTTCGCACAATTTTCTCACCAACTCTACAATTCTGCACAACCGGGAAATAATTTCCACTATCACATGTTTCCATGCAGTTCATTGGTAGTTGTCTGTTTCGCTGTTCCAAGAATGATATTGTTCCCTTGGGTTCCTAGTGGAACATAGGGCTTCAACTGCACGCCTCCACTTGCTTCTGTCTTCTGCTGTATTTTTCAATTCCATCCATGTTAATCTATACTGTTTCAGTTCCTCATCACACGATCTCCTCCATGTCACCCTTGCACGTTCCACTCGCCACTTCCCTTTCGGGTTCCACTCGAGAACTGGCCTGACGAGCGATGTCACCCAGCTGCCTCCTCAGCGAGTGTCCAATCCATCTCCATTTTCTCCTGCATATATGTTTAGCCATTGGTTCTTGTGTTGTTTGTTCCTATATTTTCTTGTTAGTGATTCTTTCTGACCATCTGATCTTCAGTATAGAGTGAAGACAGTTGCTGATTAAGGTCTGCATCCTGTGGGAAATATTCTTTGTGACCCGTCAATTTCTGATTTATTATTCACACACTATTATATACATCATCTATACATAGGGTTTTGCAGAAAACCATGACGCTTTATACTAATTATTTATTGAAATGAGTAGTTGCATAACAGTGATCCTTGCTGTCTAGATGGCTGACTCATTGACCAGCATGATCGAAGTGATCTAACTATGAGATGGATTTTTCACTCCTTCAGATCGAATTTTATCACCTGTGCACCATGCTTTCCCAGCTCACAAAGTATGAGTAATCTACGGACTGGGTGGTGTGAATAAAATCGTTTCACTGAATCAATTTGTACGAGGTACGTTGCTGTTGACCTCAGTTGGGAATGATCAAAATGACCTCTGCTTGGTAACATCACTTCAGTACTGCTGGCTGACTAGCTGGAAAGCACTACTGGTTGATGTGTGTATGTGTGTGTGAATTGCATTCAATTGTCCATCTCAATCAATCATAATAATACGGTGTCATGAACATATGCTCAACTTTTTGATTACTATCTAGGTTATCTAGTAGATCACATAATACAATATGAATAATTTAGGTCTCCGAAACGAATTGTTGTAAAATTCACCTTGTTGAACTGAGTAAAATTGACTTGAATATTGCACTAACCGCACACTCAAGGTGATGAGCATCCGACGAGCACTCCGCAGTCGCTCACCAAACGCTTTTCTATCCTTCTTTCACAGTGCTTGTGAAAGTGACAAGATTACTTTCGGTTTGCAGAAAGAATGTCATTTTCAAAGGAGATGAACGAGACAAATGTAATGACACCGGTAGAAGAAGAACACAGTCTCCCGTCTGATTTTGTGTTATACCATGATGTGATCTACTTCTTGTTTCAAAGAACCGAGTTATTCAAATAATAGTCAACGACTCTACTTTTTTCTTCTAATTATTTAACATCTGCATTTATTCCTACTGGAGGTATAAGTGTGTGTTATATAAACAAGAAATGTGAGTACTGTCGAAGAGTCAGATGACCAATTACACTAGATCTCCAACAAAATTGAAAGTGTCATCATGTAAGGTAACTAACACAGTTTGCGCGTTGATGCTTCGCTGGCAGTCTCATTGATATTTCGAGGTAGTGTCTCCATCCTAACAATATTTGCAATCGGCTGGAGGGGAGCGAACTGGAAAAATTATGCGAGGTAATTACTTTTATCTGAAGTCTGAAGCATATCACTCCCTTTGCTTTCCCTAAAAGCATAATTTCAGAACTCTCTTTTGTGTGCAAAATGACAAAATTGAGTGTCAAAAACAGCCAGAATCAGAAAGGAAGGCAGGAATTCATCACTTCAGAATGACTTTGCGGTTTCTCCGCACTCCAACTTAGTGTACACAGAGAGAATCGGATTTTTAATATCACTGCTTCAGCGAGAAACGTTACCATTCAGTTGTTCGTGCTCACTATTCATTTCTCGTAGGACTGCATTGCATATATTTTCTGATTGCTAGGAATTAACAGGATGCGAACACCCATCATTGGTTAACTGGCGTAATATTGACGAAGAATTCAAAAGACTCAGGTAGTAGACCGTCTGTCATTTCGCCTAATGGCTAAGCTACAAACACACTCGTGCACTGCATATAATCGAAAGAATACCAGGCTACAGATCAGATAACGGTCAAACAGAAAATGGATTACCTCATAATTATTAGTTGTTATTCAATCAATTTTGATGTTATTTAGACGAAGTTTCACACGGTTTGATTTCTCTTTGAAGTGAGATCATCAAGTGAAATGAATTGGAGAACAATCGAAAAGTACTTGATAGAACTGGACAGCGTGTTCATCAACCTACTTTAAGATACAGCGGAGTTGCACAGCCAACTCTTGGGTTCGTACTGAGGACCTTCTGTTTACAAAGAACATTTGCTTGCAGACAGTTCGACCAGTGAGATCTGACTCAATGACATATAATTGGTACACGCGTAGTTTCAATGAGTCTCAACCTATTAAGTCACAGCTGCGCAGTACTTTCTGTTAGTTATCGATTCCTCTGATTTTTCCGTCAACTGAGTGGACCGGAACTTTCAGCCTTTGCTGACATGTTAGTGCTCTTTAGCAAGAAATCTTCGATGAAGTCTGACGAAGAACGAGAAGTTATTTTGATTGAAAGTGACCAGACGTGTAATGGATTTCACGTTGCGCGAAACAATGTCGTCTGGTTATACCAGTGTGTGATGCCGTTGTCAATGCAGCCTAAATCATCTACCAATCGTTTCAAACATCAAAGTGACATCCACTAGAACACTCAGGCCACGACAGACTTCATGCCGTGTGTAACAGAGTCGATTCGACGGTAGTAAGCACCCGCTAAATTACTTTTATTAATATTAAGTTCATGTGAAATTGTGGATATGCTGGTGTTAAATGCATTTTCGAACGTGTATCATATATCTGCCACAGATACAAACAGTAATCCGAGAAGTGATCGACACATGTGATTTTGATTCTAAATATCATCACTGTTTTGTGTTCATGACTTTTCTCTAATCCGGTAAATCCGATTATAACTGAATCATGGTTAGTCACGCAAACATGCGCAAATGGTTAAAGAAAATGACCAATGAATGGATTGGAGTCATTCGTTAGTGGTATAAATAGTCCAACAACATATTCTATCAGTGTCAAGTTAGTTAGTGACTATTCATCACACATTACAGGTGAGTGTCAGTTGTGTGATTATTTCTATTATATACTATATAATGTGTAATTAACGCTTGAGAAAGTTTCACATTCTCATTATCAAAAGACGCCATATATGTACGAATGTCTCGGTGATTGTGGCTAGACAGTCACTTCTTCATTTGTCGAAGCATCCATGCCAGCCAATTTGTGGTTAACAATTGATCATATCTAGTGTTGGGCAGAGTAGACCTCGAAGTGAGCAAAATTTAGGTTATTTGAAAAGGACAGTCTCTCCTTCACTTGTTCAAGCATCCAGTGCAGGCTATTTGTGTTTTAAAATTAATCATATCTAGTATTGGGCAGAGTAGATGTCTAAGTGAGCATACATTGGGTAATTTGAAAATCCGCGTGCAATTGTTTACCGCATAAACGAAGTCACATATACAGTTCTCTCGTTGATATCTTTGTAGCTTATGGCTCTGTCTGTTCACTGTTTTGAAACGTCCATTTGTTAAGTAATGCTTCTCTACAATCACTGAATATTCCTTCTTCCTTGAGCAATCAAAACATCGAAAATACAACGAATTCTTGGAAATTCTTAAGTCATGATTTCCATAGACATGGTCGATTCCTTCGACTGAGATCAACAAAACTAACATTGAACAACATTTTCTTATTCTAGTTATCTCATTTAGATAGTTCAACAAAATAATGCGATTTGGTAACCGAAGCACACACTAAGTCAAGTTATTCGTTAGTGAGTGAGTCGCCTCACTGGCTACCACTACACTATATATCAGTTTACATTTGTCACTTCTCCTCTTCATGTTTTTGCGGTATGCTTCAGTATTGATCTTATTTGTCATGAAGTAGTAGTACTTCGAAAGTGTGGAAGAATGTTATTCAATCTAAGCTTATTTATTTGTTGGCGTGCAATTTGAAACTTTGTGAAATGGAAAGGTTCTGAATTTGAAGCGCTATACTGATTGCGTCATGATGATTTCTTCAAATCAAGGCCGGAAATTCAGCTGCTCAATGGTGCTTTCTTGTGAGGATTAAATCTTCGATGCTATGCTTCGTGTACTCCACTCCCTTAATATCCTGATGATGAACTTCTATCATATGCCTCCACTAACGAGGACGAACTTTGTTAACTAAATGAGGAAATTTGATTTTACCCTTCTTCGTTTGCAGGATACTTCATATTCAATAAACAGTTGGATGAGGGACTACGTTAGGTAAAGTTATACAAAAATGTGCAAATATGTGTTCGAAATACGACGGTTCATGTTTCTGACCCACACAGAAGAAGTCACTTCTCCTCTTTGCTGAGGCAGGGTGCAGACAGTTTTCATCCTGCTGAGATTGAACGGTGATTGTTGTTGTTGTCATTAGTGCATTTCTTATCTTCCTTACATCCATCTGCATGATGGGCCATCGCTCGAGTGACGGCCGAATTGGAAAAGATGAGATGTGCGTCCGTCTCACTATGATATAATAAAGATGGTGAAGGCTGGATGAGATGAGGTAGTATGTACAATCGTGTGGTTACACTGCGGAGGATGCTAGATAAAAGGAAATTGTGACATGCGCTTCCGGATCCGTACATTGCACTCGGAATGCAAAGCAACTATAAAAGTCATTCATTTCATATCACATCCAATTCAATGTCATCGTTTTTTTCCTTTTTTGAATATTTCTAGTAAAATGGTGTCCCAGAGGATAAAACTGAACGTCATCATACTCGTCAGTCTGTGTATAGTCAATTTTGAGAAGATTGAAGCAGAGTTGGAGTGGCGTAAGATGACACTTGATGAGCCAGGTAATTCAAATTTATCCAGTGTGCAAATGACTGAAGTGAATATGATTTCATCCATTATCCTTCCTCCTGAAAAACCACTTCTTGAAAAACTAGATACTTCGATACTGATGAATGTCTGACTGACTCAAGTATGAGGCTGTCTGAAATTCGAGTGGGGATTGATGACCACTGTGAGAACATATACTCAGCGATGATGAGATTAGCTGATTGTGGGTCTTTATATTGCCGAATAGTTGAAGTAAGAATTCATATGCCACTGGATTCCGTCCTAGTGAGTGAACAGACTCTGTGAGCATTACCCCACCTGGATGTTTCAGATTCCATTGGTCATGAGATGGTGACTGCACATTGCTGAAGAGCATCCGGATACTTACTACCAATTGTTTGTCGCGTAACTTTCGTCTTCCTACGGTTCTCCAGTTAATGTCACTTCATGACCCAAACTAGGTATCTCAATGATGTTTCACTTTATTAGGAAACGAAGCTGCTGTTACAAACCAACGAAGAGCCTTTTGTCCAATAAATATTCAAACGGCAGCAGTATATTATTAATATTGTTCCCTTTGGTTGTCGGTGGAACATAGGGCTTCAACTGCACGCCTCCACTTGCTTCTGTTTTGTGCTGCACTTATCACTTGCATCCATGTTAATCCATACTGTTTCAGTTCCTCATCACACGATCTCCTCCATGTCACACATGGTCGTCCCAATCGCCGCTTCCCTTTCAGGTTCCACTCGAGCACTGGCCTGACGAGCGATGTCACCCAGCGGCCTCCCCCTCAGCGAATGTCCAATCCATCTCCACTTTCTTCTGCATATTTGGTAGGTGATTGGTTCCTGTTTTGTTTGTTCTCATAGTTTCTTGTAGTTGATTCTTTCTAGCTTTCTGATCTTCAGTATAGAGCGAAGACAGTTGTTGATAAAGGTCTGCAACCTGTTGAAAATATTCTCTGTGACCCGCCAAGTTTCTGATCCGTATAGCAAAACTGACTGACTTGACATTTGTATTGAAAATCCGAATTTTGTTGTTGATGCTTAGTGACGAAGATTTCCAGATTGGTTTCAGGTTGATGAATGTGTTTCTCACTTTCCCGATTCTGGATTTGACATCTTCGTCCGTTCCTCCTGTGGTCGAGACAATGCTCTCTAGATAAGTGAAAGAAGTAACCTCTTTCAAATCCCTCTCGTTGATGGTGATTGGCGCTGGATGTTGCTAATGCTGTTGTTGTTGTTGATTGGTTATTTTCATAACCTCCGTCTTGTCTATGTTCACCTGGAGTCCTGTCTTTGCTGCTTCTTCGACCAGTTTGTTGGTTTTTGCTTGTAAGTCTTCGATCATCCGCAAAATCCAGGTCTTCTAGGTTCTTCATGTCGGTCCAGGATATCCCTGTCTTCTCGTTTCCCACTGTCTGACACATAATCCAGTGCACCACAATTAGGAATATCATTGGTGATAATAAGCACCCTTGTCTAACTTCTGTGCTTACTACAAACGACTCGCTGAGTTTTCCATATTGGATCACTTGACATGTGCCGTTGTCGTACAGCTGCTGAATAATGTTGATGAATATTTGAGGTACGCCGTAGAACTCGAGTAGTTTCCAAATTACTTCGCGGTCAACGCTGTCAAAGGCCTTCTCAAAGTCTATAAAGTTGAGGTAGAGATTTGATTGCCATTCCATGCTTTGTTCTATGATGATGATGCGTAGAGTTGCAATTTGGTCAGAACATGATTTGCCTTTCCGGAATCCAGCTTGTTCTGGTCGGAGTTCTGTATCCAGTGCGTCCTTGATTCTCTGCAGGATGATGCGACTCAGGATTTCACTTGGCGTCGACAGGAGCATGATTCCTTGCCAGTTCTTGCAGAGTACTAAGTTGCCCTTCTTTGGTAGTTTCACCGGGTAACTTTTCCTCCAGTCAGTAGGCACCTTTCTCTCTTTCCAGATCTTTTGCAATAATGGAGTCAGCATATCTGCCGTCGTTTCTGGGTCTGCTTTCAGTGCTTCAGGGGGTATTCCATCTGATCCAGCTGCTTTTCCAGCTTTCAGAAGCTTGATTACATTCAAGACTTAAGTTTTCGTTGAAGGATCGGTGTCAGCTTTCAGTTGTGTACGTGCTGTTGTTGGTATTTCTGGACAGGTTGTAGGTGGTGGTCGGTTCAAGAGTCCTTTGAAGTGGTCCGCCCATTGTTTAATCTGTCTTTCTTCTTTGGTAGTTGGGTTCTCTTGGCTGTCTTTTATAGGTTTCACTTGTGTTGATCTCTTCCCGGATAGAGACTTGGTTTTCTGATATAGTGTCCTCAGGTCCCTTTTGCCTGCTGCCTTCTCAGCTTCAGTAGCCAGGTTGTCGTAGAATTGTCTTTTGTCCTTCCTGGCACTCTTCTTCACTTCTTTGTCCAGTGCTGTGTAAGTTGAGCTCAGCGTCTCTTTCTCTTGTCCATCTTTACATTGAATCATTTTCTCTTTCACCATTCTCCTCTCCTCTATTAGCTTCCAAGTGTCCGTTGAGAGCTATTCCTTGTCTTGTTTCTTCTTTCTTCCTAAAACCGTTGAACACGTTTCGTTGAAAACTACCATCAGAGAGTTCCAATGGTCTTCCACGGATGATTCCTCAGTGGTGCCACGTAGTTTTTCCTGCTTTGCTCTGACCGTTGCAGTGAAAGTGTCCTTTGTCGTTGTGTCCTTCAGTTTTTGCGTGTTGAACTTGCATTGTGGCCTATCCCCAGCTATCCTCGAGGCTTTCAGCTTCACCTTGAAAGTCTCTTGTACTAGATAGTGGTCTGAACCCACATATGCTCCCCTCCTCGATCTTGTGTTCAGTAGGCTCCGTCTCCACTTCCTTAAGACTGAAATGAAGTCTATCTGGTTTTCGGTGTGTCCATCTGGTGAAATCCATGTTGCCTTGTGTATATCCCTGTGTTTGAACACACTGCCACCAATCACCAAATCATTGAAGGCGCAGAAGTCTGAGAAGAGTTCACTATTTTCGTTCATTTCACCGAGAGCCTGGCGACCCATGGTGAGTTCTCTTCCTGTATTGTCTCCCCCCATTTGCGCATTCATGTCACCCATCAGGATTTTGATATCGCCATTTGGGACGTTGTCCAATACTGTTTGTAGTTGACTGTAGAAATCCTCCTTCTTCTCTTTTTCTGAGACGTTTGTAGGCGCGTAGCATTGCATGATTGTAACCTTCCTTCCTTTTGAGTTGAACCTGGCTGTCATTATCCTGGAGGAGATTGGTTCCCACTGCATGAGAGCCTTAGACGCTCTTGGTCACAAAATGATGGCTACTCCCTCGGTGTGCTCGTGATCGTCCTCTAGGTGACCGGAGTAGATTATTGTCTCTCCTGTTGGTAGTTGGCACCTTCCACATCCATTCCATATGCTGTCGCAGATTCCCAACACTTCTATTTAATATCTCTTCATTTCTGCGGCTACCTGAGCAGCCTTTCCAGTTTCGTACATTGTACGAATATTCCACGTCCCCATCTTTATTTTTGCTTTCATCGAAAGAAGGCACATCGGCTGACTGACTTCCCGAAGGCTTTCACCAGCCTGCGTCATTTCACTTCCCCGATGCCAACGAAAAATAAGGTTATTGTTTGTATTTTTAGAATTTTGAGTATATTTGTGCGTTGAAGTTTTAGTAGCAATTTGGTTAAGTTTTGGGGGTGGAGTAGCTAGCACCACGCCCCAACCCTCCCTCTTTATCCGGGCTTGGGACCGGCTAGAATACTAGTGACCTAGTAATCTAGGCGAGGTTAAAACCTGGGAGTACTGGACAGCTGTTTCGTCCTAGTTTGGGCTTCTTCACCAGTTCGCACCCACCGGGATTCGAACCCAGGACCTTCTGGTTACAAGGTGAGCTCGTATACCATTAAGCCACCGGGACCCACCGGGATATATTGCTCTTCGGAAATTCACATGTAATGGACAAAACAAATAAATTAGTCACAAACTCCCATCCACTGACTCTATTTGCATGCATTGTATGTCAAGCATATTGATCAATAATTCAACTCATGGTCTTTTATATGAACTGAAAACAATCGACCTCAGTCATTGTTTTAGATATACATCCATCTTTACATCGACTTTGGAAAGTTTCCTGCATAATTTGGAATCAAATTCACAGCATTGCTGCAGATTGCTGCCTATTAATTCTTAGGAAACTTCTTCTCCTGCATACGTAGCAGTATGAAATAAAACCTGTTTATTTTGTCGAAAACTTGTTCACATGAATAATTGTGGTTTATTCGAGGAACAAGTCACCGTCAGGACATTGATAAGGAAAGAGGACGATGCTTAGCAATGAATATCTCATCCTCACAAGTTATTCCATCACATTTTTCAATTTAGATACACAGTTGACTGAGTTGTAAAATTCTCGTATTCTGAAGAGTTAATTAGTGTGGACTTGTTTCAAGTGGCACCACGGTTTGACACGCTTCTGTAGGGCCAACGGATTACAAGGAGATATACTAGACAGCTGTTTCGTCAATCACTGTGCCACGATTCAATCAACCATGAATTCTAGCACATCTCATTTAGGTTCGGATTTCTCTGAGTGCGCGCACTGCTGATCGAATCAAACTATGATGAAACAGCTGACTGTTAAGTACTTCTTGCTGACTTCCTATTCTCCTCTTATTGATATCAAACTATTGTCTAATTTGAAATTTGGATTCATTGAAGAAACAAACATCACATAAACGTTCGGCGTAGTTATACTGTGTAAATGAGTAGTTATGTGTGTTAGTTAATTAGCTAGTTAATGATGACTGAATTATACAACAACTGAGGAACGCTGACGACAGTGAAGTAAGAAATCGTGAGATTACTGAATTTATTTGAATAGCCTTGTTGTAGGTTTGTAGTTCAGTTGTGACGTTCGCAAGCAGCAGTGTTCACCGAATTCAGCACGACGGTTGATGCTCACCAGCGAAATTTTCTAACGGTCATAGCATCCATTGTGAATTGAAAAATGAGTCAGAACTGATTGTTTATTAGATGTTGTCCCGATGACTGAATGGACATCGAGCCAGCTACGTTACTCGAAATCCGTAGGTTCCATCTCACTGAATGCCCGCTGGATTGATTCACTCCAAAACAGTTACGTTTGTCTACATTGAGGATAAATTCTGACTTGTTAATCCGTTCTCACTACTGTAAATCTAGAGATGAGAATGACATTATCCAGTGAAATCTTATATTTAATTTGTATTATGTCTAAACATTCATTGCATAACCAAAGGGATGACAGACTTCTACTGACATAAGATGAGTGACGATCGAGGGTGGATCAAAATTCGGTAATGCTGCAATATATGAATCAATGACTTACGAATTAGCAGTCCTGATCCCTGCCAAATGAACTGCAACACTCAAATGATCATTATATCCTAATCAGATCAATTCCATCACGAACTAGGTCTACTTGTGGAGATTTCAAAGCTTTCCTTTGTAACCATTGAAATGCCTGTTTGTTTATTTTATTTAAAGGAGTAGAGACTGTTCATATTGGGATGATTAAATTTTCTTTGGATGATGCTCTCACAGTGACAGTCGACAATACTGACTGTACATATACAGTTGACATGAAGAGTCCATTGATTGAAGAGATGAAAAATAAGGGAGGATCACGTAAAGTTACTTGGTGAGTTTTCCTTTTTTATGTGAATTATGTGTGTTCTAAAACTGTTTAATGCAAATTACATCTGAATTACTTCATGATGCTGTCATAAATATGCTCACATAATTCTCAAAAGCCTTCTATTCTATAGAAAACTGTAGCCTCTTTGTGTCGTTGTTACCTTGTGTGTAGAGTATCGTACTTGTGGTGTCGCATGCGATGGCTACATACCTCATGTAATTCACATGAACAAATTTATAGAATATTTGACAATAATAGTGATAATAACGACAATAGCACTAGTGTTAGATTTAA
Organism: Trichobilharzia szidati; assembly: GCA_944472155.2. NCBI lineage: Eukaryota > Metazoa > Platyhelminthes > Trematoda > Strigeidida > Schistosomatidae > Trichobilharzia > Trichobilharzia szidati. Next base: position 137,124,337 of record OX235273.1, on the reverse strand, counting down.
GTGCGCAGAGCTTAGTATATTCGGTAAAAATCAAAATATTGCTTATAATCAACATGCTCATCCATATTCTTCTCAGAAGTATGATCTCATGACCTCCATCCCAGTAGCATCTGCATTCCATTCTTCTCGTATGAGTATATATTCGTATCTGAAGTTAACAAATAGTCTCCCACAACATGGTGTAAAACCAAACCCATCTTCATGTCAAAAAGTTCGTTGATTTCTGTGTCAGAAGTGGACAGAACACTGACTGACTGATTCTTTCACCATTGACGCCACTGTGCAAGAGAGTTACTCGAATATCTCTTATGTCTGCTTTCATTTCTATTCGAATATATGTAGGCCATCTCATATCTTGTGGATTTCCAAAGAAATATTTCGCTTGACTTCTGCCGTGAAGCAGTTGAGAATTTTCGCTAGTCTGACTCGCCCTCTTTTCTTACACTTGATGAGTACATTTATTCTTCCAATTCCACGTCTTCTTCATTGTTCGTCCAACCTAATCAAAATCAGACTGAGTCATATCACGCAGAACATTGAAGGCTGTGAGAAGGATTAGTGGTGTGGCATCTTTGACTTGCCCAACTAGCATAATTGTCAACAGGCATATGAATACTGGAAAGAATTTGGAAAGAAGTCATCACAAATAATGCTGTTTTGAGAGGGAAAATGTGCAACCTCAACCATACGAAATTCAGCATGAATTTTGTGTGAAGAGACAGTTGTCAGAAAAGAAATCATGAAAGTTTACAGTCAGTAACTGAATCGCCAAGTCCTCTTCAACTGGCTCCACCATTGTCCATAGTTTCTCATCTCCACTAAACACACACACGACTGCAAAGGCGATATTCTCTTTGTCACAAACAGACATCCATTCTACAAAGGCCCATGCAGGCTACAAACGGTGATACGCTTGCACCTTATTTCACTCATCGGTCTCCACTGCACATATCCAATCCATCTCCTTTCCTTTGAATACATTTGTTTGGTTATTGTTTGGCGACATGTTCTGAGCACGATAAAAATCACTGGAATTGACACGACGTCTACAGCCACTTACACAATTGCCTCTGATTCTAAAAATATAACTCTATCTATTATACAATCCATTTTTTAACACGTCATTTGTCCAAAATGGTTCTGATGTGTATTGCTGACTTGGTTGTCATCTTTCTTTCATTCTCTCCTCCTCCAGGATATGTAAAAGTTGGTCAGATCCTTCGTTCAAAGCGGGAAAAGTTCCTGGTCCACTTGAAAACATGAAGCGATAGAGTATGCGTGTGCAAAACACTACTGGAACTGCAAAGAAAATGACGAAAGTAGCTATAGAACTTGTTTAACTGAAAACTATTTTCAATTGTGCTTATTAAAACGCTCTGCTCCAGTGTTAGTGAAACTGAACACTTTATCCTCTTTTTCTTCTTCTTACTGTAGTTTAGATCTGCTCGAATAAAATTACATTCATAAATTGCTTTCGTTTGAATAACAAATATGAAGTGTTCTGGAATGCTGAGATAGTCACTGAATGACTGATTTCAGTGTTGAATGTGTCATTCATGTCGAGTGGTCTTTTGTGATGGGCTGACATCTACAATATGGAAGTGCTGAAAACCAGGAGGAATCCAACTTCCACATTAAAAATGAGTAGTCGCTAACACAATTTGTGGGTATCTAAGGGAATTCGATGTTGCTGATATTCATGGTGAATTATAAAATTCTAATGCAGTAATCGGATAGGGGAATCCAGTATCCCTTTTCAAACAAGTATACGGTTGACATTTGAAGAGCTGAAATCATCGACTCTACATAAAGGGAAATAAACAAGTTTATTTCACACAGTTAAACGAAGTGAAATTTCACCACAATTCATTTTGGAAACCAAAATTATTCAAAGTGCAGTGTGTAGTCTGCTAGATACCATAAATGACGCTGCATTTTATGGAGAGATTGTGATCTGTAGTTGAATCCGCATCTTCAGACACACAGGAAAACCACCATCAGTACTGCTTGTCAGCTAGCCAGCTAGATTGCAGTGATCTTACCGAAAACAGTCCGTTCCACTCATTGCGGACTGAGGTCATGAGTGGCGTATGCCATCCCAATCCGCTCAAAGTGGAGAGTTAATTCAAACAAACCAAGTTTCTAACTGATTTGGCTGTCTCACCAGAGACGAGATTGTTATCGAAGACTGGAAATACCAATCCGGTGTTCAAACCGTTTCGATTATGCTCGCTAGCCAGCACAACTCAGCTCACTGGAAAAGTAGAATATAGTGTCATGGATTCATGGCTGACTACAGAACAATCTCTGTACACAATGTATGTATTACCATGCGCATAATGGAATAGATTCTGTGAACAGTGAATCAGGTCACTACCAGTGAATTCCTGGAAACAAATGACAGTGGAAGCGAACGCTCAATTGTGCAGAATTATTCAGTTGCTGATAAAGTTGTACAAAATTCCATTCGAAGAGATGTTGATATGGCTAACCAGTACATGCACGAATTGACCCTCATACATTTGAACAATCACCTCCATCAAATCACGTACTATTAGACAATCAGTCTACTAATTCCAGAGATTTTATTTTTGGCTTTCTTAAAAAGGAATTGATACATTTTTTCCTCATATTCAAACACTGAAGGTTAATACATGAGTAGTTCGTCTGTGTGTGAAGCAGAAATCAGCCACTGTCGAAGTGGACAGTGATCAGTATATCTGGTTGAATAATCTGTTGCTTCTATTGATGATGAAGACATGCACATGGTGTGCTGTTTTCTGTCACGTTCGATTCGACGCTCAGTCGTTTGCTTCAACATCAGCAAATTTAACTCGTCTTTGTTACCTTCAGTTGATTCTGTGACACATTCCATCATACAACCGTCACTGGTTTACAACTACCCAACTCACTAAATAAGGAATATATATATATAACATTATGCTTTCATGATTGACTGCACAATCCTATACATATATGATTTTGACAATACCGTGCAGTTAAAAGAAGAGATTCTGAGAAAAGTGCATAAGATAACCAATGAAATTCTGTAAGATTATTACAGTGCAATTAGTTATTGATTGCGAGGAACTATTCAGTCGTTGATCAAATTGTGCACAATCCTAAATAATTATCCTTTCGAGATGGTCATATGGCTAACTGCCACATGCATGCATTGACCTGAACACATTTCAATAGTCATCTCCATCAAATCCATCTGATTATCAGTATTTATGTTTAGGCGGTCTTAAAAGTTATTTGATAAACTTCCGCTAAAAAATCACCCCTATTGATACATTCGTACCCTCAAGGTTATTATAACATGAGTCAAATGGTTGAACTGGAAGCGTTTATCAGGCACTGTCTAAGTGAACAGTGATCAATGTTCCATATCATCAATCTGCAGCTTGTAATGGTGACGGAGACAAGTAGAGAGTGTGTTGTTTCTCTAACGTTCGATTTGACTTGGAGTCTTTTGCATCAACATTGGCATACTTAATACGTCTTCGTTTTCCTAAGTTGATTCTGTGAATGATGGCGACTTTCCATTTCAGCTAATAACTCTTATAACGAATAAAATTGGTCGGTGTTATAGAAGTGGAGAACTTTAACACACGTACGTGAGGACTAACAAGGATTAAGACTAACAAGGACTAACAAACTGGAAGAATATACAACCATTGAACGTAGGACCTAAATTGAACATAGAGAAAATTGATCTGATGAATTCAACCCACAACAACTACAAGTACAGCACCATTAGCAACAACAACAAATGCAGCAACGTTAAATAGTAGCACTCACTATTAACGCTTACACTCGGCACCATCGTTCCAATTACCGGTAGTCAGAATAGATGAGTGTGTCAAAGGCAACTGTGGTCTGGTACTCCAGATTGAATTATAACTGAAAATCTTCTGCTCTTCTGAAGAGCACAGATAATGAGATTTGGATTTACAACACTAATGTAAAGTCAGTAGGTCGATTCTTCTGAATCAGCATTTCCAGCAGTCTGATTTTTACCCTTTTTCGAGTGCTGTCATTGAGGTCTTCGTGATGCGAATCAGATGGTTGGTAACAAGGAGTTAAAAATAAGAGATTCTGGGAACGTACAGATCAAGAAGCTACTAATCAATAATAATGTTTGTAAAAGGATGAATAATCATACAAATGCAATGGAGACCGTTGAATGGCATATCGAATCAGGCCATCGCCCCATGTGTTAAGTCTTTCACGATACAGGAGCATTGACAGTAGTTTGTATATAGCACCCGTAAATACGATACACTGGCAGCTGAAGCAGAACAGGCAGGCCGAGGCAAAACAAACCTCAGAACATCACACAAGATAACCAGTTGTCTATCCGGGAAGCGGTCAACGCAGGTAAAGTCTGTAATAGATGTTCAGAGGGACCTGATTACCAAACGAGAGAGAAATAATACAGGATTGGTTGATCACTTCTAATTACTGTTGGATGGGTCATCACTAGCAATTCGTTCAGAAATATCATCTTCGCCAACATCACGTTCAGAAGTGCGAGTGAAAATCAATCCTCTAACATAAACAAATGTATTGAACAGAATTAAGTCATTGACTGCAAGCACGTAAGGCCCCAAAACGAGACGTAATACCTCAGGAGGCACTAAAGTCTGATCCAGAGACTGAAATGCTTTTAATGTACCAGTGCAAACCACCTGGAATGAGGGAAATTTACCCACTGACAAGAAAGCTAAACAAGATCTGAACTTTGCGCATGATTCGCATCGACTGTAGCGCAAATTCGAAGACTTAAATGCGAAAACCAACACAGTAGAAGACTGAACAGACAGTAGAGAGACGACTTCAAGTAAACAAAGAGTTATACAAGTGTTGAAGATTACCAAGCAACCGACTGCCAAGTAAACATGATCTCTCTAGACGGGAAAATTGAAATTGTCACTTATTTCACTTACCTAGAAAGCATTGTTTCGACTATTTCGAGTCATTAGTGACGAGCGTGTGAAATCACACACTCTAAATTGGAAGACTAACCCAAACATCTAGAGATAGAGAATATAGTGAAACATGGAACTGATTGATAATGGATCCTACAATGAATGCAGACATAAATGAACTTGCTTATCAGTTACGTTTGCATAGCCCAAAATGCTAATAAACATATATCAAGGACAGATATCCTGTATATGATTTGTTCCCATTATCAGGTAATTTTGTTCGTCTACACCATCAATGATTCGTTCGACTTCTTCGAAATAATAGAAACGTGAAACCTATCAACACATGTGTGAAATCTAATGAAGTGCAATTCTTATTTACGATCTATTCTACTCAGAAAAAAACAAGTAGTATATATCAATTCAAAGAAGATATGCTACTGTCGATGGCTGAAATGAGGATTCTTCTGATCAGTACCTATTCGGAAAAGTGTTGCATCTCCAATTCGATGAAGCAGGTACGTGAGGTCCTCAAACTGAAATATTGATTGATATATGTGTGCACCATTTGGAAAAATACTACATTGAAATCTCCGCTGTATATAGTGGCGTTCAGTCACACACTTTCAGAGATAGCGTATTAGTTGTATGTGGTGAAATTCAGCAAGTCCAAACACTGATTTACATAGAAGTGCAATACTACCCATTCAAACATCAAGTTCACAATGCAACATGAAGTCAAAATTCAGCTGCACTTTCCTGATTTGTGGATGGAAATAAAATGTAACATGCAGATACATGAACAGTTTCTTTCGAAGAATTTTCCATAGTGCTGTAATCATGACACTAAATCAGAGAGCAGGAAACAGTTTTTCTCTGAAAAAAAGGAAATTGCTTTCATCAATCAACGCTAAAGAAATAGTGGATAAGCAGGGCGTTGGGTTAAAATTCTCATTCACTTTGACGAAATTGTGTATAATAATGAAAATGATGTTAGCAGCTTAACTGACAAACTCACAGAAACTTTGTTCACCTTAATATGAAAATAAGGGTGAACTAAAGAGCCGTTGATTTTGTTCGTTGCATGTTAAGTTGTAGATTCAAGGCTTAGCACTTTATCTGAAGCATAGCTGGCGCAAATACGGTGTCATTAGGTTTTCGCAATTCGTGAGTGCTATCGCGGAAAGTTTTGTTATTACTTTCAGTCCCTCCTGATGAGGTGCAAAAGGGGAAATATGTGAGTAGCGAGGTTGAGGTGTTTGCAGTCAGACAAAATGGATTCAAGCCATTTTTCACATGATCTCAGGTGCCTGTCGCTGGCAGCAGTAGTGAGCCGACTTATTGATGTCGCATCACTTGCCATCCACCCAACCTTTAATACCTTCGCCAATATGACTTGCTTCTTTCTCATCAGACCAGGAAAGACTATGTTAGGTACGGCGGTGCAATAAGACTATGTAAGATGCAAGATAGAACAAATAGTAGAAGCAGAGGTTAAGTGATAATAAACTGCTTGTCATAACCTGTTGAAGTCAAACTTTTGTCTATCCAATGTCACTAAATTCGATCTTTATTCCTTTTGCCCAATGATCGCATAATCTCACACCTCTTACAACTTCTAAGCATCCTGTGAAATTTTGCTTTTGATATCATGATCATTTAAATTTGGCCCGCACTTTCTTATATCATTCCTATTATCTTATGTATTCACACGCATGATTGAATTACCTCACTGATTACATGATATACACATGATATACAATTATACAGCTTGATTAATAATTCGTTGTTGAAAAGCATCTCTTCGCTGAATCTCTCCTTTTGCGCTTTGTTGTAAGTGTTGGAAACTGATTGTTATAGTTGAAATGTGGAATACATGATGATTTTGCATACATTAGGTCGGAACATTTGACGAGCAGGTTAATCGCAAAACTTAAGGTGACCTGGTGAGCTTCTTGAAATTTATTCTCCTTTGAGTATCTGAAACTTCGAATAAACAGCTGGCCAGATCAAAATAATTCTCGGTTACTCTACTTTGAACAGTCGCTTAGTGAAAAAGTCGACCTTGAATAGCGGAATAGTGATCCTCTCTTAAGCAAATAAAAAATGCATCTGGTGTTGTGCATATTTTCAATGAAGAGGAAGTAGATTTATTGCGGATATGACGGTTGTTTTGTAGTTTGTAGTATTTTTTATGTTGTCAGAGTTAGTACTGAATATGGTTTGTGTATAGGTGCGATATGCCTATGGATTGGTTGGGCGGTTTGAAAAAGTGGTTAAGGTGGCAGTCATAAATGACGTAGGTTCGAATCACACCTGCATCTATAAATTTTTAATCTACACCGAAATGATTACAGCAACGACAATAGCAGCAATCCACAAAGTGAAGAATAACCTATAGGATGCAATTTGCTGAGGCATATATACAATATGAATTTATTCGACGACTCCAGTTGTCGTGCTGATAACCTTGTTCCTTTTCACTCACCTCATTCTCATTTGTTTCTTTAACTGTTTGTTTTTCTCACTATTGCATTTCTTGACAACTCAACCTCACATCATTCCATATTTACCTTCTTTTCTATATGCATCGTGATTGTGACTCACTCATTGAATTATTCATCCTGATACGTAACTGAGATGCACTTAGTCAGCACCTCTTGTGCAATGATTAAATGAACAACTATGATTGTGATAGCTGATCACTAATGTTACTATCCTTCTATACGACAACACAGTTGTGCATACATTTGATTGTAAAGGAGAAGGAGAAAATGACTTCATCGAGAACAGCCACATCACTGACCTATGTGTTATTATCTTCATGAATGTATGAATCGAGACTTCGCTATCCCTTAACATACCCACAAATTGTGCAATGCAATAGGGATGTTGGATTCCTCCTGTTTTCTAGCTGTTCCCTATTGAAAATTTCTGTTTGTGATAAACGCAAACTGGATATGAACAACACACCCTGCAGTGTACCGGATCATTCCCACAAAAGAGCACTAAAAAAAAATGATAAGTATATTGCAAGATGTTTTTGAATTTGTATTTCTTGAAGAAGAACTAATCTACAGAAAAAAAAGAAGAATACTCAGTATTCAGAAAATGAAGTCTATTTGATTCACTACCATCTAAGCTAAGCAATTGAATAAACACGGTTGAAACAATTTTTAAGTTATACATAAATTGAGAAGCCTGACTTTGTCATTTTCGCTACAGCTCCAAAAGTGCTTTCAACAGCCACATTCAAACCTTAATTTTGACTTCCTCTTGGTGAACCTCTTAGTTTAGCCCAACTTTTACAATATCTAGGGTGAGATAAAATGAGACAAGAAATAAAAACGAAATAATGAATACTCGTTATAACCAGATGTGCTAAATCATGAATTGTATAATGGAGAAAGTTATACTGTGGTGAGAGATGTCTACTAGCCAAATTGGTTGAGGTCAATGTTATGTATCAAATATTGGTCATGTTGTGGTGAGAGATGGTCACTAGCCCAATTGGTTAACAGTAATTGAGGTCAAACGTCAAGATGGACAGGCGGATACAGTTAACATATAGATGAACTGACACAGCCACAAGAGATGCAAGGTTAACTTTGTGTGAGAAGCAACCAATCAACAGACTGTATTTTCTACTAACATTGACCTACAATAATGTACATAAAAATCTATAAATACATGTTGATTTTCCTAAATAAACGATCTGTTGCCTGGCCCTTGTCTTCTGTTGTTACAATACTACTAGAATCAGAAGCAGTTGTGGAATTGGTGACGGCTAAAGAGTTCGTTTGTCCCAGAGCTATTGTGCCATTCTAGGGCTGTTTATACTGCACATAATAATTCAGTCTGCTTCGGTGTCATCTACAGCCTGAAGTTATTCCAACAAAGAAACAGACAAGAACCAGTCGCTAAAGAATACTGTGCTGAGGAATGAAAGTATCTCGAGAACACGTTTCAGTGGCCGTTGACTGATACCACACATCAGGCCATCGTTACAGGGGAGATTGACTTGAAAAGCATAAATTGATTATCTACGGGTGACACCGACGACGTCTGTCTGTGTGTGGGGTAGACGAAAGTCTGTGTACAGTCATGGAGCCAGCTGAAGTGGACATTTCACATTCAGCTGCTGTTTCACAGATTTCACTAGGCATGGTTAGGGTAAGTGAGAAAAATGCACAGAAGTAATTCGCAACTGCTTCATATGTTTGGTAAAAAGAAATGTTTTCTCAGGAAACGACGATATATGAGATGACCAACAGAGATTTCAAGAGAATCTTATGCTGAGATGCGAAATGTTCAATACACCACATTTCGCAATACCATCAAAATATAAGGAAACAGTTTGCACTAGTCTTCTTCACATATGAAACTGAAATCAACAAACTATATGATATTTCGATGGATTAACTTTCAGGCCATTTCGAGTGAGACTATTTCTTAATCTCAGATAACAATATTTATTTTTTAGGTGAAGTTAGTACAAGAGCTACTGGGATAGCGGTGGTGAGATCATTGTCATGTTGAGTGAAATCAGCCTCGGAAGAATTAGCAAGATCATACAAAACGAAGATAGAAATTGAGAAAATACATTAACTTGATGTTGGACAGTTTCCGTTAGCAACGAGATGGGGCACTCTCAATTCAAAACAGCATGTTGTTTTCTACTAAATACAACTAGCTGTGCGGGAGCAAGCCAATGTACTGGCATAAGGTATGATGAGGCTGAGAACAACCAGTCTGCTAAATGTGACACCACAATTGTGATACTCTACACACAAGACAACTTCAACACAAACTGGCCTCAGGTTTCTATGGAAGGGAAGGGTTTTTCGAAGATGTAAGTAGTATTTTTGAGAATTTGGTGAGCATATTAATTTTAACTCAATGAAGTAGTTTGCATTTTATGTTCATCATACAGCTTCAAGTGTCGCAGAATTCACATAAATAAGAAGACTTACCGATAACCCGTACGAGTGCCTTTTTTTTCTGTCAGCTCTTCTCCATCTGGTAGTTCCAAGTCAACCACGTATGTGCAGTCACCATCTTGAGCTTTCAACGTAAAGTAAAAGTCCAAAGTGAAGTTGACCCCGTAAAAATGGACAGTTATATCTCCTGAAATTGAAATAAGTAAAAAAGACATTTAATGGTTTACAGGATACATCTGAAATCTAAACAAGTAGACTTAATGCACAATTGAAGTAAAATGACAATAATCTAAAGATCAGATGACTTTTGAAGTTCAGTTAATAGAGATCAAGAATGATAATTTGTAAGTCATTGCCTCAAATCTTGCGAGAATACAGCATATGGATTGCGAAGTGACATCAGTTATGGAACCATTTCAAAACGAGAATTACAGAACAATCACATGGTTGTAGTCTCAGGCTCTTCAGCAGTAGGTATACATCATCGTGTGAGGATTGGAATCAGAAACTGTGCGTTGATGAAATGATCTCACTGACTATTCATTCACTAAGACGAAATCCAGTGGCCTGTGAATTGAACTGAGGATAATTCGCTTTATGTAGATAGCACCACCATTATCCGATATCATCATTGATGAGTATATGTTCTCACAGTGGTGACGAATTCTCACTGGAATTCGAGGGAACATCATCCTGCGGGAATTCAGTTAGTCAGTCAGCAGTGAGACCTAGAATGATTTGCAGGAAGTGATTTGTCACGATGCTTAGTCAGATTGATATCATATTTATTTCAGTGATTTATATACATAAAATGAGTATAATTTACCTTTATTATTAAGTGTAATTGGAAGCATCTCATCAACTACTTGAGTCTTTATATTATTGACCATGCACAGACTGACCATTATGAGTAGGTTTAATTTTGACCTCTGAGACAACATTTTGCTAAAAATACACAAGAAAGAGAAAATATAATGACTGTTAATTTTAATGTTATTTGATATGAATGACAGAAAATGACTTTTATTTTGTCTTTGGGTTTTGAGTGGTATATATAGGTGCAACAGCATATCTCAACTACTCTTATTCCTAAGGTTCTCCCCAACCATGGCCTATTACTACTCATCTCCAAACTCCCAATCCATCGTCAGACCACTCACTTCACACCATTTCCAATTCGAGGTGAACTCAAAAGATGCCTTGGCGCGTAAGTAACGTATTCAGTAATAATCCATTCAATAATTGGACTAGTGAATCGAATCGGTTGTGCATTTAGCAGACAGAAGGTTTACAGAAAGTGAAATTTGAAAGTCAATTCTACACAAGTCGACAAAGTGAAATTTCAACTGAATTTCCAGTGGGAAATAAAATCATTCACAGCGTAATATATGATCTGCTAGGTAGCCTAAAAAGTAACCAGAGAGGCAAGCAGATGTGTATGACACCTTATAGCACTGACCGATTGTGATATATAGTTGAATGACACACACACACACATCAACCAGCAGTGCATGCCAGCTGGAATAACATGACCTCAAAACGCAGAAGTCAAACGAAGAACACAAATGACAGGCTTAGCACTAGATCAGTGAAAAACTCATCTTGGCATTAGACAACTTCAACTACATGAGTCAATGGGCTGAGTGTCAAGCAGAAATTAGCCACTGTCAAAGTGTACAATGATCATATATATTGTCTTAACTTATTGAGAACTTAACGTGGAGAGCAAGAAACTGCTAGAAAAATCAGCCAGTGAACATAAGCCTTCACGTGAACATGGATAAATGGAAAAAATTAGCAGCAACTACAAACAAGTGCAATCACTATTCAAGGTCACAATGGATATCATCGCTTCAGTTTGAATGGATGAGAATGTCAAAGCAAACTGTATTCGGAAACTCAAAACAGACCTTCATCACTGTAAAACAACTGGAAAGGATTTCAACACCAATGGCAAGTCGGTCAGTCAGTCAATTCTTCTGAATCAAACCAAAGGCTGCCTAGCGTGTCAAGAAAAGCATTTCCGTCAACCCACTTTAGTTTCTCATCAAGAGCTGCCCTTGGTGTCTACGTAGTGAAAAGCAGATGTCCGGTGACAAGGAATTAAACATAGAAGATTCTAGGAGCGTGCAGATCAAGAAGCCACTTCTCAAGAAATATGGTTTGTAAAATGAAGATGAACGAGAAACACACTGGTGAGACCGTTGAATGGCATAGCGAAACAGGCCATCACCCCGGTGGAAGCTGAATGCACAACGACGAGTAGGCATCCAACGATAACCTGTGGGAGATCGTGACTGGAAGAAATAAGAGACTACGAGCAATCGTGAAGTCAGTTCACTGAGGACCGTGGAAAGATGATTCAACAATACTAGCTATGATTAATTGTAAATAACGAAGTGGTTTGTCTGGAGCATTGAACCAGTGAAGCAGAGACTGTCCACACAAAACTTCTGCAATATTCATACATATATGTATATTGTGTCTTATGGAAGCGAGAATGTGAATCCTTCTCAAACGCTGATTACATAATATACCATCAAAAAAATCACACCTCAGGAACTTACCCGTAATGTGTGATGAAAAGTCGCTAACTAACTTGACACTGATAGAATATTTTGTTCGACTATTTATACCATTAAAACACTACACTAGTTCATTCATTGGTTACTTCCACTGACCAATCAGAAATTAAATAATTGTGTTCGTTTATGTTTTTGTGATACACCACATTTGCAATTGGATTTGACTGGATTAGAAACAAACCATAAACAAAAACAGTGATGATATTTGGAAAGAAAATGTACGTTTCAGATGATTGCTGAGATAAATATTTCGATCTCGGCAAATATATGAAATACGTTAAGAAATATGTATTTTGCAGTCATATCCACTACTTCAATGTAATTGAAATATTACAAGAAGTAATTTGGTGGAATGTAACTCACCATGGATAACACGGTGCACATGATTGACATTCCACAAAAGCTTCTTGCAATAGTTGCATAGGTGCTCTAGTGGACTAAGCTAGTATATACGCAATGACGAGTGCTGCGTTTGAGCATATCAGTAGGAAAAATGCTTCGTATATCCTGAAGATGAGTGTCATGAAGAGCTCAGGAGCCATCTTGGATTCATCGGACTGCTATTTAGCATCCAAAGAAATCTCTTGAAGTTCATTGCCAGACATCATCGGAGCGCCCGTCTCAGAAGGCGCCGACATGTCAACAGAGGCTAAACATATCAGTCCACTCAGATGACAGGGGAAATTCGAATTGATATTGTTTTGTGAGAAGTGCTGGGCAGCTGTTTCGTGATTTTTCGTGACTAGTCAGCAGTGTATATAACCTGGGTTCGTAGAGGTAACAACTCATCCGTAATTGGCCATTGAGTCGCTTCCGGTGACTGAATGGTCTACAAGCAGGTATACCTTGTAACCCGAAATCTGTTTTTCCTAACCATCGTGCTAAGCGTTTTCTTTCGTTGCGTCGAAAGCTAATCTGATGAAAGAGCCGGCTGTCAAGTACACACGGCTGGTTCTGAACGGTCCTCCAACTGATAGCAATCCATGAGCAAATCTGAAATAATTCTGATCCCTGTGAACAAACCTTTGTAGAGAGTAATACAAATTGAGTGAAAACTACACGAACACATCACAAGGCTACTCGTTTTCTCGTATTTTTGTGACAACGTAGGTGACAAATTCGAATCTTATCCACGAAATTTCTCTCACTAACACTTCGAAACGCTTGATCGTAGGTTGAACTGTAGGCTGGTATGCCTCTGATTATTGCATTGTACAAGTGTATTTATTGTGTAAACATTAGGTAAAATCACAGCCAGCCTACAGTCTGAATCTTTAGAATACTGCTCGAATATCACCACAGTTGATCGACGATGGCTGATTGAATCCTGTCACTTCTCAGCAGTCAGACAATGAATGTTTCAGTAGCAGTCTACAGCAGATGAATCGTGAGCACAAATAGTTAAATGGTAACGTCTTTGGCTACAGCACTGAGTAACAGGAATAGATTTTAGTTTCACCAGTGTCTCAGATATGCCTTACTGATGAGTGTTAGCAAGCAGTAGAGAATGAGATGCCTGCCAATTGCCTGCAGTTATTCCATATAAGAAATGAAGTATTCTTCTCCTGCAGGGCTGTAGATAAACAACGTCAGTCGCGAGCAGTGTAGGAATGCATTTTACTCTTCACCGGAAAATGCAACATTTCTATAATAACGTTTGTCGTCACTAGTATAAATGAGTCCTTCACGAAAGGGACGCCATTTGATTGTTGACGGCAACTGCCAAATTGAGTATTAGACAATCATGATCAAGCAGTTGTTTGATCGGATTCAGTTTGTTCCCTGACGGAATTGCTATTTTAAAATAATTATAATGAAACAGTGAAAGTCGGATATTTGGATAAGTTCTTCGAATTCTGTGGAGACAACTGGTGAAATTCAAGAAATACCTCGAAAATTTAAGAGCTTCTTGAATACAAGGCAATGGTTATAATGAAGATTTTCTATTTCCGAGTGAATGAAAAACAAAATGATATTGTTTTTATTGATTTTAAGATATTTAATGCTAATAGCCTTAATAAGGGAATAGTTCATACTTGAAGTTCACATAGACAGAAAAGTGGGATTCGAAGGAATTTGAGTATATGTATATTTATTAACATATTATTCCAGAATTACATCAAAAATCAGGATCTGTCACCTCTAAAGTAATGAAGCTTTCAAGGTCTGAACAAAAGGACGCTGTCATTCGCTTATCATCCACAATATAAGCACCTTTTCCTTCACTTCGAATCATCGAAAGTGTTTTAGTGATAATAGTCAGTGTGAATGGGGAATATCGAGGCTGTGAAATGTGGATCTCTAAATTATACTCAAACACTTATTCATATATACAGAAACAGAATGTCCATGGAGAATTTTAGCCATAATCCGCAATGCAGTCAGACACAAGCATGTAGTATGATGGAATAAAGTGATAGTATTGAAGTAATCTGTGACATATTATTGAGAGACGAAGAGTGAGCGACGGAGACTTGCCATTCTAAATGAAATTAGTTTTCCAACGTGAAATTCTATGCCATCAGATTTCACCTGACGTTATTTGCGTTTTCGTTTACTTACATTCGCTCGCTTATCCGATAATTTCACACCGCTTCCAAATATAAACATCCTATGAATTGTTGTAAATGTTGCATCAATTGTCTCGCCAATTCACACTGAACTATAGCGGTGAAGTCACAAACATTTGAATTTGAACTGTCTTACATACAATTGTCATTTCATGAATTCACAGTTATGACTGTATTCCGTCAACGGACACAGTTTCCTGCACACCACATCAGATGTGATTGTAAAGCTTGACAATAAATTCGTTGATGAAATGATTCTCTACGCTGAATCACCTGATTTCAGTTTTACTTCAATGGACTAAATACACTGTCAACGATATTGAGGTATATGAGAAGTGACTGTTGCACTTGGAAGGTGGATTTCACGAGAATTTGAAATTCATTCAGTCAACACTGAAAAGCATGACGGACTGCTTGAGTGTTTGAAAGATTTTTGATAGTAGACACAGAAAACGGACGATGGGTTAAATGCAGAATCTTTAGGTTTCTTTGTGACCATATAACAATGCATTCTCCAGGGAGTCGAAAACTCAGACAGAAGACCTATCGTATTGATGATTCATCTGCTGTGGGACTGCAAGAGATATATAGTCTAAGTGCGGGGGAAAGACAAAATAACAACAGCCTTTGTCGATTAATTGTCGTGATATTAGAGCAGTATTCCAAAGATGCAAGGATCTAAGGCTACTAGTTAGACAAAGCTTTATACCGTCCCGAGCTTACGAAAAATGAAGTCTACACTATCCTACTATCCTGCCAAAGATTCCCTTGATTGATGATGCCATATTTTTCTTTGACCACCAATGGCTATTTCCCAACCTTATCCTATGTCAGCTAACATAGCCCGCTGTTGGGGAAGGCGATGGCTATGCAAAAGTAACATATCTCCTGAACATATAAATCGATGTAAGTTTATGACTTCATCTACTGACTTCACCTCACTAAACATCACTCGACCGATGACCAACATCAAGATTGATCACCCTGCTATACCACTACACACAGAAGATGGGACTCGAGCAGTTATGATCAAAGGCACCTAGACAGTCTCTTTAAGTTCTCCACTTCAAGTGGTCAGGTCTCACAGCTATAAAGGCGGACGAGTGGACTGCCACTGACCGGTTTACAAGCTCTTTGGTCGACAGCCAGCTAGCGTTTCGTATTCGTGCCGAGATTTCATCGGAGATCAATCCGCAGGGGCTGATGCAACTTCCCAAATAAATAGTATCAACGCGCTTTACCACTTGACTCCCTATATTCGAGGTAGGAGTCATTGTGATCCAGTACTATAGCATCATCTAACATTTGGCGGGAGCGAATCGCATACCAAATATTCGAAGATTGCTGCTCAAAGTGTTCAGAAGACTCTGCATATTGTCAGTGTTCTCACCTGAGAGGAAGGACTCTATCATCTGCATATTCTAAGTCTAGGAGACTATTCCTTGGTAACAAGTCAATCCCTGAGTCGCTTGAATCACTCACGGATAATTCCATCAGTACATCTAAGATGAAATTGAAAAGAAATAAGAAGAGTGAGCATTACTAACGGACACCACTAGTGGTCACGAATTCAGCTGTCAACTCGCCGTAAGCTCTTACGTGGCTGCATGAGTTCGAGTACAATGTTATGATCAGTATACAATAAACCTCAGTTAGGGACGGTGAACCTGTGTTTATATCCCATTCAGGTGCTCGCGTTTTCCAGCAAATTCGACAGTTTCAGGTAGATGTCATCATTTAGTTCATCTGAACTGCCGGCTTTTGAGGCGGGAATGGTCAAACGCAGTACACAACCGAAGAGTTTGGCTCCAAATGATCGAAGAAAATCATTCTGCTATTTCAATGACATCGTGCATGCTGGACAACCATGCTGCATAAGACAGTCAGCCAGCCAGACGGACTGCAAGCATCACTGCAATGCAACAACACATCTCAATCATTAAGTAGCATACAGTGTCATGCATTCATGGTTCACAGCGCAATCCTATCTATAGATGATGTATGCAATACCGTGTACATATTATAAGATATGTTGGCAAGAGTGAATCAGATCACTGACAATGAAATCATGGAAGCTTATGACAGTGGAAGGTATTTCTCGATTGTGCAGAATCATCCAGTTGGTGATACAGCTGTTCAAAATTCTAAATGGTTTTCCATTAGAGAAATTGCTCACATGGTTAACTCGTACGTGCACTGAATACATTTCAACAATCAGCTTCATCAAATCACGCACTTCCACGCAATCAGTCGAATGATGCTCAATGTTTGTCTTGTAGTGTTCTCAAAATGGATTGATAAATTACCACTTTGAACTTTCAAGGTCATCACATGATTCAATGGGTTGAGTGTGAAGAGGAAATCAGTGATCACAAATCTAGTTGAATAATGTATTACTTCCGATAATGATGGTGTCACGTAGATGGTGTGTTAGTTTCTGTCACGTTCAATTTGACATGTAGCCAGCCATCCACGTCAAAAGTGTGTTCGAAGTCTGATGGTCAGATGAATCAGCGATGAACAGACGCATTCATCAAAATAAAGATGCATTTTATCAACTGTGAAAGAATTAGCTAGTCAAAACTGCTCAAATATGCCGACTATCCAACATAATCGTGAACCTACAGGTTGAAACCAACAAACTGGCCGGGGAATCATCCAACAAACAGAGGACTTCCATCGAACATGGAGGAGATGAATGTGATGAAGACAACTAACAACACCACCAACACTGACTAGCACCACCAGGGACAACAGCTAATCAGGCAGTAGCAATTACTTTCGACGGTAGAGCTAGGCATCATCGTTTCGAATACAGGAGTCGGATTTTATGAGAATGTCAAACCCAAACATATCCGGAACCTCATCCACAGAAGAAATAGAGAAATTTATATTGCGAACGCCAATGCCAAATCAGTCATTCACTTCTGCTATGTGTGTCTGAAAGCTGGCCAGCGGGTTACGAGAATCATTTGCAGCTGCCTGCAGTAACTAGTGTAATGTGTCTAGTCCTATCTTCGGTGCAGACTGAATTCTATCAGTCATGTTTGCAATGTGGCCACCATGCTAGGTGGCTCGCCATTACGGTGCACTGTGAATTGTTGGTATTAGATGGTTGGAGGCAATCGGCAGGAAGCCTTGGACCTAGGTTTCGTGCTAGTTGGCACTCATCAGCAAGGCGTATCTGCAACCTTGAAGGAAGTGATGTCCCTTCTGGCGAGCCACCTAGCATGGTGGCCACATTGCAAACATGACTGATAGAATTCAGTCTGCACCGAAGATAGGACTAGACACATTACACTAGTTACTGACTAGTGTTCAATCAAAAATATCCAATGCAGTCCTACAGGAGGTCAGTCGCGAGCCTGAATAGCTCAGTGGTAACGTCTCTGACTGCAGCACTGGGTGACGCGGGTTCGAATCTCAGAAGGGACATCAGTTCCTTCAAGGTTGCAGATACGCCTTGCTGATGAGTGCCAACTAGCACGAAACGTAGGTCCAAGGCTTCCTGCCGATAGCCTCAGACCATCTAATACCAGCAATACCGTGTACATATTATAAGGTATGTTCGCAAGGGTGAATCAGATCACTGACAATGAAATCATGGAAGCTCATGACAGTGGAAGGTATTTATCGATTGTGCAGAATCATCCAGTCGGTGATACAGCTGTTCAAAATTCAAAATGGTTTTCCATTAGAGAAATTGCTCACATGGTTAACTCGTACGTGCACTGAATACATTTCAACAATCAGCTTCATCAAATCACGCACTTCCACGCAATCAGTCGAATGATACTCAATGTTTGTCTTGTGGTTTTCTCAAAATGGATTGATAAATTACCACTTTGAACTTTCAAGGTTATCACATGATTCAATGGGTCGAGTGGGAAGAGGAAATCAGTGATCACAAATCTAGTTGAATAATGTATTACTTCCGATAATGATGGTGTCACGTAGATGGTGTGTTAGTTTCTGTCACGTTCAATTTGACATGTAGCCAGCCATCCACGTCAAAAGTGTGTTCGAAGTCTGATTTTCAAATGAATCAGGGATGAACAGACGCATTCATCAAAAAAAGATGCATTTTAGCAACTGTGAAAGAATTAGCTAGTCAAAACTGCTCAATATGCCGACTATCCAACATAATCGTGAACCTACAGGTTGAAACCAACAAACTGGCCAGGGAATCATCCAACAAACAGAGGACTTCCATCGAACATGGAGGAGATGAATGTGATGAAGACAACTAACAACACCACCAACACTGACTAGCACCACCAGGGACAACAGCTAATCAGACAGTAGCAATTTCTTTCGACGGTAGAGCTAGGCAACCTCGTTTCGAATACAGGAGTCGGATTTTATGAGAATGTCAAACCCAAACATATCCGGAACCTCATCCACAGAAGAAATAGAGAAATTTATATTGCGAACGCCAATGCCAAATCAGTCATTCACTTCTGCTATGTGTGTCTGAAAGCTGGCCAGCGGGTTACGAGAATCATTTGCAGCTGCCTGCTACAGACTCCTATTAACAACTGTCTACGAATCTACGATGAGTGTTTCGGCAGGGCAGAACACCTGTCGTTAAATAACAGTGAGGCTGCGATAGCCTCCAGCTTCCGTGAAGCAGCCACCAAACAGATCGTAGATTTAACGGCTACATCCCATCCACAAAGTAGGATATCGTGATATTAAGTTCAATACCAGATACAGCAATACTTCGCATCGTTCGTTTGCAAGACACTGATAGAATTTCTTGGATTTGAGACGGAGAAGCAAATAAGAAAAGAACCATTTGTATTTTTCACTTCAGTCAGGGAACTAAGGCTACTAGTTAGAAAAATCACTTATAAAGAAATACATTTGAATCTGGCTGCTCAATTCAGATGAACTTCGAAAATGAAAATTCCTTAATATCCGGATAAGATATTAAAGTTGAAGATGACATTCTTAACGAATCGCAATATGTAAAAAGCATCTCTGCATCCGAAAATCTTCTCCATCTAATCAACGGACGCCTATTCGGCGGTCAATGGCCTGGAAAACGACGTAACTCATCGGTCTCCTCAACGTTTGTCTGAGTCATTCTGATTAGGTACACCATATTCTTGGAGATAAAGCCTCATGATTTCCTGGAATCCTAATTTTGAATTTCGTGTAACCGGCCATCTGATAAGCCCTATGAAGACATAGAAGACAGTTGTTAATGGAAGTCTGGAGCTGGCAGCTGCAAATGATTCTCGTAACCCGCTGGCCAGCTTTCAGACACACATAGCAGAAGTGAATGACTGATTTGGCATTGGCGTTCGCAATATAAATTTCTCTATTTCTTCTGTGGATGAGGTTCCGGATATGTTTGGGTTTGACATTCTCATAAAATCCGACTCCTGTATTCGAAACGAGGTTGCCTAGCTCTACCGTCGAAAGAAATTGCTACTGTCTGATTAGCTGTTGTCCCTGGTGGTGCTAGTCAGTGTTGGTGGTGTTGTTAGTTGTCTTCATCACATTCATCTCCTCCATGTCCGATGAAAGTCCTGTGTTTGTTGTATGATTCCCTGGCCAGTATGTTGGTTTCAACCTGTAGGTTCACGATTATGTTGGATAGTCGGCATATTGAGCAGTTTTGACTAGCTAATTCTTTCACAGTTGCTAAAATGCATCTTTTTTTGATGAATGCGTCTGTTCATCCCTGATTCATTTGAAAATCAGACTTCGAACACACTTTTGACGTGGATGGCTGGCTACATGTCAAATTGAACGTGACAGAAACTAACACACCATCTACGTGACACCATCATTATCGGAAGTAATACATTATTCAACTAGATTTGTGATCACTGATTTCCTCTTCCCACTCGACCCATTGAATCATGTGATAACCTTGAAAGTTCAAAGTGGTAATTTATCAATCCATTTCGAGAAAACCACAAGACAAACATTGAGTATCATTCGACTGATTGCGTGGAAGTGCGTGATTTGATGAAGCTGATTGTTGAAATGTATTCAGTGCACGTACGAGTTAACCATGTGAGCAATTTCTCTAATGGAAAACCATTTTGAATTTTGAACAGCTGTATCACCGACTGGATGATTCTGCACAATCGATAAATACCTTCCACTGTCATGAGCTTCCATGATTTCATTGTCAGTGATCTGATTCACCCTTGCGAACATACCTTATAATATGTACACGGTATTGCTGGTATTAGATGGTCTGAGGCTATCGGCAGGAAGCCTTGGACCTACGTTTCGTGCTAGTTGGCACTCATCAGCAAGGCGTATCTGCAACCTTGAAGGAACTGATGTCCCTTCTGAGATTCGAACCCGCGTCACCCAGTGCTGCAGTCAGAGACGTTACCACTGAGCTATTCAGGCTCGCGACTGACCTCCTGTAGGACTGTATTGGATATTTTTGATTGAACACTAGTCAGTAACTAGTGTAATGTGTCTAGTCCTATCTTCGGTGCAGACTGAATTCTATCAGTCATGTTTGCAATGTGGCCACCATGCTAGGTGGCTCGCCAGAAGGGACATCACTTCCTTCAAGGTTGCAGATACGCCTTGCTGATGAGTGCCAACTAGCACGAAACCTAGGTCCAAGGCTTCCTGCCGATTGCCTCCAACCATCTAATACCAACAATTCACAGTGCACCGTAATGGCGAGGCACCTAGCATGGTGGCCACATTGCAAACATGACTGATAGAATTCAGTCTGCACCGAAGATAGGACTAGACACATTACACTAGTTACTGACTAGTGTTCAATCAAAAATATCCAATGCAGTCCTACAGGAGGTCAGTCGCGAGCCTGAATAGCTCAGTGGTAACGTCTCTGACTGCAGCACTGGGTGACGCGGGTTCGAATCTCAGAAGGGACATCAGTTCCTTCAAGGTTGCAGATACGCCTTGCTGATGAGTGCCAACTAGCACGAAACGTAGGTCCAAGGCTTCCTGCCGATAGCCTCCAACCATCTAATACCAACAATTCACAGTGCACCGTAATGGCGAGCCACCTAGCATGGTGGCCACATTGCAAACATGACTGATAGAATTCAGTCTGCACCGAAGATAGGACTAGACACATTACACTAGTTACTGACTAGTGTTTATTCAAAAAAAACAAGGTATTGCATAAATCATCTATAGATAGGATTGCACTGTGAACCATGAATTCATGAAACTGTATGCTACTTAATGATTGAGATGTGTTGTTGCATTGCTGTGATGCTTGCAGTCCGTCTGGCTGGCTGACTGTCTTATGTAGCATGATTGTCCAGCATGCGCGATGTCATTGAAATAGCAGAATGATTATTCTTCGATCATTTGGAGCCAAACTCTTCGGTTGTGTACTGCGTTTGACCATTCCCGCCTCAAAAACCGGCAGTTCAGATGAACTAAATGATGACATCTACCTGAAACTGTCGAATTTGCTGGAAAACGCGAGCACCTGAATGAGATATCAACACAGTTTCACCGTCCCTAACTGAGGTTTAATTGTACACTTATCATAACATTGTACTCGAACTCATGCAGCCACGTAAGAGCTTACGGCGAGTTGATAGCTGAATTCGTGGCCACTAGTGGTGTCCGTTAGTAATGCTCACTCTTCTTATTTCTTTTCAATTTCATCTTGCATGTGCTGATGGAATTATCCGTGAGTGATTCAAGCGACTCAGAGTTTTACTTGTAACCAACGAATAGTCTCCTAGACTCAGAATATGCAGATGATAGAGTCCTTCCTTTTAGGTGAGAACACTGACAATATGCTGAGTCTTCTGAACACTTTGAGCAGCAATCTTCGAATATTTGGTATGCTATTCGCTCTCGCCAAATGTTAGATGATGCCATAGTACTGGATCACAATGACTCCTACCTCAAATATAGGGAGTCAAGTGGTAAAGCGCGTTGACTACATCATTTATTTCGGAAGTTGCATCAGCTCCTCTAGGTTGATCACCGATGAAATCCCGGCCCGAATACGAAACGCTAGCTGGCTGTCGATCAAAGAGCTTGTACAGGGATCTCTGGCAGTCCACTCGTCCACGTTTATAGCTGTGAGACCTGACCGCTTGAAGTGAAGGACTTAAAAAGACTGTCGAGTTGCCTTTGATCATAACTGTCAGCGTCCCATCTTCCGAGTGTTATTGGTATAACAGGTTGATCAATCTTGAGTTTAGTCATCGGTAGAGTAATGGTTAACGAGGTGAAGTCAGGAGATGAATTAGGAAACTTACATCGATTTAGGTGGTTAGGAAATGTGTTACGTATGCCTGACGATCGCCTCCTTCAACAGCGGACGATGTTAGCTGACATAGAATCAGGTTGGGAAATAGCCAGTGGTGATCAAAAGTAACGTGGCATCATCAATCAACGGAATCTTTGGCAGGTATTTCAAGTCACGTGGGATGGTGTAGACTTCATTTTTGGGATGCTCAGGACGGTATAAAGCCTTGTCTAACTAGTAGCCTTAGATGCTTGCATCGTTGGAATACTCCTCGAATATCACGACAGTTAATCGACAAAGGCTGTTGTCATCCTATCAGTTCCCAGCAGTCAGACAATATATATTTCTTGCAGTTCCACAGCATATGAATCATCAGCACGATAGCTGTTCCGTCTCAGTACATGATTGTCTAGAGAATGCATTGTTATATGCTCACAAGGAAACCTGAAGATTCTGCGTTTAACCTTTTGTCCGCTCATCAGTGTCTACTTTCAAAAATGTTTCAAACACTCAAACAGTCCATCATGCTTTTCAATGACGACTGAATGAATGTCAAATTCTCGTGAAATCCACCTTCCAAGTGTAACAGTCACTTCTCGTATACCTCAATATCGTTCACAGTGTATTTAGTCCTTTAATGTGAAACTGAAATGATGTGATTCATAGTAGAGACTCATTTCAACAACGAATTTATTGTCAAGCTTCACAATCGCATCTGATGTGGTGTGCAGGAAACTGTGTCCGTTGACTGAATCCAGTCTTTACCTGTGAAAACATGAAATGACGATTTTTAGTAATGTTTGTTACGTCATAGTCATACTTGAGAGTAAAGTGGCGAGACAAATAATGCAACACTTAGACCAATCCATAGGATGTTTATAAGTTGGAAGCGGTGTGAGATAATCGGATAAGTGGGCGGATATAAGTAACTGAAAAACGCAAATAACGTCGCGTTAAATCTGATGACACATAATCCCACGTTGGAAAACCAATTTCATTTAGAATGGTAAGTCTCCATCGCTTACTCTTCGTTTCTGTATAGCCTGCCACAAATAACTTCAGTACTTCAACTTTATTCCATCATAAAGCATGCTTGTGTCTGACTGCATTGTGGATTACGGCCAGAATTCTGCATGGACATTCTGTTTGTGTATAGAAGTATAAGTGTTTGTGTAGAATTTAGAACTTCAGATTTCACAGCCTCAATATTTCGCATTCACACTGACTTTTATCACCAAAACACTTTCGCTAAGTTGAAGTGAAAGAATGGATTTCATATAGTGGGTGATACGTCAACGTCACTTTGTTTAGACACTAAGTGATTTATTTCTCGACATGCGATAATTTTTTGAAGTAATACTGAATTATTATGTTAATAAGTATATGTTGACTTGAAAAGTGAATTTGTGATCAGATGGTTCAAAATGTATAGCTCATATACATCACATTTTTCAGATAATCTCCGTCTTCTAATAACGCTATCAAAATAAATATATGTACAAAACTTTCTTCGAATTTCACTTTTCTATTCAGGTGACCTTCAATTGGGAACAATTCTCTTATTAAGTCCATTAGGAATAAATGTGGAAAAGTCAGTAAAAACAATATCATTTTGTTTTTCATTCATTAGTAAATACAAAAAACTCCATTAAAACCATTCTCATATATTCAAGCAGCTCTTAATTTTTCGAGGGATTTCCCGAAAGTTAACTGTTGTTTGCGCAGAATTCAAAGAACTTATTCAAATATCCGACTTCCACTATTTCATTTTTATTATTTTCAAATAACATCTTTGTCAGGGAACAAACTGAATCCGATAAAACAAAAGCTTGATCATGATTCCCTAATACTAAATTCAGCGATTATTGCAACAATCAAATTTTGTGTAGGACTCATTTGTACCAGTGATGACACACGTTATCACGGAAATGCTGAATTTTCCGATGAAGAGTGAAATGCATTCCTACACTGATCCCAACTGACGTTGTTTATCTACAGCTTTGCAAGAGAAGAATGTTCCTCTCTTGTTTGAGATATCTGAAGTCTTAAAGCAAACAACGTATACTCTAGTACTTCCTAACACTCATCAGTGTGGCGTATCTGCGACCCTGATGAAACTTACATCTTATTTCAGGTTTCATTCGCATTACTCAGTGTTGTAGCCAGAGACGTTACCATTCAACTATTTGTTATCACGGTTCATCTGCTATAGTAGAGAGTGCAGAAGGAAAGGCATTTTGTAAGGAGGTGAGTGGGATGAAGTATAGTGATGCCATCAGAAGAACAGTGGTCCTCTTTCAATTTCGTAATTAGCCATCATCTTGTCTCCCACTTGTTTCACCACAGCGAGGTAGGTTGACAAGTCATACTAGACCATTTATTAAGTGCAATGGAAAATTGGCAGCGTTAAGTTGATCAGTTGACAGCCACTGGCGTGGAGTAGACCAGAGAGTATGAAGCAGGTGTGAGACTGGCTGAAGATGACATCACAAAATACAACAAAATTTAGACTTGCTGTTTAAGTACAAATTTCTATTTGGAACCTGCTCAGCTTGGTTGGCTGAGCAGGCAAAATTACTCATTATTTCAATAAATCTGTTAGGCTCAGCTGCTTCAGTTTTAAATTTCGTCGAACGATTTCTTTCTCATTGATATGTAACAATTAAACAAAATGAATCTTCATAGACTGTCACCACTCAAATTTCCATCATGTCAAACATTCTCATCAAACTGTTAGAAAATTCAGTGCGATTTATGCCTTAGGTTATATACTCGTGTGTATAGGATCTCCACTCCCACACTTCAAATTTCGTGTTAACACCAACGATTCAATATTGTCTGTCTAGTAAGATACTCAAGACAGTTCCAGGCATACTATAAATGTTGCTGATCCACGAAACGTGTTCTCGATATCAATGGGAAGACAAGGTGGATTCAAAACTTGATGGCATGAGTGAAAATGAGTTTTGTCTATTTCGAGATAACTCTGAAATTATATCTACCTTATGTCACTTCAACTAGTATGATAACTAATGGTTGACATCAAGTTGAGGACTTCAGTCAAATTCTGCTCACTAGAAAAGTCTTTTCTTCGAAAAACAACGTTTGTCAATATAACTCAGATGAGATATCATATGAAAAGGATAACATCGAAAATGCAGACAGTCGTGTGGAGACACCTTACTATGAGTCAGTATTCGGTAACTATGAGGTAATATTCAGCAAAATTGAAGTGCATTCACTACACTTTGAAAACTACCATACAAGAATAACGTCAAGTTCCTGGAACTTCATGTATCATTGTATCCATAGACGTAGCGGATTCGGTCAATTTGCATGTAAAAACTCACTTTGAATAAAATTGTTTTATTCTGATTATCGTGGTAAGAATGTCTAGTGAAATAATTCAGTTTGTTCAATAGCCCTTACAAGGAGTTTGATGTCGAAAACTTCTCCAAGTTCTCCACTTTTGACTGAATGGCTATAATGACCAGCACTACACTATATCTCAGTTTACATTGTCACCTCTTCTCTGCATCTACTCAGAGAGTATTTCAGTCTTGATATTACTATTCGTGAAGCAGTAGGACATTGAATCCGTGGTTGAATTTCATACACTGTTAGTCTATTTATTTGATGCATTGTGCATTGACAATGACACTCACACTGACGCTGTCGGCGTGTCAACACAGATATACGCACACACGAATTCACCTGCATTATAATAATAGTGAAGCTTGACTCCAGCTTCACCCGAAAACAAAGTTCATTCCCTGCCTACAAATCACTCCACCACTTGTTTCACACACACTCACACAACACATGTAATGCACTCATTCGTACTTCTGACAGTTTAGATATTGGAAAATGAAAGTTGACGGAAATGTTCAGCCTTTGGTGATGTGTTGGTGCCTTCTTGTACGGACGCTTCAACGATATCTGGCTATGAAAGTGAAGTAATTTTGTTGGATGGTGACTAGCAGTGTAATCGAAACGACAATGCATATTTAGCCTTATTTGGGACTTGTCGTCTGGATTTAACAGTATGTGGTACTGAGGCAAGTGAGTCTCAGACTCAGAACCCATCGTTTCAAGCGTCAAAGCGTTATCCACTACAACACTCAGGTCACAAGAACCATGGAAATGGCATTAGACACATCGCGTATTCCACAGCTAGTTTCCATCCATCAAATTGAGGTGAAATAATGGATATGAATGTGTTAGATAAATTTTGAAACTATATCTTATAAATGCCTATAGAGAAAGAGTAATTTGAGCAATCATCTACAAATTCGATTTTGTTTCTAAATATCATCACTGTTTTGTGTTCAAAACATTCGCCTAATTCTTGCAAATTCAATTATTACTGAATTATGGTTTATCACACAAACATAAACAAACTGAGTTTAGTCAATTTCTGATTGGTTAGTGGAAATAACCAATGAATGGAATAGTGTCATGTGTAAATGGTATAAATAGTCGAACAAAATATGCTATCAGCATCAAGCTAGTTGGTGACTAATCAGCACACATTGCGGGTGAGTTCCAGTGGTATAATTTTGTTTATGATGTGCTGTTTAATATGTAACTGACGTTTGGGAATGATTCGCATTCTCGTTACCGAAGCACACCATATATGTATGAACGTTGCTGAGATTGTGACTGTAGAGTCTCTTCTAAACTGGCTCAAGCCTCTTATCAGCCAATTCGTAACTTACAATTAATCATATCCAATATTAGGCAGAGTAGAACACACCCTTAGTAATCTGCACATGCGTTGTGGATTGTAGAACAGAATAGATTAAGTCAATTACAAAGTTCTCTGGTTATTATCCTTGTAATTTAAAGTTCTTTCTGTGCATTGAAGGATCCTTTTTGATCAGTCTGTTTCACAAATGTTTGTCATTGCATCAAATACATGATAGTTACTTCAAAATAGTTATGAAGTACTTATACTCTAGAAACGTGTCATTTATTCAATTGATTTGGTATTCTTTAGACAAAGTAATTACGAAACTTGGATATTTTTGTCTGTCTAGTGAAGATACCAGAAAGACTGTTGATCAGTTTTGTGCTGACTGATATTCTCCAGTTTAAATTCTCCAGTTCTCTGTTTTGAGATCACGTCGATCTAGTTGGCTAGCTGTCAGGGACGACTGGTTGATATTTGTCTCTGTGGGTGTGTGTGTGGCAACCAACTACTCACCTCAATCGGTAAGTAGTATACGTCATCATGCATATGTTATTGCTTTTCTGGTTACTATCAATCCTACCTAGAGAGTCACATATCACACTGTGAATTATTTTGTTTTCACAAAGAGATTGTGGTGAAATTACTTCTCATTGAACTTTGTTAAAGTGACTTGAAAATTTCACTTATTCTACAGTCAAGTTGATCAGCATGTGACAGGTCATCTACATACTTCTTTTCCAAATGTTACGTAGCCTGAAACATGCACTACGAATTAGATTCACAAATTCTATCGTTACATGGATTCTTATTGAAAAGGTTACTTGTATGCCAGGATATCGCTCGAGTACGAAGCTAAATGGAAATAAGCGTGGGTCTCACAATGAAATGCAGCAAATGACGTAAGTTGAAGCATATAGTGTGACTTGAGTGCATTGACGTGCGTTAAAAGATATTCCGGGAATCGGAGTAGGTGTGAGATAATCGTCTTAATTGATACTATGCTGAGGGTGGCTCCAGCAAGTATGACAAAGTTGAGACATGCTGTTGAAACCGTATGCTCCACGTGGAACTCGAATGAACAGAGAAAGTCATTCACTTTCATTCATTTCAAATTACATAGAAATTGAATGTCATCATTTTCTTTTTTTATTGTACATTTTTAGTAAAATGGTGTCCCAGAGGGCAAAATTGAACCTCATCATACTCGTCAGTCTGTGCATATTCAATATTATGAAGATTGAATCACTAAAACGAAGACTTCCAATGACAGTTGATGAAGAAGGTAATTTAAATTTTTTCTATATATTTAAGTGAGTAAATCAAATATGATTTCATGCAAACTCTGCTTTCGGACAAATCACTTCTTGGAAGTCATTGTACTTCTCACTTTTGACTGACTACCTGGACTGACCTACTGCTAGATGAACTTACTTGAAATTCCAGTGACAATTTCTGACCACTGTGAGTGCGTATACTCACCGATGATGAGAGTGGATAGCGGTGGTGTCGTATATTGCGACTATGAATAAGTAAGAATTCATAGGCCAATTCATAGGTCCAAATGAATGAACAGCCAGTGAGATCATCTCGTCAACTGGACGATTCTGAATGCATTCCAAATGGTGTGATGTGTGCGTACTGCTGAGGAGTCTGAAAATACGACCAAGTGGATGTCACGTAATTCGGGTTTTCCAACGGTTCTCTAACTGATGTCAATCAACGATCCATATTGTGCATTCTGAAGATGTGAGAATGTATCTAGTTATTCATTATGTTGCTTTGTTCGATCAACAGCTACCTGATAATTCCATGCATCACGGGTTTCGTTGTGCCTCTTCACTGCTTCAATGCTGATTTTTCTGTTTTGTATCTTCAGCAGTAAGCTGTTGAAGTTGTGATGCATCTTCCATTGTTAATTCATACCTAATGGACAATCCAACTGACTTAGTATCAAACTCCCAGACACTAACATTGATTGATTAAAGTATGTTTCATGCATACTGGTCAACCATTCAACTCTTACTCTCTCGTATGAGGTGAAGACAATCTGAGTCAGTCAATCCATATACTCCGAATATCTTTTTATTTCAACTTCAGAAAGCTTCTTACTACAGTGCTGCGATTTCGTCAAAAACGTCTTCTACTGCACGCGGATAAAAAGAAACACCTTTATTTCGTCAGTATCTTGTCGACCTGGACAGTAGAAGCATTTAGTAGGAAATACTCACCATCCGGAGATTGAAGAGAAAATAACACAAAGCTCAGTGGATATGATTTCATCCTCTCAAGTTCAACGAACATATTGATTCATATAAATATACAGTTCCTTTGATATTGAAATACTTCCACATGGGTTCGAATTTTTATCTGATTAAGCACTACTCAACGGAGCCAAACTATTAGGGGACAGCTGACTGTTCAGCACTCAGTTTTGCTTTCCAATTCTTCTCTAACTGATGTACATCCTTGATCGAACGTGATACTTTAATTCACTCAAGAAAGAAGTAATAAATACAAATTAGTCAGAGTTATAATTTATCGATCAGTCGCATTGTAGGTTAGTGAGAATCATTTTTAGAAGGATAAATATACCTCAGCTGAAATTTATGACCACATCAAATACGTAACGGGAGTGGAACTGGAATTTCTCCAATTTCTTAAGTTATTTGAACAGTCAGGTGTTGGAATTCAGTGATTTGATTATCTTCACGTTTGATGCCTAAAGGACTTCGGTTGTAAATTTCTGTCCAAAGTTCTTTTGAGAAAGCATAGACAGAAGTATTCAGCAAATTCAACATGGAACCAGTTCCTCACCAGTGATTTTCTCTAGTAGGTACGCTATCTGTTGCAAATCGGAAAGACTGAGGATTGATGATGCCTCGCTATTCATATGTTTTAATTTCCTTCGTGCTGTTATATCTCTGAAGTGATCTTCTCCAAAAGAGTTTGACTAGTCTATATTCAACATTACTTCCCACTATTTAATATTTTCTCAGTACTGTAAACCTTAAGATAAAAATGACGTTTTCCAATGGCACTGTTTATTCAATTTGTATGATGCTTACATGTTCATGGGATAGTCATGCATTAACAGACTTCGACTGACATAAAATGGATGGCAATTTAGCTTGGAATCAAATTCTGAATTAGTTCCAGATATGAATTAATGACTTACAAATTATCATTACTGATGTCTGCCGAGTGAATTTCAAAACTCAAATTTTTATGAGGTAATCATAATTATTTCACTTCAATAATGAAATAAGTCTACCTGTTGGGATTTCAAACCCTTCCCGCAAAACTTTCAAAATATTATTTTGTTTTTGTTTTCAGGAGTCATGACTGTTGATTTCAAAGGGGTCTACTTTAGTTTCAGGGAAAACATGACAGCAACAATTAAAGGTACTAAATGTACATGGATGGTTGATTTCTCACAACCAACTACAGATGAGCTAACATCTAGAAAAGGAAAGCGTCGAGGTATTCTGTGAGTCTTCTTTTACCAGTGACTATGTTGTGTTCTGAAACTGTATAATGAAAATTACACTTAAATTATTTGATAATGATAGCATAAATATGCTCATCTTATTCACAACAATACTACGTGCATTTTCTAAAAAAGAGCCTTCTCTTCCATGGAAAACTGAGGCCTCTTTGTGTCGCTACTGCCTTGTCTGTACAGTATGTAATAGACGGTTTGTTCTTAGTTTCATCATATATTATGTAGTGATCGTGAGCAAATTTTGAACAATATGCGATTATAATAATAATAACAGCAAGGGCAGTAGTGATGGAATTAATTGTATTAATTTAATTTTATTAATTTACTCGGTTATGCAGAGCTAGCTATACTTGGTGGAAAACAACATACTCTTTCGATTTGAGAACACCACCCTTCATTACTAACGGGAACTGGTGTGCCTCAAGGTGCTCTACTTTCCTGATTTCTATCTTCGTTCTGAATGATCTTCCGTATTCTGCCGAGAGAAATTCCGTTCATTATGCCAATGTTCTGACGACCTCCATCTCAATATCCTCTGCATATGAATACGTTCCTACCTGAGATCAACAAATTGTCTCACTCAAAATGGCTTGAAACTAAAGCCATCTAAATGCCATGCAGTTTGTTGATTTCGGTTTCAGATGTGAACTGGACTTGGGCGGACGGATTGTTTTAATATTGACGGTAGTGTGTAACAGAGTGAAACGAATACCTTCCATATTGGCATCTGTTTCTCTTCGAATCTCTGTTTGTTGTCTCATGTGGATTTCTGAGGAAAAGTTTCGCTTTACTTATTACGTAAGGCAGTTGAAACATTCCGCTGGTCTTGGTCATTTTCTTCCCTTAGAATTTATTAATTCATGTATTTCGCCAATTCTTCTTCATTGTTCACCCCACTTATTCTTCTTTGGACATCTCGAAATCATACCGAATCATATCACGTAGAACATTGTCGTCTGTAAGTGGGGTTGTTGGTGTGCTGAATTCGACTTCGTCAACTGAGATTACTGTTAATTGGCATTTGAATTCTTGCAAGTAGTTTGCTAAATTTATCTCGACTTGCATTCATGAAATTTTACTTGAATCCTTACGAAGATGAAACTAGCAGAATCTGCATAAGAAATTATGCTCTTGTGAGCAGGGGGATGTAAAACCTCAACGAATCTATAGTTAGCACTGGATTTTGTGAAGAGAGAAATGTCCGAAACGGACTTACGAAATGTTTAGTCAGTAGGTGAATTTCGAAATCCTCTTTAGGTGGCTCCACGATAATAGGCTCTCACTTACTCCAAACATACCTAACTCGCCAGGACAAATCAGGTTACCAATGGGTGGTAGCCTGGAGCGTGGTATCACTCGACGACCTCTACTGCGCCTGTCCTGTCCATCTCCTTTCCGTTGGACACATTTGTTTGGCGACAGGTCTTTTCCTTATGCTAGCCGTATTCACTTCGGTTCAAGATAAACACCACTAGAATTAACACTTTATCATCAGACGCTTACACACTTGCTTCTGATGCTAGAGGTATTACACCATTATTATACAATCCATTATTGAACATTGTATTTATCGCAACTGATTCTGATGTGTATTCATGACTTGATTGTTACATTTCTTTTCCACCCACTTCCTCCAGGTGGTGTGACGATTGGAATGAAAAAGACGTAATTAGCCGTCCGGCTAAGGACGAAATGGACACAGAAGAGGGAATCAGTCAAGAATAGAGTGTGGATGTGCAAGACTATATTGCATCTTCAGCAAATTTGGCAAAATTACACTCCATACTCATTGGGAAACTGAAAACTGCTTTCACCTGTGTTTATTCAAATGCTTAGCTTAGATGTTACTAAATCTAATACGCTTCACTTTCTGAATGCTCAGTATTCTTCTTCCTCTTTCTGTAGATTAGTTATTCTCCAATAAATGCATATTCATAAACTCCTTTCGTGTTTTTAACAAATGTGAAGTGTTCATTTATGATGAGATAGTGAGTGAATAATTGATATCACTGTGCACTGTGTCGCTGGTTTTGAGTTGTCTTTTGTCACGAACTGAAATTCACAATAAGAAACCGCTGAAAATCAGGAAGAACGCGAAATCCCCATTTTACTTTGTGATAGCATACACAATTTGTGGCAGCTAAATTCGATGTTGCCGAATTTCCAGAATAGTCCCAACGCATACATGTCAGTGGAAACAAAACACAAATCTACGTGAAGAAGCTCTTCTCGGTGAATGTATTTCATCGTAAACCTAAACAATCATATCTATATACAATCTATACAATAGGCCATTTAGGCACTATGGTGGGAAATCAATTACTCGTGAATTCCACCTTTCTTCCACCTGCTTTCTTATCGTGGTGAGTGCGGACTGATGATCCTCACTAAACAACAATGAAGCAGCTGACTGTCTGGTATACCATGTAGTTTCTCTTGTTTCTTTCAGTGATATCAACCTATGCTAAAACATGATATTTTTCTTCATTGGAGAGACATCATGAACCATTATAATGACAATCTGTTTATTTCAAGCAGATATAAGTGTCAATTTTGACAGGATCAACTTCACTTTAAAGTTTTACCTCAAACTAACAGTTGAAGATATCGACTGTACATAGAAGCCTAAATACGCTCCACTTAACGAAGAAGAACTGAACACGAGAAGTGGAGAGAATAGATGTTTACTGTGAGACTTCTTTATTATATAAATTGTGCGACATATGAATCTATAAGACAAACGTTAAATCTAAACCACTCGATGATGTTAATGAAATATGCTCAACGTAGTCTCATGAATACTAAGTACATCTTCGGAAAAGCCTTCTCTTCCGTGGAAAACGTAGGCTCCATTATGTCGCAGTTTTCTTGAGTGTACAGTATTGAACCAGTAGTGTCACATGTAATGACCAGTTTATTTTCAGTCTCATCATAGCTCATGTAGTTTCTGTAAGCAAATTTAAACAAAAGGCGACAATACTAATAATAATAACAAGAGCAGTAGTGACAGAAAAATATTACGATGTGTGTTAACATATTAACTTCATCCTGCATAGCTATTGGAAGCAAAGTTATGTATTGAATTGAGAGTGCTCTGCCACGAGTCTGACAGCAGATGGAATTCCATCATAAATTATGCTGCCGTGGGCAGGAAATTGTGTAGCATCACGCATACGATAGTTACCATGGGTATTGTGCGGAGAAACAATTGTCAGAAAGGAACCTATGGAACCTCTGAATACACACCTAAATTGCAATGTCCTGTAAACTTCAGACAAACAGCTCACCCTTTTCAAGTTGGACTACACTTGAGTGTTGGCCTGATCTGTCGTATCACTCAACGGTGCACGTGACGTGTGCTTGAGTCCATTTCATTCCTCCGGACATACTTGTTGGTTGTCAGGGTTTCGGCTTTTGACTAACCAGAGTTCTTACTGAATGAAGATGACTGTCAAAGAGATTTAACAACTTCTATACAGGATAAGCACACTGCTAAAGACAATATAACTACCATCGAATACACAATTGTTTCAATTCGTCTATTATACAATCCATAATTGAGCATTTCAGTTGATAAAACTGATTCTGATGAGTATGCATGACTTGATTTTCACTTATTCTCTCACTGTCTCTACCTCTAAGTATTTTGAAAGTTGGTATGCCACAAATCATTGGAGTGTGTTTATGCTAAACAAAATTCCAGCCCCAGTGAAGTCAGGTTTCACACTGCACTGATTCAAATGCTCTGCTTAGATGTTAGTCAAGTGAATTCGCTTCATTTTCTGAATATTGTGTATTTTTCTTCCTCTGTCTGTTGATTGCACCTCCTTAAATATATGTATACTCATAAAGACCTTTCGCATTTATGGAATGTTTTGTGCGCTGAGATGGTAACTGAATGATTCATCTCGGTGATGTGTGTGTCGTTCTTGTTGAGGTTGCTTTTGTCTAGAAGAGACATTCACATTATGGAACCAGTATGAAGCAGGAAGAATGTGACATACACATTGTAATGAGTAGTTGAATACACACTTTGTGCGTGTGATAGGGAATTGTGCAATCTAAATTCACACATTCATAAAACAATGAAACATAATCCAGTGTAGTGGCGCTTCTCGGAGGATTCATTCTCCTCCTCATGTGTACAATCACATTTATTCACAATTTTGTTTTCTCATGGAATAGGATAGTAACAGATATGATAAGATGTCAAAATCGTGTTTGTTGATATTAGTCATTGCATAAGTGGAGTAGATTACGTGTATAGAAGTTACGTCATAAATGTGTGAGGCATGATCACGATGCAGAAAGAGATGCAAACATCAAATGATGTCGGTAGGTTATTCTTCACTTTGTAGATAACAGAAATTGTCATTGTGATAATCTCTTACGTGTGCATTAAAATCACTTAATGCAGGTGTAACTCGTACAGACTTCCTTATGAACTGTTATCTTTATTCACTACCTCAGAACCCTCGACCAATACACACACACACACTTCACACGTCTACATCAATCACATTCAAATATCCAAAGGGACAATAGACAAGAAGTCATACTCAAAATCTTTGGGTCCGATGCTGGCTGATATTTTCATGGCAAGTTTGGAAAACGGTCCGCTGAAAGCAACCATCGACAAATCCTTCTTATACAAAAGGTATGTCGATGATACTTTCGTCATCTGCGATCACAATTGTGATCAAAATATTGTTCTTCAAGTTTTCAATAGTTGCCACCCTGCCATCAAATTTACAATCGAAGTAGAAACCAATGAGACAATCTCCTTTCTGGACGTTCGTCTAAGTAAGAAGACCGATGGTACCTTGAACAGATCAGTACACAGAAAACCTACATGGAACGGTCAGTTGACAATCTTCTACAGTTGGGTACCAATAAGTCGCCAGCGAAATTTGATAATATCTCTGGCGACTAGAATCCGAAAAATCTGTAGTCCTGAATCAATAGAGGAAAAGATCGCCCTCTTAAAGAAGACACTGCTCGAGAATGGCTACCTACCCCGTTTTAAAGACAAGGTAACAATGGAGCAATGAGGAGCGCCATTATTGAGCATATACTCAACACTGGTCATTCAATTTGCAAGGAGAAGTCGTTCAAAGTCATCGACAAAGTCAAAAGAAGCCTTCCAATGTCGACAAGCTTCCGTATACTTTGTATTGCTGAAGCCTTAGCGATTTGGATTGAAAAGCCTGAGTTATGCACACAGAAGGAACTTCTCCTCCCCTCCTACTACCGGGGATTTAATTTCAAGTTTATTTGTCATCAACATTTTGTTATGAAATTTTTTGCAATTTTTCGTATAACAATTTTATTAACTAACCCATTCAATCTTTTCACCTATTATCTAGTTTATTTCCATAATTGTCTCCAAACTCCTTCACTAGCATCTAATCTTTCTAAACATGTCTATATTACGTTACCCTACTCACATCTTACCAATCTTCACCCCACTTAGTTACAACTTTGATTATTAGTCACACTTTTTAACTCCTTCATTATTTTGATGAAATAATCAACAAGCCACACTAACTGTTATTTTGATTTTGACAAACCTAATGTACACACACACACACACAAAATAATTGTATATATATTTGCGACTGTACAGCTAAGTGAATGAATTCGCCGAAAAGAGACTCTTCGCTTAACTAATCTGTTCGTATTTCAACGTCTTAATGGGTATATTTCGCGAATACTCATATTCGCAATAGATCCACACTACACCACATACATCTTTTCGAAACATTCAATTTATTTAATAGAGGAATTTTCTGTTTATTTGACGTTCGATGTTGTCACCAACCATCTGCACAAGACAGCATCACTGCAAACTAGGTTGATCTCGAAATCTGTTTCATGGTTCATTAAGATTATCTAAAAATGAATTTTTATACTTGCACCAGGCAATTTTTAAATTACAAAAATTCATACAGTGCGATATAATTCATAGTATCCATCAAATGAATGTAATTTACCAATGGAAACCAGCCTCTCATGTAACTGAAAGCCGTTAAACATGTATTTCTTCACTTAAAATAAAACTCGAACCAACTGATGCAGCGGAGGATTCTTTTCAACAATGAATTATTCATCAAGCTCTACAATTGTATATGATGTGCGTTCGAAAAAAGCGTGTTCGTTGGAGGAAGTCATTCATACATGTTAGTACATTAGTAAACATTAAAACAAATGATTACAATGTCATAATCATAGTTCATTGTAAAGCGGTGAAAAAACTAATGTCACAAACAGAACAATTCATATAATGTAATGTGGTTGGAATGGGTGTGAGATTGTGGGATTAATAGACGAATAGATTGAAGATCGAATTTTCGGTGAACATTGTGTGAGATTGGATAACAAAGAATTTAACGTTAACAGGTAATGACCATCAGTTTAGTATCACTTAACCTCTGCTTCGACAATTTTTTCATTCTTGCAAATTCTTCTTTATTGCACTCTCACTTCCAAGTTTATCTTCACATGTCTGTTGAGGAAGAACGTGATCATGTTTTCAAGAGCATTTGGAGTCATGTGGAAAGCGAGTCATGTGCCATGAAGACGTAAGTTGAGTACTGCTTCCGCCAACAGGCACCAGGAATCCTGTTCGGTACGATGTGAAATCATATTGTCTGACTGCAAACACCTCAAACTCTTTACTCACCGTTCAACCTGTCTTGCACCCAATCAGGTGGGAATGGAATTAGTTACAAATGATTATTCACTCACACAGCTAAGTACGAAAACTCGATGACACTCTTATTGTCTCATATGTGTTCTGAGCAACAGAGATGGTGCTAAGCGTTTAAATTATACCTTATTATGTAACTAGCATCCAGCAACCCATATGTTGTTTAGGATTGCAGATTTCAACGTAATACAGTTATCGAACTGTACTTTTGGTAGGGGATCTATGGTGGCTAATTCATCAACTTGTCAATACAACATTATACAGAATTTGAAGTGATCAGAAGATGCTTCACTTCAGCCATCGACATTGGGATAACTTCTGTGTATTGACAGATGTTATATGTTGTTTCCAGTGGAGGAGAGTTCGTTAATAAAGATTCTTTGACATACGATATCATACAGCATTCGAACGAGTTTTTGTTGGTGTAGACAAACAACATTGTGTCAAGCGTGACTCACTTTCACACTTACCAATGGTAGATTTTGCGTCCATTGAAACAAATCATACAGTTTTTTACGTACTGCCTAATAAATTCACCAGGGTTATTATAATGCTTCATAGCTTCTCTTATATACCTCAATTCCGGTCTTAGATTTTCTTTGCAACTACTTAATTGTTGTCCCCTATTACTTACACATTTCACGAATCCTATTTTTTCTTCTCTATCTGATTGTAAATTATCTTATATACTTTCTAGTTCATAACAATTTGTTGGTCTAGATTTTCAGTGATTTCTGTGAAACTTTTATAATGCTTATTTAGATTACTCATGAGTAGGTGAATTCTAAAAATGAAATATAGGACTAATACGGTAGTGATAGTGATAATAATAATAGTAATGACGAATGCATGTCAAACATGCACAGGATAATGACAACACCAACGATGGGGAATTTTAATCATCAGTAGTACTTCTATCTAAAGAAAGAAACTTGGAAACCAATTTGGCGAGAATTCTAGAAAATGCAGAAATGAAAGTGGCATTGAAACATACAACCTCAAGGATAGACAAGCTTTATCGGTTAAAAGACCCCGTGAAGACAATGAAACAAACCAATTTGCCTTATCGAATACCATGCTAAATGATTGTCAGGTCAAATACATAGTTAAAAGTAGAAAAACAGGGGGGTTAGGAGAGAGAAATTTTTAATTCGTTCAGCGTCTTC
Source organism: Trichobilharzia szidati (assembly GCA_944472155.2). Taxonomy (NCBI): domain Eukaryota; kingdom Metazoa; phylum Platyhelminthes; class Trematoda; order Strigeidida; family Schistosomatidae; genus Trichobilharzia; species Trichobilharzia szidati. The sequence continues at coordinate 137,085,011 of OX235273.1, read as the reverse complement.
ATATCCTCTCGATTCACACCGATTTTCTGACGGATAAAGTAGTCAGTCAGAATGAGGAATATCATCGGTCATGGTAGGGAGTCTACCTTGTCTTAGGCATTACCATTTATCTGTGGAATGAGCGAAACACGATAACTATTGAAGGAAAACACTCATATGGGCAGAGTAACTGACATGGATCGAGAAGTGATATCAGTAAGAGAACCGTTGAGAAACGAGAATTACGGCATAATGACCCATTCGTATTCTCAGGCTTTCCAGTTGTTTGCGCCATCACTCCATTAGGAATGGAACCAGAAAATTCCAGGTGCCGAGTTGATCTAACTGTCTGTTCATTCACTAGGACAGAATCCAGTGGCATGTGCATTCTTACTTTTGAAAATCCGCAATTTGTAGCACCACCCTTATTCAGTCTCATCATTGGTTAGTGTATATATTCTCACAGTGTTGACGAGTTTTCACTGGAATTCCAAGTAACCTCACTCTGCGGAAATTCAGTCAGTCAGTCATCAGTGAGGAGTAATTTGAAATGAATAGCAGTGAGTGAGTATTTCTATTTCATTGGATTCACAGTGGAACATATGGATTCAAGAGCATATCTCAATTATTCCCCTGGTCATGCGATTACCCATAATCTCACATGTTCAAATTCTCAAAAGGTTCTCCCTGACATCGTGAAAACCACGAAATACTCTACTCATTTTCACTCGAGCGATTTAATGTAACGCGAGTAACCAAATCAATGCAGGATCAGGCAGAAATCATGAGAGTATGGTTATGCTAAACAAAATTCGAGCTGCAGCGAAGTCAAGCTTCACACTGCACTGATTCAATTGCTCTGCTTAGATGTTAGTTGATTGAATACACTTCATTTTCTGAATATTATGTATTTGTCTTCCTCTGCCTGTAGATTAGATCTCCTCCAATATGTGTATACTCATAAAGACCTTTCGCATTTACGGAATGTTTTGTGCTTTGAGATGGTAAGTGAATGATTCATCTCGGGGACGCGTGTGTGGTTCTTGTAGACTTTGCGTCGTCAAGAACAGACACTCACATTATGGAACCAAAATGAAGCCGGCAGAATGTGACATACACATTGTAATGAGCAGTTGAATGCATATTTTGTGAGTGTGATAGGGAAATGCGTAATCTCCATTCACACATTCATAAAACAATGAAACATAATCCAGAGTAGTGGCGCTTCTTGGTGGATTCACTTTCCTCCTCACTTGTACATTCACATTTATTCACAATATTTTTTCCCATGAAAGAGGTTAGTAATAGATGTCATGAGATATCACAATCGTATTTGTTGATATTAGCCATTGCATAAGAAGAGTTGATTACGTGTATTGGAGTTACGTATTAAACGTGTGAGGCATGATCACGATGCAGAAAGATATGCAAACATCAAATGATGTGACAGTGAATTGTCCAGTAATGAAATAAAGTGAAAAGCAAAAAAACAAAGAAACAGACGATACGGTTATTGCCATTATAGTAGAAGTGGTCGAAAAAATTCTCCAACGGAGTGGATAAAGCCATAGTAAAGCAAAGGAAGCGAAAGCAAATCGACTTCAGTAGGTTATTCTTCACTTTGTAGATAACAGATATTGTCATTGTGATAATCTCTTAGGTGTGCATTAAAATAACGTGATGCAGGTGTAACTCGTATAGACTTCCTTATGAACTGGTGTCTTAATCAACCACCTCAGAATCGTCGACCAGTCCACGCACACACATTTCACACGTCTACATCAATCACATTCAATACCTTAATGAACAGCACACAAGAAAGCACTTTTGAAAACAATACTCAGATTCGCAATAGATCCACACTACACCACATGCATCTTTTCGAAACCTACAATTTAATTAATGGAGGACTTTCCTGTTTATTTGACGATCGTTGTTGTCACCAACCAGATGCACAAGGCAGCATCACTGCAAACTAGGTTGATCTCGAAATCTGTTTCATGGTTCATTAAGATTATCTAAAAATGAAATTTTATACTTGCACCAGGCAATTTTTAAATTACAAAAATTCATGCAGTGCGATATATTTCATAGTACCCATCAAATCTATATAATTTCCTTACGGAAATCAGCCTCTCATGAACTTGAAAACCGTTTAACATGTATTTCTTCACTTAAAAGAAAACTGAAACCAAGTGATTCAGCGGAGGACTCTTTTCAACAACGAATTATTCATCAAGCTTTACAATTGTTGATTATGTGTGTTCGAAGATAGCGTGTTCGTTGGGGGAATTCTCTCATATGTGTCAATACAGTAGTAGTCATTACAACAAATGATTGTGATGTCATAATCCCAGTGCATTGTAAAGCGGCAAAACAACTAATGTCTAATATAGAACAATTCATATAATGTAATATGGTTGGAATGGGTGTGAGATTGTGAGATTAATAGACGAATAGATTGAAGATCGAATTTTCGGTGAACATTGTGTGAGATTGGATAACAAAAAAATTAAACGTTAACAGGTTATGACCATCATTTTATCATCACATAACCTCTGCTTTTACAATTTTTTCATTCTTGCAAATCATTCTTTATTGCACTCTCACTTCCAAGTTTGTCTCCCCTTGTGTGATCAGAAAGAACGTAATCATGTTGTCAAGGGCATTCAGAGTTGTGTGGACAGCGAGTCCTGTGCCATGAAGAAGAGAGTTGAGTACTGCTTCCATCAACAGGCACCAGTAATCCTTTTCCGTACGGTCTGAAAGCATATTGTCTGACTGCAAACACCTCAAACTCTCTACTGACAGTTCTACCTGTCTTGCACCTAATCAGGTGAGACTGGAAGTAATTACAAATGATTATTCACTCACACAGCAAAGCACAAGAACTCGAAGACACCCTAGTTGTCTCATATGTGTTCTAAGCAACAGAGATGGTGCTGAGCGTTTGAATTATTCCTAAATATATAACTAGCATCCAGCAACCCATAAGTTGTTTAGGATTGCAGATTTCAATGTAATACAGTTATCGAACTGTATTTTTGGTAGTGGATCTTTAGTGGCTAATTCATCAATTTGTCAATACAACATTCTACAGAATTTAAAGTGAACAGGAGACGCTTCACTTCAGCCATCGACATTGGGATAACTTCTGTGTGTTGACAGATGTTATATGTTGTACCCAGTGTAAGAGAGTTTGTTTATAAAGATTCTTTGACATACGATATCATACAGCATTCGATCGAGTTTTGTCGGTGTAGACAAACAACATTGTGTCAAGCGTTACTCACTTTCACAGTAACCAATGTTTGATTTATAGTCAAGTGAAACAAATCATACAGTTTCCTACGTACTTCCTAATTCATTTTTCACGGTATTTATTATGCTTTTATAGCTTACCTTTCTCTGCCTCAATTCCGATCTTAAGTATTCCTTGCAACTACTTAGTTTTGTCCCCTTTTTTTTACACATTTCACCAATCCTATGTTTTCTTCATTATCTGAATATGAATTATCTAATCTATTTTCCAGTTCATAACAATTTGTTGGTCTAGATTTTCAGTGATTTCTGTGAAACGTTCATAATACCTATTTAGATTACTCATGAGTAGGTGAATTCTAAAAATGAAATATAGGACTAATAGAGTGATGATAGTGACAATAATAATAGTAATGACAACATGCATACCATACATACACAGGATATTGAAAACATCAACTATGACGAATTTTAATCATCAGTAGATCTTCTGTCTAAAGAAAGAAACTTGGAAACCAATTTGGCGAGAATTCTAGAAAATGCAAAAATGAATGTGGCATTGAAACATACAACCTCAAGGATAGTCAAGGGAAGACAATGAAACAAACCAATTTGCCTTATCGATTACCATGCTAAAATGATTGTCAGGTCAAATACATAGTTGAAAGAACAAAAACAGGAGGGGTAAGAGAGAGAAATTTTTAATTCGTTCAGCGTCTTCCTATCCTCTCGATTCACACCGATTTTCTGATGGATAAACCAGTCACTCAGAATGAGGAATATCATCAGTCATTGGAGGGAGGCAGCCTTGTCTTAGGCATTACCATTTATCTGTGAAATGAAGGAAGCACGAAACCGATTGAAGGGAAACACTCTTATACGGGGAGAGTAACTAACATGGATCGAGAAGTGATATCTGTAAGAGAACCGTTGAGAAACGAGAATTCTCAGGCTTTCCATTTGTTTGCGCCATCATCCCATCAGGAATGGAACCAGAAAATTCCAGGTGGTGAGTTGATCTAACTGACTATTCATTCACTAGGAAAGAATCCAGTGGCTTGTGCATTCTGACTTTTGGAAATCCGCGATTTGTAGCATCACCCTTATTCAATCTCATCATTGTTGACTGTATATATTCTCACAGTGTTGACGAGTTTTCACTGGAATTCCAAGTAACCTCACTCTGCGGAAATTCAGTCAGTCAGTCATCAGTGAGGAGTAATTTGAAATGAATAGCAGTGAGTGAGTATTTCTATTTCATTGGATTCACAGTGGAAAATATGGATTCAAGAGCATATCTCAATTATTCCCCTGGTCATGCGATTACCCATAATCTCACATATAGAAATTCACAACACATTCTATCTGACATCGTCAAACTCATGCTACACTCGTTATTTTCTATTCAATTTTCACTCAAGTGGTTTAATGTCACGCAAGTAACCTAATCAATATTCATAAATGCCATTCATGTATCTAATTTGCTGACTTTCTTAAAAAAAGGTGGCACTTTTATAAGAAGTAAGCTGATTACTTTCCAGATGCTGACCCAGTTCATCATAGATTGAGTGAAATTTGCAAGTCAAATATCCACAGTTTAACGAAGTAAAATTTCCTCATAATTTCATTTGACAGACGACATAAGTGGTAATCAAAAAGTAAGCATATCTACATGTCGCATTAAACTAATGACTGACTGAAATGAGTATTCGTATGCAAAACACGAACACACTTACACAAATATCAACCAGTATTACTTCCCAGATGCGCAGGAAGACTAAAGTGATTCTGACGTGCACAGGCGACGTCGGTAATTTCGGGCTAAGTGCGTCACTGGCAAAACCAGTCTAACTCCAATCAGAGATAGGAGTTAATTAAAATAAACGAATATCCAGCTTATTTTGCTCTCTGAGCTAAGTCAAACGAAGTACACAACTGACTCGGTAGTCACAAGAGAAGCAAAACACCAGTTTTATTCTGATAAGCTCGACAGTATCACTGGTTTACAGCTAATCTTCTCAATACACAAGTAGCATACAGGGTTGTGCATTCACGGTTGACTGCACAATTCAATCTTTAGATGATGTATATAACAACGTGCACATAACAGGACAGATTCTAAGAACGAACATATTTGCAGGATAATACGAGCTCGTTTTATTTCGTGGATTCTCATCAACTGCATACATCCTAAACAAAATCAAATTATAGGTTTCAAGAAAGTTGTGGAACATACTTTTTCATAAATACTTTGAGTTATAGATAGAAGGCATAAGGAACATAATTCCAGAAATTGATGTAGGTAGACAGATTATTCGGTGTCAAAAACAACTAATTATATATAGTGGAATTGGATAAGAGGGGTAGGAATTCAGATTTCTATTGGAAAACAACACAGATTGGTTAGAGGCATATTACAGGGTCAGGGTCAGAGAACAAAGTAAATTTACACATCTTGTGGTGGAGAGTTTAAGAGGGTGGGGGTGAATAGTGAAGTAACATTTATAACTTAAACACACAAACAATTAAGTAGATTTAGGAACTTGAAGGTCAAAATTGAATAGAATGTTACGTAACAAGACAAACACACAGGCATACTGACAGAAAGGCAAAACAAAAATTAAAAAAAAATTAAAAAAATAAATCTACTTAATTGTTTGTGTGTTTAAGTTATAAATGTTACTTCACTATTCACCCCCACCCTCTTAAACTCTCCACCACAAGATGTGTAAATTTACTTTGTTCTCTGACCCTGACCCTGTAATATGCCTCTAACCAATCTGTGTTGTTTTCCAATAGAAATCTGAACTCTTACCCCTCTTATCCAATTCCACTATATATAATTAGTTGTTTTTTGACACCGAATAATCTGTCTACCTACATCAATTTCTGGAATTATGTTCCTTATGCCTTCTATCTATAACTCAAAGTATTTATGAAAAAGTATGTTCCACAACTTTCTTGAAACCTATAATTTGATTTTGTTTAGGATGTATGCAGTTGATGAGAATCCACGAAATAAAACGAGCTCGTATTATCCTGCAAATATGTTCGTTCTTTCTCTCTTCAAACTAATAAAGGGAACCGGTTGCATGAAATTTCTGAAACGACGTCTCCCTAGGAAATCAATCAAGTCACTGAATCAATTAGTGACGTTACGTTGCAGAATAGCGAGAGAAGCCTGCAAGATTAAATTCTACGAAGAGTGTCTAGAGATAGGCTGTTTTCCACGCCAATTTCTGAAACTCATCAGATCGACCAAACTACCTCCAACTTTAAAGAACCTGCGCCGCATCACTAAATCACATATCGACTCATCTCAGAGATACATCACCGCTTTAAGGTCAAATCTAGTGAAATTCGACAGTCTACTGGAAAGCCTTAATTTGGTGTGTCGTATAAAGTTCATCAACTTCATACAAGATTTACAATCGCAAACAGCCAACTCATATGGAAAGAAGCTCAGAAAATCTTTAGTAGTTGAACAACTACAAGAAGAATTTCCACAGTGCCCAGAAAAATACATATACAATTTATCAGATGTGAAACTTAATAAAATCGAAACTGAAGCTCTGTCCTTAGGATTTAAGTACCACGTACCAAACCCGTTTATAAACAGAATCAATACAGAAACGCAGTTTGAGTATTTATACAGTCAACTTTCCGACCTTAAACCCATAGACGAGGATAAAAGAGTCTGGTTTAAGTCCAAAATGATCGATATTGCAGAACAATATCAGATCTCTCCTCCAGCACACTCAAAATTATTTACTAAAGAACACAGAACAGCAATAAAAAACCTACGAAATAATGAAAACATCGTCATTCTCAAACCAGACAAAGGCTCAGGTGTCGTAATAATGAACCGCCGAGACTACATCTCAAAAATGAAAACCATTCTCGATGATCCAATAAGATTTCAAGTCGATACGTCCAAAAAAGAAGCAACAGCGGCCTTCGAAAATAAAGTAAGCAAGCACCTCAAAGGACTACTTAAAGAAGGGCTAATAGACAACAGCACTTACAACGACCTTAAACCAAGGGGTTCGCGTGTACCATTCATGTACGGTCAACCCAAAGTCCACAAAAGTGATGTACCATTGAGACCTATAATATCAATGGTGAAATCACCATGCCATAAACTGGCCAGATGGTTGGCCCAAAAGCTGGAACCCATTCGACAAAAGCTGGCAGCTCACAGTATCAAAGATTCCTTCCAGTTTTCACAAGAATTAGATCAACTCAATATTTCAGATAGACTTCTCGTGTCATACGACGTTTGTTCACTGTTTACCAGCATACCCATCGAAGAAACAGTAAGAATCATATGCCAGCAGTCCGAACTGCTCCCTCTTCCAGAAAATGAGCTACGCAAATTGTTATTTCTATGTACAAAGAATATTCAATTCCGATTCAACAATCAGCTGTACCGGCAGATTGACGGGGTGGCTATGGGTTCACCTCTGGGTCCTGTTCTTGCTGACATATTCATGGCTCATCTTGAACAGACTCAAATGAAAGAAGAAATAGAAAGAACCACCTATTACTGCAGATATGTCGACGACACGTTTGTGGTCTGCAATGATATAGAACACGCGTCCACAATGTTTGAGAAACTCAACGCGGCCCATCCCAACATCGCATTCACAATTGACTACGAAAGAAACAACCAGTTCCATTTCCTAGATGTCAACATAAAAAGAAGAAACGATGGGACAATCCAAAAATCTGTCTACAGGAAAGAAACTTGGACTGGTCAATACCTACATTATCATAGCTTTTGCCCAACCAGTTACAAACGATGTCTAGTAAAAACGCTCTTCAGCAGAGCCAAAGAAATATGTTCAGAAGACAAGATTGAAGAAGAACTTGAGATCATCGAAAAGAACCTTATCGAGAATGGATATCCTCGAAAGTTCATATTAAAATATAGAAATGAGGAAGTACACAAACCGAAACCCGACACCGTTGAAAAGAAACCAGTTTTCATCTGTCTAGCGTACAAAGGGGAAGACGTATCTACAAGAACACAAAAAAGAATCACAGGTGCATTGAAAAGAACGTTCCCAGCCGCCAGACTGATCCTACTTCACAACACTGTGTGCTCGTTAACCCAGTCAAAAGTAGATGAGTTCCCTACTCACGTCAACTCCAACTGCATTTACCAATTCACGTGCACCTGCGGTAGCAAGTACATAGGAAGGACTGAGAGGACAGCATCTACTAGATTTTCCGAGCACATTCCTAAGAGTCTCCGTACAAAAGGAAGAAAAGTGTTAACAAGTGCAATCGCCAGACATCTAATTGACACAGGACACACAGTAGAAATCAGCCAAGCCTTCAAAATAATCAATACACAAAGAAACCCACGGCTACTTCGCTTCGCAGAAGCCATTGCTATCAAGAGATTTCGACCAGACCTTTGTATACAGAAAGATAGTGTGATTAATCTTTCACTACCTTGGTAACCCTAACTCTATTTTATTTTATTTTTGTTTTGCCTTTCTGTCAGTATGCCTGTGTGTTTGTCTTGTTACGTAACATTCTATTCAATTTTGACCTTCAAGTTTCTAAATCTACTTAATTGTTTGTGTGTTTAAGTTATAAATGTTACTTCACTATTCACCCCCACCCTCTTAAACTCTCCACCACAAGATGTGTAAATTTACTTTGTTCTCTGACCCTGACCCTGTAATATGCCTCTAACCAATCTGTGTTGTTTTCCAATAGAAATCTGAACTCTTACCCCTCTTATCCAATTCCACTATATATAATTAGTTGTTTTTTGACACCGAATAATCTGTCTACCTACATCAATTTCTGGAATTATGTTCCTTATGCCTTCTATCTATAACTCAAAGTATTTATGAAAAAGTATGTTCCACAACTTTCTTGAAACCTATAATTTGATTTTGTTTAGGATGTATGCAGTTGATGAGAATCCACGAAATAAAACGAGCTCGTATTATCCTGCAAATATGTTCGTTCTTTCTCTCTTCAAACTAATAAAGGGAACCGGTTGCATGAAATTTCTGAAACGACGTCTCCCTAGGAAATCAATCAAGTCACTGAATCAATTAGTGACGTTACGTTGCAGAATAGCGAGAGAAGCCTGCAAGATTAAATTCTACGAAGAGTGTATAGAGATAGGCTGTTTTCCACGCCAATTTCTGAAACTCATCAGATCGACCAAACTACCTCCAACTTTAAAGAACCTGCGCCGCATCACTAAATCACATATCGACTCATCTCAGAGATACATCACCGCTTTAAGGTCAAATCTAGTGAAATTCGACAGTCTACTGGAAAGCCTTAATTTGGTGTGTCGTATAAAGTTCATCAACTTCATACAAGATTTACAATCGCAAACAGCCAACTCATATGGAAAGAAGCTCAGAAAATCTTTAGTAGTTGAACAACTACAAGAAGAATTTCCACAGTGCCCAGAAAAATACATATACAATTTATCAGATGTGAAACTTAATAAAATCGAAACTGAAGCTCTGTCCTTAGGATTTAAGTACCACGTACCAAACCCGTTTATAAACAGAATCAATACAGAAACGCAGTTTGAGTATTTATACAGTCAACTTTCCGACCTTAAACCCATAGACGAGGATAAAAGAGTCTGGTTTAAGTCCAAAATGATCGATATTGCAGAACAATATCAGATCTCTCCTCCAGCACACTCAAAATTATTTACTAAAGAACACAGAACAGCAATAAAAAACCTACGAAATAATGAAAACATCGTCATTCTCAAACCAGACAAAGGCTCAGGTGTCGTAATAATGAACCGCCGAGACTACATCTCAAAAATGAAAACCATTCTCGATGATCCAATAAGATTTCAAGTCGATACGTCCAAAAAAGAAGCAACAGCGGCCTTCGAAAATAAAGTAAGCAAGCACCTCAAAGGACTACTTAAAGAAGGGCTAATAGACAACAGCACTTACAACGACCTTAAACCAAGGGGTTCGCGTGTACCATTCATGTACGGTCAACCCAAAGTCCACAAAAGTGATGTACCATTGAGACCTATAATATCAATGGTGAAATCACCATGCCATAAACTGGCCAGATGGTTGGCCCAAAAGCTGGAACCCATTCGACAAAAGCTGGCAGCTCACAGTATCAAAGATTCCTTCCAGTTTTCACAAGAATTAGATCAACTCAATATTTCAGATAGACTTCTCGTGTCATACGACGTTTGTTCACTGTTTACCAGCATACCCATCGAAGAAACAGTAAGAATCATATGCCAGCAGTCCGAACTGCTCCCTCTTCCAGAAAATGAGCTACGCAAATTGTTATTTCTATGTACAAAGAATATTCAATTCCGATTCAACAATCAGCTGTACCGGCAGATTGACGGGGTGGCTATGGGTTCACCTCTGGGTCCTGTTCTTGCTGACATATTCATGGCTCATCTTGAACAGACTCAAATGAAAGAAGAAATAGAAAGAACCACCTATTACTGCAGATATGTCGACGACACGTTTGTGGTCTGCAATGATATAGAACACGCGTCCACAATGTTTGAGAAACTCAACGCGGCCCATCCCAACATCGCATTCACAATTGACTACGAAAGAAACAACCAGTTCCATTTCCTAGATGTCAACATAAAAAGAAGAAACGATGGGACAATCCAAAAATCTGTCTACAGGAAAGAAACTTGGACTGGTCAATACCTACATTATCATAGCTTTTGCCCAACCAGTTACAAACGATGTCTAGTAAAAACGCTCTTCAGCAGAGCCAAAGAAATATGTTCAGAAGACAAGATTGAAGAAGAACTTGAGATCATCGAAAAGAACCTTATCGAGAATGGATATCCTCGAAAGTTCATATTAAAATATAGAAATGAGGAAGTACACAAACCGAAACCCGACACCGTTGAAAAGAAACCAGTTTTCATCTGTCTAGCGTACAAAGGGGAAGACGTATCCACAAGAACACAAAAAAGAATCACAGGTGCATTGAAAAGAACGTTCCCAGCCGCCAGACTGATCCTACTTCACAACACTGTGTGCTCGTTAACCCAGTCAAAAGTAGATGAGTTCCCTACTCACGTCAACTCCAACTGCATTTACCAATTCACGTGCACCTGCGGTAGCAAGTACATAGGAAGGACTGAGAGGACAGCATCTACTAGATTTTCCGAGCACATTCCTAAGAGTCTCTGTACAAAAGGAAGAAAAGTGTTAACAAGTGCAATCGCCAGACATCTAATTGACACAGGACACACAGTAGAAATCAGCCAAGCCTTCAAAATAATCAATACACAAAGAAACCCACGGCTACTTCGCTTCGCAGAAGCCATTGCTATCAAGAGATTTCGACCAGACCTTTGTATACAGAAAGATAGTGTGATTAATCTTTCACTACCTTGGTAACCCTAACTCTATTTTATTTTATTTTTGTTTTGCCTTTCTGTCAGTATGCCTGTGTGTTTGTCTTGTTACGTAACATTCTATTCAATTTTGACCTTCAAGTTTCTAAATCTACTTAATTGTTTGTGTGTTTAAGTTATAAATGTTACTTCACTATTCACCCCCACCCTCTTAAACTCTCCACCACAAGATGTGTAAATTTACTTTGTTCTCTGACCCTGACCCTGTAATATGCCTCTAACCAATCTGTGTTGTTTTCCAATAGAAATCTGAACTCTTACCCCTCTTATCCAATTCCACTATATATAATTAGTTGTTTTTTGACACCGAATAATCTGTCTACCTACATCAATTTCTGGAATTATGTTCCTTATGCCTTCTATCTATAACTCAAAGTATTTATGAAAAAGTATGTTCCACAACTTTCTTGAAACCTATAATTTGATTTTGTTTAGGATGTATGCAGTTGATGAGAATCCACGAAATAAAACGAGCTCGTATTATCCTGCAAATATGTTCGTTCTTTCTCTCTTCAAACTAATAAAGGGAACCGGTTGCATGAAAGGACAGATTCTGCTAAGAATGAGTTAGATCACTATCAATGAACTCATTGAAGTGAATAATAGTGCGAGTATTTCTCGATTGTGCAAAATTGTTCAGTTGTTGATCCATGTAAGCACAATTCCAAGTAGTTATTCGTTCCAGATATTCACATGGCTAACTGCTACATGCACGCATTTATCTTAATACATTTCAACAATCAGATGTACCCGAGCTAGTACCTTTGCACCGTCAGTCGAATAATACTCAATATTTGTCTTTTTGTGTTCTTAAAATTGATTTGATGAAGCCATTCTCGTTGTATTTAACTCGCCATCGTTTTCTACAGTTGCTTCTGTGAATGATGGCAACTATCACTTTCGGCCCATAACTCGCATAACGAATGAAATGAGTCAGTGTTATAGAAGTGAAGAAAATCAACATATGTCGTAAGTGAGGACTAAGAAGCGAAGACAAACAAACTGGTAGAACGCAGAACTTTAATTGAACATGGAGAAAATGGATGTGATGAAGTCAGCCATCAAGAACAACTACAACAATATAACAACAACTACAAAAGTAGCAACGTTAAGCAGCAGAAGTCCCTATCAACTGTTATACTCAGCACCATCGTTCTAAATACAGAGTCAGAGTAGATGAAAGTGTCAAAGCCAACTGTAGTCTGAACTCGAGACTGTGAAATAACTGAAAATCTTCTGCTCTCCTCAAGAGCATAGAGAATGAGATTCGGATTAACAACACTAATGTCAAGTCAGTAGGTCGATTCTTCTGAATCAACATTCCTAGCAGTCTGAATTTTACCCTTTTTCGAGTGCTGTCATTGAGGTATTCGTGGTGCAAATCAGATGGTCGGTAACAAGGAGTTTAAAATCTCTTATTCAGAGAACTTAAAGATCAAGAAGCTACTAATCAATAATTATGTTTGTAAAAGGATGAATAATCATACAAACGCAATGGAGACCGTTGAATGGCATATCGAATAAGGCCATCGCCGCATGTGCGCAGAAAGAGACAGTGGTAAGTCTTTCACGATACAGGAGCATTGACAGTAGTTTGTATATAGCATACGTAAATATGATACACTGGCAGCTGAAGCAGAACAGGCAGGCCGAGGCAAAACAAACCTCAGAACATCACACAAGATAACCGGTTTTCTATCCGTGAAGAGGTCAACGCAGGTAAAGTCTCTAATAGATGTTCAGAGGGACCTAATTACCAAACAGGATCGGCCGTCACAATCAACTCGTTCAGAAAAACCAACTTCGCCAACACCACGTTCAGAAGTGCCAGTGAACATCAATCCTCTAACATAAACAAATGTCTTGAACAGAATCTAGTCATTGATTACAAGCACGTGAGTCCCTACAACGAGAGGTATTACCTCAGGAGACACTAAAATCTGATCCAGACCTAAGAGTTTTTTCAAAGTACAAGTGCAAACCACCTGGAATGAGGGAAAGTTACCTACTGATAAGAAGGCTATACAAGATCTGAACTTTGCGCATGATTCGCATCGACTGTATCGCAAACTCGAAGACTTAAATGCGAAAACCAACACAGTAGCAAACTGAACAGACAGTAGAGAGACGACTTCAAGTAAACAAAGAGTAGATATAAGTGTTGTAGATTACCAAGCAACCGACTGGCCTGACTGTGTGGTCTCTATCAGACAAAGAAATTGAAATGGTCACTTATTTCACTCACCTTGAAAGCATTCTTTTGACTATAGCGAGACACTAGAGACGAGCATGTAGAATCACATAATTTAAATTGGACGACTAACCCAAACATTGTATTTGACGTGACATTCATTTCAGCATGGTATTAGATTAGCTTAACTGGTTTGGGTTATTGGCTTCACAGGATCTTTCAACCGATAAGGTTTGTCTATCATTGGGTTTGTGGGTTTCAATGCCACTTTTATTTCTGCATTTTTAAGAATTCTCGGAAGAGTGGCTTTAACGTTCCATGTTTGTATAGAAGTACTACTGACGATTAACATTACATACCGTTGGTGTTGTCATCATACTGTGCATGTTTGACGTCCATGTCATCATTAATACCATTATTATCACTATCACTACCGTATTAGTCCTTTAGTTGATTTTTTGAATTCACCTACTTATGAATATTAATATTTGGTATCTTATAATGGATAATTTTTTTGCAAAATTCTCACAGAAGTCACCGAAAATCTAGACCAACAAATTGTTATGAACTGGAACATAGATTAGTTAATATAAATTCAGATAATGAAGAAAAAATTGGATTTGTGAAATGATTTAATAACAGGGCAGAATAATTAAGTAGTAGCAAGGAAATTCTATTGCAGGAAGTGAGGCATCTAAGAGAAGCTTTAAAACTTGATGACAACCCTCATGAATTTATCATGAAGTATGTGAGAAACTGTATGATTTGTTTCAATGGACGCAAATTCTACTATTGGTTAGTGTGAAAGTGAGTAAAGCTTAAGGCAGTGTTATTCGTCCAAACCATCAAAAACTCGTTTGATTTCTTCGAAGAAATGCAAATATGTTAGGTATCTAAAAGCTGCTTGATAACGTATGTCAAAGAATGCTTATTAACGAACATTCTTACACTGGAAACACCAAATAACATCTGTCAAAACACAGACAATATACCAATTTCGATGGCTGAAATGAGGTGTCTTCTTATCACTTCAAATTCTGTAATATGTTGTATAGACAAGTTGATGAATTAGCCACTAAAGATCCTCTACCAAAAATACAGGTTGATAACTGTATACATTATACGTTGAAATCTGCGATTCTAAACTAATGATGAGATTCTGGATGCTAGTTAGATATAAAAGCATAGCTTAAACGCTTAGCACCATCTGTGTTGCTGAGATCACAGGTGACACAAATACGGTGTCATTTCGTTTTCGTACTTCGTGTGTGCTATTGCGGAATCTATTGTAATTACTTTTGCAAGACGGAAAATATGTGATTAGTGAGGTTGAGGTGTTTGCAGTCAGACAACATGGATTCAGGCCATTTTCACATGATTTCAGGTGCCTGTCAATGGCAGCAGTAATGAGCTGTCTTATTGATGGCACATCACTTGCCTTCCACCCAACATATAATACTTTCGCGAATATGATTTGTTGCTCTCTAATCAGACCAGGAACCTTTATGTAAGATACGAAGGTGCAATAATACTATGTGATATGCAAGATAGAACAAATAGTAGAAGCAGAGGTTAAGTGATAATAAACTGCTTGTCATAACCTGTTGAAGTCAAACTTTTGTCTATCAAATCTCACATAATGCTCCGCTGAATTCCATCTTTATTCCTTTTGCCCAGTAATCCCATAATCTCACACCTCTTACAACTTCTAAACATCCTGTGAATTGTTCTATATGTGACATTAAATGTTTTGTCACTCATCACTGCATTTTGCTTTTGATATCACGATCATTTAAATTTGGCCTGCATTTTCTAATATCATTCCTATTATCTTATGTATTCACACGCATGATTGAATTGCCTCACTGATTACGTGATATACACATGATATACAATTGTACAGCTTGATTACTAATTCGTTGTTGAAAAGCATCTCTTTGCTGAATCCCTCGTTTCGCGCTTTATTGTAAGTGTTGGAAACTGATTGTTATACTTGAAATGTGGAATACATGAGGATTTTGCATTCCTTAGGTAGATACCAGAAGGGAGCATACATTGAATGTGTGTTCGAGACATTTGACTAGAGCATTCAACGCACTGCCTTTAGGTTACCTGGTGAGCATCTTGAAATTCATTCTCCTTTGAGTATCTGAAACTTCGAATAAACAGCTGGCTAGATCAAAATAATTTTCAGTGCTTCTACTTTGTACAGTCGTTAAGTGACGAAATCGAACTGGTTCAACGCCACACCTGGTAAGTGACAAAATTGACCTTGAAAGGCTTAAAAGTGATCCTCTCTTAAGTAAATAGAAAATGCATCTGATATATTGCAAATTTTCTATGAAGATGAAGTGAATTTATTGTGAATATGACGTTTGCTGTGTAGTGTGTTTGTTTTATGTTGTCAGACTTTGTACTGGTTTGTGTAGAGGTGTGATATGCCCATGGATTGGTTGGGCAGTCTGAGAAAGTGGTTAAGGTGGCAGTCATAAATGACGTAGGTTCGAATCACACCTGCATGAAGTAGTTTCTAATCTACACAGAAATGATTACAGCAACGACGATAGCAGTAATTCACAAAGTGAAGAATAACCTACAGGATGCTATATGCTGAGGCATACATACTATATGAATTTATTCGACCACTCCAGCTGTCTCGCTGATAACCCTGTTGCCTTCTAATCACCTCATTCTCATTCGTTTCTTTGTTTGTTTGCTTTTCTCACTATTGCATTTCTTGACAACTCAACCTCACATCATTCCATATTAACCTTCCTTTCTATATGCATCGTGATTGTGACTCACTCATTGAATTATTCATCCTGATACGTAACTGAGATGCACCTAGTCAGCACCTCTTATGCATTGATTATATAAACAACTATGATTGTGATAGCTGATCACTGATGTTACTATCCTTCTTCACGACAACACAGTTGTGCATAAATTTGATTGTAACGGTGAAGGGGAACATGACTTCATCGAGAACAGTCACATCACTGATCTATGTGTTATTGTCTTCATGAATGTATGAATGGAGACTTCGCTATCCCTTGTCATACCCACAAATTGTGTACACGACTACTCAATGCAATAGGGATGTTGGATTCTTCCTGTTTTCTAGCTGTTCCCTATTGAAAATTTCTGTTTGTGATAAACGCAAACTAGATATGAACGACACACTCTGCAGTGCATTACATCATTCACTTACTATCTCAACAGAAAAGAGCACCAGAAAATTTAAGTAAATTGCAAGGTGTTTTTGAATTTGTACTTCTTGAAGAAGAACTAATCTATAGAAAGAGGAAAAAGAATACTCAGTATTCAGAGAATGAATTGTATTTGATTCACTATCATCTAAGCTAAGCAATTGAATAAACATGGTTGAAACAATTTTTCAGTTATGCATTAATTGAGAAGCCTGACTTTGTCATTTTCGCTACAGCTCCAATAGTGTTCCGCACAGGCGCATTCTAGCCTTGATTTCTTCATTTTGATCTACCCCAACTTTTACAAGTTCTAGAAGGAGAGACAATGATAAGGGAGATGAAAACCAAATAATGAATATTCATTAGGAATAGATTTATTAACTTCAGTGCTAAATCATGAATTGTATAATGGATAGAGTTATACTTCTAGAATCAAAAGTAGTTGTGAAATTTGTGATGGCTAAAGAGTCTGTTTGTCTCCTGGCTGTGGTGCCATTCTAGTGGTGTTTATCCTGCATATACTCTTTTGAGTCTGTTTCAGTGTTATCTTAACCTAGGAGTAACTCCGATGAAGTAACAGACAAGAACCTGTTGCCTACGAATTCTTTGCTGAGGAATAAAAGTATCTACAAAACATGCTTTAGGGGCCGTTGAATGATACCACACATCAGGCCACCGTTACAGGGGATTCTGACTGGAAAATGATGAGTTGGTTGTCTTCGCTTGACATGTTCGACGTCTTTCTGTGTGTGGTGTAGGTGAAAGTCTACGTGTAGTCGTGGAACAAGCTGAACTGGACATTTTGCATTCAGTTGCTGATTCACAGATTTCGCCAAGTATGGTTCGGGTAAGTTTTTTTTAATTTTCCTGCATACACGAGCTGAATATCTTATGCAAGTATTTCTGATGCCTAAATCGTGAAGACAGATAAAAGGGAAAGTTGAGAATAAGTGAAGAGCATGTTCGGTGTCAGACGAGACAAATTCAGCAAAGTGCATGCAAGAAATGAAAACGATATCGGTTATCTAAGTAAAAAAGTCAGTACCACTTCAACCATACTCAAAGCTTCTTATGTTCTAAGTGATATGGTTCAGTCTGTTTTTATAAAGTCCAGGGAAGATAAGGTGAGAGGAAAATGAAGAAGGATGCTCAGAATATATTAACTGAAGAATAAAATTCTCAAATAAATGGTTGAGTAAGACCAGCAGAAATTCGCTACTGCTACATGTGGTTAGCAGAATCTACTGGGACGGAGGTCGTCAGATCATCGACATTTTGAGTGAAATTAGCCTCGGGAGAATACCGAAGATCATGCAAACGAAGACAGAAATTGAGAAAATACAGCGCCTTAAGGCACACCAATTTCTGTGAGCAACGATGTGAAACACTCTTAATTCAAAACAGTATTTCATTTTCTACCAAATAAAACTAGCTATGCAGGAGGAAGTCAATTTATGGACACGCATCGCAATAAATTCCATCACAGTTGCTCCTGAAGTTAATATTACTATTGTCGCCTATTGTACATGAGGTATGATGAGAGTGAGAATAACCTGGCCATTAAATGTGACACCATTATAATGATACTTGACACACACACGAAAACTTCGACACAAAACAGCCCCAGTCTCCGATGGGACAATAGGATGTTTCGGAGATTTAAGTATTATTTTTGAGAATAATGTGAGCATATTTATGTTAACATTAGGAAGTAATTTAGATTTCATATCTATCATACAGATTGAAATGTCACATATTTCACATGTAAAATAAGACTCACATAGTACCCCTACGAGTTCCTTTTTTATTTGTCACCTCATCTCCCTCTGGTAGGGTCAAATCAACTGTATATGTACAGTCCTTATATTCAAAAGTCAACGTAAAGTCGAAGTCCAAAGTCATGCTGACGTCGGGTAAATGGACAGTTACATCTCCTGAAATTGAAAAAAAGTAAAAGACATTCAATGGTCTCCAAGATACATTTGAAAACAAAAAAAGTAGACTTAATGCACAATTGAAGTGAAATAATAATTATCTGAAGATCAGTTGACTTTTGAAGTTCAGTTGGTGGAGATCAGGAATGATGATTTGGAAGTCATTGCTTCGTATCTTCCGAGAATAAAGCATATGGATTGCGAAGTGACATCAGTTATGGAACCATTTCAAAACGAGAATTACGGAACAATCATTTGATGGTAGTCTCAGGCTCTTCAGCAGTAGGTCCACATCATCCTGTGAGGATTGGAATCAGAAACTTTGCGTTGATGAAATGATCTCACTGACTATTCATTCACTAAGACAGAATCCAGTGGCCTATGAATTCGAACTGAGGATAATTCGCTTTATATAGATAGCACCACCACTATCCGATCTCATCATTGATGAGTATATGTTCTCACAGTGATGACGAATTCTCAATGGAATTTGAGGAAACATCATCCTTCGTGAATTCAGTTATTCAGGCTGCAGTGGGACGTAGAAGGATCTTCAGGAAGTGATTTGTCACGATGCTTAGTCAGATTGATATCACATTTATTTCAGTCATTTACATACACGTAATGAGTATAATTTACCGTAATTATTAACTGTCATTGGGTATGAACCATCGAATGATTCAATCTTCATAATATTGACTATGCACAGACTGACCATTATGAGTAGGTTTAATTTTGACCTCTGAGACAACATTTTGCTAAAAATACATAAGAAAGAGAAAACATAATGACTTTTAATTTTGATGTTATTTGATATGAATGACAGAAACTGAATTTTTTTTTTCTCTTTGGGTTTGGAGTTGTATATACAGCTGCAACAGCATATCTCAACTATTCTTATTCCTAAGGTTCTCCTCAAGCATGGCTTATTATTACTCATCTCCAAACTCCCAATCCATCCTCAGACCACTCACTTCACACCGTTTCCAATTCGGGGTGAACTCAAACGATGCCTTGGCGCGTAAGTAACCTATCCTATAATAATCCATTCAATAATTTGACTCGTGAATCGAATTGGTTGTACATTTCAGATAATGATCAACTCGACTTGATAGAAAGTGAAATTTCAACACAATTCCCAGGGGAAAATGAAATTATGTACAACGCAATATGTCATCTCCTAGATACTCTTAATAGTAACCAAACAGACAGGCATGTGTGCTTGACACCATATTCACTGACCGACGGAGATGTATAGTTGAATGCCACACACAGACGTGCAACAACCAGTAGTGATTGCCAGCTTGAATGTCGTACTCTCAACACGCAGAAGTCATTTCGTTCATTTCTGACTGAACACATCCCCAAAACAGACAGACTAGATAATTTAAACACTCAGTTTCCAGCATATTTTGCTGTCTGAACTGATTCAAACGCAGTGCACAACTGATGGACTTGGCATGAGATAAGCGAAAAACTCGTCTGGTGATTGGATGGCTTCAATCATGCTGTATACGGCAATCAGCCAGTCAGACAGCCAGTATCACTGGTATGCAGTTAATTATCTCAATAAATTAGTAGCATATGACGTAGCGCATTCATCGTTGACTGAACAATCTTATATATATATGATACCACGCGCATACTAAATGAGATTCTGGTTACAGCGCATCAAACCGACATCAATGATTCCCTGGAGAATTATTCAGTTAGTTACAAAGTTGTACACAATTCTTAATTGTTTTCCATTCGGGAAAATGTTAATTTACACAGCTAACTGGTACATGCACTCATTGACCTGAATACACTTCAACAATCAGCTTCATGGAATCACAATCAGTTGACTGATTGCTGATATTTGCCTTTAAGTGTTCATTAAAATGAACTGATAAATTTCTTTGAACTCGCAAGGTTAATAGATAAGTGTGTCAGCTGAACGAGAAGCAGAAATCAGTCACTGTAAAAGTAGACAGTAATTAACAGTATTCTGGTTGATTATTCTGTTGGTTCTAATGATGATGAAGAAGACACGTCAAGATTGTGTTAGTTTCTGTCCCGACTGTCAACTTGACACATATTTTCTGCGTCAACATAGGCATATTTGCCTTCGGATGATACTCTGAATGATGGCGACTATCACAATTTCAGCTAATAATGATCATTACGAATGAAAAGAGTCAGTGAAATTCAAATGAAGAAAGAATTACAGTGCAACGATACTGAAAAGATAAAAGGGATTTCGACGCACGACAAAAATAGCAGAGAAATGTTCAAATTCTGGTGGTCAGGTGAACCAGACAATAATCAGACAGACTCACAGAAACATTTCATCTTTGAAGGAATGCGCTAGCTACAAGACAGAATATAGAGTGAAAATCTCAGTAGAAATTGGACAGTATATATTGTCTCACCTTATTGAGAATTCAATGGTGGAAAGCAAGAAACTCGTAGAAAAATCAGCCAGTGAACTTGGAGAAATGGTAAACGATATCAGTAACTATAAATAGTTGTAAACCCGTATTCACGGTCACAATAAACGCCATCGTTTCTGCCGGAACGGATGAGAATGTCAAAGCAAACTGTATTCGGAAACTCAATACACAGCTTCATCACTCCGAAATAACTGGAAATCTTCTGTACTGTCGCAGAGCATAGAGAATGAGATTTGGAATTTCAACACCAATGGCAAGTCGGTCAGTCAGTCAATTTTTCTAAATCAAACCAAAGGCTGCCTAGCGTGTCAAGAAAAGGATTACCGTCAACCCATTTAAACTCTCATCAAGAGCTGTCCTTGTTGTCTACTCAGTGAAAATCTGACGGCCGGTGACAAGGAATTAAACATAGAAGATTCTAGGAACGTGCCGATCAAGAAGCCACTACTCAAGAAATATGGTTTGTAAAATGAAGATGAATCAGAAACATACTAGGGAGACCGTTGAATAGCATAGCGAAACAGGCCATCGCCCCGGTGGGAGCTGAAGGCACAACGACGAGTAGGCGTCCAATGATAACATGTAGGAGATCGTGAATGGAAGAAAGAAGAGACAACAGGCAATCGTGAAGTCAGACGAATGGGGATCGCTGAAAAATGATCGAAGTGGGTACGTGCTGCTCCACTCGGAACTCAAGGGAGCAGTGAAGATCATATTTTATAATAAAAACCATTTGATATGATTTGACTCAGTCTAATCGGAGTTGGTGAAACTTGAGCTGAGGCTCAACATCTTTTGTTATTATCTGTTGCACGTTATTTGTAAATGCTTACATGTATTTAGAAATTCATCTCCAACAGTAATGGCTTATCTTTATATAAGGGAATGATTGATTTTCGAAATTCACCTCTACAGAGAAGTGAGATTCGAAGGTCTTTGCCTTTATATATATATATATGTCTATCAGGCTGACAATTCTGAATAAATCTTACAAATCTACCAATTGTTTCCAAACCGCTTCTCCTTCACTAGTCAAAGAATCACTATCAGCCACTTCGCAACTGAGTGATCTGAACAAATTATCATATGAATTTTTGAGTGAAGTTGAATATCTTGTTCAGAAGAAAGGAAATGGCTTGCTACCCGCGTAGCCACATCGATGCCATCCGTTCTCGACCAACTGAAATCGAAAGAGTGTCTTGACCAGTGGGTGAAATTCTTCATGGATTACCTGACGATGAATGAACATCACTGGAGACACATGGCACCATTGTCACTCGAAAGAGGATGGATGATTTCCTTATGAAGTTAATTAAATAAAAGTCTGAACGCAAATAAGGAGACAGGTTTAGCCTGCTGCTCAGAAAACAAATATCCTTAGTTATTCCTTTGTATCACCACTACTAAATCAGATTAGAAGCATTACACTTGAACCTACATTTTGAGATGCGACATCAACAGTATTTGAGGTCTAATGCCCCGTTTTATCAATGAATAGATAAACTATCCTACTTAAGGCAGAGGGAATATTGAGTGATGACACACTCTATCGACGAGTGTGGAGTAGCACTGCATAACAAATACATCAGACTTTATTGAAAAAATTCCATCTGAATAATATTCGCAAAAGGACTTATCTCAAGAGATCTCACAATGAACAGATAGAGCTATAAAGATATTTACCAGAGGACTTTAGACATGACTTTATCTATTCATATCTACTATTCCCTGCGGATTTACAGATTACATCAGGTATATAAATCTACGGTTCCACTCTGCACAATGCAAGATATGGTAAATTGTAAATAACGAAGTGGCTGGTCTGGATTACTGGACCAGTGAAAAAGAGATTCTTCAAACACAGTTTCTGCATACGGTATATTTTCGAAGCGAGAATGTGAATCCGTCTCAAACGCTGATTACATATTACATATTATATCAAAAGAATAATCACAACACTGTGACTTACCCGTAATGTGTGATGAATAGTCGCTAACTAGCTTGACACTGATAGACTATTTTATTGGACTATTTATACTAGTAAAACACTACACTAGTTCATTCATTGGTTACTTCCACTGACCAATCAGAAATTAAATGATTGTGTTTGTTTATGTTTGTGTGATACACCATAATTCATATGTAATTGGATGTGAGTAGAGTAGAAAATCAGACTTCGAACACTTCTCTGACGCGGATGGCTGGCTACATATCAAATTGAACGTGTCAGAAACTAACACACCATCTACATGACGCCATCATCATCGGAAGTCATGCATTATTCAACCATTACTGTGATCACTATCCACTCGAACAGTGGCTGATTTCCTCTTCACACTCAACCCATTGACTCATGTGATAACCTAGAAAGTTCAAAGAGGCAATTTATCAATCCATTTTGAGAACACTGCAAGACAAATTTTGAGTATCAGTCGACTGATTGCGTGAAAGTGCGTGATTTGATGAAGCTGATTGTTGAAATGTATTCAGTGCACGTACGAGTCAACCATGTGAGCAACTCCTCAAATGGAAAACCATTTAGAATTTTGTACAACTTTATCACCAACTGGATGATTCTGCACAATCGAGAAATATCTTCCACTGTCATTTGCTTCCATGATTTCATTGTCAGTGATCTGATTCACTGTTCCCGAAATCTCTGCTAATATGTGCACGGTATTATATACATCGTCTATAGATATGATTGTGCAGTCAACCATGAATGCATGACACTGTATACTGCTTATTGATTGAGATGAGTAGTCGCTTACCGGTGATCCTAGCTGTCTGGCTGGCTGACTGTCTTATCGAGCATAAATATTCAGCATGCTCGAAGTGATTGAAATGACACAGAGGTGTTTCGACCCAATCTAGCGAAATTCGTTGTTTGTGTAGTGTGTTTGACTCAGCTCCGACCACCAGAAATCGTCTCAGTGAGGGTATCGGCGTATTGATATTTTGGGTGTATTGAAAGCTGGTATTCAATATCTATTTCTTAGGAATATTCCAAAATAATTGTTGCATGACACTAGATGTCACACATTTTTTATATACCTTATGCTTTATATTCTTTCGAAATATTTGATTGGATCTTCCATGGCGTAGTCAAACAACCTCTCTCAATTCTTGCTAATTTTGACACCCAAAAATGGCAGATTTTGTGTCCATAGGAATTTATTAAATAACACCATACCTGTCATTGGTTCGCTGATCTCATGCCTTTACTTTAACTTTTCATAATTCTATTTCAACTGATATAATATGAGAGGATATAACGTCCATACCCTTTCATATATATTTTATTGCACAGTATTTTCCCGCTAAAAAACTTGTGGAACAACACAGCCCCATGTGGTCCTGTTCTTCGCAGTCACATCGAGCTGTCTCCACAATAGCTCGTAAGCTCTCAACTCTACAACCCACACAATCGCTTCTATGTCAACTCCCTTCACTAAGGCCATATATTCATTCCTCATTCAGTGTCCACTCGAGTGATGACCGGTAGCGCACTGTCTTTCGATGATATCTTCAGTGTGTGTCCGAGACACCTCCATCTCCTTCGAGATTCTTCTTGATCGATAGAATGTCGATTGGTTCATTTCCTGAATTTCCTGTAAATAATTACTTCTGGACGGCTGACCATATGATCTTCATAATGGAGACAGCGATAGCAGATGTCGATCAAGTTAAACAGCTGCCTGTTGGAAATGTAGGTATGTCTTTCTATTCGGATTCTGGTTTTCACATACCCGTCACTACCGACTGCCTATGGTTGAAACGATGCCTCCTAGTTGAGTGAAATCAGCGATCTCGGTCAAATGTTTCCGCTTAATAGTAATTGGTTATTGTTGTTACTGTTGACAGTCGGTTAATTGGTAAACGTCTGCACTTACATCGTCGCTTTATTTCTCCATTGATTTCTCAAGAGGTCTGAGTCGCCCTCTGAAAGTAGTTTTATAGAGCAATATTTTACAAATCAGTGGACAACTTTCATTCGTTCCGGATGTTATGTAGTTGTAGTGTGAGAATGGTGCCTGCTGTCTCCGGATCAGATTTTATTACATAAAGAGAAATTCCATCCCGTATTACTGCTTCACCAGTTAGCTATTGGTGTCTTGGTTGCAGTCTTGAAATCTGCTTTTGTTACAGGACTAATATGCACTAGCAGTTATGAAAATGGTATTGTTGGAGGTTGTATTTCTGAACGAGTTGCACGTCGTGGTCCATGCCACAGTAATTTGAAGTGTTCAAACCATTTGTCTCTCGAGTCTTCTTGAATATCAATTATTCATATGACCTTTTGATCCCTTCTATAATAGACACCCACTATTTTATCCTACACGTTCCCAGTGGGACATACAGCTTCAAGCTTGTGGCTTGAAGTTTCTGTATCGGTGTTTATTTTACAGGATATGGTTGCTAGCCTCATGGCCAACCTTTCCTTTTCACCAGCTTTACTTCTGGCTTAGTGAGGTAAAGGAGTGCGCCGACCGGGTATCGAACACCGGACCATGTGAATGGTCCGCAAGCGTCCTAATCGCTAAGCTACCGACACATACTAGTACTCGAAACTCAAGGGAACAACGATATCTGGTGATTAAATAGAAAGTGATGAAGTCAGAGTGGTTATATGCTACCGTTAAAATGTTTAATGAACAACTGTGCACCTACAGACAACGTCAGAAACAGCGCATCAAGATAAGACGCTTGATTGTTTGAGCAGGCGAAATAGCTCACTATTTCAATAAATCTATTAAAGCTCACCTGTTTATTTTTCAACTTCCTTGAATGACTTCATTTTCATTGACATCTAACAATTAAAGAAAATGAATCTTTATAGACTGTCACCACACAAAATACCACCATGTCAAACATTGTCAACATACTGTTAGAAAATTCAGTGACATTTAAGAGTTGAGTCATATAGCCACACTTCAAATTTCCTATTAACACCAACGATTCACTACTGCGTTTCTAGTGAGATACTCAGACAAACTGTTACTTTTGAAGACCCAAAAGTCTTGTTCTCCAAATAGTGATATCAATGTGAAGGTGAGATGGATTCGAAGCTCAATGGCATCAGTGAAAATGAGTTTTGTCTACTTCGGCATTACTCTGAAATTACATCTACCTTATGTCACTTCAACTAGTATGATAATTAATGGTTGACATCAAGTTGAGGACTTCAATCATATTCTGCTCACTAGAGTAGTCATTTAATTGATAAACAACGTTTGTCAATATAACCCAGATGAGATACCATATGAAAAGGATAACATCGAAAATGCAGACAGTCGTGTGGAGAAACCTTGCTTTGAGTTGGTATTCAGCACAAATGAGGTGCATCCACTACACTTTGAAAACTACTGTACAAGGAAAACTACGACTTCCTGGAGCTTCATGTATGATTGTATCCAGAGACGAAGCTGATTTGATCAATTTTGATGTACAAACTCAATTTGAATAACATTTTGTCATTCTGATTATCGCGGTGAGACTGTTTTGCAAAATGATTCAGTTTGTTCATTAGCACACAAGGAGTTTGATGTGGAATACTTCTTCAAGTTCTCCATTTTTGCCTGGATGGCTTTACTGGTTACCGCTACAGTATATCTCAGTTTACATTGCCACCTCTACTCAGAGACTATTTCAGTGTTGATATTACTAGTCGTGAGGTAATAGGACTTTGAATTTGTGGGCGAAGTGATGTAGATAAGAGAACATACCTTTCTGCCACTTACAACCGAAGATGACAACACTGCAAATTCAAAACATCTGGACTGAGGGAATGTTACATAACCACTGGTATGAAGGCTACTCTATCAAAAACTACCGGTAAATTCACTCATGCTTCTTGAAAAAGCAACGCAGAATCATCTAACAGCTGTGTGACAATTCGGTTTGTCAAGTGATGCTAGGCAGCGGACTCAGAGAAGTTTTCGAAGTGAAAACAGTAGTAGGACAGGGCTTTCAGCTCATTATCACATACGATTATCCTAATTATCTTTGGCTGCATAATGGAGAAAACTGCAAGTGGATGGCACAAGTACACTAATGCATTGAGCCAATAAGAAAACTAAAGAAATCAGGAATTCGTAGATGATCAAGTGACACAAGCTGGAAAATTTACAGGTGAAAAACCATCAAGCGGGCTGAAACAGCAGAGAAAGGAGACACGCCTTCGAGTAAACACATTCAAGTTGCAGGTAATGATAATAATAACCAAGTTACTAACTATAACAACAATAACCAATATCTATCAAGTGGAGAAATTTGAAAGAGTTTGCTTATTTCACTCACCTAAGAAGCATCGTTTCAACCACAGGCAGTCCCTAGTGACTATAATGTAGAAAGCACAATCCGAAAACGAAGACGTACCCGCATTTTCAACAGGCAGCTATATACCCTGCTATCGCTGTATCCATTACAAAGATCAGCCCTCCATAAATCATTATTTACAAAAAATTCAGGAATTGAAACAGTCATGATCCTATCGATCAAGAAGAATCTCGAAGAAGAACAAGCGATCCGGACACACACTGAATATATCATAGAAAGACGTAGCGATACCGGTCATCACTGCAGCGGTAGACGAAAGGTGAGCGTGTTTCATCGACACTTTGATGAACTAGGTCTGTGAGGTTCTCTACCTCAAATATTGATTGATATACGTATGCACCATTTGGAAATACACTACATTGAAATCTAAACAGTATATAACGAAGTTCACTCACACACTTTCAAAGATACTGTATTCGCTGTATACGGTGTAATTCAGCAAGCAGAAATACTGAATGACACAGAATTCAAATACTACCTATTCGAAGATCAAGTTCACAATGGAAAATGGATTCAAATGCCTGCTGCATGTTCTTCACTTTTTTATGAAAATCAAATATAATGTACAGTAACATAAATGGAATTCGTAGATGATCATGCTCTTCTCTGACGCAAGCTTAAAAACAAATAGGAATTCCGTAAGGACAAATAGGATGCCACTGAGATTTCGAAGTTCGTTGTGTGAGTTTATAATCTTCAATTACTTATAGTCCTATCTGATGAGATGCACGATGTAGGGATATGTGAGTAGAGAGGGTGAGGTGTTTAGAGTCAGTTTATGTGGTTTCAGACCATTTGTCACATGATGTCAGGTACCTGTCCATGACAGCATTAATGTGCTTACGCCCAAATTAAACGTGAATCTTCCCCATATACCAATCAGCGAATGATCTTGCATGATATCGTTTGGTACATCCAAGAAAGTTGAGGGTTCTATTCCACTTGATTCTCATCAAATGCATTCACTAACACAGTTGCACTTTTGGCTTTTTAAGAGTAGGCTTTTCAATTACTGGTTGTATGTAAGAATGCTGCAAAAGAAAAGCATACTTTCATGTAGATGTTCCACTCATCTGTTCGATGATTCTGGGTTGATTTTTCAAGAGTCATGAGTCAGTTTCATCTTTGATAGGATAACATTTATACCAGTATAAGGTAACAATCGCTAAGTCCAGATGTTTTGAAATTGCAGTGTTGTCATCTTCTACGGTAATCGTCAGAAAGCTATGCATGCGTAAAAAATTCTTGAACTGGTGATGGAGAAGCAGCTGAAGTACAGTTTGTCAAATTTCTAACTTCAGTTAGGAATGTCAGGCTGCTACTCATTCATAAATATATGCAGAAAACGTTTTACGTATGCCATTTTTTAATTCAGGTGAACGTCACGTAAGAACCATTCTCTTATATTCACAGAAGCTCTTAATTTTGCGAGGGGTTTCTCAGCATATTTCAATACTTACAAAGCAGACGTTACACATATTATCAGAAGGTGTTAAGACACAGTTCACGTCTGCTCTATCTCCGATTAGGTTGGGTGATATTTTACTAAATAAAAACTGTATTTATCAGTAAGTCTTATCATTATTACCATATTAAATTTCGAAAGGATTAGCAAGTAAACATGTTGTTATCACTTCAACAGTATTCAAAATTAGGCCGGAAGATTCCCGTAATCTATCATCTCTGTCTCTCAAGACATCATCCATATTATCAATTGACGCATACTCGGCGGTCAATGGCCTGGAAAACGACGTCATTCACCGGTCTCTTCAGCGTTTGTCTGTTTCATCTTCATTATCTACACCATATTCGTGGAGATAAGGCTGCATGATTAACAAGTTCCTGGAGTGCCTATTTTCAACTTCGTGTAACCAACAATCTCACAGTCACTATGAAGACATCGAAGACAGATGTTGATAGGAGTCTGCTGCTTATGGTCGTAACGCGCTCGCCGGCTTTTAGACTCACATGGAAGAACTGACTGATTGATTTCGCATTGGTGTGGGAAATCCGAATTTCGTTATTTATGCTTCTGAGGAGCGCAGAACAACTCCCAGTGATTTCACGGTGATAAAGGTGTCAATCGACATTCCATTTACAATTGGCTTTGACATTCTCATGCGTTCCGACTGCCTGTATTAGGAAGAGTGGTGCCTAATTTACCGTCAAAAGTCACTGCACGTGTCTAATTAGCTGTTGTTGCTGGTTTTGGCGATGGTTGTTTCGATAATAGAATGGTGTTGTTAGATGTCTTCATCGCATTCATCTCCTCCATGTTTGATGGAAGTCCTGTGTTTTTTAAGATGATTCTCTGGCCAGTTTGTTGGTTTCAGCATGTAGGTTCTCGATTAGGTTTGATAGTCGACATATAAGGCAACAGTGTTGAGCATTTTCGATAAGATCATTCTTTCACAGTTGATAAAATGCATCTTTATTTTGATGAATGCATCTGTTCATCCCTGATTCATCTGACCATCAGACTTCAAACACTTCTCTGAGGCGGATGGCTGGCTACATGTCCAACTGAACGTTACAGAAACTGACACACCGTGCACTTGACACCATCATTATCGGAAGTCATACATTATTCAATTAGAACTTTGATCACTATCCACTCGAACAGTGGCTGATTTCCTCTTCACACTCAACCCATTGACTCATGTGATAACCTAGAAAGTTCAAAGAGGCAATTTATCAATCCATTTTGAGAACACTACAAGACAAATATTGAGTATCATTCGACTGATTGCGTGAAAGTGCGTGATTTGATGAAGCTGATTGTTGAAATGTATTCAGTGCACGTACGAGTCAACTATGTGAGCAACTTCTCAAATGGAAAACCATTTAGAATTTTGCACAACTTTATCACCAACTGGATGATTCTGCACAATCGAGAAATATCTTCCACTGTCATTTGCTTCCATGATTTCATTGTCAGTGATCTGATTCACTCTTCCCGAAATCTCTGCTAATATGTGCACGGTATTATAAACATCATCTATAGATATGATTGTGCAGTCAACCATGAATGTATGCCACTGCATACTAATTATTGATTGAGATGAGTAGTTGCATTACAGTGATGCTGTATATCTGTCCAGCTGGCCGACTGTCTTCGTCAGCATGGTTGTTCAGCATGCTCAAAGTGATTGAAATACCAGAGATGTTTTTCAATCCAATGTAGCAAAACTCGTTGGTTGTGTAGTGCGCTTTACTCAGCTATGACCGCCAGAAGTCGTCTCAGTGAATATATCGGCATTAGGATATTTTGGTTGTATTGAAAGCTGGTGTTCAATATTAATTTATAAGACATAGTCCTAAATAATTATACCTTATGCTTTTATTCTTTGGAAATAATTGATCAAATTTTGATGGCGTAGTCGAACAACCTCTCTCAATTCTTGCTCATTTTGACACTTATCAATGGTAGATTTTGTGTCCATAGGAATATATAAAATAAAAGCACACCTATCACTGGTATGCTGATCTAATGCCTTTACTCTAATTTTTAGGAATCCTATTTCGACTGATATAATATGAGAGGATATTACGCCCATACTCTTTCATATATATTTTATCGCATAGTATTTTTCCGCTGAATAACTTGTGTAACAACACATCCCCATGTGGTCCTGTACTCCGCAGTCATATTGAGCTGTCTCCACAATCGCCCGTAAGCTCTAATTTCCTCAACCCACAATCTTATATTCAACTTTCTTCACTAAGGCCATATATTCATTCCTCATTCAGCGTCCACTCGAGTGATGACCGGTAGCGCACTGTCTTTCGATGATATCTTCATGTTTGTCCGAGACACCTCCATCTCCTTCGAGATTCTTCTTGATCGATGGAATATCGACTGGTTCAGTTCCTGAATTTCTTGTAAATAATGACTTCTGGACGGCTGACCATATTTTTTTATTATTTTTTTTCCTTCACTTTCCCCGGTGGAGCATAGGGCTTCAAGCTAGTGGCTTGAAGTTTCTGTAGCAATGTTTATTTCTTTACGAATGTGGTTGCTAGCCTCATGCCCAACCTTTCCTCTCCACCAGTATTATTTCTGGCTTAGTGAGGTAAAGGAGTGCGTCGGCCGGGGATCGAACCCCGGACCATGTGCATGGTTGGCGAGCGTCCTAACCACTATGCCACCGACGCGTCTTGAGTGCTGAACCTATGATCTTCAGAACAGAGCCAGAGATGTCAGCTGCCGATATGAGTGTATAGCCGCATGTTGGAAATGTAGACGAGTCTTCCTATTCGGATTCTGTTTTTCACGTACTCGTCACTACCGACTGTCTATGGTTGGAACGGTGTTTCCTAGTTGAGTAAAATCAGTGATCTCCATCAAATGTCTCCGCTTGATACTGATTTGTTATTGTTGTAATTTTTGTCAGTTGGTAAATTGTTAAACGTCATCACTTACTTCGTCACTACATTTCAACTTTGTTTCCTAAAGAGGTCTGAGTCGCCCTCTGAAAGTAGTTTTAGAGAGTAACTTTTTACAAATCAGTGTACAACTTTCATTCATACAAGATGTTATGTAGTTGTAGTGTGAGAATGGCGCCTACTGTCTCCGGATCAGATTTCAGTACCTTAAGAGGAATTCCATCCCGTATTGCTGCTTCACCAGTTAGCTATTGGTGTCCTGGTTGCAGTATGGAAATCTGTTTTTGTTACAGGACTGATTTGCACTAGCACTTATGTATATGGTGTTGTCGGTAGTTGTTATTTCTGAACGAGTTGCACGTTGTGGTCGATGCAACAGTAATTTGAAGTGATCAAATTATTTGTCTCTCGAGTCTTGTCATAGTTTCCTCTTGAATGTCAATTATTAATATTACCTTTTTGATCCATTCTCGAATAGACACCTACTACTACTCGAAACCCAAGGGAACAACGATATCTAGTGATTAGGTAGAAAGTGATGAAGTCAGAGTGGTTATATGCTACCGTTAAAATGTTTAATGAACAACTATGCACTTACAGACAGCTTCAGAAACAGCACATCAAGATAAGACGCTTGATTAGTTGAGCAGGCGAAATAGCTCATTATTTCAATAAATCTATTGAAGCTCACCTGTCTCAGTTTTCAACTTCGTTGAATGACTTCGTTTTCAATGAAATCTAACTATTAAACTGAAAACGTTTTCATCGACTGTCAACACACAAAATTCCATCATGTCAAAAATGCTCATCATACTGTTAGAAAATTCAGTGCCATTTATGAGTTGAGTCATATAGCCATGTATTTAGGATCTACACTCCCATACGTCATATTTGCTGCTAACACCAACGATTCACTATGCTCTGTCTAGTGAGAAACTCAAGACAGTTCTAGGCATACTATAAATGTTGCTGACCTA
The DNA here is from genome assembly GCA_944472155.2 of Trichobilharzia szidati. Classification (NCBI taxonomy): domain Eukaryota; kingdom Metazoa; phylum Platyhelminthes; class Trematoda; order Strigeidida; family Schistosomatidae; genus Trichobilharzia; species Trichobilharzia szidati. The sequence continues at coordinate 137,051,887 of OX235273.1, read as the reverse complement.
CGAAGCTTGTTCTCCAAATGTCTATATCAATGGGAAGACCAGGTGGATTCAAAACTTAATGGCATCAGTGAAAATGAGTTTTGTCTATTTTGGAATTACTGTGAAATGAAATCTACCTAAAGATACTTTAACTAGTAGGATAATTGATGTTTGAGTAATTTACTTAGATTCTGCTCACTATCACAGCAGTTTCTTCGAAAAACACCGTTTGTCAATATAACCTGATGAAATGTCATATGAAGAAGATGACATGGAAAATGGAGAGAGTCCTGTAAGTCTACTTAGATTTGAGTAAATTCTCAACACAACTCTGGTGCATTCACTTAACTTCGAAAACTACCGTAGAAGGAAAACAACGAATTCCTGGTACTTCATTTAGCATTGTATCCAGAGACGTAGGTGATTCGGTCAATTCGCATGTACAAACTCACTTTGAATAACATTTTGTTGTTCTGATTATCGCTGTGAGAATGTTAAGCAGAATAATTCGGTTTGTTCACTTACACACAAGGATTTTGACGTGAAATACTTCTTCAAATACTTCATATGTGAGTGAACGGCTTTACTGGATACAGCAACAATATATCTCAGCTTGCATTGTCACCTCATATCTGCATCTACTCGGAGAGTGTTTCAGTATTGATATTAATTGTCGTGAAGTAATAGGACTTTGAATTTGTGGGCGAATATCATCCAGTGTTAGGATAATTTGTTTGATGCAGTGTGCATTGACAATGACACTCACTCTGACGCTGTCGGAAGGTCAACACACACACACACACACGCAATAACGCATATGAGGAAGTGATACAAATCTCCAGTCTCGTGTTGTGTGTAATCACCTGCATTATATTTATGTGGAAGCTAGACTGCAGGTTCAGCTGAAAACAAAGTTCATTCCCTGCATACAAATCATCCCTCAACTTGTTTTCCACACACTCACACAACACCGGTAATCCACTAATTCGTACTTCTGACAGTATAGATATTGAAAAATGAAATTTGACGCGAATGTTCAGCCTTTGTTGATATATTGGCGCCTTCTTGTGTGGACGCTTCAACGATGTCTGGCTATGAAAGTGAAGTAATTTTTTTGGCCGGTGACTAGCAGTGTAATCGAAACGACAATGCATATTTAGCCTTATTTGCGACTTGTCGTCTGGATTTAGCAGTATGTCGTACTGGCCCATGTGAGTCTCGGATTCAGAACCCATTGACTCAAGCGTCAAAGCGTTATCCACTACAACATTCAGGCCAAGAGGACCATCATATATACTGCATATATACTGGCATCAGGCAAATCACGTATTCAACAGCTAGTTTCCATCCATCAAACTGAGGTGAAATAATGGATATGAATGTTTTAGAAACATTCTGAAAGTATATCTTATAAATGCCTAGAGAGAAAGAGTAATTTGAGCAATCATCTACAAATTCGATTTTCTTTCTAAATATCATCACTGTTTTGTGTTCAAAACATTTGCCTAATTCACGCAAATTCCATTATTACTGAATTATGGTTTATCACACAAAAAGAAACAAACAAACGGATTCAGTCAATTTCTGATTGGTTAGTGGAAGTAACCAATGAATGGAATAGTGTCATGTGTAAATGGTATAAATAGTCCAAGAAAATATGCTATCAGTATCAAGCTAGTTGGTGACTAATCAGCAAACATTGCGGGTAAGTTCCAGTGGTATAATTATTTCTATGATATGCTGTTTAATATGTACGTAACTGACGTTTGAGAATGATTCACATTCCTGTTACCGAAACACTCCAATAATGTATGAATGTTGCTGAGATTGTAACTGGACAGTCTCTCCTTAACTGGCTTAAGCCTCTTATCAGTCCACTAGTAATTTACAATAATTCATATCTAATATTGGGCAGAGTACAGCTCAACGTTAGCATACCTTAAGTAATTTGTACATGCGCTGAGGATTATAGAACAGAATAGATGAAGTCAGTTACAAAGTTCTTCGGTTAATATCCTTGTAATTTAAAGTTCCGTCTCTTCATTGTGGGATCCTTTCGGATCCGTCTCTTACACAAATTTATGACATCGTATCATATACGAGTTGCTTCAAAATATTTTTTCAGTACTGGCACTCTGGAAAAGTCAACCGAGTGTGTCATCACCGGATATTTCTTCATTTATTCAATTGATTTGGCATTCTTTAAACAAAGTTATTACGAAACTTAGATAATGTGTCTGTCCGGTGAAGATACCAGAAAGGATGTAGATCAGTTTTCTGCTGACTGATATTCTCCAGTATAACTTCTGCATCAGCTTCATCATCTGTTGTTGTAACATCTCGACGTTTGGGTTGCGATTGTAAAATTGTCACTTGATCTCGTGGTAGTGATCCAATGGAGTAATTGCACACATATATTTTGTTGGAAACAATGGAAATCTGTTTCATTGATTGTTGTCCTTGGACTTTAATTTAACTTCACAATGAAATCTCTATCCTCTTTCGAATAATAGTAAAGGCATGCGTCTCCAGTGTTGTTTATATATCGTTAGATAATCCATGCAATACAGAGTGTGGAACATCTTAGAATTAACTTAAAAATGTGATTAGATTCGATTTTCACATTCTCATCTGTTCCGACTGCCTGTTGGTGTGTAGACAAGTAAGGGAAGTGACATTGCCTAAATTGATTCCCCCGAAAGTATTTGGTGGGTTTTGTTTTGTTGGCTGGTTGGTAGGTCAGTTATCTTTTATCTTTGTTTGTTTAGGTGGTTCATATCCATTTACAGCATGTTCATGTGAAGTCCTATGCTCGCTGCCTGGTTATTCTACCAGTTGGTCGGTTTAAGCAACATTGGCATCGTGCAATGTTGACTGAGAATTTGACTTGATTATCTGTCATAAAGCTAGCTTATTCTGTCACGATTAATGAAACTGATTTATGTTTTAATAAATGAGCTTTTAAATTCTAGCTCATCTGACCCAGAGAATCTCAACAATGTGGAACGACTTGTTTCGTATTTCAAAATTCTACTTTCTCTTTCCAATGTCGTTGCGTTGCAGTTCTTTTTCACTTCTATTTCACTGACTCATTTCATTCGTAATGATTGATATAAACTGAAATCCATAGTCTCCATTAGTCAGAGAATCAACTGACGGTAGCACTGTGTCATGTAAGCTTATGTTGACTCAGAGAGCTGCATGTCAAATCGAACCTGACAGAAAATAACACACTATATACGTGTCTTCATAATCATTAAAAGCAAACGCCAAATCAAATATACTATATTGAAAACTATCCACTTTGACAGTGGCTCATTTTTGCCTCACACTCCACCAATATATTATTATTTTTATCATCATTTCCTCAGGTTTCTAGTGGGACACAGGGCTTGAACGACGCATCTTCACTCTTTTCTATTTCCTGCCTTCCTCTTCAGCTGGGTCCTCGACTGACATAATCTCTCATCTCTTTGAGCCAGTTAATTCGTTTTCACATGCACCTAAGTCTTCGAGCTCGTGTGACACTAGACATATATCATCTGCGAAATCCAGATATTTCAGTGTCTTATTATCGTTGGTCTAGTGTGTTCCTGTCTCCTAGCTCCCATCTCACAGTCTGACGCATAATCCAGTCCACCACAATTAAGAATGTCATCGGTGTTGATAGACGACTGCTTTTTCTTACTCCGGTATTTACTTCGAGCGCCTCACTGAGGTTCCTTAAACCAGCTATGTAATTGTCTGAGCCCATATCTGCTCTCTTTCTCGACTCTGTGTCCATCAGGTTGGCTGCGTCTCAAATTACTTGAGCAGCACTGAGATGAAATCTATCTGGTCTGTGGTTTGCAAGTCAGGCGAAATCCAAGTTGGTTTGTGTGTATCCTAGTGTTTCTACACACTCCCTCTGATCACCAGATCATGGAAAGCGCAGACGTCTACAAATAATCCTCCTATCTCATTCATTTCTCCGAGTGAGAGGCTCTTGACCTGTGATGAGTTTTCTTCCTGTATTCTCTGCTTCAAATTCACCTGGCATTCCTATCGTCCATGAAGATCTTGAAATCACCATTAAGGATGTTGTAGATTACTGTTTGTACTTGTATGTGAAGATCTTCCTACTTGTGCTGTTCAACATTGTTTGTAGCATTGTGCGTTTCATTGGATAATTGTGGCCTTCTTCCCATGCTTGTGAGTTGAATGTTGCTGTCATGATCCTGCAGGATGAGATTGTTTCTCACTGCATTGAGGGCTTTGGCTGCTACTGATCACATCATGAAAGACACTCACCTCTTCAGTTTTCTCGTGGATGTCGTCTGAGTGCCCAGACGGAATATAATACTGACTCTCCAGCTGACTAATTTGATAGTCCACATTGATTCCATCTACTCTAGGAGATATCCAGGAATTCTCTGCAATATCTTCTCATTTCCTTGGCTACGTGCTCAGCCTTCCTAGATAGATTCGTACATTGTACGGACATTCCACGTCTCCACTCTCACTCTTCCTTTTTTCTGATAGAAGACACGTTGTGTGACTTGCTACTCAAAAGCTTTCATCAGCCAGAGTCATTTCGCATCTCCGAATCCAGCGAAGAATCAGAATTTTATTTCACTTACATTTATAATATATTTTCTGCACATTGAAGTTTCTCTAGTATTTAAATATGATAAGGGGTTTAGGATCACTAGCCCCAGCTCAAGCTTACCTCTTTACTTAAGCTAAAAAGTAACTAACCAATTAGAAATTTAGTCACCAAGCCGAGGTCATGTGATAACCTTGAAAGTCAAAGGATAACAATTCGCATGATTTCTAGAAAAGAAATTATTTGGGCGGTGCAATAAAGTGCAATCAGTAAGATGCAACAGTGAATAAACTGAATAAACCAAATGCGAACGGTATTTACTAATAATCCTTTCTATTATTCTCCTATTGAATTTTGAGTGGAACAGCACGTACACATTTTGTTCTAGTTTCTGCAGTCCTCATTAGTAGGCACCACGATTACCAGTAAACTATCATTTCTGCCTCTCAAGATCTCCTCCTTCTTATCAATGGACGCCTATTCAACGGTCAATGGCTTGGAAAACGATGGCAGTCTGTGGCAGGCAGCTGCAAATGATTCTCGTAACGCGCTGGCCAGCTTTTAGACCCACATGGAAGAACTGACTGATTGACTTGGCGTTGGTGTTGAAAATACGAATTTCTTTATTTATGCTCTAGATGAGTGCAGAAGAACACCCAGTGATTTCACGGTGATGAAGGTGTCAATTGAGATTCCGATTACGGTTGGCTTTTACATTCTCATGCGTTCCGACTACCTGTATTCGGAATGATGGTGCCTGGCTTTACCGTCAAAAGTGACTGCTCCTCTCTGTTCAGCTGTTGTTGCTGGTGGTGATGGTTAGTGTTGGTGGTGTTTTTAGTTGTCTTCATCACACTCATCTCCTTCATGTTCGATGGAAGTCCTGTGTTTGTTGGATGATTCTCCCGTCAGTTCGTTGGTTTCAGCATGTAGGTTCTCGATTAGGTTTGATAGTCGACATATAATGCAACAGTGTTGAGCATTTCCGACTAGCTCATTCTTTCACAGTTGATAAAAAATGCATCTTTATTTTGATGAATGCGTCTGTTCATCCCTGATTCATCTGACCATCAGATTTCGAACACTTCTCTGACGCAGATGGCTGGCTACATATCAAATTGAACGTGACAGAAACTAACACACCATCTACATGACACCATCATCATCGGAAGTAAAACATTATTCAACTAGAACTTTGACCACTATCCACTCGAACAGTGGCTGATTTCCTCTTCACACTCAACTCATTGACTCATGTGATAACCTAGAAAGTTCAAAGAGGCAATTTATCAATCCATTTTGAGAACACTGCAAGACAAATATTGAGTATCATTCGACTGATTGCGTGAAAGTGCGTGATTTGATGAAGCTGATTGTTGAAATGAATTGAGTTCACATACGAGTCAACCATGTGAGCGATTTCTCAAATGGAACACCATTTAGAATTTTGTACAACTTTATCACCAACTGGATGATTCTGCACAATCGAGAAATATCTTCCGCTGTCATTTGCTTTCATGATTTCATTGTCAGTGATCTGATTCACTCTTGCAAAAATCTCCTATAGTGTGTACCCGGTATTACATACATCGTTTAAAGATATGATTGTGCAGTCAACCATGAATGCGTGATGCTGTTTACTGCTTATTGATTGAAATGAGCAGTTGCCTTCCAGTGATTCTGTAAGTCTGTTCCGCTGGCTGACGGTTTCATCTAGCATTTTCGAATTGATCTGAATACCACTGTGATGTTTCGATCCAATGTAGCAAAACTCGTCGGTTGCGTAGTGCGTTTGACTGTTCGAATTACTTCATCTGAACATATTTTTCAGTCTGAAATGATCGAAAGGACTTCTCTGTGTTGTGATCACATCGATCTAGCTGGCCAGCTGCCAGGCACTACTGGTGGATGTGTGTCTTTTTTGTTCGCCCTGCAACCAACTACTAATCTCAATCAGTCAGTAGTATACCGCACCATGCACCATTGCTTTTCTGATTAGTGCTGATCCCACCTAGCGAATCACATATAACACTGTGAATTATTTTGTTTTCTCAGAGAGACTGTGGTGAAATTACGCCTCGTCGAACTGTGTAAAAGTGACCTGCAATTTTCACTTATTCTGCAGTCGAGTTGATCAGCTTCCAACAAGTAATCCACATACTTCTTTTCAAATTGCCACCTAGTCTGAAACATTCACAACCAATTAGATTCACGAATCCTATGATTGCATGAACTATTATTGAAATATTCAGTTGCCCTCCAGGAGATTGCTTCAGTGCAGACCTAAATGGAAAATTATTTCAGGAATTGGGGGAGTTGTGAGATAATCGACTATATTAAGACGATGCTGAGGGTTGCTGTAACAAATATGACAAAGCGGAGATATGCTGTTGAAGCCGTATGTTCCACTTGGAATCGAAAGCAACAGAGAAAGTCACTTACTTTCATTCATTTCAAATTACATAAAAGTTAAATATCATCATTTTCTTCTTTTGTTGCACATTTTCAGAAAGATGTTGTTGCAGAAGACAAAACTGTACCTCATTATACTTGTCAGTCTGTGCATATTCGATAATAGGACGACTGGATTTCAAATATTTAATCTTCCGATGACTGTTAATAATGAGGGTAATTTAAATTTGTTATATTTATGTAAATCAGTTAAGCAAATATGATCTCATCCAAATTCTGCTTCTGAACGAATAGTTTTTTTGGAATTCATTATGATTCTCACATGTAACTGACTGACTGTACTAACCTACTGCTACATGATGTTACCTGAAATTCCAGTGACATCTCCTGAACACTGTGAGAACATATACTCACCGATGATGAGATTGGATAGTGGTAGTGTTATATATTGCGTATCAGCATAAGTTGGAATTCATAGGCAAATGGACTCTGTCCAAGTGCATGAACAGCCAGTGAGATTCTCTGGCCAACTAGACGTTTGTGGATGAGTCCTTTGTTGGTGTGGTTTGTGCGTACTGCTGAAAAGCCTGAGACTACGACCAAGTGGTTGTCGTGTAATTTGGGTTTTTCAACGGTTCTCTAACTGATATCCCTTCACGATCCAAATTGGATTCTTTGACGATATGAGATTGTTTCTCATGTGTTGGGCTAAAGGGGTTCGATTGACATCACATTTCAGGACTAGCAGACTTCAGTTGTGAAGTTGTGTCCAACGTTCTAGTATGAAAAAAATAAACAGCAGTGTTCAGCGAATAAAGCATGAAATCAAATTCTTACCGGTGATATTTACTAGTAGTTACGCTACCTGTTATGAATTGGAGGAGTTAGAAGTGATGGTGTCTTAGCTGTTTTCTCGTGGGCTGAATGGTCAGCGAGACTGCCCCGTTACTGAAATACCCCATATCCATCCCAATGGAATTTCTCTGCATCAATCCTCTTCAAAAGATTTTGATTGGTCGATATTCAGCATAACTTCTCACCATCTAATCTCTTCTCAGTACTGTGAACTTGAAGATAAGAATGACGTTTTCCAGTGGCCTCGTTTATTCAGTTTGTATACTGTTCAAACATTAATCAGACAGCTGTGCATTAACAGACTTCGAGTGACATAAAATAGGTGGAAATTTGGGGTGAAACCAAATTCCGAATTCCTGCAAGATATGATTCCATGACATACAAATTATCATTGCTGATCTCCATCGACTGAACTTCAAAACTCAAAGATTTATGAGGTCATCATCAGTATATCACTTCAGTAATGTGGCATTTTCACACTTTTCCTTAAAAAACAACCTTCAAAATATGTTTTTGTTTTTGCTTTCAGGAGTAATGACTGTCGATTTCAAGGGGCTCAAATTTACTTTGAGAGAAAACTTAACAGCTACAGTCCACGATAATCGATGTAAATGGACAGTTGACTTGTCACAAGCAGATCAGGAAGAGCTAACACTTAGGAAAGGAGAGCGTCGAGGTTCTAGGTGAGTCTTCTCTTGCAAGTGACTAAGTTGTGTTTTGACGCCGTATAATGAAAATCACACCTAAATTACTTCATAACGATAGCATAAATATGCTCGTCTTATTCTCAAACATACCACGTATATTTTCAAAAATGAGGCCTCTCTATGTCACTGTTGTTTTGTGTGTACAGTATCATAATTGTGGTGTGACTTGTAATGCGCAGTTTTTTCTCAGTCTCATCATGCTCATGTATTTCCTGTGAGCAAGTTTATAAAACAGGTGACAATAAAAATAACAACATCTAGGGCGGGAGTAGTGGAATTTATTGCGATGTGTGTCTATAAATTGACGTGTTCCCACAGAACTAGTCATACTCGGTGGAAAACAACAAACTGTCTTGATTTGATAGCAACACCCTTTATTGCTAACGGAAACTGGTGTGCCTCAGGGCGCTGTAATTTCTCAACTGCTATACTTGTTTCGCAGGATCTTCCGTATTCTTTTGAGGCTTATTTCACTCAGTATGACAACGATCTCACCACCTCTATCCCGAAAGCTTCTGTATTGATTTCATACCATGTCAAAATTTTGTAGTCTGTGATTAACAAATTATCCCACTCAGAATGGCCTGAAAGTGACTCCAACCAAATGTCATACAGTTTGTTGATTTCATTTTCAAATGCGAACTGGATTCGGGTGACTGTTTGTTTTAATACTGACGGCAGTGTTAAAGGCGGTGATCCGAGTACCTGTTATTTCGGCGTCAGTTTCTCTTCGAGTCTAAGTTGATTTACTCATGTCGTATGGATTTCGGAGGAAAAATTTCCTTTCACTAACTACATAAGGTGATCAGGGATTTCTGCTGGTCTTTCTCAACGACAACTCTTACAATTTATCAATACATATAGTCCGATCATAGGTTCTCATTTCCTCCAAACACTTTTTTAATCGCCAGGACCTATCAGGTTACCAATGAGCGGTAGCCTGGTGGGTGATATCACTCAACGACCTATACTGCGCCTGTCCTATCCATCTCGTTTCCATCGGGCAAATTTGTTTAGCGACATATCCTTTCCTTGTGCAAACCGTTTTCTCTTCGGTTCAGGATTAACGCCACTAGAATGAACATTTTCTCATCATACACTCACCTAATTGCTTCTGATGCTAGAGGTATCACACGATCATTATGTGATCCGTTATTGAACATTCTATTTATCACAACTACTTCTGATGTGTATTCATGACTTGATTATCATCTTTCTTTTCCTCCTTTCTTTTCTCCAGGTTGTGTGCATACTAGTCTGGCAACAGTCATCCCAAAACAGGACGACTGAACATAAGACGTGAATGCAGTGAAGTATAGAGTGTGGATGTACTAGACAATATTTTATCTTCAGCAAAATTCACGAAATTACACTCCATACTCATTGTGTAACTGAAAAATGCTTTCACCTGTGTTTATTCGAATGCTTAGATTAGATGTTACTAAATCCAATACGCTTCACTTTCTGAATACTCAGTATTCTTCTTCCTCTTTCTGCAGATTAGTTGTTCTCCAATAAATGCATATTCATAAATTCCTTTTGTGTTTTTAACAAATGGAAGTGTTCATTTATGATGAGATGGTGAGTGAATGATTGATATCACTGTTGAGTGTGTCGCTGGTTTTGAGTTGTCTTTTGTCACGAACTGAAATTCACAATAAGAAACCGCTGAAAAGTGGTAAGAACCCGACATCCTCACTGCATTGAGTAGTCGCATGCACAATTTGTGGGTATGGCAGCAAATTCGATGTTGCCGAATTTCAAGAATAGTCCCAACGCAGACTTGTCAATGCAAACAAAACACACATCTACGTGAAGTGGTTCTTCTCAGTGAATGCATTTCACCTTTAAGCTGTACAAGCATATTTATACACAATTTTGTTTCTCATGAAAGAGGATAGTAACATAAGTGATGAGTGGTCACAATCACAGTTGTTGATATTAGTCAATGCATACAAAAGAATGGATTAGGTGTATTTGAGTTACGCATCAAGATGAGAAATTAAGCTGTGAGTCCTGATCACGATGCAAATGGAAACGATGGCGGAAATCGTATAATGTGAGAGTGAGTTGTCAAGAAATACCATAGTAATGAAAGCCATGAAACAAATAAATGAATGTGAATACGTTCTGTAGGATGCAACAAGGTTGCAACCGAGATAGTCGGAGTGGTCGAATAATTTCCTTTCGTATTCATTGCTCAGATTTCTAAAATTGAATGACGAAATCTTCATTATTGAAAAAGAGACGAAAGCATATTGCTTTCGGTAGGTAATTCTTCACTTTGTAGATTGCTGACACTGTCATTTTCTCGGCGTTAAACGCAATCACTTGTACTTTCACATTGGTGTCCCAAACCACCACCCCACACCAATCGACCGATCCTCACGAACATCACATCTATACACTAATCACATTCAATATTCACTCATATAAAATACAAAGAGATTCACCACAAAGCGGGGCAAAAACAATGTCTTGTCTACCACAAATCTTCTGCCTTATCCAAGACAATCTACACAACACCAGATGCATATTGTCGAAACATTCGATTAACTTCAGAGAGGACTCTTCGGTTCATTTGAAGGTCTTTTCTCACTAATCGACTTTGCAAAATAGAATCACGGAAAACTATGCTGACCTGAACTTTACTCTCGTCCTAGTTAAAGACTGCCCAGAGGATGAATTGTTACACGCTCACCAGGTAACTTAAACATGATGCATTCAAGCTTCTATCCGTCTATGAGTTTAAACTTTCAAAAAGTTCCAAACACTGATTAAGTGAATCTTGTATTCTAGGTATTGATCCAATGAATGTCAACCCTCCATGAATTCGACATTCTAAGTATAATAGTTTGTTCTTATCTACCTGAATACTATTTGTAATGTGGATTAAGAATGACCAGTCTCCTTCTCACACTCATTTTCTATCTGTAACGTGCCAAAATGCATGCTTGTGTCTGACTGCACTGCATGCTACAGCTAAGACTGTTCACAGGAAATTTATTCAAGTAGAATTCGGTACTCGGTTTATGCCGCCTCAATATTTCACATTGACACTTACTGCGATACGAACTGACTGCAACTACTGCTAATACTACTTCTACCACATCAATGAGTTCAGTCGAAACCATGTTCTCTTATAAAGGTAGTGATAAGCAAATCATAGTCTCCTTTTGTGCGGAGATTTCAGGCTTCATTCTTCGAAAGGCGACAGCTCCACCTAGTTTGAAGTAATCGTGGAGTCATTTATCTGTCCATTATCACCTTAACACATGTCAGTATGCTGATATTATGAACTGTTCCAACCAGCTACTGATATGTGACGCTGGCGGATGGAGTTGAACCTCTGAGATGTATAATCCCCAACAAGTATTTCAGTATCGTCACTGACAACCGTTATCCTGTCTTTCTTATTTTCTTCCACTATCACATGCTTTTGGATTCATTACCGCAGCTAAAATCAATAAGAGTATGACGTTCAGCTGGTTTGAAATCTGTAGTTGAACAGGATGTTTCCAACAGGAAGACCTGTTTGGCGGTTAGACATTTCTTTATTATAGCACTTTTCTTCTCACACGACTAACTTCTTTCGGCTGCAATTTACTTTGCTGAATTGATATGACTATCACAATGCTTGAAATGCCCAAATACATAACTACTTCAAATTTATTAGATATGTCGGTTGGATATAGGCTTATGATCCGAGCTGAATGACCCTACGTTAAATCCTTCCAAGTGTCAGACAGTTAACTTTACCTACAGGCATAATCGTGATCTACAAGGACTCGCCTCTTCACAAGGTGAGTGTAGCCTAGCATAGATTTCACTGATATAAAAGTTAAGCATAAAATGGCTTGAGATAATTCTATCCTCTCCCTTATTCCGTCATCCCATACCTCGTCGATTTGTACGAGAATGTTCTGTCTAACCTGATACAGCAAGAATTTAACACATTTTTGTTGTTATCACTTATTTCCTACGTTCACAATCTCTTGAAGCTTACATCCTACATATTGTTCTTTATTGCCCCTTCACTTCAGTTATCCACGATTTCGAAATTTCTGAATTTATTCTCCGCGATTATCTACTGTTTTACTCAACGCTTTGGTTACAATTTATTTGGTGTTTGATGGAATTGATTTTTGTGTCCAAGAGAAAAGCTTTCTTACTCTCTTGTGTTGTGTCATTGTTAAATTGTTACATATCTTCAAGACAGTTCGCCACGCATATATTTATGCTCAAGATTCACTTGCTGCAGCACTACAACGGATATATAGTCTAACTGCTGAGAATTAACAGGATTCAAACAGCCTTTCTCGGTTAACTGTCGTAATATTGAAAAAGTATTCTAAACATTCATGCTGTAGACTGCATAAATGCATAAATAGTAAACACACTTGTAGAATGCAGTAATCTGAGGGAATACTGGTCTACAAATTAAACTGCAATAAACCAATTTCGAAGGGCACGAAATACAATGTTAGCACAAGCTATTCGAATGCATCACCTTCACTACTATGTTTATACGTGAAAATGGATAACCTCACAATATTCATTGGTTTTTCAGGCAATTTAGTCAGGCAATTTAGTTTAGGCAATTTACATATTTTTACAAGAGTTGGCTTTAAAGCAATGATTTGCATTTGCAGTTGAATCATGGAGTGATAACAATTGACACACATTTTGAACGCCTTTGAATGTATTGGTTAATTGTTGAAACAATTTATAAGCACTTTCAAAGCAAGAGTCTCATGGAATAACAGAAAGTATGGAGTCTTAGCTTGATTTTCCATCAACTCCAGACATATTGTGTCAAGGTTTATGAAAGGTAAGTGGTATTTATTATTACTACTATTGCTCTCTTGATTTACGAGTGGAAAGCAAGTATCAACTCTGTTCTACTTTCTGCAGTCCTATTTACTTGTCCACACGATTGCTCATAGTCGCTCATCACTTGATCTGACAGTGTTATCCATGTTATCATTGGATGCTCAATCGTCTTCATTGGTGTTATCAGAACTTGTCTGATTCACGTTCATTTTCTGCACCATATTCTTTGATTATTATCTTCTTTATTTGTACGTTACTAGAATCTCCAATGTTTAACTCCTGATAGAAATACTTTCGTGACGCACTGGCCAACGCTCAGACGTAATAAGTAACACTGACTGATAACCCGGTAAGTGACAAAATCGACTTTGAAAGGCCGAATAGTGATCCTCTCTTAAGTAAATAGAAAATGCATCTGGTTTTGTGCACATTTTCTATGAAGAGGAAGTGGATTTCTTGTGAATTTGAAGTCTGTTGTGTAGTGTGGTTGTTTTACGTTGTCAGACTTTGTACTGAATATGGTTTGTGTAGGGCAGTAATCCACAAAGTGAAGAATAACCTACAGAATGCAATACGGTTCAGTCTTCTTTGAGTTACTGAAGCCTTAGCCACTCAATTAGATAACACTTAGCTTTGCATGTAATACGAATTTATTCGACAACTCCAGCTGTCATGCTGATAACCTTGTTGCTTTCTACTCACCTCATTCTCATTTGCTTCTTTGTTTGTTTACTTTCCTCAATATTCCGTTTCTTGACAACGCCACTTCACATCATTCCATATTTACCTTCGTTTCTATATGCATCGTGATTGCGACTCACTCATTGAATTATTCATCCTGATACGTAACTGAGATCCACCTAGTCAGCACCTCGTATGCATTGATTACAGAAACAACTATGATTGTGATAGCTGATCACTGATGTTACTATCCTTCTTCTCGACAACACAGTTGTGCATAAATTTGATTGTAACGGTGAAGGGGAAAATGACTACATCGAGAACAGCCACATCACTGACCTACGTGTTAATGTCTTCATGAATGTATGAATGGAGACTTCGCTATCCCTTGTCATACCCACAAATTGTGTACACGACTACTCAATGTAATAAGGATGTTGGATTCCTCCTGTTTTCTAGCTGTTCCATATTGAAAATTTCCCTTTGAGATAAACGCAACTAGATATGAACGACACAACCGGCAGTGTATTAAATCATTTACTTGCTACCTCGACAAAAAAGAGCATCAGAAAATTAAAAGTAAATTGCAAGGTGTTTTTGAATTTGTATTTCTTGAAGAAGAACTAATCTACAGAAAGAAGAAGAAGAATACTCAGTATTCAGAAAGTGAAGCTAAGCTAAGCAATTGAATAAACACGGTTGAAACAATTTTTTTCAGTTATGCATTAATTGAGAAGCCTGACTTTGTCATTTTCGCTACAGCTCCAACAGTGATTTGCACAGCCACATTGCAGCTTAATTTTGATTTTAACGTGGTGAACCTCTTAGTTGAGCCCAACTTTTACACCATCTAGAGGGAGAGACAATGAGAGGAGAGATGAAAACGAAATAATGAATACTCGTTAGGACCAGATTTATTAACTTCAGTGCCAAATCATGGATTGTATAATGGATAGAGTTATACTTCTTGAATCAAAAGCAGTTGTGGAATTGGTGATGGCTAAAGAGTCTGTTTGTCTCAGAGCTATAGTGCCATTCTAGTGGTGTTTATCCTGCACATAATTATTGAGTCTGCTTCAGTGTCATCTTCAGCCAGAAGTTATTCCAACAAAGAAACAGACAAGAACCTGTCGCCGAAGAATACTGTGCTGAGCAATGAAAGGTATGTCGAGAAAACGCTTCAGGGGTCGTTGACTGATACCGCACATCAGGACATCGTTACAGGAGAGTCTGACTTGAAAATGATGAGTTAGTTGTCTTCGAGTGACACGGACGACGTCTGTCTGTGTGTGGGGTAGACGAAAGTCTATGTAGGGTCATGGAGCCAGCTGAGCTGAAAACTTTTCATTCAGCTGCTTATTCACACATTTCGCTAGGCATGGTTCGGGTAAGCAAGAAGAATGTGCAGAATATATGAATTGATAAAGTGTCAGAAATGTGGTTGATTCAGGCCAGCAGTAATTCGCAACTGCTTCATGTGGTTGGTAAATCGAAATGTTTTCTCAGAAAATGACGACATATGAGACGACCAACTAAGATTTGAAGAGAATTTTATACTGAGATGGGTAACGTTAAATTCACCATCTTCCACAATGCCGTCAATATATAAGCAAATAGTCTGCACAAATCTTGTTCACATATGAAACTGAAATCAACAAGCTGTATGATATTTGGATGGAATTACTTTCAGGCCATTTCGAGTGAGTCTATTTGTAAATCTCAGATGACAATATTAATATATAAGGTGAAGTTAGTGAAGAAGCTACTGGGATAGCGGTGGTCAGATCATTGTCAAAGTGAGTGAAGTAATCCTCGGAAGAATTAGGAAGATGATGCAAAACCAAGAAAGACATTGAGAAAATACATCACCTTGATGCTAACCAGCTTTCGTAAGCAACGAGGTGGGCCACTAGCTGTGCGGGAGACAGCCAATGTACTGGCATAAGCTATAACGGGACTGAGAACAACATGACCGCTAAATGTGACACCACAATTGTGATACTCTGCAGACAAGACAACTTCGAAACAAACTGGCCTCAGGTTCACATGGAAGGGAAGGGTTTTTCGAAGATGTAAGTAGTATTTTTCGGAATTAGGTGAGCATAATAATGTTAACATTTGAAGTAATTTAGATTTTATGATCATAATACGGCTTCAAGTGTCGCATGATTCACATAAATAAGAAGACTCACCGAAAACCCGAACGAACTCCTGTTTTGGCTTTGTGCTCATCTGTAGTTGGTGGTTTCACGTTAACCATGTATGTGCAGTCGCCATCTGTAACTTTCAGCGAATGGCTAGAGTCCAAAGTGAAGTTGAGCTCGTTAAAACGGACAGTAAAACCTCCTGAAATTGAAATAAGTAAAAGACATTTAATGGTTTACAGGATACATCTGAAATCTAAACAAGTAGACTCAATGTATAATTGAAGTGAAATGGTAATAATCTGAAGATCAGATGACTTTTGAAGTTCAGCTGGTAGAGATCAGGAATGATGATTTGTAGGTCATCGCTTAATATCTTGCAAGAATACAGCATATGGATTGCGAAGTGACATCAGTTATGGAACCCTTTCAAAACGAGAGTTACAGAATAATCACATTGTCGTCGCCTCAGGCCCCTCAGCAGTAGGTGAGCATCATCCAGTGAAGATTGAAATCGGAAAATTTGCGTTGATGAAATGATCTCACTGACTATTCATTCACTAAGACGAAATCCAGTGGCCTATGAATTCGGACTGAGGATAATTCGCTTTATATAGAAAGCACCACCATTATCCGATCTCATCATTGATGAGTATATGTTCTCACAGTGGTGACGAATTCTCCAGAGAATTCTAGGGAACATCATCCTGCGTGAATTCAATCATTCAGGCTGCAGTGAGACGTGGAATGATTTGTCACGATGCTTAGTCAGATTGATATCACATTTACTTCAGTCATTTACATACATGTAATGAGTATAACTTACCTTTATTATTAACTGTCATTGGAAGCCAATAATGATAAAAATCGCTCCCCATATTATAGACTGTGCACAGACTGACCATTATGAGGAGGTTTATTTTTAACACATGAGACAGCATTTTGCTAAAAATACATAAGAAAGGGAAAACATAGTGAATTTTTATTTGGATATAATTTGAGATGAATGACGGTGACTGAACTATACTTTTGTTTCCGCGTTTTGACTGGTATGTACAGCGGCAACAGTATATCTCAATTATTCCTATTCTTTAGGTTCCACACAAGCATGACCTATTATTTCTCATCTCCACGCTCACGAAGTTTCTAGAAACCATAGTCAGACCACGCACCACACGCCGTTTTAAATTCGAGGTGAACTCGTATGGCGGCTTGACGCGTTAGTTACTTATTCTATAATAAATAATCCATTCAATAATTAGACTAGTGAATCGAATCGGTTGTGCATTTTGGATACAGAAAGTGTACAGAAAGTGAAATTTGAAAGTCAATTCTACACAATTCGACAAAGTGAAATTTCAACTCAATTTCCAGTGGGAAATTCACAATGATTCACAATGTAATAAGCGATCTGCTAGATAGCCTAAATTGTAACCAAAGAGGCAAGCAGATGTGTGTGACACCGTATACCACTGATCGATTGTGATGTGTAGTTGGATGACACACACAGACACATCAACCAGCAATCAACCTCACTAAATAAAAAGCATATGACGTCGCGCATTCATCGTTGACTGCATAATCTTACCTGTATTCAATGTATATGATACAGTCCGCATACTAGATCAGAGTCTGGTAACAGCAAATCAGATTTTTATGAATGAATTCCTGAAGAATTATTCACTTGGTTACAACAGTGGACAAAATTCTAAATGGCCTTCCATTCGATGAGATGTATATTAGCATGGCTAACTGGTAAATGCAGACAATGTCCTGAATATACTTCAAGAAGAATCAGCCAGTGAACATAAGACTTCAAGTGAACATGGATAAGTCGAAAACATTAGCAGCAACTACAAACAAGTGCATTCACTATTCAAGATCACAATGGACAACATCGCTTCTGTCTGAATGGATGAGAATGTCAAACTTTATTCAGAAACTCAAAACAGACCTTCGTTACTGTAAAATAACTGGAAAGGATTTCAACATCAACGGCAAGTCGGCCAGTCAGTCGATTCTTGTGAATCAAACCAGAGGCTGCCTAGCGTGTCAAGAAAAGCATTACCGTCAACCCGCCTTAGTTTCTCATCAAGAGCTGTCCTTGATGTCTACGTAGTGAAAGACAATTGGCTGGTGACAGGGGAAGTAAACATGGAAGATTCTAGGAATGTACAGATCAAGGAGCCACCACTCAAGAAATATGGTATGCAAAGTGAAGATGATTAGAAACACACTAGTGAGATCATTGAATGGCATACTGAATCACGCCATTGCCCCAGTGGAAGCTGAATGCACAAAGACGAGTAGGCGTTCAATGATAACATGTAGGAGAACGTGACTGGAAGAAATAAGAGACTACGGGCAGTCGTCAAGGCAGTTCATTGTGGATCTTGGGAAAATGATAGAAGTGGGTACCTGCTGCTCCACTCGGAACTCAATGGAGCAGTGAAGATCATAATTTATAATAAAAACCATTTGTATTCGATATGATTTGACTCAATGTAATCGGAGTTGGTGAAACTTGAGCCAAGGCTCAACATCTTTTGTTATAATCTGTTGCACGTTATTTGTAAATGCTTACATGTATTTAGAAATTCATCTGCAACAGTATCGACTTATCTTAAAATCAAGGAATGTTTGATTTTCGAAATTCACCTCTACAGAGAGGTGAAGTTGAATTTCTTGTTCAGAAGCAACAACATGTCTTGCCACCCACGTACCGACGCCCTCAACAACATCGATGCCATCCGTTCTCGACCAACTGATCTCCATGAGAGTGTCTTCATGGATGATTTTCTAACGATGAATGAACACCACTAGAGACACGCTTCTAATGCCACTCGAAAGAGGATAGATGATTTCAATATGAAGTTAAATAAAAGTCTGAACGCAAACAAGGGAACAGGTTTAGTCGTCTGCTCAGAAAGCACATTACTTCATCACTGCTAACTCAGGTGGCATTCGTAACAATTGGACATACATTTTGGGATACGACATCAACAGTATATAAGGTAAAATGTCGCGTTTCATGACTTGGTAGATAAAATATCCTAATCACATAACTGCTTTGTATGAACAACACCAAGATCACTTGAATGAATGAGGTCGGAAGGAATATTGAGTGATGACACACTTGGTCGACGAGTGTCGACTAGCACTGCATACTGAATCCAGCAGATTTTATTGAAAAAATGTTCATGTGAATAATTTTCGATAAAAGGGATCTTACAATGAACAGGTAGAGCTATCAAGGTATTAAACAAAGGATTTTCAAGACGACTTTATCTATTTGGTTCTACAATTCCCTGTGCATTTACGGAATAATTCAGGTACAAAAATTTACGGTTCTACTCTGAACAATACTAGATATGATTAATTGTAAATAACGAAGTGGCTGTTCTGGAGATTTGGATCAATGAGTAAGAGACTGTCCACACACGATCTTTGCAATATTCATATATATATATGTATATTGTGTCTTGTGGAAACGAAAATGTGAATCCTTCTCAAACGCTGATTACATATTACATATTATATAAAAAGAATAATCACAACACTGCAACTTACCCACCCGTAATGTGTGATGAATAGTCGCTAACTAACTTGACACTGATAGAACATTTTGTTCGACTATTTATACCATTCAGAAATGAAACTATTTCATTCATTGGTTACTTCCACTGACCAATCAGAAATTAAATAATTGTGTTTGTTCATGTTTGTGTGATACACCACAGTTCATATGCAATTGGATTTGACTGGATTAGAAACAAGACATAAACGGAAAACAGTGGTGATATTTGGAAAGAAAATGTACGTTTCAGATGATTGCTGAGATAAATATTTCGATCTCGGCAAATATACGAAATACGTTAATAAATATGTATTTTTCAATCTTATCCACTACTTCAATATATTGAAATATTACAAGAAGTAAATTGGCCAGAGTTAACTCACCATGGATAACACCGTGCACCCGATTGACATTCCAAAAACGCTTCTAGCAATAGTTGCATAGGTGTTCTAGTGGCCTAAGCTAGCACTAACGAAATGACAAGTACTGCGTTTGAGCATATCAGTAGGAAAAATGCTTCGTATATCCTGAAGATGAGTGTCATGTAGAGCTCAATAGCCATCATGGATTCATCGAACTGCTATTCAACATCCATCGAAATCTCTTGAAGTTCATTGCCAGACATTATCGAAGCACCCGTCACAGAAGGCGCCAACATGTCAACAGAGGCCTAATATTTCAGTCCACTCAGATGACAGGGGAAATTCTAATTGATATTGTTTTAGGAAGCATTGGAAGATAATGAGAACTGCTGGACAGCTGTTTTGTCATTGTTCATGACTCACCAGCAGTGTATATTACCTGGGTTAGTAGAATTAAAGATTCATCTGCAATGGGCCATTGAGTCACTTCCCAGAGACTGAATAGGCTATGTGCAAGTATTCCTTGTAACCCGAAATCCATTTTTCTGAACCATCGTACTGAGTGTTTCCTTCAGTTGAGTCGAAAACTAAGCTGACGAAACAGCCGGCTGTCGAGTACACACATCTGGTTTTCAAAAGTCCTCCAACTGATAGCAATCCATGATCAAAGTTGAAAGTATTCTTATCCGTATGAACAAACCAGTGTGGAAAGACATCCAAATTGAGTGAAAACTAGAAGAACACATTATGAGGCTACTCCTTTCCTCGTATATACATGAAAATGGAGGTGACAAATTCGAATCGTATTCTCGAAATTTGGTTCGCTAACACTTCGAGACGCTTGATTGTAGTTTGAACTGTAGGGTGGTATTCTTCCGATTATTGCATTGTACAAATGTGTTAATTCTATAGCCGTAAGGTAAAATCACAGTCAGCCTACAGTCTGAATCTTAAGAATACTGCTCGAATATCACAACAGTTGATCGACGATGGCTGATTGAATCCTCTCACTTTCCAGGAGTAAGACAATAAATGATTCAGTAGCAGTCCTACGGCAGATGAATCGTGAGCACAAATAGCTGAATTGTAACGTCTCTGGCTACAGTACTGAGTAACACGAATAGAAACCTGGTAGGTCGCAGATACGCCTCACTGATGAGTTGTAGGAAGTAGTAGAGTATGGGATGTCTGCCAAATGCATACAACTACCTCATATAAGTAAAAGGCATTCTCCCGCTGCAAAGCAGTAGATAAACAACATCAGTCGCCAGCAGTGTAGGAATGCATTTCACTCTTCACCGGGGAATTCAACATTTCAGTAATAACGTGTGTCATCACTAGTATAAATGAGTCCTACGTGGAAATGACATCATTTGATTGTTGACAGTAATTGCCGAATTCCGTATTAGAGAATCATGATCAAGCAGTTGTTTGATCGGATTCAGTTTGTTCCCTGACAAGGATGGCATTTGAAAATAATAATAATAATAATGAAATAGCGGAAGTCGAATATTCGGATAAGTTCTTCGAATTCTGTGTACAAAACAGTTAACTTTCGGGAAATCCCTCGAAAAATTAAGAGCTTCTTGAATATAAGCCAATGGTTAAAATGAAGTGTTATCATATTTCCGAATGAATGAAAAACGAAATGATATTGTTTTTATTGACTTTACGATATTTAATGCTGATAGCCTTCATTAGGGAATTGTTCCAACTTGAAGTTCACCTGGATAGAAAAGTGGAATTTGAAGGAATTTTTGTATATATACATATATATATATATTACTCCAGGATTACTTAAAAGTCTGGATCTGTCGCTCCTCCAAGAATGAAGCCCTCGATGTCTGAACAAATGGACATTATCATTCACATACCCCACTGTATACGCATCCATTCTTTCACTTCAACTCATTGAAAGTGTTTTAGTGATAATATTCAGTGTGAATGCAGAATATCGATGCTGTGAAATGTGGATTTCGCAATCATACTCAAACGCTTATATGCACAAAGAGAATGTCCGTGGAGAATTTTAGCCATAATCCACAAGGCAGTCAGACACAAGCATGCAGTATGATGGAATGAAGTGATGGTAATGAAGTAATCTGCGACAGGTTATAGAGAGACGAAGAGTAAGTGACAGAAACTTGCCATCCAACTTAAAAGCATCATTTCATGTATTCACAGGTACGACTGGATTCCGTAAAACGGACACATCAGATTTAATTGTAAAGATTGACAATAAATTCGTTGTTGAAAAGAGTCTCTACGCTAAATCGCCTGGTTTCAGTTTCACTTAAATGGATTAAATACACCGTGAACGATATTGAGGGATATGAGAAGTGTCAGTTACAATTGGAAGGTGGATTTCAAGAGCATTTGAAATTTATTCAATCAACATTGGAAGGCATGACGGACTCCTTGAGTGTTTGAAAGATTTTCGATAGTAAACAAGGATGAACGGATAATAGATTGAATGCAAACACTTCGGGTTTCCTTGCAAGCAAATAACAGTGCATTCCCCAGACTATCAAAAGCCCAGACGAAGGAGCTATCGTGATGATGATTCATCTGCTGTGGGACTGCAAGGGATATATTGTCTGACTGCTGGGAAGTGTTTTCAATAGTTTTCATTTTCCTGTCAGTTGAGTAATCTTAAATGAACGACGTCTGTTGAAATGTGGGTGCCTTCTAGTATGCACGCTTACACCACGTCTGACAATGAAAGTGACGGAATTTTGATGGGTGGTGACCAGTAGCAGAGTCGCATCTACGATGAATGTTTCGGCCGAACTGGACACCTGTTGTTGCAGAAAATATATGCTGTGATAGCCTCCAGCTTTCGTGCAACAGCCACCAAGCACATCGTAGATTTAACGGCTAGATTCCATCCAGAAAAAATTGGATCTCGTGATATTCCTTTCAATACCAGATGCAATATCTTCCACTGTCATTTGCTTCCATGATTTTATTTTCAATGATATAATTCACTCTTCCGAAAATCTCTAATAGTGTGTACATGGTAATACATATAGCATCTGAAGATATGATTGTGCAGTCAACCATGAAAGCATAACACTGTATACTACTTCTTGATTGAGATGGCTGACTGACTGATTTGTCTAGCTTGGTTGTTCAGCATGCTTGAAGGGATTGAAATACCAAAGAGGTATTCCGATCCAATGTAGCAAAACTCGTCGGTTGTGTAGTGCGTTTGACTCAGCTTTGACCGCCAGAAATCGTCTTAGTGAAGGTGTCGGCGTCAGGATATTTTGGGTGTATTGAAACCTGGTATTCAATATTCAATTGTTGGGAATATTCCTGAATAATTATTGATTGACACTGGATGTCACACAATTTGTATATACCTTATGTTTTTCACTCTTCGGAAATAACAATATTCTTTGGAAATTGAATACCTGAAGGCGTAGTCGAACAACTTCTCTAAGCTCTTGCTAATTTTGACACTTACCAATGGTAGATTTTGTGTCCACAGGAATATATAAAATAACAGCACACCTGTCATTGGTATGTTGATCTCATGCCTTTACTTTTACTTTTCATTAATTCTATTTCGACTGATATAATATGAGAGGATTTAACGTCCATACCCTTTCACATATATATTTTATTGAACAATATTTTTCCGCTGAATAAGTAGTGGAACAACATACCCCCATATAGTACTGTTCTCCACGGTATTATTGAGCTGTCTTAACAATCGCGCATAAGCTCTTAACTCCTCAACCCAGACAATCGTTTCTATGTCATCTCTCTCTACTAAGGCCATTTAATAATTCCTCATTCTGCGTCATCTTGAGTGATGACCGGTAGCGCACTGTCTTTCGATGATATCTTCAGTGTGTCCGAGACACCTCTTTCTCCTACGAGAATTTAAAAAAGCAATAAATTTCAGACAGTTGTAGGCATTTGTCAGGCATCTTATTACTTATTGCATCTAACCACTCATCAAAAAGGCATATCTACAATCCGGATGAAACTTATATCGTCTTTGAAAAGTGAAACCGCGTCTCTAAGTGCGGAAGTCAGACAGTTCGCCACCCATATATATTTATGCTCAAGATTCACTCGCTGCAGCACTGCAACGGATATACATAATCTAACTGCTGAGAATTAACAGGATTGAAACAGCCCTCCTCGGTTAGCTGTCGTAATATTGTAGAAGTATTCTAAACATTCATGCTGTAGACTGTCTGTAAGTTTACCTAATGGATAAATTAGTAAGCACACTTGTAGAATGCACTAATCTGAGGGAATACTGGTCTACGAATTAAACTGCAATAAACCAATTTCGAAGGGCACGAAAGACAAATGTTAACACATGCTATTCGAATGCGTCGCCTTCACTACTATGTTTATACGTGAAAATGGATAACCTCACAATATTCATTGGTTTTTCAGGCAATTTAGTTCAGTCAGTTTACATATTTCTTACAAGCGTTGTCTTTAAAGCAATGATTTGCATTTGCAGTTGAATCATGGAGTGATAACATTTGACACACATTTTGAACGCCTTTGAATGTATTGGTTAATTGTTGAAACAATTTATGATTCCCAAATCTAATAGTATAAATAATGACTGCTTTTCATGTTTTGACACGAATGATGTCCTCAAGTGTCTTCAATCTCTCAAACCTACCCAGTCCCTTGGTCCTGATGGAGTTCCTGCTGTTATCCTTAAGAAGTGTGCTGACATCTTATGTTACCCATTAACTGACATTTTCAATGAATCTTTTTCCAAAAGTTTTATTCCTGACTCATGGAAAAATATCAAGGTTGTCCCAGTGCCCAAATCAACAAGTGGACCTACTGTCAAGTTTAGACCCATTGCTATTACCTCACCTTTTTTAAAAGTTATGGAAAGACTTATTTTACTTAATCTTGAACCCTCTTTAAAGCCTTTTAACGACCCCAACCAGTTTGCCTATAAACATAGTAGGTGTACCTTAGATGCCGCTGTAGTTCTATATCATAATATAGTCTCTAGTTTAGATAGAGGAGCCAAATATGTTCGGTGTGCCTTCCTTGATTACACATCTGCATTTGACTCTGTACCTAGGTCTCTCTTGTTAAGTAAGCTTGCTGCAACACAGACTGAGAGCTGGATAAATAAGTGGTTGTATTCCTACTTTTCTGATAGGAAGCAGTACACTGTCTACAATGGAAAGTCCTCCACTACCTCACTTACTTTAGCTGGTGTTCCTCAAGGTGCTGTTCTTTCTCCTTTTCTGTTTTCTTTTTTCTTACATGACTTGCCCCATTCTGATGTAGCAAATTTTGTCAAGTATGCTGATGACCTCTCTGTCTCCATGCCTGTCAACTCTCAGTCAGACTGTTCCATATTAAATAACTTTCTCTCGGAAATTAGTCAGTGGTCCTCTTCAAACGGTCTTAAGCTGAATCCGTCTAAATGTCAGGTAGTAAATTTTACTTTCAGACGAAAAAGTGACCTTCAACAACTAGCTAGCTCACATGGTCCCACTATCATTGACGGCATAGAGGTTGAAACTGCATCAAATGTCAAGTACCTTGGACTGAGTATTTCCTCCGATCTTTCCTGGTCCTCTCACATCTTGCTAGTGACTAGAAAGATGTTTCGCTTAACGTTCTACCTTAGGAAGTTTAGGCAGTCTGGTATAAAGCAGTGTTTGCTTTCTCAGTTTGTCAATTCCTGTATTCTACGCATCCCTCTTTACTGCTCCCCATTAATCTTTCGTGGACTACTTAAGAAAGACTTTGCTTCGCTGCATAGGGCACTAAAAGCTGTTAGTAGGGCAAGTGGGATTTCGTTAAACCAACTGGTTAACACCATTGTGGATAGACATATAATGTCATGTAAGAAACAAGCGAATTCTATATTGTCAGACCCCGAACACCCTCTCCATACGCAGCTCTCTCCTTGCATTTCGTCTGGTAGAACTAGAAGCAACTATAGGAAGCTATATGCCAGGACTACCAAGTATAAAAACTCCACAATACCTTATCTGGCACAGCTGTTATGTGATGAGAAAACTGCTAGGCATGACATGATCAATTTACTGCGGCACTCTAACAAATAGTTCCCATTAACTTTTGTTCTCCTTTCTTCGTTGCTATTATAATGTTGCTCATATATTCTATTACAGACTAATTTTATATATCATATCCTGTGGTGCATTGTTTAAATATGTGAATGCAATGCTGTTCTTTTTTATTTCTTTTATTTCTCTTTTTCTTTTTGTTGTTGTTGCTTTATATTTCTAAATCGTTATAAAATTTGTGAGGTAATTAGATGCAATATTGTAATGAACGCTGAAAATTCCATACCTGTACCACAAATACTGTTTGGAATAAAGCCATTATTATTATTATTAATAAGCACTTTCAAAGCAAGAGTCTCACGGAATAACAGAAAGTATGGAGTCTTAGCTTGATTTTCCATCAACTCCAGACATATTGTGTCAAGTTTTGTGAAAGGCAATTGGTATTTATTATTACTGCTATTGCTCTCTTGATTTACGAGTGGAAAGCAAGTAGCAGCTCTGTTCTACTTTTTGCAATCCTATTTACTTGTCCACACGATCGCTCATAGTCGCTCATCACTTGATCTGACAGTGTAGTCCATGTTATTATTGGATGCTCAATCGTCTTCATTGGTGTTCTCAGCAACTGTACGATTCACGTTAATTTTCTGCACCATATTCTTTGATTAATATCTTCTTGATTTGTACGTTACTAGAATCTCCAATGTTTAACTCCTGATAGAGATACTTTCGTGACGCACTGGCCAACGCTCAGACGTAATAAGTAACACTGACTGACATAGTGACACCCGGTAAGTGACAAAATCGACTTTGAAAGGCCGAATAGTGATCCTCTCTTAAGTAAATAGAAAATGCATCTGGTGTTGTGCACATTTTCTATGAAGAGGAAGTGGATTTCTTGTGAATTTGAAGTCTGTTGTGAAGTGTGGTTGTTTTATTTTGTCAGACTTTGTACTGAATATGTTTTATGTAGGGCAGTAATCCACAAAGTGAAGAATAACCTACAGAATGCAATACGGTTCAGTCTTCTGAAAGTTACTGAAGCCTTAGCCACTCAATTAGATAACACTTAGCTTTGCATGTAATACGAATATATTCGACAACTCCAGCTGTCATGCTGATAACCTTGTTGCTTTCTACTCACCTCATTCTCATTTGCTTCTTTGTTCGTTTACTTTCCTCAATATTCCGTTTCTTGACAACGCCAATTCACATCATTCCATATTTACCTAACTTTCTATATGCATCGTGATTGCGACTCACTCATTGAATTATTCATCCTGATACACAACTGAGATGCACTTAGTCAGCACCTCGTATGCATTGATTATATAAACAACTATGATTGTGATAGCTGATCACTTATGTTACTATCCTTCTTCTCGACAACACAGTTGTGCATAAATTTGATTGTAACGGTGAAGGGGAAAATGACTACATCGAGAACAGCCACATCACTGACCTACGTGTTAATGTCTTCATGAATGTATGAATGGAGACTTCGCTATCCCTTGTCATACCCACAAATTGTGTACACGACTACTCAATGTAATAAGGATGTTGGATTCCTCCTGTTTTCTAGTTGTTCTATATTGAAAATTTCTATTTTCGATAAACGCAAACTGGATATGAACGACACAACCGGCAGTGTAATAAATCATTTACTTGCTACCTCGACAAAAAAGAGCATCAGAAAATTAAAAGTAAATTGCAAGGTGTTTTTGAATTTGTATTTCTTGGAGAAGAACTAGTCTACAGAAAGAAGAAGAAGAATACTCAGTATTCAGAAAGTGAAGCAAAGCTAAGCAACTGAATAAACACGGTTTAAACAATTTTTCAGTTATGAATTAATTGAGAAGCCTGAATTGGTTATTTTCGCTACAGCTCCAACAGCCACATTCTGGCTGTAATTTTGATTTTAACGTGGTGAACCTCTTAGGTGAGCCCAACTTTTACACCATCTAGAGGGAGAGACAATGAGAGGAGAGATGAAAACGAAATAATGAATACCCGTTACGACCAGATTTATTAACTTCAGTGTTAAACCGTCGATTGTGTAATGGATAGAATTACACTTCTAGAATCAAAATTAGCTGTGAAATTGGTGATAGCTTAAGAGTCTGTTTGTCTCAGAGCTATTGTGCCTTTCTGGTGGTGTTTATCCTGCATATAATTTATTGAGTCTGCTTCAGTGTCATCTCCAGACAGAAGTTATTACAACAAAGTAACAGACCAGAACATATCGCTGAAGAATACTGTGCTGAGCGATGAAAGGTATGTCGAGAACACGCTTCGAGGGTCGTTGAATGATACCACACGTCAGGCCATCGTGACAGGGGAGTCTAACCGGATAGTGATTAGTTGGTTGTCTTTGGGTGACATCGACGATGTCTGTCTGTGTGTGAGGTAGACGAAAGTCTGTGTAGGGTCATGGAGCCAGCTGAACTGGACACGTTTCATTCAGCTGCTCATTCACACATTTCGCTAGGCATGGTTCGGGTAAGCAAGAAGAATGTGCAGAATATATGAAATGAAAAGTGTCAGAAATGTGGTTGATTCAGACCAGCAGTAATTCGCAACTGCTTCATGTGTTTGGTAAATCGAAATGTTTTCTCAGGAAACGACGACATATGAGACGACCAACTAAGATTTGAAGAGAATGTTATGCTGAGATTGGAAATGTTCAATTGAACACCTTCTACAATGCCGTTAATATATAAGCAAACAGTCTGCACTGGTCTTGTCCAAATCTGAAACTGAAATCAACAAGCTGTATG
This sequence comes from Trichobilharzia szidati, assembly GCA_944472155.2. Taxonomy (NCBI): domain Eukaryota; kingdom Metazoa; phylum Platyhelminthes; class Trematoda; order Strigeidida; family Schistosomatidae; genus Trichobilharzia; species Trichobilharzia szidati. Next base: position 137,022,934 of record OX235273.1, on the reverse strand, counting down.
ATATCTGGATGAAGTACTTTCAGGCCATTTCGAGTGAGTCTATTTGTTAATCTCAGATAACAATTTTTACAAATAAGCGAAGTTATTTAAGAAGCTACTGGGATAACGGTGGTCAAATCAATGACACAGCGAGTGAAATAAGCCTCGGAAGAAGATGATGCAAAACCAAGAAAGACATTGAGAAAATACATCACATTGATGCTTACCAGCTTCCGTAAACAACGAGGTGGAGTACTCTTAATTCAAAACAGCATGTTGTTTTCTACTAAATACGACTAGCTGTGCAGGAGCAAGCCAATTTGCTGGCATAAGCTATAATGGGACTGAGAACAACACGACTGCCTAATGTGACACCACAATTGTGATACTCTACACACAAGACAACTTCGAAACAAACTGGCCTCAGGTTTATATGGAATGGAACAGGTTTTTCGAAGATGTACGTACTATTTTTGAGAATTTGGTGAGCATATTAATGGTAACACTATGAAGTAGTTTAGATTTTATATTCATCATACAGCTTCAAGTGTCGCATGATTCACATTAATAAGAAGACTCACCGAAAACCCGAACGAACTCCTGTTTTGGCTTTGTGCTCATCTGTAGTTGGTGGTTTCACGTTAACCATGTATGTGCAGTCGCCATCTTTAACTTTCAACATATGGCCAGAGTCCAAAGTGAAGTTCAGTTCGTTAAAACGGACAGTTATATCTCCTGAAATTGAAATTAGTAAAAGACATTTATTGGCTTACAGGATACATCTGAAATCTAAACGAGTAAACTTAATGCACAGTAGAAGTGAAATGATAATAATCTGAAGATCAGATGACTTTTGAAGTTCAGTTGGTAGAGATCAGGAATGATAATTTGTAGGTCATCGCTTCATTTCTTTCGAGAATACAGCATATGCACTGTTTAGTGACATCAGTTATGCAACCATTTCAAAATAATCACATGGTCGTAGTCTCAGTCTATTCAGCAGTAGGTGAACATCATCGTGTGAGGATTAAAAATCAGAAACGTTGCGTTGATGAAATGATCTTACTGACTATTCATTCACTAGGACAGAATCCAGTGGCCTATGAGTTCGAACTGAGGATAATTCGCTTTTTACAGATAGCACCACCATTATCCGATCTCATCATTGATGAGTATATGTTCTCACAGTGGTGGCGAATTCTCACTGGAATTCGAGGAAACATCATCCTTCGTGAATTCAGTTATTCAGAATGCAGTGAGACGTAGAATGATTTGGCACGATGCTTAGTCAAATTGATATCACATTTACTTCAGTCATTTACATACATGTAATGAGTATAACTTACCTTTATTATTAACTGTCATTGGAAGCCGATAAGGATAAAAACCACTGTCCATGTTATACACTGTGCACAGACTGACCATTATGAGGAGGTTTAATTTTAACACATGAGACAGCATTTTGCTAAAAATACATAAGAAAAGGAAAACAGAGTGAATTTTTATTTGGATATAATTTGAGATGAATGACGGTGATTGAACTATACATTTGTTTCCGCGTTTTGACTGGTATGTACAGCGGATACAGCATATCTCAATTATTCCTATTCTTCAGGGTTCAACTCAAGCATGACCATTCAGTTGGTTACAAAAGTGTACAAAATTCTAAATGGCCTTCCATTCGATGAGATGTTTATTAACATGGCTAACTGGTAAATGCAGACAATGTCCTGAATATACTTCAAGAAGAATCAGCCAGTGAACATAAGACATCAAGTGAACATGGATAAGTCGAAAACATTAGCAGCAACTACAAACAAGTGCATTCAATATTCAAGATCACAATGGACAACATCGCTTCTGTCGGAATGGATGAGAATGTCAAACTTTATTCAGAAACTCAAAACAGACCTTCGTTACTGTAAAATAACTGGAAAGGATTTCAACATCAACGGCAAGTCGGCCAGTCAGTCGATTCTTGTGAATCAAACCAGAGGCTGCCTAGCGTGTCAAGAAAAGCATTACCGTCAACCCGCTTTAGTTTCTCATCAAGAGCTGTCCTTGATGTCTACGTAGTGAAAGACAATTGGCTGGTGACAGGGGAAGTAAACATGGAAGATTCTAGGAATGTACAGATCAAGGAGTCACCACTGGAGTTTTGGATTAATGAATCCATATATACATCGTGTCTTACGGAAACGAGAATGTGAATCCTTCTCAAACGCTGATTATATAGTACATAATATATCATGAGAATAATCACAACACTGTGACTCACCCGTAATGTGTGATGAAAAGTCGCTAACCAACTTGACATTGATAGACGATTTTGTTGGACTATTTATACCAGTAAAACACAACACTATTTCATTCATTGGTTACTTCCACTGACCAATCAGAAATTAAATAATTGTGTTTGTTCATGTTTGTGTGATACACCACAATTCATATGCAATTGGATTTGACTGGATTAGAAACAAGGCATAAACAGAAAACAGTGATGATATTTGGAAAGAAAATGTACGTTTCAGATGATTGCTGAGATAAATATTTCGATCTCGGCAAATATATGAAATACGTTGAGAAATATGTATTTTGCAGTCATATCCACTACTTCAATGTTATTGAAATATTACAAGAAGTAATTTTGGTGAGAGGTAACTCACCATGGATAACACGGTGCACATGATTGACATTCCACAAAAGCTTCTTGCATAAGTTGCATAGGTGTTCTAGGGGATTAAGCTAGCACTTACGAAATGACGAGTGTTTATATGAAAATGAAGGTGACCAATTCGAATCGTATTCACTAAATTAGACTTGCTAACACTCCGAAACGCTTGATTGCAGTTTGAACTGTAGGCTGGTATTCTTCCCATTATTGCACTTTACAAGCGTCTTTATTGTGTAGGCAAAAGGTGAAATCACAGACAGCCTACAGTCCGAATCTTTATAATACTGCTCTAATATCACAATAGTTGATCGACGATGGCTGATTGAATCCTCTCACTTTTCAGGAGTAAGACAATAAATGTTTCAATAGCAGTCCTACAGTAAATGAATCGTGATCACAAATCAATGAACGGTAACGTCTCTGACTACAGTACTGAGTAACACGAATAGAAACCTCAAAGAAGATATAAGTTTCATCAGGATCGAAGATACGCCTCATTGCTGAGTTGTAGGAAGTAGTAGAGAATGGGATGCCTGCCAAATGCCTACAGCTTTCTCAAATAAGGATAAAGCATTCTCACGCTGCAAAGATGTAGGTAAACAACATCAGTCACGAGCAGTGAAGGAATGCATTTTACTCTTTAGCGTGGAATTCAGCATGTCAGTAATAACGTGTGTCATCAATAGCATAAATGAGTCCTACATGGAAATGACGCCATTTGATTGTTGACAGTAATTGCCGCATTCTGTATTAGAGTATCATGGTCAAGCAGTTGTTTCATCGGATTCAGCTTGTTCCCTGGCCTGTGATGGCATTTTAAAATAATAATAATAATGAAATAGCGGAAGTCGAATATTCGGATAAGTTCTTCGAATTCTGTGTACACAACAGTTAAATTTCGGGAAATCCCTCGAAAAATTAAGAGCTTCTTGAATATAAGCGAATGGTTATAATGAAGTGTTATCATATTTCCGAATGAATGAAAAACAAAATGATATTGTTTTTATTGACTTTACGATATATAATGCTGATAGCCTTCATTAGGGAATTGTTCCTCCTTGAAGTTCACCTGGATAGAAAAGTGGAATTTGAAGGAATTTTTGTATATATACATATATATATATGTATTACTCCAGGATTACTTAAAAGTCTGGATCTGTCGCCCCTCCAAGAATGAAGCCCTCGATGTCTGAACAAATGGACATTATCGTTCACATACCCCACTGTATAAGCATCCATTCTTTCACTTCAACTCATCGAAAGTGTTTTAGTGATAATAGTCAGTGTGAATGCGGAATATCGAGGCTGTGAAATGTGGATTTCGCAATTATACTCAAACACTTATATACACAAACAGAATGTCCATGGAGAATTTTAGCCATAATCCACAATGCAGTCAGACACAAGCATGCAGTATGATGGAATAAAGTGATAGTACTGAAGTAATCTGTGACAGATTATGGAGAGACGAAGAGAAAGTGACGGAGACTTGCCATTCTACTTAAAATCATCATTTCATGTATTCACAGGTACGACTGGATTCCGTCAACGGACACATCAGATTTAATTGTAAAGATTAGCGATAAATTCGTTGTTGAAAAGAGTTTCTACGCCAAATCGCCTGGTTTCAGTTTCACTTCAATGGACTAAATACACTGCGAACGATATTGAGGTATATGAGAAGTGACTGTTACACTTGGAAGGTGGATTTCACGAGCATATGACATTCATTCAATCAACATTGGAAGGCATGATGGACTGCTTGAATGTTCGAAAGTTTTTTCATGGTAAACACTGATAAATGGACAATAGGTTGAACGCAGAATCTTCAGGCTTCTTTGTGAGCATATAACAATGCATTCCCCAGACTATCAAAAACTCAGACGAAGGAGCTATCGTGCTGATGATTCATCTGCTGTGGGACTGCAAGGGATATATTGTCTGACTGCTGGGAAGTGTTTTCAATAGTTTTGATTTTCCTGTCAGTTGAGTAAACTTAATTGAACGACGTCTGTTGAAATGTGGGTGCCTTCTAGTATGCACGCTTCCACCACGTCTGACAATGAAAGTGACTGAATTTTGATGAGTGGTGACCAGTAGCAGAGTCGCATCTACGATGAGTGTTCCGGCCGAACTGAACACCTGTTGTTACAGAAAATATATGCTGTGAGAGCCTCCAGCTTTCGTGCAACAGTCACCAAGCACATCGTAGATTTAACGGCTAGATTCCATCCAGAAAAAATTGGATCTCATGATATTCCGTTCAATACCAGATACAATATCTTCCACTGTCATTTGCTTCCATGATTTTATTTTCAATGATGTAATTCACTCTTCCAAAAATCTCTTATAGTGTGTACATGGTAATACATATAGCATCTGAAGATATGATTGTGCAGTCAACCATGAAAGCATGACACTGTATACTACTTCTTGATTGAGATGGCTGGCCGACTGATTTGTCCAGCATGGTTGTTCAGCATGCTCGAAGTGATTGAAATACCAAAGAGGTATTCCGATCCAATGTAGCAAAACTCGTCGGTTGTGTAGTGCGTTTGACTCAGCTTTGACCGCCAGCAATCGTCTTAGTGAAGGTGTCGGCGTCAGGATATTTTGGGTGTATTGAAACCTGGTATTCAATATTCATTTCTTAGGAATATTCCTAAATAATTATTGCTTGACACTGGATGTCACACATTTTTTATATACCTTATGCTTTTCACTCTTCGGAAATAATAATATTCTTTGGAAATCGAATATCTGATGGCGTAGTCGAACAACCTCTCTAAGTTCTTGCTAATTTTGACACTTACCAATGGTAGATTTTGTGTCCACAGGAATATATAAAATAACAGCACACCTGTCATTGGTATGTTGATCTCATGCCTTTACTTTTACTTTTCATTAATTCTATTTCGACTGATATAATATGAGAGGATTTAACGTCCATACCCTTTCACATATATATTTTATTGAACAATATTTTTCCGCTGAATACCTAGTGGAACAACATACCCCCATATAGTCCTGTTCTCCGCAGTATTATTGAGCTGTCTTAACAATCGCGCATAAGCTCTAAACTCCTCAACCCAGACAATCGTTTCTATGTCATCTCTCTCTACTAAGGCCATTTAATAATTCCTCAATCGGCGTCATCTTGAGTGATGACCGGTAGCGCACTGTCTTTCGATGATATCTTCAGTGTGTCCGAAACACCTCTATCTCCTACGAGAATTAAAACAAGCAATAAAGGTTAATAAAGCAGAATTTAATGAATTCATCAAATTTCGGAAATGAGGGGAAAGGAGATTGTCTACTCGTATGATGGAGCATTTGCCAAAATGGTTGAAAACAGCTGAGTGCAAAGTGCCAAAATCCTCAATAACAAAGCATCTTGTGGATTACGGACATGATATCGACGCGGTCAAGTCATTCACTATTGTCATCAGACAAAGAAACAAGAAGATGCTTGCAATTGCAGAGGCTTGTGCAATTCGAGTTTACAAACCAGGTCTCTGTGTACAAAAGGAGATGGTCGTGACTCTGAATCTACCATGGTAATACGTTTTACTAATAATTCTACATCTTATTATTATTTTTTATTATTATTATTATTCTCATTATTATTATTCTTGATTCATTTAAAACTATCCTTTATCAGTAGCATTATCTTAACTCACTTCAACACTATTATTTTTATTGTTATTATAACTATTACTATTGACATCCCTCTGGTTGCAATTCTTGTTAAATTCTCTAATGTCTAATTGTTTATCTAAGTGATGTGTAATTGAAGCGTAATGCAATTTATCTTAATTTTGATCTCCCATACTCTCTCTCCCCTTATCCAAATGAACATGACCTGGAAAAGCATTCACACCTGTCTTTCTGCATGACTAATTCAATGTAGTTTGTTTACTTATCAGTCCTATATCTCGCAATGTAATTTCAAAAGCATATATATCCGTGTATGTAGAGTATTCAGCTGACAAGTTCTACCGAAATTTGATGCATTCATTAAATCCTGCTTTATTAACCTTTATTGCTTGTTTAAAATTCGTATCAGGAAATAAATGTTTGCTACGAGATTCTTCTTGATCGATAGAATGTCGATTGGTTCATTTCCTGAATTTCTTGCAAATAATCACTTCTGGACTGCTGACCATATGATCTTCATAATGAAGCCGGCGATAGCAGATGTCGATCAGGGTGTACAGCTGCCTGTTGGAAATGCTGGAATTGTAGGCGTGTCTTCCTATTGAGATTCTGCTTTTCAGATACTCGTCACTACCGACTGCATATGGTTGAAACGATGCTTCTTAGGCGAGTGAAATCAGCGATCTCCATCAAATGTCTCCGCTTGATATTGATTGGTTATTGTGGTTGTTGTTGTGAGTCGCTAAATTGTTAAACGTCATCACTTACATCGTCGCTATGTTTCTCCTTTGTCGCCTCAAAAGGTCTGAGTCTTCCTCTGAAAGTAGTTTTAGATAGTACCTTTTTACAAATGAGTGGACAACTTTCAGTCATTCCAGATGTTATGTAGTTGTAGTGTGAGAATGACGCCTACTGTCTCCGGATGAGATTTGAGCACCTAAAGAGGAATTCCGTATCGTATTGCTGCTTCACCAGTTAGCTAATAATAACTTGGTTGCAGTCTGGAAATCTGCTTTTGTTACAGGACTGTATCCACTAGCACTTATGCATATGGTGTTGTTGAAGGTTGTATTTCTGAACGAGTTGCACGTCGTGGTCGATGCAACAGTGATTTGAAGTGATCAAACCATTTGTCTTTCGAGTCTGGTCATAGGGTCTTCTTGAATGTCAATTATTGATATCAATTTATTGATTCCTTCTGGAATAGACACCTACTAGTACTAGAAACCCAAGGGAACAACGATATCTAGTGATTAAATAGAAAGTGATGAAGTCAGAGTGGTTATATGCTACCGTTAAAATGTTTAATGAACAGCTATGCACTTACAGACAGCTTCAGAAATAGCGCATCAAGATAAGATGCTTGATTGGTTGAGCAGGCGAAATAGCTCACTATTTTGATAAATCTATAAAGGCTCACCTTTCTTAGTTTTCAGCTTCGTTGAATGGATTCATTTTTCATTGAAATCTAACTATTAAACAGAATACGTTTTCATCGACTGTCAACACACAAAATTCCATGATGTCAAACATTGTCAACATACTGTTAGAAAATTCAGTGCGATTAATGATTTAGGTCATACACTCATGTGTTTAGGATCTACACTCCCACACTTCAAATTTCCTGTTAACACCAACGATTCACTATTCTCTGTCTAGTGAGATACTCAAGACAGTTCTAAGCATACTATTACTGTTGCTCACCCACGAAGCTTGTTCTGCAAATTTTGATATCAATGGGAAGACGGAGAGATTCAAAACTTCATGACATCGGTGAAAATGAGTTTTGTCTACTTCGGCATTACTCTGAAATTATATCTACCTTATGTCACTTCAACTAGTATGATAATTAATGTTTGACATCAAGTTGATGACTTTGATCATATTCTGCTCACTAGAACAGTCATTTCTTCGAAAAACAACGTTTGTCATTATAACCCAGATGAGATATCATATGAAAAGATAACATCGAAAATGCAGACAGTCGTGTGAAGAAACCTTGCTATGAGTTAGTATTCAGCACAAATGAGGTGCATTCACTTCACTTTGAAAACTACCGTGCAAGGAAAACGACGAGTTCCTGGAACTTCATGTACCACTGTATCCACAGACGTAGGTGATTCGGTCATTTTGGATGTACAAACTCACTCCGAATAACATTTTGTTGTTCTGATTATCGCGATGAGACTGTTTAGCAAAATAATTCGATTTTTCACTAACACCCAAGTAATATGACTTGAAATACTTGTTCAAGTTATTCATACGTGAGTGAATGGCTTTATTGGATACAGCAACATTGTATCTCGTCTCTGCATCTACTCGGAGAGTGTTTCAGTATTGATATTAATTGTCGTGAAGTAATAGGACTCTGAATTTGTGGGCGAATATCATCCAGCGTTAGCATATTTATTTGATGCAATGTGCATTGACATTGACACTCATACTGATATTGTCGCTGTGTCACCACACACACAGAAAAGCAATAACGCATATGAGGAAGTGATACAAATGTCCAGTCTCGTGTTGTGTAATCACCTGCACTATAATAATATTGAAGCTAGACTGCAGGTGAAGTAATTTCGTTGGACGGTGACTAGCAGTGTAATCGAAACGACAATGCATATTTAGCCCTATTTGGGACTTGTCGTCTGAATTTAACAGTGAGTGGTCCTGGCCCAAGTGAGTCTCGGATTCTGAACCCATTGATTCAAGCGTCAAAGAGTTCTCCACTGCAACGTTGAGACAACGATAACCACAATGTGTCCTGCAACTATCATCAAACACATCGTGGAATCCACAGCTAGTTACCATCCATCAAATTGATGTCGAATTATGGATATTACTGTGTTAAATAAATTTTAACACTACATCTTAGAAGTGCGCAGAAAGAAACAGTAATTCGAGCAATCATCTACAAATTCGATTTTTTTTCTAAATATCATCACTGTTTTGTGTTCACCCCTTTTCCTTAATTCACACAAATCCAATTATAACTGAATTATGTTTTATCGCTCAAACATAAACAAACGAACAGATTCAGTCAATTTCTGATTGGTTAGTGGAAGTAACCAATGAATGGAATAGTGTCATGTGTAAATGGTATAAATAGTCCAAGAAAATATGCTATCAGTATCAAGCTAGTTGGTGACTATTCAGCACACATTGCGGGTGAGTTCCAGTCGTATAATTATTTTTATGATATGATGTTTATTTATGTAATTGATATTTGAGAAAGATTCAAATTCCTGTTACTGAAACACTCCATATAAGTATGAATGTTGCTGAGATTGTAACTGGACCGTCTCTCGTTAACTGGCCTAAGCCACTTACCAGCACAATGGTAATTTACAATATATCGTATCTAATATTGGGGAGAGTACAACTCGAATTTAGCATACCTTAAGTAATCTGTACATGCGCTATGGATCACAGAACAGAATACATGGAGTCAATTACAAAGTTCTTTGGTATTATCCTTGTAATTTAAAGTTTTGTCTGTTCATTGTGGGATCCTTTTTGATCAGTCTGTTTCACAAATTTTTGACATCGTATCAAATACGAGACAGTTAATTCAAAATATTTATTCAGTACTGGCACTCTAGAAAATTCATCCGAATGTGTCTTCACCGAATACTTCTTCTTACCTCATTTATTCACTTGATTTTGACGTTCCTTTATAGAAAGTAATTACGTAACTTAGATGTTGTGTCTGTCCAGTGAAGATACCAGAAAGACTGCAGATCAGTTTTCTGCTGACTTATATTCCTTAGTATAACTTCCGCATCAGCCTCATCATCTGTTGTTGTAACATCTCGACTTTTGGGTTTGGAGTGTAAAATTCTCACTTGATCTCGTGGTAGTGATCAAATGGAGTAATTGCACATATATATTTTGTTGGTAACAATGTATACCTGTTTCATTGACTGTTGTCCTTGAACTTGTATTTAACTTCACAATTATATCATTTATCCTCTTTCGAATGTCAGTAAAGGCATGCGTCTCCAATGTTGTTCATACGTCGTTAGATAATCCATGCAATACACCATGCTCGAGTTCAGTTATTGATGAGCCGATGGTTTTCATGTTGCTGAGGATGTGTTTATGTGGTCAGCAAATGCAAAACCATTTAAAATTTTGTATAATTTTATCACCAACTGGATGATTCTGCACAAACAAGGAACATCGTCCACTGTCGTGTTCTTCCATGAATTCATTCGTAGTGATCTGATTCACTCCTGTCAAAATATCTGCTAATATATGCACAGTATTATATACATCGTCTATATATATGATTGTGCAGTCAACCATGAATGCATGACACTGTATACTACTTCTTGATTGAGATGAGTAGTCACCCACCAGTGAAGCTGTCTGTATGGCTGGATGACTGTTTTGTCCGGCATGGTTGTTCAGCATGCTCGAATTGTCTTGAATACCACTGTGATGTTTCGATCCAATGTAGTAAAACTCGTCGTTTGTGTATTGCGTTTGACTCAGCCCAGGCAGTGAAATCAGCTGGAAGCGGGCTGTTTGAATTATCTCGTCTGGACATATTTTTCAGTCTGAGATGATCGAAACGACTTCTCTGTGTTGTGATCACGTCGATAGTGCTGGCCAGTTGCCAGGCACCACTGGTGGATGTGTGTCTTTTTGTTCACCTTGCAGCTAACTACTAATCTCAATCAGTCAGTAGTATACTGCACCATGCATATATTTTTGCTTTTCTGGTTACTGTTGATCCTACCTAGAGAATCACATATTACACTGTGAAATATTTTGTTTTCACAAAGAGATTGTGGTGAAAATACTACTCACTGAACTGTGTAAAAGTGACTTGCAAATTTCATTTACACTACAGTCGAGTTGATCAGCATCTGACAAGTCCTCCACATACTTTTCCTTTCCAAGTGCTACCTAGTCCGAAACATGCACAACAAATTAGATTCACAAATCCCATCGTTGCATGGATTCGTATTGAAAAGGTTATTTGTACTCCAGGATATCGCTCCAGTACAAACCTTAATGGAAACGTGCGTGTGTCTGACGATGAAATAATGCAAAGTGCGTGAGTTAGAGGAGATAGTGTACCTTGGGCGAGATGATGTGCCTTGAAATATATTTCAGGAATTGGGGGAGTTGTGAGATAATCGACTATATTAAGACGATGCTGAGGGTTGCTGTAGCAAATCTGACAAAGCGGAGATATGCTGTTGAAGCTGTATGTTCCACTTGGAATCGAAAGCAACAGAGAAAGTCACTTACTTTCATTCATTTCAAATTACATAAAAGTTAAATATCATCCTTTTCTTCTTTTGTTGCACATTTTCAGAAAGATGTTGTTCCAGAAAACAAAATTTTACCTCATTATACTCGTCAGTCTGTGCATATTCGATAATAGGACGACTGGATTTCAAGTATTGAATCTTCCGATGACTGTTAATAATGAGGGTAATTTAAATTTGTTATATTTATGTAAATCAGTTCAGCAAATATGATCTCATCCAAATTCTGCTTCTGAACGAATAGTTTTTTGGAATTCATTATGATTCTCACATGTAACTGACTGACTGTACTAACCTACTGCTATATGATGTTAACTGGAATTCCAGTGACATCTACTGAACACTGTGAGAACATATACTCACAGATGATGAGATTGGATAGTGGTAGTGTTATATATTGCGTATTAGCATAAGTTGGAATTCATAGGCCAATAGACTCTGTCCAAGTGCATGAACAGCCACTGAGATCATCTCGTCAACTAGACGTTTGTGAATGCATTCTTAATGGTGTTATCTGTGCTTACTTCTGAAAATCCTGAGACTACGACCAAGTGGTTGTCGCGTTATTCAGGTTTTTCAACGGTTCTCTAACTGATATCACTTCATGATCCAAACTGGATTCTCTGACGATATGAGATTTTTTCTCCTTATTCAGTGTATTGGATTTGACAGAAAACAGGTATCTGGGAATTTCACATGTCACGTGATCCACCTTGAGTAGCTGAGTGAAGCTTGTCTTTGAATTAAAGACAGCAGCAACTTGGCGCACGCATCACGAAAAGTACTTCGAAAAGCCAGCTGCATACATTTATTAACAACTAGCTTTTATGGCTCCTACCCATGATGAGATGTTACTCCAGGTATGATTGAGAATACAACACTATGAGAAAAACTGAAGAAGAACGTATTGATCGACGAATATGCAGAATGATTCGGACAAAAGTTGAGGAAGTCGGATGGCATCATGACTCACAGTTTGAATAGAAATTAGGAGGAGTTATAATTTATAGATCAGTCGGATTGTAAGTTAATATGGATGACTGTTACAAAGATAAATGTACCTCAGTTGAAATGTCTGAAAATATGGAACATGTTAAGAGATTGCTAGAGTTATTTCAAATGTCATGTGACAGGCTAAAGGGGTTGGACTAGCGGACTTCAGTTGTGAAGTTGTGTCCAACGTTCTAGTATGAAGAAATAAACAAAACTGTTTAGCGAATAAAGCATGAAATCAAATTCTTACCGGTGATATTTACTAGTAGTTACGCTACCTGTTATGAATTGGAAGGAGTTAGAACTGATGGTGTCTTAGCTGTTTTCTCGTGGGCTGAATGGACAGCGAGACTGCCCCGTTACTCAAATGTCCCATATCCATCTCAATGGAATTTCTCTGCATCAATCCTCTTCAAAAGATTTTGATTGGTCGATATTCAGCATAACTTCTCACCATCTAATCTCTTCTCAGTACTGTTAACTTGAAGATAAGAATGACGTTTTCCAGTGGCCTCGTTTATTCAGTTTTTATGCTGTTTAAACATTCATCAGACAGCTGTGCATTAACAGACTTCGAGTGACATAAAATGGGTGGAAATTTGGGTGAAACCAAATTCCGAATTCCTCCAAGATATGATTGCATGACACACAAATTATCATTGCTGATCTCCATCGACTGAACTTCAAAACTCAAAGATTTATGAGGTCATCATCAGTATATCACTTCAGTAATGTGGCATTTTCACACTTTTCCTTAAAAAACAACCTTCAAAATATGTTTTGTTTTTGTTTTCAGGATTAATGACTGTCGATTTCAAATGGCTCAAATTTACTTTGAGAGAAAACTTAACAGCTACAGTCCACGACAATCGATGTAAATGGACAGTTGATTTGTCACAACCAGATCAAGAAGAGCTTACACTTAGGAGAGGAGAGCGTCGAGGTTCTAGGTGAGTCTTCTCTTGCAAGTGACTAAGCTGTGTTCTGACGCCGTATAATGAAAATCACACCTAAATTACTTCATAACGATAGCAAAAATATGCTTGTCTTATTCTCGAAAATACCGCGTATATTTTCAAAAATGACGCCTCTTTATGTCACTGTTGTTTTGTGTGTACAGTATTATAATTGTGGTGTGACTTGTGATGCGCAGTTTTTTCTCAGTCTCATCATGCTCATGTATTTCCTGTGAGCAAGTTTATAAAACAGGTGACAGTAAAAATAACAACATCTAGGGCGGGAGTAGTGGAATTTATTGCGATGTGTGTCTATAAACTGACGTGTTCCCACAGACCTAATCATACTCGGTGGAAATCAACAAACTGCCTTGATTTGAGAGCACCACCCTGGTGTGCCTCAAGGCGCTGTAATTTCTCAACTGCTATACTTTTTTCGCAGGATCTTCCGTATTCTTTTGAGGTTTATTTCTCTCAGTATGACAACGATCTCACCACCCATATCATAAGAGCTTCTGTACTGATTACAACCCATGTCAAAATATTGTAGTCTGTGATTAACAAATAGTCCCACTCAGAATGGCCTGAAAGTGACTCCATCCAAATGTCATACAGTTTGTTGATTTCAGTTTCAAATGCGAACTGGATTCGGGCGACTGTTTGTTTTAATACTGACGGCAGTGTTAAAGGCGGTGAACCGAGTACCTGTTATTTCGGCGTCAGTTTCTCTTCGAATCTCAGTTGATTTACTCATGTCATATGGATTTCGGAGGAAAAATTTCCTTTCACTAACTACATAAGGTGATCAGGGATTTCTGCTGGTCTTTCTCAACGTCTTCTCTTACAATTTATCAATTCATATATTCCGCCCATTCCTATGCTTCTTCATTGTTTGGAGCACTCATTCTTCCGTGGGTATCTCGTATTCATACCGAATCATATCATGTTGAACATTGTAGTCTGTAAGTAGGGTTGTTGGCTTACTGAATTCGACTTAACTAACTGAGATCACTAATAATGGGCGTTCCAACTGTTGCAAGCAGTTTGCTAAATTTATCCCGACTGGCATTCATGAAGTTTTGCTTGAATCCCTTTCGGGATGAAACTAGCAGAAATTCCATAAGGTATTATGCTCCTGTGAGCAGGAAAATGTAAAACCCCATTCGATCTAAAATTAGCACCAGTTTTTGTGAAGACAGTATTGTCCGAAACGAGCTTACGAAATGTTCAGTCAGTAGGTGAATTTCGGAATCCTTCTTATGTAGCTTCACGATCATAGGCTCTCATCTCCTCAAAACACACCTCACTCAGGAGGGCCTATCAAGCTTACAATAGGAGATAATCTGGTGCGTGTTACCTTTCAACAATCTCTACTGCGCCTGTTCAGTCCATCTCTTTTCCATTGAGCACAATTGTTTTGTGACATGCAAAACGTATTCACTTCGGTTCAGGATTAACGCCACTCGAATGAACATTTTCTTTTCATACATTCACATAATTGCTTCTCATGCTAGAAGTATTATACGATTATTATGCAGTTCATTACTGAACATTCTATTTATCGAAGCTGATTCTGATGTGTATTCATGACTTGATTGTCATCTTTCTTTACCACTTTTTTTCTCCAGGTTGTGTGCATACTAGTCTGGCAACAGTCATCCAAAACAGGACGACTGAACACAAGACGTGAATTCAGTGAAGTATACAGTGTGGATGTACTAGACAATATTTTATCTTCAGCAAAATTCACTAAATTACACTCTATACTCATTGTTTAACTGACAAATGCTTCCACCTGTGTTTATTCAAATGCTTTGCTTAGATGTTACTACATCCAATGTGCTTCACTTTCTGAATACTCAGTATTCTTCTTCCTATTTTTTTAGATTAGTTCTACTCCAATAAATGCATATTCATAAACTCCTCTCGTGTTATTTACAAATTCGAAGTGTTCATTTATGATGACATGGTGAGTGAATAAGTGATTTCACTGTTAAGCATGTCACTCATTTCGAGTTGTCTTTTGTCACGAACTGAAATTTGCAATAAGAAACCGATGAAAAGTGGTAAGAACCTGACATGCTCACTGCATTGAGTAGTCGCATGCAAACTTTGTGAGTATGGCAGAAAATTCAATGTTGCCGAATTTCAAGAATACTGCCAACGCAGACGTGTCAATGGAAATAAAAAACGCATCTACGTGAAGAGGTTCTTCTGAGTGAATGCATTTCACCTTTAGGCTGTACAAGCATATATATTTAATTGTGTTTCTCATGAAAGAGGATAGTAGTAGAAGTGATGAGTGGTCGCAATCAAAGTTGTTGATATTAGTCAATGCATAAGTAGAATGGATTAGGTGTGTTTGAGTTACGCATCAAGATAATTAAATAGGCGTGTGAGTGCTGAACACGACGCAAGTGGAAACGACGGAGGAAATCGTATAATGTGAGAGTGAGTTGTCAAGAAATACCATAGTAATGAAAGCCATCGAACTGATAAATTAATGTGAGTCAGTTGTGTAGGATGCAACAAGGTTACAACCGAGATAGTCGGAGTGGTCGAATAATTTTCTTTCGTATTCATTGTTCAGGTTTCTAAAATTGAATGACGAAATCTTCATTAATGTAAAAGAGGCGAAAACACATTACTTTCGGTAGGTAATTCTTCACTTTGTAGATTACTGATATTGTCATTGCAATAGTTTTTCTGTGTTAGACGCAATCACTTGTACTTTCACATTGGTGTCCCAAACCACCACCCCACACCACTCGACCGATCTTCACGAACATCACATCTATACACTAATCACGTTCAATATTTACTCATATAAAATACAAAGATATCCACCACAAAGCGGGGCGAAAACAATGTCTTCTCTACCACAAATCTTCTGCCTTATCCAAGACAATCTACACAACACCAGATGCATATTGTCGAAACATTCGATTAACTGCATAGAGGACTCTTCGGTTCATTTGAAGGTCTTTTCTCACTAATCGACTGTGCAAAATAGAATCACGGAAAACTATGTTGACCTGAACTTTACTCTGGTCCTAGTTAAAGACTGCCCAGAGGATGAATTGTTACACGCTCCCAAGGTAACTTAAACATGGTACATTTAAGCTTATATCCGTCTGTGAGCCAAAACTTCCAAACACTGATTCAGTGAATCTTGTATTCTGGCATTCATCGAATGAATGTCAACTGTCCATGAATTCGACATTCATAGAATATTAGTTTGTTCTTAACTACCTGAATACCATTTGTACTGTGGATTAAGAATGACAAGTCTCCTCACACTCATTTTCTATCTATAACCTGCTTAAATGCATGCTTGTGTCTGACTGCACTGCGTGCTGTGGCTAAGACTGTTCACAGGAAATTCATTGAAGTAGCATTTAGTGAATCAGATTCCGCAGCCATGATATTTCACATTGACACTTACTGCGATAGAAACGGACTGCAACTACTGCTAAAGCTACTTCCATCACATCAATGAGTTCTCTTATAAAGGCAGTGATAAGCAAATCATAGTCTCCTTTTTTGCGGA
Organism: Trichobilharzia szidati; assembly: GCA_944472155.2. Classification (NCBI taxonomy): domain Eukaryota; kingdom Metazoa; phylum Platyhelminthes; class Trematoda; order Strigeidida; family Schistosomatidae; genus Trichobilharzia; species Trichobilharzia szidati. Next base: position 137,005,843 of record OX235273.1, on the reverse strand, counting down.
GATTTCAGGCCTCATTCTTCAAAGGTGACAGCTCCACTTAGTTTGAAGTAATCGTGGAGTCATTTGTCTGTCCATTATCACCTTAACTCATGTCAGTATGTTGATATTATGAACTGTTCCAACCAGCTACTGATACATGACGCCGGCGGATAGAGTTGAACCTCTGAGATGTATAATCCCCAACAAGTATTTCATTATCGTCACTGACAACCCTTTTCCTGTCTTTCTTATTTTCTTCCACTACCAAATGCTTTGGGATTCCTTACCGCAGCTAAAATCAATAAGAGTATGACGTTCAGCTGGTTTGGAATCTGTAGTTGAACAGGATTCCTCCAACAGGAAGACCTATTTGACGGTTAGACATTTCTTTATTATAGCACTTTTCTTCCACACGACTAACTTTGTTGAATTGTTTGATTATATGACTACTTAAATGCTTGAAACCTCCGAATACATAACTACTTCAAATTTATTAGATATGTCGGTTGGATATAAGCGTATGATCCGAGCTGAATGACCCTACGTTAAATCCTTCCAAGTGTCAGACAGTTAACTTTACCTCCAGGCATAATCGTGATCTACAAGGACTCGCCTCTCCACAAGATGCGTGTAGCCTAGCATAGATTTCACTGATATACAAGTTAAGCATAAAATGGCTTGAGATAGTTCTATCCTCTCCCTTATTCCGCCATCCCTTACCTCGTCGATTTGTACGAGAATCTTCTGTCTAACCTGATACAGTAAGAGTTTAACACATTCTTGTTGTTATCACTTATTTTCTACGTTCACAATCTGTGGAAACTTACATCCTACATATTGTTCTTTATTGCCCCTTCACCTCAGTTATCCACGATTTCGAAATTTCTGAATTTATTCTTCCTGATAATCTACTGTTTTACTCAACGCTTTGGTTACAATTCATTTGTTGTTTGATGGAATTGATTTCTGTATCCCAGAGGAAAGCTCTCTTACTCTCTTGTGTTGTGTCATTGTTAAATTGTTACATATCTTCAAGAAATTGCACGACAGGAACAGTGCATATCTCTGTTTATTACATTTTATATTCTTCCACAACTCAAGAAAGTGAAGCTGAATTTTGATGCTATGCTCGTTTAGGAACCTGGTGTTTGAATGAGTAGAATTGAACGTCTGTATTAAAGGATTTTCAGGTTAAGAGAGCTTTTACCAAATTTCAGACAGTTGTAGGCATTTGTCAGGCATCCCATTCTGTAGTGCTTCTAACCACTCATCAACAAGGCATATCTACAATCCTGATGAAACTTATATCGTCTTTGAAGTGTGAAACCGCGTCACCCAGTGAGGCAGTCAGACAGGTCGCCGCCCATATATTCATCCTCAAGATTCACTTGCTGCAGCACTACAACGGATATACATAGTCTAACTGCTGAGAATTAACAGGATTCAAACAGCCTTTCTCGGTTAGCTGTCGTAATATTGAAGAAGTATTCTAAACATCCACGCGGCAGACTGTCTGTCAGTTTACCTAATGCATAAATAGTAAACACACTTGTAGAATGCACTAATCTGAGGGAATACTGGTCTACAAATCAAACTGCAATAAACCAATTTCGAAGGGCACGAAAGACAAATGTCAGCACAAGCTATTCGAATGCATCACCTTCACTACTATGTTTATACGTGAAAATGGATAACCTCACAATATTCATTGGTTTTTCAGGCAATTTAGTCAAGCAATTTAGTTCAGTCAATTTACATATTTTTACAAGAGTTGGCTTTGAAGCAATGATTTGCATTTGCAGTTGAATCATAGTTGAAACGCCTTTGAATGTATTGGTTACCCGTTGAAACAGTCTATTAGCACTTACAAAGCAAGCGTTTCACGGAATAACAGAAAGTATGGAGTCTTAGCTTGATTTTCCATCAACTCCGAATATATTGTGTCAAGTTTTATGAATGACTAATTTCATTTATTATTAGTGTCATTTGCTCTCTTGATTTACGAGTGGAAAGCAAGTATCAACTTTTTCTACTTTCTGCAGTCCTCTTTACTTGGCCACACAATTGCCCATAGTCGCTCACCACTTGATCTGACAGTGTAATCCATGTTATCATTGGACGCTCAATCGTCGTTTCCTATCCAGCTTTCAATAAAGTGATGACCTTGCTAGCGATGTCATTCATTGGTCTTCTCAGCAATTGTCCGATTCACGTTAATTTTCTGCACCATATTCGATGATTAATATCTTCTTCATTTGTACGTTAATAGAATCTCCAATGTTTAACTCCTGATGGAAATACTTTCGTGACGCACTGGCCAGCGCTCAGACGTAATAAGTAAGACTGACTGACATTGTGACTGCCCGACTGACCTCACATTATTGCAGACGATTTTCAGTTCTTTTAGATCGATCCAAGGTTAGGTGTGAAATGATACATATGCAACAACAGCATCGTCCAGTTTCGACTGTGAATTTCAGTTAATCTTCTAACATAAAACTAGCTTTTTCTTTCTCAGTTGATAAATCTCAGCCAATATTTTGATTTATGGCTGTACTAATCTCTGCTTCATCTCACCACCAGACTTCGAATATTTCCCTGCAATTTTTGTAGTGCTTCGAAATTCCACTCCTCTTTTTTCAGTATCGCTGCATTAAAATGCCTCATCCACTTCGAATTCACTGCATCATTTCATTCGTAATGATCGTTATAAGCTGACATCGATAGTCGCCGTCAGTGAGAGAATCAACACCGCGTTATGTAATCTTATATTGCCTCAGAAGGCTTCATGTCGAATCGAAAGTAACAGAAGGTAACACGCTTCGTATGTATTGTGTGTGTTTATCATCATTAGAAGCAACAGATTATTCAACCAGAAATTTGTTGATTACAGTCTCTGATCAGCGATTCACACTCAACCGATTGACATCTTGTGAGTTCAAAGATAACAATGGGCGTGATTTTCTAGATGACCTTTATCAATTCCTTTTTAAAATACTTAAGGTCAAATATCGGCAATCAGTCGACTGATTATGTAAAAGAACGTGATTCGATGAAGCTGATCGTTGTGGTTATTATTTATTTATTATTCAGTTGGGTTCCTAGTGGAACATAGGGCTTCAACTACACGTCTCCACTTGCTTCGGTCTTCCGCTGTATTTTTCACCTGCATCCATGCTAGTCCACACTGTTTCAACTCTTCTTCAAACGATCTCCTCCACGTCACCCTTGCATGTCACACTCGCCACTCTCCTTTCGGGTTCCACTCGAGGGCCTGACGCGCGATGTCACTCAGTGGACTCCTCAGCGAGTGTCCAATCCATCTCCACTTTCTCCTGCATATTTGTTGAGCGATTGGTTCTTGTTTTGTCTGTTCCTATAGTTCCCATAGAAATGACTTGACGTTTGTATTGAAAATCCGAATTTTGTTGTTGATGCTGAGTGTTGAAGATTTCTAGATTGGTTTCAGGTTGATGAATGTGTTTCTCGCCTTCCCAATTCTCAATTTGACATCCTCGTCCGTTCCTCCTGTAGTTGAGATAATGCTCCCTAGATAAGTGGATGAAGTAACCTCTTTCAAATCCCTACCGTTGATGATGTATATATATATATATAAATTCCTACGTTATATATATTCACGAATATACAGCCCACTTGATAAATTCGTCCGAGACAGGATTTTTATTTTCGCAAAGATGTTTTTATTTAGTTTTCAGTTTAATCTAGTCCGAATAGCTCAGTGGTAACGTCTCTGATTGCAGCACTCGGTGATGCGTTTTCGAATCTCAGAAGGGACATCAGTTCCTACAAGGTTGCAGATACGCCCTGCTGATGAGTGCCAACTAGCACGAAACATAGGTCCAAGGCTTCCTGCCGATCGCCTCCAACCATCTAATACCAACATTCCATGCTTTGTTCGATGATGATGCGAAGAGTTGCAACTTGGTCAGAACACGATTTGCCTTTCCTGAATCCAGCTTGTTCTGGTCGGAATTCTGTATCCAGTGCGTCCTTGATCCTCTCCAGGATGGTAATGTGATTATCTCCTCGAATGAAAAACCATTTCGAATTTCGAATAAACAACTGAAAAGTTCTGCACAATCGGGAAACACCCTCCACTCTCATATGTGATTCGATGTTAGTGATCTGATTCACTGTGTCTCAGAATCTCTTCTATTATCCGTACGACATTATGTTCAACAGGGGGAAATATGTGAGTGGAGAGGCTTAGGTGTTTTCAGTCACACAACATGGAATGAAGACATTTCTCACCTGATTTCAGATGTGTGGTGACGTCAGCAGTAATGAGCCGCCTTATTGATGGCACAGCACTCGCCTTCCATTTGAACATTATTACCTTCACCAATATGACCTGGGCCTTTCTCAACAGACCAGAATACACTTTGTTAGGTACGACAGTGCGATGAGAGTATGTGAGATGCAAGATTGAACAAATAGTAGAAGCAGAGGCTTAGTGATAATAAAGTGCCTGTCATAACCTGTGGACGTTGCATTTTGTCAATCAAATCTCACAAAATATTCCGTCGAATTCGATCTTTATTCCATTTGCCTAAAAATCCCATAGTTCCACACCACTTACAACGTCTCAACATCCTGTGAATTGTTCTATATGTGACATCAACTATTTTGTCAGTATTATTAGAAGCAGTCGGGAGGAAGCCTCGGACCTAGGTTTCGTGCTATTTGAAACTCATCAGCAAAGCGTATCTGCAACCTTGAAGGAACTGATGTCCCTTCTGAGATTCGAACCCGCGTCACCCAGTGCTGCATTCAGAGACGTTATCACTAAGCTATTCAGGCTCGTGACTGACCTCCTGTCGGACTGTTTTGGATATTTTTCATTGCACATCAGTCAGTAACTAGTGTAATGCGTCTAGTCCTATCTTCGGTGCAGAATGAATTTTATCAGTCACGTTTGCAATGTGGACACAATTCTAGGTGGCTTACCGAATCTCAGAAGTGACACCAGTTTCTTCAAGGTTGCAGATACGCCTTGCTGATGAGTGCCAACTAGCACGAAACCTAGGTCCAAGGCTTCCTGCTGATTGCCTCCAATCATCTGATACCAACAATTCAGAGTGCACCGTAATGGCGAGCCACCTAGCATGGTGGCCACATTGCAAACATGACTGATAGAATTCATCTGCACCGAAGATAGACTAGACGCATTACACTATTACTGACTAGTGTGCAATCGAAAATATTAAATATTTTGTCACTCATCACTGCATTTTCCTGATGACATCACAATCATTCAAATTTGACTTGCATTTCTCAATATTATTTCCCTTAACTCATGTATTCACACGTGTGATTGAATTACCTCACCGATTACACTTTCTTGGAAAACACATGATATTCAGTTCCACAGATTGTTGTTGAAAAGCGTCTCTTCGCTGAATCTCTTCTTTTGCGCTTTATCTTAGGTATTGAAAATTGATTGTTATACTTTGAATGTGGAATACATGGGAATTAGACATCCATTTATTCAATACAAGAGAGCAGTATGCATTAAATGTGTGTTCGGAACTTTTGAAGGTAACTGTCATAATCAGAGAACTGGTTGAACGCACCACCGCAAAGTTACCTGATATGATTATGAGCAATAATTTGTGCTCGAAAAGTCATCAGTTAATATTACTGTGTAACACTGTGTGATTTATCAAAATAAAATCTTATCCATAATGGAGTTACTTGGTGAGCGTCTTAAAATTCATTCTCTAGAGTATGTCAAACTTCGATTGAACAGCTGACCAGATCAGTGTTTGTGCCTTGTACAGTCCTTAAGTTACAAGATCGAGCTCGAAATGAGCAGAGAAGTCTTCTCTGCAGTTAATACTTTTTTCTGCAAAATGCATCCCGTTTTGAGCAAACTGTGTTGGATTAGGTAAAGACTTTTTCGTAAATAAGACATTTTGTTGTGAATTATTCTGTAGTGTGTCTGTTTGCTGGTTGTGTGATGGATATTCAATATGATTGGTGTAGGATTGTGATGAGCCTATGGATTGGTCGATAGGTCATAGATACTGGTTTACGTTACCATTTCGAAAGACAGTCGGTTATAATTAAACCTGCATCAAGCGATTTCAACATTCACTGGAGAAATTCTCAGAATGGTAATTTCAGTAATCTACAAAATGTGGAATGACCATCCTCAGGATATATGTTGTCGTCTCCTTTACGTTACTGAAACTTAAACCACTCAGTAAGGGGATCCTGAACCATGCATACAAATTAAACTTTTCGAACTCTCTCTCATCCACGCTCACCACCTCATTGATCTTACCTACCCGACTCTCGTTTTTTCTTTACTTGTTTGCTTTCGTAATTCTTGTATCTCTCAACAACGCATACTCACATCATTCCCTACTAGCCTTGGTTTCAAAATCCGTCGTGATCAGGACTCACTCATTGAAATATTCATCTTGAAACTTGACTGAAATACACCTAATGAATTCCTTTTATGCATTGACTGATATCAACAAATATGTGAGAGCTGATAAGTTCTATTGCTATACTCTTTCATGAGGATAAAAATGGATATAAATATGTTTGTACAGCTAGCTGAAAGAGAAAAAATAATTCACTGAGAACAGACTCTTAGCTGAACTGTGTGTTTTATTCCAACGTATTGATAAGAGTTAAGTTGTGCAGACGTTCTATGAAGAGGCAGTGGATTTATTGGCAATACGACGATGTTCAAATATGGCGTTTGTTGTGTAGTGTGTCTATTTTATGTTGTACGACTTGGTACTGAATATGATTTGTGTAGAGGTGAGATATGCGTATGGATTGGTTGGGCGGTCTGAATAAGTGGTTAAGGTGGCAGTCATAAATGACGTAGGTTCGAATCACACCTGCATCAAGTAATTTTAATCTACAACGAAATGATTACAGCAACGACAATAGCAATAATCGGAAAAGTGAAGAATTACCTACAGACTGCAATATGCTGAGCCATGCATGCAATATGAATTTATTTGACCGCTCCAGCTGTCTCGCTGATAACCTTGTTGCTTTCTACTCACCTCATTCTCATTTGTTTCTTTGTTTGTTTGCTTTTCTCACTATTGCATTTCTTGACAACTCAACCTCACATCATTCCATATTTACCTTCGTTTCTATATGCATCGTGATTGCGACTCACTCATTGAATTATTCATCCTGATACGTAACTGAGATGCACCTAGTCAGCACCTCTTATGCATTGATTATATAAACAACTATGATTGTGATAGCTGATCACTGATGTTACTATCCTTCTTCACGACAACACAGTTGTGCATAAATTTGATTGTAACGGTGAAGGGGAACATGACTTCATCGAGAACAGCCACATCACTGACCTATGTGTTAATGTCTTCATGAATGTATGAATGGAGACTTCGCTATCCCTTGTCATACCCACAAATTGTGTACACGACTACTCAATACAATAGGGATGTTGGATTCTTCCTGTTTTCTAGCGGTTCCATATTGAAAATTTCTGTTTGTGATAAACGCAAACTAGATATGAACAACACATTCCGCAGTGTATTACATCATTCACTTACTGTCTCAACACAAAAAATAACCAGAAAAAAATGACAAGTAAATTGCAAAGTGTTATTGAATTTGTATTTCTTGAAGAAGAACTAATCTACAGAAAGAGGAAGATAAAATACTCAGTATTCAGACAATGAAGTGTATTTGATTCACTACCATCTAAGCTAAGCAATTGAATAAACACGGTTGAAACAATTTTTTCAGTTATGCATTAATTGAGAAGCCTGACTTTGTCATTTTCGCTACAGCTCCAACAGTGAATTGCACAGCCACATTCTGGCTTTAATTTTGATTTTAACGTGGTGAACCTCTTAGTTGAGCCCAACTTTTACACCATCTAGAGGGAGAGACAATGAGAGGAGAGATGAAAACGAAATAATGAATACTCGTTAGGACCAGATTTATTAACTTCAGTGCCAAATCATGGATTGTATAATGGATAGAGTTATACTTCTAGAATCAAAAGCAGTTGTGAAATTCGTGATGGCTAAATAGTCTGTTTGTCACAGAGCCATAGTACCATTCTAGTCGTGTTTATCCTGCACATAATTATTGAGTCTGTTTCAGTGTCATTTTCAGCCAGAAGTTATTACAACAAAGAAACAGACGAGAACCTGTCGCCGAAGAATACTGTGCCGAGGAATGAAAGGAATCTCAAGAACACGCTTCAATGGTCTTGACTGATACCGCACATCAGGTAATCGTTACAGGAGAGTCTGACTTGAAAATGATGAGTTGGTTGTCTTGGCGTGACACGGACGACGTCTGTCTGTGTGTGGGGTAGACGAAAGTCTATGTAGGGTCATGGAGCCAGCTGAGCTGGACACTTTTCATTCAGCTGCTCATTCACACATTTCGCTAGGCATGGTTCGGGTAAGTAAGAAGAATGTGCAGAATATATGAAATGATAAAGTGTCAGAAAAGTGGTTGATTCAGACCAGCAGTAATTCGCAACTGCTTCATGTGTTTGGTAAATCGAAATGTTTTCTCAGAAAACGACGAAACATGAGACGACCAACAGAGATTTGAAGAGAATTTTATACTGAGATGGGTAATGTTCAATTCACCATCTTCCACAATGCCGTGAATATATAAGCAAATAGTCTGCACAAATCTTGTTCACATCTGAAACTGAAATCAACAAGCTGTATGATATTTGGATGGAATTACTTTCAGGCCATTTCGAGTGAGTCTATTTGTTAATCTCAGATAACAATATTTATATATAAGGTGAAGTTAGTAAAGAAGCTACTGGGATAGCGGTGGTCAGATCATTGTCAAAGTGAGTGAAATAAGCCTCGGAAGAATTAGGAAGATGATGCAAAACCAAGAAAGACATTGAGAAAATACATCACCTTGATGCTAACCAGCTTTCGTAAGCAACGAGGTGGGCCACTAGCTGTGCGGGAGCAAGCCAATGTACTGGCATAAGCTATAACGGGACTGAGAACAACATGACCGCTAAATGTGACACCACAATTGTGATACTCTGCAGACAAGACAACTTCGACACAAACTGGCCTCAGGTTTATATGGAAGGGAAGGGTTTTTCGAAGATGTAAGTAGTATTTTTGAGAATTAGGTGAGCATAATAATGTTAACATTATGAAGTAATTTAGATTTTATGTTCATCATACAGCTTCAAGTGTCGCATGATTCACATAAATAAGAAGACTCACCGAAAACCCGAACGAACTCCTGTTTTGGCTTTGTGCTCAGTTGTATTTGGTGGTTTCACGCTAACCATGTATGTGCAGTCGCCATCTGTAACTTTCAGCGAATGGCTAGAGTCCAAAGTGAAGTTCAGCTCGTTAAAACGGACAGTTATATCTCCTGAAATTGAAATAAGTAAAAGACATTTAATGGTTTACAGGATACATCTGAAATCTAAACAAGTAGACTTAATGCATAATTGAAGTGAAATGACAATAATCTGAAGATCAGATGACTTTTGAAGTTCAGCTGGTAGAGATCAGGAATGATGATTTGTAGGTCATCGCTTAATATCTTGCGAGAATACAGCATATGGATTGCGAAGTGACATCAGTTATGGAACCATTTCAAAACGAGAGTTACAGAACAATCACATTGTCGTCGCCTCAGGCCCCTCAGCAGTAGGTGAGCATCATCCAGTGAAGATTGAAATCGGAAAATTTGCGTTGATGAAATGATCTCACTGACTATTCATTCACTAAGACGAAATCCAGTGGCCTATGAATTCGAACTGAGGATAATTCGCTTTATATAGAAAGCACCACCATTATCCGATCTCATCATTGATGAGTATATGTTCTCACAGTGATGACGAATTCTCACTGGAATTCGAGGGAACATCATCCTGCGTGAATTCAGTTATTCAGGCTGCAGTGAGACGTGGAATGATTTGTCACGATGCTTAGTCAGATTGATATCACATTTACTTCAGTCATTTACATACATGTAATGAGTATAACTTACCTTTATTATTAACTGTCATTGGAAGCCAATAATGATAAAATCATTGCTCATATTATAGACTGTGCACAGACTGACCATTATGAGGAGGTTTAATTTTAACACATGAGACAGCATTTTGCTAAAAATACATAAGAAAGGGAAAACATAGTGAATTTTTATTTGGATATAATTTCGCATTTTGACTGGTATGTACAGCGGCAACAGCATATCTCAATTATTCCTATTCTTTAGGTTCCACACAAGCATGACCTATTATTTCACGAAGTTTCTAGAAACCATAGTCAGACCACGCACCACACGCCGTTTCCAATTCGAGGTGAACTCGAATGGCGGCTTGGCGCGTAAGTTACCTATTCTATAATAATCCGTTCAATAATTGGACTAGTGAATCGAAATGGTTGTGCATTTAGCAGACAGAAAGTTTACAGAAAGTGAAATTTGAAAGTCAATTCTACACAAGTCGACAAAGTGAAATTTCAACTCAATTTCCAGTGGGAAATTCACAATGATTCACAATGTAATAAGTGATCTGCTATATAGCCTAAATTGTAACCAAAGAGGCAAGCAGATCAAGAAGCCACTGCTCAAGAAATATGGTTTGTAAAATGAAGATGAATCAGAAAAACACTAGTGAAACCGTTGAATTGCATAGCGAAACAGGCCATCACCCCGGTGGAAGCTGAATGCACAACGACGAGTAGGCGTCCAATGATAACATGTAGGAGAACGTGACTGGAAGAAAGAAGAGACTACAGGCAATCGTCAAGTCAGTCCAATGGGGACCGCGGAAAGAAGATCGAAATCGTTAAGTGCGGCGCCACTCGGAACTCAAGGGAGCAGTGAAGATCATAATTTATAATAAAAACCATTTGTATTCGATATGATTTGACTCAATGTAATCGGAGTTGGTGAAACTTGAGCCAAGGCTCAACATCTTTTGTTATAATCTGTTGCACGTTATTTGTAAATGCTTACATGTATTTAGAAATTCATCTGCAACAGTATCGACTTATCTTAAAATATGAGGAATGATTGATTTTCGAAATTCACCTCTACAGAGAGGTGAAGTTGAATGTCTTGTTCAGAAGAAACCACATGTCTTGCCTCCCACGTACCGACGCCCTCAACAACATCGATGCCATCCGTTCTCGACCAACTGAAATCGATGAGAGTGTCTTCATGGATGATTGTCTAACGATGAATAAACACCACTGGAGCACATGCCACTATCGTCACTCGAAAGAGGATAGATGATTTCAATATGAAGTTAAATAAAAGTCTGAACGCAAACAAGGGAACAGGTTTAGTCGTCTGCTCAGAAAACACATTCCTTCATCATGCGACGTCAACAGTATTTGAGGTTAAATGTCGCGTTTCATGACTTGGTAGATGAAATATCCTAATCACATAACTGCTTTGTATGAACAACACCAAAATAAATTGAACGAATTAGGTCCGAAGGAATATTGAGTGATGACACACTCGGTCGACGAGTGTCGACTAGCACTGCATAACAAAATTATCAGACTTTATTGAACAAATTTCCATGTGAATAATATTCGCAAAAAAGGATCTCACAATAAATTGAAAGATCTACAAAGGTATTGACCAGAGGATTTCAGAGACGACTTTATCTATTCGGTTCTACAATTCCCCGTGCATTTACAGATCACTTCAGGTATATAAATCTACGGTTCCACTCTCAACAATACTAGATATGATTAATTGTAAATAACGAAGTGGCTGGTCTGTACTATTGGACCAGTGAAGGAGAGACTGTCCACACACAACCTCTGCAATATTCATATATATATATATGTATATTGTGTCTTATGGAAACGAGAATGTGAATCCTTCTCAAACGCTGATTACATATTACATAATATATCAAAAGAATAATCACAACACTGCAACTTACCCGTAATGTGTGATGAATAGTCGCTAACTAACTTGACACTGATAGAACATTTTGTTCGACTATTTATACCATTAAAACACTACACTAGTTCATTCATTGGTTACTTCCACTGACCAATCAGAAATTAAATAATTGTGTTTGTTTATGTTTGTGTGATACACCACAATTCATATGTAATTGAATTTGACTGGATTAGAAACAAGGCATAAACAGAAAACAGTGATGATATTTGGAAAGAAAATGTACGTTTCAGATGATTGCTGAGATAAATATTTCGATCTCGGCAAATATATGAAATACGTTAAGAAATATGTATTTTGCAGTCATATCCACTACTTCAATGTAATTGAAATATTACAAGAAGTAATTTGGTGAGAGGTAACTCACCATGGATAACACGGTGCACATGATGACATTCCACAAAAGCTTCTTGCAATAGTTGCATAGGTGTTCTAGTGGATAAGCTAGCACATACGAAATGACGAGTCTCGTTTGAGCATATCAGTAGGAAAAATGCTTCGTATATCCTGAAGATGAGTGTCATGTAGAGCTCAGGAGCCATCGTGGATTCATCGGACTGCTATTCATCATGCAAAGAAATCTCTTGAAGTTCATTGCCAGACATCATCGAAGCGCCCGTCCTAGAAGGCGCCAACATGTCAACAGAGGCTAAATATTTCAGTCCACTCAGATGACATGGGAAATTCTAATTGATATTGTTTTGTGAAGCATTGAAAGATAATGAGAACTGCTGGACAGCTGTTTCGTCATTGTTCGTGACTCATCAGCAGTGTATATAACCTGGGTTAGTAGAAGTAACAATTCATCAGCAATAGGCCATTGAGTCGCTCCCAGTGACTGAATGGTCTATAAGCAAGTATTCCTTGTAACCCGAAATCCATTTTCCGAACCATCGTACTGAGTGTTTCCTTCCGTTGAGTCGAAAACTAAGCTGACGAAACAGCTGGCTGTCCAGTACACACCGCTGGTTTTCAACAGTCCTCCAACTGATAGCAATCCATGAGCAAAGTTGAAAGTATTCTGATCCCTATGAACAAACCCATGTGGAAAGTAATCCAAATTGAGTGAAAACTAAAAGAACACATTATGAGGCTACTCCTTTTCTCGTATTTATATGACAATGAAGGTGACAAATTCGAATCGTATTCACGAAATTTGGCTTGCTAACACTTCGAAACGCTTGATCGTAGTTTGAACTGTAGGCTGATATTCTTCCGATTATTGCATTTTACAAGCGTCTTTATTGTGTAGGCATAAGGTAAAATCACAGTCAGCCTACAGTCTGAATCTTAAGAATACTGCTCGAATATCACAACAGTTGATCGACGATGGCTGATTGAATCCTGTCACTTTTCAGGAGTCAGACAATAAATGTTTCAGTAGCAGTCTACAGCAGATGAATCGTGAGCACAAATAAATGAACGGTAACGTCTCTGGCTACAGTACTGAGTAACACGAATAGAAAGCTCAAAGAAGATATAAGTTTCATCAGTCGCAGATACGCCTCACTGATGAGTTGTAGGAAGTAGTAGAGAATGGGATGCCTGCCAAATGCATACAACTACTCAAAAAGCATTCTCCCGCTGCAAAGATGTAGATAAACAACATCAGTCGCGAGCAGTGAAGGAATGCATTTCACTCTTTACCGTAGAATTCAACATGTCAGTAATAACGTGTGTCATCACTGGCATAAATGAGTCCTACATGGAAATGACAACATTTGATTGTTGAAAGTAATTGCCGAATTTAGTATTAGAGAATCATGATCAAGCGGTTGTTTGATCGGATTCAGTTTGTTCCCTGACAGAGATGGAATTTGAAAATAATAATAATAATGAAATAGCGGAAGTCGGATATTCGGATAAGTTCTTCGAATTCTGTGTAGACAACAGTTAACTTTCGCGAAATCCCTCGAAAAATTAAGAGCTTCTTGAATATAAGGGAATGGTTATAAAGAAGTGTTTATATATTACCGAGTGAATGAAAAACAAAATGATATTGTTTTTATTGACTTTAATGCTAATAGCCTTCATTAGGGAATTGTTCCTACTTGAAGTTCACCTGAATAGAAAGTAGCATTCGAAGGAATTTTTGTATATATATATATATATATACATATTACTCCAGGATGACTTCAAAAATCTAGATCTGTCGCCCCTCAAGGAATGAAGCCTTCACTGTCTGAACATATGGACACTGTCGTTCGCTTATCACTCATTATATAAACACCCATTCTTTCACTTCAACTCATCGAAAGTGTTTTAGTGATAATAGTCAGTGTGAATGCGGAATATCGAGGCTGTGAAATGTGGATTTCGCAATTATACTCAAACACTTATACTTATATACACAAACAGAATGTCCATGGAGAATTTTAGCCATAATCCACAATGCAGTCAGACACAAGCATGCAGTATGATGGAATAAAGTGATAGTAATGAAGTAATCTGTGACAGGTTATAGAGAGACGAAGAGTAAGTGACGGAGACTTGCCATTCTACTTAAAATCATCATTTCATGTATTCACAGGTACGACTGGATTCCGTCAACGGACACATCAGATTTAATTGTAAAGATTGACAATAAATTCGTTGTTGAAAAGAGTCTCTACGCTAAATCGCCTGGTTTCAGTTTCACTTCAATGGACTAAATACACTGTGAACGATATTGAGGGATATGAGAAGTGACTGTTACACTTGGAAGGTGGATTTCACGAGCATTTGAAATTTATTCAATCAACATTGGAAGGCATGACGGACTCCTTGAATGTTTGAAAGATTTTTGATAGTAAACAATGATGAACGGACAATAGGTTGAACGCAAAATCTTCAGGTTTCCTTGTGAGCATATAACAATGCATTCCCCAGACTATCAAAAGCCCAGACGAAGGAGCTATCGTGATGATGATTCATCTGCTGTGAGACTGCAAGGGATATATTGTCTGACTGCTGGGAAGTGTTTTCAATAGTTTTGATTTTCCTGTCAGTTGAGTAAACTTAATTGAACGACGTCTGTTGAAATATGGGTGCCTTCTAGTATGCACGCTTACACCACGTCTGACAATGAAAGTGACGGAATTTTGATGGGTGGTGACCAGTAGCAGAGTCGCATCTACGATGAATGTTTCGGCCGGACTGGACACCTGTTGTTACAGAAAATATATGCTGTGAGAGCCTCCAGCTTTCGTGCAACAGCCACCAAGCACATCGTAGATTTAACGGCTAGATTCCATCCAGAAAAAATTGGATCTCATGATATTCCCTTCAATACCAGATACAATATCTTCCACTGTCATTTGCTTCCATGATTTTATTTTCAATGATGTAATTCACTCTTCCAAAAATCTCTTATAGTGTGTACATGGTAATACATATAGCATCTGAAGATATGATTGTGCAGTCAACCGTGAAAGCATGACACTGTATACTACTTCTTGATTGAGATGGCTGGCCGACTGATTTGTCCAGCATGGTTGTTCAGCATGCTCGAAGTGATTGAAATACCAAAGAGGTATTCCGATCCAATGTAGCAAAACTCGTCGGTTGTGTAGTGCGTTTGACTCAGCTCCGACCGCCAGCAATCGTCTTAGTGAAGGTGTCGGCGTCAGGATATTTTGGGTGTATTGAAACCTGGTATTCAATATTCATTTCTTAGGAATATTCCTAAATAATTATTGCTTGACACTGGATGTCACACATTTTTATATACCTTATGCTTTTCACTCTTCGGAAATAATAATATTCTTTGGAAATCGAATATCTGATGGCGTAGTCGAACAACCTCTCTAAGTTCTTGCTAATTTTGACACTTACCAATGGTAGATTTTGTGTCCACAGGAATATATAAAATAACAGCACACCTGTCATTGGTATGTTGATCTCATGCCTTTACTTTTACTTTTCATTAATTCTATTTCGACTGATATAGTATGAGAGGATTTAACGTCCATACCCTTTCACATATATATTTTATTGAACAATATTTTTCCGCTGAATAAATAGTGGAACAACATACCCCCATATAGTCCTGTTCTCCGCAGTATTATTGAGCTGTCTTAACAATCGCGCATAAGCTCTAAACTCCTCAACCCAGACAATCGTTTCTATGTCAACTCTCTCCATTAAGACCATATATTCATTCATAATTCCTCAATCGGCGTCATCTTGAGTGATGACCGGTAGCGCACTGTCTTTCGATGATATCTTCAGTGTGTCCGAAACACCTCTATCTCCTACGAGATTTAAAACAAGCAATAAAGGTTAATAAAGCAGAATTTAATGAATTCATCAAATTTCGGAAATGAGGGGAAAGGAGATTGTCTACTCGTATGATGGAGCATTTGCCAAAATGGTTGAAAACAGCTGAGTGCAAAGTGCCAAAATCCTCAATAACAAAGCATCTTGTGGATTACGGACATGATATCGACGCGGTCAAGTCATTCACTATTGTCAGCAGACAAAGAAACAAGAAGATGCTTGCAATTGCAGAGGCTTGTGCAATTCGAGTTTACAAACCAGGTCTCTGTGTACAAAAGGAGATGGTCGTGACTCTGAATCTACCATGGCAACACGTTTTACTTATAATTCTACATCTTATTATTATTATTTTTATTACTATTATTATTCTCATTATTATTATTCTTGATTCATTTAAAACTATCCTTTATCAGTAGCATTATCTTAACTCACTTCAACACTATTATTATTATTGTTATTATAACTATTACTATTGACATCCCTCTGGTTGCAATTCTTGTTAAATTCTCTAATGTCTAATTGTTTATCTAAGTGATGTAATTGAAGCGTAATGCAATTTATCTTAATTTTGATCTCCCATACTCTCTCTCCCCTTATCCAAATGAACATGACCTGGAAAAGCATTCACACCTGTCTTTCTGCATGACTAATTCAATGTAGTTTGTTTACTTATCAGTCCTATATCTCGCAATGTAATTTCAAAAGCATATATATCCGTGTATGTAGAGTATTCAGCTGACAAGTTCTACCGAAATTTGATGCATTCATTAAATCCTGCTTTATTAACCTTTATTGCTTGTTTTAAATTCGTATCAGGAAATAAATGTTTGCTACGAGATTCTTCTTGATCGACAGAATGTCGATTGGTTCATTTCCTGAATTTCTTGCAAATAATCACTTCTGGACTGCTGACCATATGATCTTCATAATGAAGCCGGCGATAGCAGATGTCGATCAGGGTGTACAGCTGCCTGTTGGAAATGCTGGAATTGTAGGCGTGTCTTCCTATTGAGATTCTGCTTTTCAGATACTCGTCACTACCGACTGCATATGGTTGAAACGATGCTTCTTAGGCGAGTGAAATCAGCGATCTCCATCAAATGTCTCCGCTTGATATTGATTGGTTATTGTGGTTGTTGTTGTGAGTCGCTAAATTGTTAAACGTCATCACTTACATCGTCGCTATGTTTCTCCTTTGTCGCCTCAAAAGGTCTGAGTCTTCCTCTGAAAGTAGTTTTAGATAGTACCTTTTTACAAATGAGTGGACAACTTTCAGTCATTCCAGATGTTATGTAGTTGTAGTGTGAGAATGACGCCTACTGTCTCCGGATCAGATTTGAGCACCTAAAGAGGAATTCCGTATCGTATTGCTGCTTCACCAGTTAGCTGATAATAACTTGGTTGCAGTCTGGAAATCTGCTTTTGTTACAGGACTGATGTCCACTAGCACTTATGCATATGGTGTTGTTGAAGGTTGTATTTCTGAACGAGTTGCACATCGTGGTCGATGCAACAGTGATTTGAAGTGATCAAACCATTTGTCTTTCGAGTCTGGTCATAGGGTCTTCTTGAATGTCAATTATTGATCCCTTCTGGAATAGACACCTACTAGTACTCGAAACCCAAGGGAACAACGATATCTAGTGATTAAATAGAAAGTGATGAAGTCAGAGTGGTTATATGCTACCGTTAAAATGTTTAATGAACAGCTATGTACTTACAGACAGCTTCAGAAATAGCGCATCAAGATAAGATGCTTGATTGGTTGAGCAGGCAAAATAGCTCACTATTTTGATAAATCTATAAAGGCTCACCTGTCTTAGTTTTCAGCTTCGTTGAATGACTTCATTTTTCATTGAAATCTAACTATTAAACAGAATACATTTTCATCGACTGTCAACACACAAAATTCCACCATGTCAAAAATGCTCATCATACTGTTAGAAAATTCAGTGCCATTTATGAGTTGAGTCATATAGCCATGTATTTAGGATCTACACTCCAATACGACATATTTTCCGCTAACACCAACGATTCACTATGCTCTGTCTAGTGAGATACTCAAGACAGTTCTAAGCATACTATTACTGTTGCTCACCCACGAATCTTGTTCTTTAAATGTCTATATCAATGGGAAGACGAGGTGGATTCAAAACTTAATGGCATCAGTGAAAATGAGTTTTGTCTACTTCGACATTACTCTGAAATTATATCTACCTTATGTCACTTCAACTAGTATGATAATTAATGGTTGACATCAAGTTGAGGACTTTAATCATATTCTGCTCACTAGAACAGTCATTTCTTCGAAAAACAACGTTTGTCATTATAACTCAGATGAGATATCATATGAAAAGATAACATCGAAAATGCAGACAGTCGTGTGAAGGAACCTTGCTATGAGTTAGTATTCAGCACATATGGCGTGCATTCACTTCACTTTGAAAACTACTGTACAAGGAAAACGACGAGTTCCTGGAACTTCATGTATCATTGTATCCATAGACGTAGGTGATTCGGTCAATTTGGATGTACAAACTCACTCTGAATAACATTTTGTTGTTCTGATTATCGCGATGAGACTGTTTAGCAAAATAATTCGATTTTTCACTAACACCCAAGGAATATGATGTGAAATACTTGTTCAAGTTATTCATACGTGAGTGAATGGCTTTATTGGATACAGCAACATTGTATCTCGTCTCTGCATCTACTCGGAGAGTGTTTCAGTATTGATATAATTGTCGTAAGATTGGACTTTTTTTGTGTCAACACACACACAGAAAAGCAATAACGCATATGAGGAAGTGATACAAATATCCAGTCTCGTGTTGTGTAATCACCTGCACTATATTTATATTGAAGCTAGACTGCAGGTTCAGCTGAAAACAAAGTTCATTCTTTGTGTACAAATCATCCCTCTACTTGTTTCACACACACTCACACAACACCGGTAATCCACTCATTCGTACTGCTGACAGTTTAGATATTGGAAAATGAAAGTTGACGGAAATGTTCAGCCTTTGTTGATATGTTGGCGCCTTCTTGTACGGACGCTTCAACTATGTCTGTCTATGAAAGTGAGGTAATTTTGTTGGATGGTGACTAGCAGTGTAATCGAAACGACAATGCATATTTAGCCCTATTCGGGACTTATTGTCTGGATTTAACAGTATGTGGTACTGGCCCAAGTGAGGCTCAGAATTATGGATATGACTGTGTTAAATAAATTTTAACACTTTATCTCAGAAGTGCTCAGAAAGAAACAGTAATTCGAGCAATGATCTACAAATTCGATTTGGTTTCTAAATATCGTCAGTGATTCATGTTTAAACCTTATGCAATTATAACTGAATTCTGGTTTATCACACATACATAAACAAATCATTGGTTGTGAACGCCATTATCACCACCTTAAAATTTTGTATTATGTAGGGTTACTTACACTACCACTACAAACACTGCATTAGATCTGACACTAGAAAACAAAACAACAACCCTGAAATGTTATTTTATTAGTGTTTACAGTTGTTTCTATCAAATTAAATGATCATCTTGGCGATAAACATTCTCAAATATCAGTTCATAACTTCTTGTATGACTATAGCTTTACTGTCACCATGCATAATCATATCATAGCTTCCACTACCCAATACTGAGTTATTAATATATGCTGTTTATTTTCCTTTCTACTTCTTGGTATTTTTTCGCATATTAAAAAAATTATTTTGTGTTTTTCCTGTCTTTTTTTGCTGTTGGTGTCTCTATATATTTATTTTTCTTTTGAAATACTCCTTTTAAATGTTTGATAAAATTAGATGCAAATATTGTAGATATGTGCTGAAAATTCCACACTGTACCACTAGTACTGTTTCTGGAATAAAGCAAATTATTATTATTATTAAACAGATTCACTCAATTTCTGATTGGTTAGTGGAAGTAACCAATGAATGGAATAGTGTCATGTGTAAATGGTATAAATAGTCCAAGAAAATATGCTATCAGTATCAAGCTAGTTGGTGACTATTCAGCACACATTGCGGGTGAGTTCCAGTCGTATAATTATTTTTATGATATGATGTTTATTTATGCAATTGATATTTGAGAAACATTCACATTCCTGTTACCGAAACACTCTATATATGTATGAATGTTGCTGAGATTGTGACTGGACAGTCTCTCCTTAACTAGCTAAAGGCTCTTAACAGCCAATTCGTAGGTTATAATTATTCATATCCAGTATTAGGCAGAGTAGACCTCGAAGTTAGCATACCTTAGGTAATCTGTACATGCGCTGTGGATTGTAGAACAGAATAGATGAAGTCAATTACAAAGATCTCTGGTTAATATCCTTGTAATTTAAACTTCTGTTTATTGATTGTGGGATCCTTTTTGATCAGTTTGTTTCACAAATGTTCGTCATTGCATCAAATACATGATAGTTACTTCAAAATAGTTATGAAGTACTGTTACTCTAGAAACGTGAACCGAGTGTGTCATCACCGAATATTTCTTCATTTATTCAATTGATTTGGTATTCTTTAGACAAAGTAATTACGAAACTTAGATATTGTGTCTGTCCAGTGAAGATACCAGAAAGACTGTAGATCAGTTTTCTGCTGACTGATATTCTCCAGTTTAAATTCTGCATTAGCCTCATCATCTGTTGCTGTCACATCTCGACGTTTAGGTCGGGATTGTAAACTTCTCACTCGAGTTCGTAGTAGTGATCCAATGGAGTAATTGCACACATATATTTTGTTGGCAACAATGGAAATCTGTTTCATTGGTTGTTGTCTTTAGACTTTTGTTTAACTTCACAATGAAATCATCTATCCTCTTTCGAATGACAGTAAAGGCATGCGTCTCCAGTGTTGTTCATACATAATCCATGCAAGAGACTATGCTCGAGTTCAGTTATTGGCGGATGGATAGCTTCCATGTGGCTGAGGAAGTGGTTATGTGGTCAGCAAGATTTTTGTTTTTGTCTGAAGAAGATGTTCAGCTACACTCAATACTTGGTGTGAATAATTCTTCACATCACTCAGTCTACAAGTGGCTGTCAGAGATTCTTGGACTTGTAAGAAAGGTATAGTTGAGGTGCAGTTTGTCGACTGACTGGGTTGTTGTTGAAAATTCTCATCTTATTCTTCATTCTCAGGCAGAGTGTGGAAGATTTTAGAATTAACTAAAAATGTGAGCATGACGGTCTATCATAATTTTCTGATTAGATTTGACTTTCACATTCTCATCTATTCCGACTGCCTGTTGCTGAAGTGTTGGTGTGTAAACAAGTAAGGGAAGTGACATCGCCTAAATTTATTCCGCCGAAAGTGTTTGATGGGTTTTGTTTTGTTGGCTGGCTGGTTGGTTGGTCAGTTATCTTTTATCTTTGTTTGTTTAGGTGGTTCATATCCATTTACTGCATGTTCATGTGAAGTCCTATGCTCGCTGCCTGGTTATTCTACCAGTTGGTCGGTTTAAGCAACAATGGCATCGTGCAATGTCAACTTAGAATTTGACTTGATTATCTGTCATAAAGCTAGCTCATTCTGTCACGATTAATGAAAATGATTTGTGTTTTAATAAATGAGGCTTTTAAATTCCAGCTCTCTGATCACCAGATCATGGAAAGCGCAGACATCTGCAAATAATCTTCCTGTCTCATTCATTTCTCCGAGGGAGAGCCTCTTGACTCATGATGAATTCTCTTCCTGTATTCTCTGCTCCAAATTCACCTTGCATTCGTATCGTCCATGAAGATCTTGAAATCACCATTCAGGATGTTGTAGATTACTGTTTGTAGTTGTATATGAAGATCTTCCTACTTGTGCTGTTCCACATTTTCTGTACCATTGTCCGTTGCATTGGATAATTGTGACCTCCTTTCCATGCCTGTGAGTTTAATATTGTTGTTATGTTCCTGCAGGATGAGATTGCATCTCACTGCATTGAGGGCTTTGGATGCTACTGATCACATCATGAAAGCCACTCACCTGTTCAGTTTTCTCGTGGATGTCGTCTGAGTGCCCAGATCGGAATACAATACTGATTCTCCAGCTGACTAATTTGATAGTCCACATTGATTCCATCTACTCTAGGAGATATCCAGCAATTCTCTGCAATATCTTCTCATTTCCTTGGCTACGTGGTCAGCCTTCCTAGGTAGATTCGTATATTGTACGGACATTCCACGTCTCCACTCTCACTCTTCCTTTTTTCTGATAGAAGACACGTTGTCTGACTTGCTACTCAAAAGCTTTCATCAGGCAGAGTCATTTCACATCTCCAAATCCAGTGAAGATTCAGATATTTATTTCACTTATTTGCATTTAAAATATATTTTCTGCACGTTGAAGTTGAAGAGGAGATAGTGTACCTTGGGCGAGATGATGTGCGTTGAAAGATATGTCAGGAATTGGGGTAGATGTGAAATACTCGACTTTATTAAGATGATGCTGAGGATTGCTGCAGCAAATATGACAAAGCGGAGATATGCCGTATGTTCCACTTGGAACCCAAATGAACAGAGAAAATCACTTACTTTCATTCATTTCAAATTACATAAAAGTTAAATTTCATCATTTTATTCTTTTGTTGCACATTTTCAGAAAAATGTTGTTCCAGATGACAAAATTGTACCTCATTATACTCGTCAGTCTGTGCATATTTGATAATAGGACGACTGGATTTCAAATATTTGATCTTGAGATGACTGTTGATGATTCAGGTAATTTAAATTTATTATATTTATGTAAATGAGTTAAGCAGATATGATCTCATCCGATGATAAGACTGGATAGTGGTGGTGTTATATATTGCGTATTAGCATAAGTTGAAATTCATAGGCCAATGGACTCTGTCCAAGTGCATGAACAGCCAGTGAGATCATCTCGCCAACTAGACGTTTGTGGATGCGTTCTTAATGGTGTGATGTGTGCGTACTGCTGAAAAGCCTGAGACTACGACCAAGTGGTTGTCGCGTAATTCGGGTTTTTCAACGGTTCTCTAACTGATATCACTTCACGATCCAAACTGGATTCTCTGACGATATGAGATTGCTTCTCCTTATCCAGTATGTTGGATTTGACAGAAAACAGGTATCTGCGAATTTCACACGTCACGTGATCCACCTTGAGTAGCTGAGTGAAGCTTGTCTTTGAATTAAAGACAGCAGCAACTTGGCGCACGCATCACGAAAAGTACTTCGAAAAGCCAGCTGCATACATTTATTAACAACTAGCTTTTATGGCTCCTACCCATGATGAGATGTTACGCCAGGTATGATTGAGAATACAAACCGAAGAACGTATTGATCGACAAATATGCAGAATGAATCGGACAAAACTTGAGGAAGCCGTCGGATGGCACCACGACTCACAGTTTGAATAGAAATTAGGAGGAGTTATAATTTATAGATCAGTTGGATTGTAAGTAAGTATGGATGACTGTTACGAAGATAAATGTACCTCAGTTGAAATGTCTGAAAATATGAAACATGTTAAGGGATTGCTAGAGTTATTTCAAACGTCATGTGTCAGGCTAAAGGGGTTGGACTAGCGGACTTCAGTTGTGAAGTTGTGTCCGACGTTCTAGTATGAAGAAATAAACAACAGTGTTCAGCGAATAAAGCATGAAATCAAATTCTTACCGGTGATTTTTACTAGTAATTACGCTACCTGTTATGAATTAGAAGGATTTAGAACTGATAGTGTCTTAGCTGTTTTCTCATGGGCCGAATGGACAGTGAGACTGCCCCGTCATTGAAATGTCCTATATCCATCTCACTGGAATTTCTCTGCATCAATCCTCTTCAAAAGATTTTGATTGGTCGATATTCAGCATAACTTCTCACCATCTAATCTCTTCTCAGTACTGTTAACTTGAAGATAAGAATGACGTTTTCCAGTGGCCTCGTTTATTCAGTTTTTATGCTGTTTAAACAGTCATCAGACAGCTGTACATTAGCAAACTTCGAGTGACATAAAATGGGTGGAAATTTGGGGTGAAACCAAATTCCAAATTCCTGGAAGATATGAACCAATGACATACAAATTATCATTGCTGATCTCCATCGACTGAACTTCAAAACTCAAAGATTTATGAGGTCATCATTGGTATATCACTTCAGTAATGTGGCATTTTCACACTTTTCCTTAAAAATAACCTTCAAAATATGTTTTTGTTTTCAGGAGTAATGACTGTCAATTTCGGGGGGCTCAAATTTACATTGACGGAAAACTTAACAGCTATAGTCCGAGATCATCAATGTAAATGGACGGCTGACTTGCAACAACCAGATCAGGAAGAGCTAACACTTAAGAGAGGAGAGCGTCGAGGTTCTAGGTGAGTCTTCTCTTACAAGTGACTAAGTTGTGTTCTGACGCCGTATAATGAAAATCACACCTAAATTACTTCATAACGATAGCATAAATATGCTCGTCTTATTCTCAAACATACCACGTATATTTTCAAAAATGAGGCCTCTCTATGTCACTGTTGTTTTGTGTGTACAGTATCATAATTGTGGTGTGACTTGTAATGGGCAGTTTTTTCTCAGTCTCATCATGGTCATGTATTTCCTGTGAGCAAGTTTATACAACAGGTGACAATAAAAATAACAACATCTAGGGCGGGAGTAGTGGAATTTATTGCGATGTGTGTCTATAAATTGACGTGTTCCCACAGAACTAGTCATACTCGGTGGAAAACAACAAACTGTCTTGATTTGATAGCAACACCCTTTATTGCTAACGGAAACTGGTGTGCCTCAAGGCGCTGTAATTTCTCAACTGCTATACTTGTTTTGCAGGATCTTCCGTATTCTTTTGAGGCTTATTTCACTCAGTATGACAACGATCTCACCACCTCTATCCCAAAAGCTTCTGTATTGATTTCATACCATGTCAAAATTTTGTAGTCTGTGATTAACAAATAGTCCCACTCAGAATGGCCTGAAAGTGACTCCATCCAAATGTCATACAGTTTGTTGATTTCAGTTTCAGATGTGAACTGGATTCGGGCGACTGTTTGTTTTAATACTGACGGCAGTGTAAAAGGCGGTGATCCGAGTACCTGTTATTTCGGCGTCAGTTTCTCTTCGAATCTCAGTTGATTTACTCATGTCATATGGATTTCGGAGGAAAAATTTCCTTTCACTAACTACATAAGGTGATCAGGGATTTCTGCTGGTCTTTCTCAACGTCTTCTCTTACAATTTATCAATTCATATATTCCGCCCATTCTTATGCTTCTCCATTGTTCGGAGCACTCATTCTTCCCTGGGTATCTCGTAATCATACCAAATCATATCACGTTGAACATTGTAGTCTGTAAGTAGGGTTGTTGGCTTACTGAATTCGACTTAACTAACTGAGATCACTAATAATGGGCGTTTCAGCTGTTGCAAGCAGTTTGCTAAATTTATCCCGACTGGCATTCATGAAGTTTTGCTTGAATCCCTTTCAGGATGAAACTAGCAGAAATTCCATAAGGTATTATGCTCCTGTGAGCAGGAAAATGTAAAACCCCATCCGATCTATAGTTAGCACCAGTTTTTGTGAAGAGAGTAATGTCCGAAACGAGCTTACGAAATGTTTAGTCAGTAGATGAATTTCGAAATCCTTCTTAGATGGCTGCTTGATCATAGGCTCTCATCTCCTCCAAACACCCTAAACTCGGCAGGACCTATCAGGTTACCAATGAGCGGTAGTGGGTGATATCACTCAACGATCTCTACTGCGCCTGTCCTATCCATCTAGTTTCCATCGGGCAAATTTGTTTAGCGACATATCCTTTCCTTGTGCAAACCGTTTTCTCTTCGGTTCAGGATTAACGCCACTAGAATGAACATTTTCTCATCATACACTCACATAATTGCTTCTGATGCTAGAGGTATCACACGATCATTATGTGATCCGTTATTGAACATTCTATTTATCACAACTGATTCTGATGTGTATTCATGACTTGATTATCATCTTTCTTTTCCTCCTTTCTTTTCTCCAGGTTGTGTGCATACGGGTGACTGTTGCCAGGTCACCCGTAACAGGACGACTGAACACAAGACGTGAATGCAGTCAAGTATAGAGTGTGGAAATACCAGATAATATTTTATCTTCAGCAAAATTCATGAAATTACACTCTATACTCATTACATAACTGAAAAATGCTTTCACCTGTGTTTATTCAAATGCTTAGATTAGATGTTACTAAATCCAATGTGCTTCACTTTCTGAATACTCAGTATTCTTCTTCCTCTTTCTGTAGTTCTTCTGCAATAAATGTATTTTCATAAACTCTTTTTGTGTTATTAACAAATGTGAAGTGTTCATTTATGATGAGATGGTGTGTGAACAATTGATTTCACTGTTGAGTGTGTGGCTGGTTTTGAGTTGTCTTTTGTCACGAACTAAGATTCGCAATAAGGAACTGTTGAATTACAGGAAGAACCCGACATTCCAATTGCACGGAGTGGTATCCTACACAATTTGTGGGTATGAAAGCAAATTCGATGTTGCCGAATTTCAAGAACAGTCCACACGCAGACTTGTCAATGCAAACAAAACACACAGTTACGTGAATGAGCTCTTCTCAGTGGATACATTTCGCCTTTAACCTGTACAAGCACATATATACACAATTTTGTTTCTCATGAAAGAGGATAGTAACATAAGTGATGAGTGGTTGCAATCATAGTTGTTGATATTAGTCAATGCATAAGAAGAATGGATTAGGTGTATTTGAGTTACGCATCAAGATGAAAAATTAAAAGTGTGAGTCGTGATCACGATGCATATGGAAACGAAGGCGTATATGGAATAATGTGAGAGTGAGTTGTCAAGAAATACCGTGGTAATGAAAGCCATGAAACCAATAAATTAATGTGAATCAGTTGTGTAGGATGCAACAAGGTTACAACCGAGATAGTCGGAGTGGTCGAATAATTTCCTTTCGTATTCATTGCTCAGATTTCTAAAATTGAATGACGAAATCTTCATTGATGGAAAAGAGACGAAAGCATATTGCTTTCGGTAGGTAATTTTTCACTTTGTAGATTATTGATATTGTCATTGCAATAGCTTTCTCGGTGTTAGACGCAATCACTTGTACTTTCACATTGGTGCCCTAAATCACCACCCCACACCGCTCGACCGATCCTCACGGACATCACATCTATACACCAATCACATTAAATATTCAATCATACAACATACAAAGAGACACACCAAACAGCGGGGCGACAACAATGTCTTGTCTACCACAAATCTTCTGCCTTATCCAAGACAATCTACACAACACCAGATGCATATTGTCGAAACATTCGATTAACTTCAGAGAGGACTCTTCGGTTCATTTGAAGGTCTTTTCTCACTAATCGACTGTGCCAAATAGAATCAAGGAAAACTATGTTGACCTGAACTTTACTCTCGTCCTAGTTAAAGACTGCCTAGAGGATGAATTGTTACACGCTCACCAGGTAACTTAAACATGGTACATTTAAGCTTTTATCCGTCTTTGAGCTAAAACTTCCAAAATTGGATCTTGTATTCTAGGTATTGATCCAATGAATGTCAAATCTCCATGAATTCGACATTCGAAGTATAATAGTTTGTTCTTATCTACCTGAATACCATTTGTAATGTGGATTAAGAATGACCAGTCTCCTTCTCACACTCATTTTCTATCTGTAACGTGCCAAATTGCATGCTTGTGTCCGACTGCACTACGTGCTATAGCTAAGACTGTTCACAGGAGATTTATTCAAGTAGAATTTGGTAACTCAGTTTCCGCTGCCTCGATATTTCACATTGACACTTACTGCGATACGAACTGACTGCAACTACTGCTAATACAACTTCCACCACATCAATGAGTTCAGTCGAAACCATGTTTGCTTAGAAAGGTAGTGATAAGCAAATCATAGTCTCCTTTTGTGCGGAGATTTCAGGCCTCATTCTTCAAAAGGCGACAGCTCCACCTAGTTTGAAGTAATCGTGGATTCATTTGTCTGTCCATTATCACCTTAACATATGTCAGTATGTTGATATTGTGAACTGTTCCAACCAGCTACTGATATGTGACGCTGGCGGATGGAGTTGAACCTCTGAGATGTATAATCCCCAACAAGTATTTCTGTATCGTCACTGACAACCGTTATCCTGTCTTTCTTATTTTCTTCCACTATCACAAGCCTTTGGATTCATTACCGCAGCTAAAATCAATAAGAGTATGACGTTCAGCTGGTTTGGAATCTGTAGTTGAACAGGATGTTTCCAACAGGAAGACCTGTTTGACGGTTAGACATTTCATTATTATAGCACTTTTCTTCCCACACGACTAACTTTGTTGAATTGTCTGATTATATGACTATCTCAATGCTTGAAACACCAGAATACATAACTACTTCAAATTTAATAGATATGTCGGTTGGATATAGGCTTATGATCCGAGCTGAATGACCCTACGTTAAATCCTTCCAAGTGTCAGACAGTTAACTTTACCTCCAGGCATAATCGTGATCTACAAGGACTCGCCTCTTCACAAGATGCGTGTAGCCTAGCATAGATTTCACTGATATAAAACCAAGTCAAGCATAAAATGGCTTGAGATAATTTTATCCTCTCCCCTGCTCCGCCATCCCTTACCTCATTGATTTGTACGAGAATCTTCTGTCTAACCTGATACAGTAAGAGTTTAATACATTTTTGTTGTTATCACTTATTTCCTACGTTCACAATCTCTTGAAGCTTACATCCTACATATTGTTCTTTATTGCGCCGTCACTTCAGTTATCCACAATTTCGAAATTTCTGAATTTATTATTCTTGATAATCTACTGTTTTACTCAACGCTTTGGTTACAATTCATTTGGTGTTTGATGGAATTGATTTTTGTGTCCTAGAGAAAAGCTTTCTTACTCTCTTGTGTTGTGTCATTGTTAAATTGTTACATATCTCCAAGAAATTGCACGACAGGAACAGTTCATGTCTCTGTTTATTACATTTTATATTCTTCCACAACTCAAGAAAGTGAAGCTGAATTTTGATGCTATGCTCGTTTTAGGAACTTGGTGTTTGAATGAGTTGAATTGAATTTCTGTATTAAAGGATTTCCAGGTGAAGAGAGCTTTTTCCAAATTTCAGACAGTTGTAGGCATTTGTCAGGCATCCCATTCCTTAGTGCTTCTTGCCACTCATCAACAAGGCGTATCTACAATCCTGATGGAACTCATATCGTCTTTGAAGCTTGAAACCGTGTCACCCAGTGTTGCAGTCAGACAGTTCGCCACCCATATATATTTATGCTCAAGATTCACTTGCTGCAGCACTGCAACGGATATATATAGTCTAACTGCTGAGAATTAACAGGATTCAAACAGCCTTTCTCGGTTAACTGTCGTAATACTGAAGAAGTATTCTAAACATTCATGCTGCAGACTGTCAGTTTACCTAATGGATAAAACAGTAAACACACTTGTAGAATGCACTAATCTGAGGGAATACTGGTCTACAAATCAAACTGCGATAAACCAATTTCGAAGGGCACGAAAGACAAATGTTAGCACAAGCTATTCGAATGCATCACCTTCACTACTATGTTTATACGTGAAAATGGATAACCTCACAATATTCATTGGTTTTCAGGCAATTTAGTCAACCAATTTAGTTCAGTCAATTTACATATTTTTACAAGAGTTGGCTTTAAAGCAATGATTTGCATTTGCAGTTGAATCACTGTTGAAACGCCCTTGAATGTATTGGTTACCTGTTGAAACAATCTATAAGCACTTACAAAGCAAGTGTTTCACGGAATAACAGAAAGTATGGAGTCTTAGCTTGATTTTCCATCAACTCCGAATATATTGTGTCAAGTTTTATGAATGACTAATTGCATTTATTATTAGTGTCATTTGCTCTCTTGATTTACGAGTGGAAAGCAAGTATTACCTTGTTCTACTTTCTGCAGTCCTCTTTACTTGGCCACACGATTTCCCATAGTCGCTCACCACTTGATCTGACAGTGTAATCCATGTTATCATTGGACGCTCAATCGTCTTCATTGGTCTTCTCAGCAACTGTCCGATTCACGTTCATTTTCTGCACCATATTCGATGATTAATATCTTCTTCATTTGTACGTTAATAGAATCTCCAATGTTTAACTCCTGATGGAAATACTTTCGTGACGCACTGGCCAGCGCTCAGACGTAATAAGTAAGACTGACTGACATTGTGACTGCCCGACTGACCTCACATTATTGCAGACATTTTCAGTTATTTTAGATCGATCCAAGGTTAGGTGTGAAATGATACATATGCAACAACAGCATCGTCCAGTTTCCACTGTGAATTTCAGTTAATCTTCTGACATACAACTAGCTTTTTCTTTCTCAGTTGATAAATCTCAGCCAATATTTTGATTTATGGCTGTACTAATCTCTGCTTCATCTCACCACCAGACTTCGAATATTTCCCTGCAATTTTTGTAGTGCTTCGAAATTCCACTCCTCTTTTTTCAGTATCGCTGCATTAAAATGCCTCATCCACTTCGAATTCACTGCATCATTTCATTCGTATTGATCGTTATAAGCTGACACTCAACCGATTGACGTCTTGTGAGTACAAAGATAACAATGGGCGTGATTTTCTAGGTGACCTTTATCAATTCTTTTTAAAACAATTAAAGTCAAATATCGGCAATCAGTCGACTGATTGTGTAAAAGTACGTGATTCGATGAAGCTGATCGTTGACAAGTGCATCTTTCAGTTAGTAATGTGATTATTATTTATTTATTGTTCCCTTGAGTTCATAATGGAACAAGGGGCTTCAACTGCACGTCTCCACTTGTTTCTGTCTTCTGCTGTATTTTTACCTGCTTCCGTGCCAGTCCACAATGTTTCAACTTTTCTTCACAAGATCTCCTCAATGTCACCCTTGCATGTCCCACTCGGAGCTTCCCTTCCGGGTTCCACTCGAGCAATGGCCTGACGCGCGATGTCACCCAGTGGCCTCCTCAGCCAGTCTCCAATCCATCTCCACTTTCTCCTGCATATTTGTTGAGCGATTGGTTCTTGTTTCGTTTGTTCCCATATTTCCCATAGAAATTGATGCCGAGTGACCAAGATTTCCAGATTGGTTTCAGGTTGATGAATGTGTTTCTCGCCTTCCCGATTCTTGATTTGACATCCTCGTCCGTTCCTCCTGTAGTTGAGACAGTGCTCACTAGATAAGTGAATGAAGTAACCTCTTTCAAATCCCTCCCGTTGATGGTGATTGGCGCTGGATGTTGCTTTTGCTGTTGCTTCTTCGACCAGTTTGTCGGTTTTCGCTTTTAGGTCTACGATTTTGTGTGACAGCAAACATAAATCATCCACACGCGAAATCCAGGTCTTCTAGGTTCTTCACGTCTCCAGGATATCCCTGTCTTCTCGTTTACCACTGTCCGTCGCATAATCCAGTCTACCACAATTACGAATATTATTGGTGATAATAAGCACCCTTGTCTGACTCCTGTGTTTACTTCAAAAAGCTCGCTGAGTTTTCCGTTGTGGATCACTTGACAGGTGCCGTTATCGTACAGCTGGCAGGCATGGAGACTCTGCTCAGACAGCAAAATGACCAGAAATTGGGCTTATTGATTGAACTGGACTCTCTGAGTGGAGTTAAACCGGTTACACCACTGATGAGCTTAGTTCAAAATAAGCGTAATAAAATCACTTCAATTTAGCTGTCTAGCTGGAAAACCTTACTGATCAATTTGTGTATGTGTGGGTGTCTGGCGAACAACTACTCAACTCAATCAGTCAGTAGTATACGGCGTCATTCACCTACGCCTTATTTTTGAATTACTCTTGATGGTATCGCAGGATGAGTAATTTGTTTCTTCTTAAAGATACTGAAGTGAAATTTCACCTCGTTGAGCTGTGTAAATTTGACTCGCAAATTTCGTTTACTGTTCAGTCAAATAGAGCAACGTCCAACGAATAATCCGAATACTTCTTTTCAAAGTGCCACTTAACCTGATGCGTGTTCAACAAACTAGATTCATAAATTATATTTATGCATTGAATGATGTTGGTAAAGTCACTTGAGCGCTGGGTCATTGCTCTAGTGGCGACCTTATAAGGTATAAGTTAAATGCTCAGCACCATCTCTGTTGCTTAGAACTCATATGAGACAAAAACGTGTCACCAAGGTTTTTTACTGAGCTGTGTGAATGTATAACCATTTGTAATTACTTCCAGTACCTTCTGATGAGGAGCAAGACGGGAAATATGTGAGTAAAGAGGCTTAGGTGTTTTCAGTCACACAACATGGAATAAAGACATTTCTCACCTGATTTCAGATGCGTGGCGACGTCAGCAGTAATGAGCCGCCTTATTGATGGCACAGCACTCGCCTTCCATACGAACATTATTACCTTCACCAATATGACCTGCGTCTTTCTCAACAGACCAGGATAGACTATGTTAGGTACGACAGTGCGATGAGAGTATGTGAGATGCAAGATTGAACAAATAGTAGAAGCAGAGGCTTAGTGATAATAAAGTGCCTGTCATACCCTGTGGACGTTGAATTTTGTCAATCAAATCTTGCAAAATATTCCGTTGCATTCGATTTTTATTCCATTTGTCTAAACATACCATAGTTCCACACCACTTACAACGTCTAAACATCCTGTAAATTGTTCTATATGTGACATTAAATGTTTTGTCGGTACTATTAGAGGCAATCAGGAGGAAGCCTCGCACCTAGGTTTCGTGCTATTTGAAACTCATCAGCAACGCGTATCTTCAACCTTGAAGGAACTGATGTCTCTTCTGAGATTCGAACCGGCGTCACCCAGTGCTGTAGTCAGAGACGTTATCACTCAGCTATTCAGGCTAGCGACTGACCTCCTGTAGGACTGTATTGGATATTTTTGATTGCACATCAGTCAGTAACTAGTGTAATGCGTCTAGTCCTATCTTCGGTGCAGAATGAATTCTTTCAGTCATGTTTGCAATGTGGACACAATGCTAGGTGGTTCGCCGAACCTCAGAAGTGACACCGGTTTCTTCAAGGTTGCAGATACGCCTTGCTGATGAGTGCCAACTAGCGCGAAACCTAGGTCCAAGGCTTCCTGCCGATTGCCTCCAATCATCTGATACCAACAATTCAGAATTCACCATAATGGCGAGCCACCTAGCATGGTGGCCACATTGCAAACATGACTGATCGAATTCAGTCTGCACCAAAGATAGGACTAGACGCATTACATTAGTTACTGACTAGTGTGCAATCAAAAATATTAAATATTTTGTCACTCATCACTGCATTTTCCTGATGACATCACAATCATTCAAATTTGACTTGCATTTCTTAATATTATTTCCCTTAACTCATGTATTCACACGTGTGATTGAATTACCTCACCGATTACACTTTCTTGGAAAACACATGATATTCAGTTCCACAGATTGTTGTTGAAAAGCGTCTTTTCGCTGAATCGGTTCTACTTTGACTGTGGAATACATGGGAATTAGACATCCATTTATTCAATACAAGAGAGCAGTTTGCATTAAATGTGTGTTCGGAACTTTTGAAGGTAACTGTCATAATCAGAGAACTGGTTGAACGCACCACCGCAAAGTTACCTGATATGATTATGAGCAATAATTTGTGCTCGAAAAGTCATCAGTTAATATTACTGTGTAACACAGTGTGATTTATCAAAATAAAATCTTATCCATAACGGAGTTACTTGGTGAGCGTCTTAAAATTCATTCTCTAGAGTATGTCAAACTTCGATTGAACAGCTGGCCAGATCAGCATTATTATCAGCTGTTGTGCCTTGTGCAGTCCTTAAGTTACAAGATCGAGCTCGAAATGAGCAGAGAAGTCTTCTCTGCAGTTAATACTTTTTTCTGCGAAATGCATCCCGTTTTGAGCATAATGTGTTGGATTAGGTAAAGACTTTTTCGTAAATAAGACATTTTGTTGTGAATTATTCTGTGGTGTGTCTGCTTGTTGGTTGTGTGATGGGATATTCAATATGATTGCTGTAGGATTGTGATGAGTCTGTGGATTGGTCGATAGGTCATAGATACTGGTTTATGTTACCATTTCGAAAGACCGTTGGGTATAATTAAACCTGCATCAAGCGATTTCAACATTCACTGGAGGAATTCCCAGAATGGTAATTTCAGTAATCTACAAAATGTGGAATGACCATCCTCAGGATATATGTTGTCGTCTCCTTTACGTTACTGAAACTTAAACCATTCAGTAAGGGGATCCTGAACCATGCATACAAATTAAACTTTTCGACCTCTCTCTCATCCACGCTCACCACCTCGTTGATCTTACCTACCCGACTCTCGTTTTTTCTTTGCTTGTTTGCTTTCGTAATTCTTGTATTTCTCAACAACGCATACTCACATCATTCCCTACTAGCCTTGGTTTCAAAATCCGTCGTGATCAGGACTCACTCATTGAATTATTCATCTTGAAACTTGACTGAAATACACCTAATGAATTCCTTTTATGCATTGACTGATATCAACAAATATGTGAGAGCTGATAAGTTCTATTGCTATACTCTTTCATGAGGATAAAAATGGATATAAATATGTTTGTACAGCTAGCTGAAAGAGAAAAAATAATTCACTGAGAACAGACTCTTAGCTGAACTGTGTGTTTTATTCGCACGTATTGATGGGGATTATTGTTAAGTATCAGCGAGATGCATCCAGTGTTTTGCAGACGTTCTATGAAGAGGCAGTGGATTTATTGGCAATATGACGATGTTCAAATATGGCGTTTGTTGTGTAGTGTGTCTATTTTATGTTGTACGACTTGGTACTGAATATGATTTGTGTAGAGGTGAAATATGCCTATGGATTAGCTAGGTGGTCTGAGAAAGTGGTCAAGGTGGCAGTCATAAATGACGTAGGTTCGAATCACACCTGCATCAAGTAATTTTAATCTACACCGAAATGATTACAGCAACGACAATAACAATAATCGGAAAAGTGAAGAATAACCTACAGGATGCAATATGCTGAGCCATACATGCAATATGAATTTATTTGACCGCTCCAGCTGTCTCGCTGATAACCTTGTTGCTTTCTACCCACCTCATTCTCATTTGTTTCTTTGTTTGTTTGCTTTTCTCACTATTGCATTTCTTGACAACTCAACCTCTCATCATTCTGCATTCGCCTTCTTTTCTATATGCATCGTGATTGCGACCCACTCATTGAATTATTCATCCTGATACGTAACTGAGATCCAACTAGTCAGCACCTCGTATGCATTGATTATATAAACAACTATGATTGTGATAGCTGATCTCTGCTGTTACTATCCTTCTTCTCGACAACAGAGTTGTGCATAAATTTGATTGTAACGGTGAAGGGGAAAATGACTTCATCGAGAACAGCCACATCACTGACCTATGTGTTAATGTCATCATGAATGTATGAATGGAGACTTCGCTATCCCTTGTCATACCCACAAATTGTGTACACGACTACTCAATACAATAGGGATGTTGGATTCTTCCTGTTTTCTAGCGGTTCCATATTGAAAATTTCTGTTTGTGATAAACGCAAACTAGATATGAACGACACATTCCGCAGTGTATTAAATCATTTACTTGCTACCTCGACACAAAAGAGCATCAGCAAATTGAAAGTAAATTGCAAGGTGTTTTTGAATTTGTATTTCTTGGAGAAGAACTAGTCTACAGAAAGAAGAAGAAGAATACTCAGTATTCAGAAAGTGAAGCTAAGCTAAGCAATTGAATAAACACGGTTGAAACAATTTTTCAGTTATGCATTAATTGAGAAGCCTGACTTTGTCATTTTCGCTACAGCTCCAACAGTGAATTGCACAGCCACATTCTGGCTTTAATTTTGATTTTAACGTGGTGAACCTCTTAGTTGAGCCCAACTTTTACACCATCTAGAGGGAGAGACAATGAGAGGAGAGATGAAAACGAAATAATGAATACTCGTTAGGATCAGATTTATTAACTTCAGTGCAAAATCATGGATTGTATAATGGATAGAGTTATACTTCTAGAATCAAAAGCAGTTGTGAAATTGGTGATGGCTAAAGAGTCTGTTTGTCTCAGAGCTAAAGTGGCATTCTAGTGGTGTTCATCCTTCACATAATTATTGAGTCTGCTTCAGCGTCATCTACAGCCAGAGGTTTTTCAAACAAAGAAACAGACAAGAACTTGTCGTCGAAGAATACTGTGCTGAGGAATGAAAGTATCTCGAGAACACGCTTCAGGGGTCGTTGACTGATACCACACATAAGGCCATCGTTACAGAGGAGTCTGACACAAAAATGTTGAATTGATTATCTGCGGGTGTAATGGACGACGTCTGTCTGTGTGTGAGGTAGATAAAAGTCGATATAGGGTCATGGAGCCAGCTGAACTGGACATTTTTCATTCAGCTGCTGATTCACAGATTTCGCTAGGCATGGTTCGGGTAAGTAGGAAGAATGTGCAGAATAAATGCATTGATATATTGTCAGAGAAGTGGTTGATTCATACCAGCAGAAATTCGCAATTGCTTCATGTGGTTGGTAAATCGGAATGTTTTCTCAGAAAAAACCGAGATATGAGACGACCAACAGAGAATTGAAGAGAATCTTGTATAATTCTGAAACTGAAATCAAATTGCTGTATCATATTTGGATGGATTCACTTTCAGGCCATTTAGAGTGAGTCCATTTGTGAATCTCAGATAACGATATTTATACATGAGGTGAAGTTAGTACAGAAGCTACTGGGATAGCGGTGGTGAAATCACTGTCATAGTGAGTGAAATAAGCCTCGAAGGAGCTAACAAGATCATGCGAAAGGAGCAAGCCAATGTACTGGCACGCATCGCAATCATCTCCAGCACAAATGTCCTTGACGTTGTTAGTATTATTGTCGCTTGTTGCATAAATTTGAACACGAGCACTACATGAGGTATGATGAGACTGAGAACAACCTGGCCGCTTAATATGACACCACAATTGTGATACTCTACACACAAGACAACTTCGACACAAAGTGGCCTCAGGTTCCTGTGAAAGAGAAGGATTTTGGAAGAGGTAAGTAATATGTTTGAGAATGAGGTGAGCATATTAATGTTAACATTGTGGAGTAATTTAGAAATTATGTTCATCATGCAGCTTCAAGTGTCGCAGAATTCACATAAATAAGAAGACTCACCGAAAACCTGAACGCTTTCCTTGTTTGTTTTTCAGCTCTTCTGGAGTTGGTGGTTTCACGTCAACCATGTATGTGCAGTCGCCATCTCGAACATACAACGTATCGCGAGCGTTCAAAGTGAAGTTCAGCTCGTTGAAACGGACAGTCATTTCTCCTGAAATTGAAATAAGTGAAAGACATTCAATGGTTTACAGGATACATTTGAAATCTAAACAATTAGACTTAACGCAAAATTGACCGTCATCGTCTCTCGGTGTTTCACTATGGCTCGTACAAAGCAGACTGCTCGCAAATCTACTGGAGGAAAGGCCTCAAGAAAGCAGCTGGCCACCAAGGCTGCCCGTAAGAGTGTACCAGCTACTGGTGGTGTTAAGAAACCAAACACATACAGGCATGGAACCGTCGCCCTGCGAGAAATCCGTCGTTACCAGAAGAGCACTGAATTGTTGATCCGCAAAGTGCCTTTCCAACGTCTCGCCCAGCACTTCAAGACTGACTTGCGTTCCCAGAGCTGAGCATTCTCTGCTCTCCAAGAAGCCAGTGAAGCCTACTTGGTTGGTCTTTTCGAAGACACCAACTTGTGTGCCATCTATGCCATGCGTGTTACCATCATGCCAAAGGACATCCAGTTGGCTCGTCGCATTCGGTGACTTTTGAAATTCAGTTGATAGCGATCAGGAATGATAATTTGTAAGTCATTGCTTCTTATCTTGCGAGAATACAGCATATGGACTGTGAAGTGACATCAGTTATGGAACCATTTCAAAACGAGAATTACAGAACAATCACATGGTCGTAGTCTCAGTCTCTTCAGCAGTAGGTATACATCATCGTGTGAGGATTGGAATCAGAAACGTTGGCTTGATGAAATGATCTCACTGACTATTCATTCACTAAGACAGAATCCAGTGGCCTATGAATTCGAACTGAGGATAATTCGCTTTATATAGATAGCACCACCATTATCCTCTGTCATCATTGATGAGTAAATGTTGTCACAGTGATGGCGAATAGTCAGTGGTATTTCAATCAACTTCATCCTGCGGGAATTCAGTTAGTCACTCATCAGTGAGACGTAGAAGGATTTTCAGTAAGTGATTTGTCACGATGCTTAGTCAGATTGATATCACATTTATTTCAGTCATTTACATACATGTAATGAGTATAACTTACCTCTAGCATTAACTGTCATTGGAAACGTATAATGAAAGAAGCCATTGTACATAGTATTGACTGTGCACAGACTGACCATTATGATGATGTTTAATTTTAACATCTGAGACAGCATTTTGCTAAAAATACATAAGAAAGGGAAAACATAATGACTATTAATTTGGATATAATTTCGCGTTTTGACTGGTTTGTACAGCTGCAACAGCATATCTCAATTATTACTATTCTTTAGGTTCCCCTCGAGCATGACTTATTATTTCTCATCTCCATGCTCACGAATTTTCTAAAAACCATAGTCAGACCACGCACCACACGAGGTTTTAAATTCGAGGTGAACTCGTATGGCGGCTTGACGCGTTAGTTACTTATTCTATATAATTAATCCATTCAATAATTGGACTAGTGAATCGAATAGGTTGTGCATTTTGGATACAGAAAGTGTACAGAAAGTGGAATTTGAAAGTCAATTGTACACAAGTCGACAAAGTGAAATTTCAACTCAATCTCCAGTGGGAAATTCACAATGATTCACAATGTAATAAGCGATCTGCTAGATAGCCTAAATTGTAACCAAAGAGGCGAGCAGATGTGTGTGACACCGTATACCACTGACCGATTGTGATGTATATTTGAATGACACACACAGACGCATCAACCAGCAGTGCATGCCAGCGGGATTCACATGACCTCAAAACGGAGAAGTCATTTCGTTCATTTCTGACTGAACACATCAGTGGCGTACTAGAACAGTGAAAAACTCATCTTGTGATTAGACAACTTCAGTCATGCTTGACAACCAGCATGGCTAACTGGTACATACAGATAATGTGCTGAATATATTTCAAGAAAAATCAGCCAGTGAACATAAGACTTCAAGTGAACATGGATAAATGGAAAACAATAGCAGCAACTACAAACAAGTGCAATCAATATACAAGGTCACAATGGACACCATCGCTTCTGCCGGAATGGATGTGAATGTCAAAGCAAACTGTATTCGAAAACTCAAAACAGACCATCATCACTGTAAAATAACTGGAAAGGATTTCAACACCAATGGCAAGTCGGTCAGTGATCATAATTTATAGTGAAAACCATTTGTGTTTGTTATGATTTGACTCAATCTAATCGGGGTTGGTGAAACTTGAGCCAAGGCTCAACATCTTTTGTTATAATCTGTTTCACGTTATTCTAAATGCTTACATGTATTTATTTATGTATTTATTTATGTATTCTGCAACAAGGACCGGCTTATCTTTAAATAAGGCAATGTTTCATTTTCGAAATTCGTTGCGCATATATATATCTACCAGGCTGACATTTCTGAATAAATCTTACAAATCCACCAATTGTTTCCAAACTGCTTTTGCTTCACTAGTCAAAGAATCACTATCATCCATTTCGCAGCTGAGTGATCTGAACAATTATCATATCAAGTTTTGAGTGAAGTTGAATGTCCTGTTCAGAAGCAACGACATATCTTGCCTCCCACGTACCGACGCCCTCAACAAAATCGATGCAATCCGTTCTCGACCAATTGATCTCGATTAGAGTGTCTTCATGGATGATTGTCTAACGATGAATGAACACCACTGGAGACACGCCACTAATGTCACTCGAAAAGCGATAGATGATTTCAATATAAAGTTAAATAAAAGTCTGAACGCAAACAAGGGAACAGGTTTAGTCGTCTGCTCAGAAAACACATTCCTTCATCACTGCTAACTCAGGTGGCATTCGTAACAATTGGACATACATTTTGGGATACGACATCAACAGTATATAAGGTAAAATGTCGCGTTTGATGATTTGGTAGATAAAATATCCTAATTACATAACTGCTTTGTATGAAGAACACCATCTGGAGATTTGGATCAATGAGTAAGAGACTGTCCACACACGATCTTTGCAATATTCATATATATATGTATATTGTGTCTTGTGGAAACGAAAATGTGAATCTTTCTCAAACGCTGATTACATATTACATATTATATAAAAGGAATAATCACAACACTGCAACTTACCCGTAATGTGTGATGAATAGTCGCTAACTAACTTGACACTGATAAAACATTTTGTTCGACTATTTATACCATTCAGAAATGAAACTATTTCATTCATTGGTTACTTCCACTGACCAATCAGAAATTAAATAATTGTGTTTGTTCATGTATGTGTGATACACCACAGTTCATATGCAATTGGATTTGACTGGATTAGAAACAAGACATAAACGGAAAACAGTGATGATATTTGGAAAGAAAATGTACGTTTCAGATGATTGCTGAGATAAATATTTCGATCTCGGTAAATATACGAAATACGTTAATAAATATGTATTTTTCAATCTTATCCAGTGTGTTTGTTCATGTTTGTGTGATACACCACAGTTCATATGCAATGATGATATTTGGAAGGAAAATGTACGTTTCAGATGATTGCTGAGATAAATAATTCGATCTCGGCAAATATATGAAATACGTTAAGATACATGTATTTTGTAGTCATATCCACTACTTCAATACAATTGAAATATTACAAGAAGAAAATTGGTGAGAGTTAACTCACCATGGATAACACCGTGCACCCGAATGACATTCCAAAAACGCTTCTAGCAATAGTTGCATGGGTGTTCTAGTGGCCTAAGCTAGCACTAACGAAATGACAAGTACTGCGTTTGAGCATATCATTAGGAAAAATGCTTCGTATATCCTGAAGATGAGTGTCATGTAGAGCTCAGGAGCCATCATGGATTCATCGGACTGCTATTCAGCATCCATTGAAATCGCTTGAGGTTCACTGCCAGATATCATCGGAGCTCCCATCTCAGAAAGCGCCAACATGTCAACAGACGCTAAACATTTCAGTCCACTCAGATGACAGAGGATATTCTAATTGATATTGTTTTTGGAAGTATTGGAAGATGATGAGAACTGCTGGACAGCTGTTTCGTCATTGTCCGTTACTCACCAGCAGAATTTATTAATGGGTTAGTAGAACTAAAGATCCATCTGCTATGGGCCATTGAGTCACTTCTCAGTGACTGAATGGGTTATGTGCAAGTATTCCTTGTAACCTGAAATCCATTTTTCCGAACCATCGTGCTGAGCGTTTCCTTGAGTTGAGTTGAAAACTAAGCTGACGAAACAGCCGGCTGTCGAGTACACACCTCTGGTTTTCAACAGTCCTCCAACTGATAGCAAAACATTACGGGGCTACTCGTTTTCTCGTATTTATATGACAATGAAGGTGACCAATTCGAATCGTATTCACTAAATTAGACTTGCTAACACTCCGAAACGCTTGATTGCAGTTTGTACTGTAGGCTGGTATTCTTCCGATTATTGCACTTTACAACCGTCTTTATTGTGTAGGCAAAAAATGAAATCACAGACAGCCTACAGTCCGAATCTTTATAATACTGCTCTAATATCACAACAGTTGATCGACGATGGCTGATTGAATCCTCTCACTTCTCAGGAGTAAGACAATAAATGTTTCAGTAGCAGTCTACAGTAAATGAATCGTGAGCACAAATAGCTGAATTGTAACGTCTCTGACTACAGTACTGAGTAACACGAATAGAAAGCTCAAAAAAGATATAAGTTTCATCAGGATCGAAGATACGCCTCATTGATGAGTGTTAGGAAGTAGTAGGGAATAGGATGCCTGCCAAATGCCTACCACTATCTCATATAAGGATAAAGCATTCTCACGCTGCAAAGATGTAGGTAAACAACATCAGTCACGAGCAGTGAAGGAATGCATTTTACTCTTTACCGTAGAATTCAGCATGTCAGTAATAACGTGTGTCATCACTAGCATAAATGAGTCCTACGTGGAAATGACAACATTTGATTGTTGACAGTAATTGCCGCATTCTGTATTAGAGTATCATGGTCAAGCAGTTGTTTCATCGGATTCAGCTTGTTCCCTGGCCTGTGATGGGCAACAGTTAACTTTCGCGAAATCCCTCGAAAAATTAGGAGCTTCTTGAATATAAGTGAATGGTTAAAATGAAGTGTTATCATATTTCCGAATGAATGAAAAACAAAATGATATTGTTTTTATTGACTTTACGATATATAATGCTGATAACCTTCATTGGGGAATTGATCCTACTTGTAGTTCACCTGAGTAGAAAGAAGGATACGAAAGAACCTTTGTATATATATCTATATTAAAATTTTACTCACTGATGACTTCAAAACTCTGGATCTGTCGCCCCTCAAGGAATAAAGCCTTCACTGTCGGAACATATGCAAACTGTCGTTCGCTTATCACTCATTATATAAACACCCATTCTTTCACTTCAACTCATCGAAAGTGTTTAAGTGGTAAGTCTTCGATTTTGTGTGACAGCACACATAAATCATCCACACGCGAAATCCAGGTCTTCTAGGTTCCTCACGTCGGTCCAGGATATTGCTGTCTTCTCGTTTCAGACTGTCTGACGCATAATCCAGTCCAGTGACGGAGACTTGCCATACTACTTAAAATCATCATTTCATTTACTCACAGGTACGACTGGATTCCGTCAACTGACACATCAGATTTCATTGTAAAGATTGACAATAAATTCGTTGTTGAAAAGAGTCTCTACGCTGAATCACCTGGTTTCAGTTTCCCTTTAGCAGACTTAATTCACTGTGAAAGATATTGAGGGATATGAGAAGTGACTGTTACACTTGGAAGGTGGATTTCAAGAGCATTTGACATTCATTCAATCGACATTGGAAAGCATGATGGACTGCTTGAATGTTCGAAAGATTTTTTCATGGTAAACACTGATAAACGGACAATAGGTTGAACGCAGAATCTTCAGGCCTCTTTGTGAGCATATAACAATGCATTCCCCAGACTATCAAAAACTCAGACGAAGGAGCTATCGTGATGATGATTCATCTGCTGTGGGACTGCAAGGGATATATTGTCTGACTGCTGGAAAGTGTTTTCAATAGTTTTGATTTTCCTGCCAGTTGAGTAAACTAAAATGAACGACATCTGTTGAAATGTGGTGCCTTCTAGTATGCACGCTCACACCACGTCTGACAATGCAAGTGACGGTAATTTGATGAGTGGTGACCAGTGGCAGAGTCACATCTACGATGAGTGTTTCGGCCGAACTGAACACCTGTTGTTACAGAAAATTTAGGCTGTGATAGCCTCCAGCT
The DNA here is from genome assembly GCA_944472155.2 of Trichobilharzia szidati. NCBI lineage: Eukaryota > Metazoa > Platyhelminthes > Trematoda > Strigeidida > Schistosomatidae > Trichobilharzia > Trichobilharzia szidati. Next base: position 136,962,077 of record OX235273.1, on the reverse strand, counting down.
TTCGTGGAACAGCCACCAAGCTCACCGTAGATTCAACGGCTAGATTTCATCCAGAAAAATTGGATCTCATGATATTCCGTTCAATACCAGATACAATATCTTCCACTGTCATTTGCTTCCATGATTTTATTTTCAATGATGTAATTCACTCTTCCAAAAATCTCTTGCAGTGTGTACATGGTAATACATATAGCATCTGAAGATATGATTGTGCAGTCAACCATGAAAGCATGACACGGTGTACTAATTTTTGATTGAGATGGCTGGCCGACTGATTTGTCCAGCATGGTTGTTCAGCATGCTCGAAGTGATTGAAATACCAAAGAGGTATTCCGATCCAATGTAGCAAAACTCGTCGGTTGTGTAGTGCGTTTGACTCAGCTTTGACCGCCAGCAATCGTCTTAGTGAAGGTGTCGGCGTCAGGATATTTTGTGTGCATTGAAATCTGGTATTCAATATTTATTTCTTAGGAATATTCCTAAATAATTATTGATTGACACTGGATGTCACACATTTTTTATATACCTTATGCTTTCACTCTTCGGAAATAATAATATTCTTTGGAAATCGAATATCTGATGGCGTAGTCGAACAACCTCTCTAAGTTCTTGCTAATTTCGACACTTACCAATGGTAGATTTTGTGTCCACAGGAATATATAAAATAACAGCACACCTGTCATTGGTATGTTGATCTCATGCCTTTACTTTCGCTTTTCATTAATTCTATTTCGACCGATATAATATGAGAGGATATAACGTCCATACCCATTCACATATATATTTTATTGAACAATACTTTTCCGCTGAATAAATAGTGGAAAAACATACCCCCATATAGTCCTGTTCTCCGCAGTATTATTGAGCTGTCTTAGCAATCGCGCATAAGCTCTAAACTCCTTAACCCAGACAGTCGTTTCTATGTCATCTCTCTCTACTAAGGCCATTTAATAATTACTCAATTGGCGTCATCTTGAGTGATGACCGTTAGCGCACTGTCTTTCGATGATATCTTCAGTGTGTCCGAAACAACTTTATCTCATACGAGATTTGAAACAAGCAATAAAGGTTAATAAAGTCGAAATTAATGAATTCATCAAATTTCGGAAATGAGGGGAAAGGAGATTGTCTACTCATATGATGGAGCATTTGCCAAAATGGTTGAAAACAGCTGAGTGCAAAGTGCCAAAATCCTCAATAACAAAGCATCTTGTGGATTACGGACATGATATCGACGTGGTCAAGTCATTCACTATTGTCAGCAAACAAATAAACAAGAAGATGCTTGCAATTGCAGAGGCTTGTGCAATTCGAGTTTACAAACCAGGTCTCTGTGTACAAAATGAGATCGTCGTGACTCTGAATCTCCCGTGGTAATACGTTTTACTAATAATTCTACATCTTATTATTATTTTCATTATAACTATTATTATTCTCATTATTATTATTCTTGATTCATTTAAAACTATCCTTTATCAGTAGCATTATCTTAACCCCCTTCAACACTAATATTTTTGTTATTAAAATAACTATTACTATTGACATCCTTTTGGTTGCAATTCTTGTTAAATTCTCTAATGTCTAATTGTTTATCTAAGTGATGTAATTGAAGCGTAATGCAATTTATCTTAATTTTGATCTCCCATACTCTCTCTCCCCTTATCCAAATGAACATGACCTGGAAAAGCATTCACACCTGTCTTTCTGCATGACTAATTCAATGTAGTTTGTTCACTTATCAGTCCTATATCTCGCAATGTAATTTCAAAAGCATATATATCCGTGTATGTAGAGTATTCAGCTGACAAGTTCTACCGAAATTTGATGCATTCATTAAATCCTGCTTTATTAACCTTTATTGCTTGTTTTAAATTCGTATCAGGAAATAAATGTTTGCTACGAGATTCTTCTTGATCGACAGAATGTCGATTGGTTCATTTCCTGAATTTCTTGCAAATAATCACTTCTGGACTGCTGACCATATGATCTTCATAATGAAGCCAGCGATAGCAGATGTCGATCAGGGTGTACAGCTGCCTGTTGGAAATGCTGGAATTGTAGGCGTGTCTTCCTATTGAGATTCTGCTTTTCACATACTCGTCACTACCGACTGCATATGGTTGAAACGATGCTTCCTATTTGCGTGAAATCAGAGATCTCCATGAAATGTCTCCGCTTGATATTGATTGGTTATTGTGGTTGTTGTTGTGAGTCGCTAAACTGTTAAACGTCATCACTTACATCGCCGCTATGTTTCTCCTTTGTCGCCTCAAAAGGTCTGAGTCCTCCTCTGAAAGTAGTTTTAGATAGTACCTTTTTACAAAGGAGTGGACAATTTTCAGTCATTCCAGATATTATATAGTTGTATTGTGAGAATGACGCCTACTGTCTCCGGATCAGATTTGAGCACCTAAAGAGGAATTCCATCTCGTATTGCTGCTTCATCAGTTAGCTGATAATAACTTGGTTGCAATCTGCTTTTGTTACAGGACTGTATCCACTAGCAATTTTACATATGGTAATGTTGAAGTTTGTATTTCTGAACGAGTTGCACGTCGTGGTCAACGCAACAGTAATTTGAAGTGACCAAACCATTTGTCTTTTGAGTCTGATCATAGGGTCTTCTTGAATGTCAATAATTGATATCAATTAATTGATTCCTTCTGGAATATACACCTACTAGTACTCGTAACCCAAGTGAACAACGATATATTGTGATTAAATAGAAAGGGATGAAGTCAGAGGGGTTATATGCTACCGTTAAAATGTTTAATGAACAGCTATGTACTTACAGACAGCTTCAGAAATAGCGCATCAAGATAAGATGCTTGATTGGTTGAGCAGGCGAAATAGCTCACTATTTTGATAAATCTATGAAGGCTCACCTTTCTTAGTTTTCAGCTTCGTTGAATGGATTCATTTTTCATTGAAATCTAACTATTAAACAGAATACATTTTCATCGACTGTCAACACACAAAATTCCATCATGTCAAACATTGTCAACATACTGTTAGAAAATTCAGTGCGATTTATGATTTAGTTCATACACTCATGTGTTAAGGATCTACACTACCGTACGACATATTTTCTGCTAACATCAACGATTCACTATGCTCTGTCTAGTGAGATACTCAAGACAGTTCTAAGCATACTATTACTGTTGCTCACCCACGAATCTTGTTCTTTAAATGTCTATATCAATGGGAAGACGAGGTGGATTCAAAAATTAATGGCATCAGTGAAAATGAGTTTTGTCTACTTCGACATTACTCTGAAATGATATCTACCTTATGTCACTTCAACTAGTATGATAATTAATGGTTGACATCAAGTTGAGGACTTTGACCATATTCTGCTCAGTAGAACAGTCATTTCTTCGAAAACAACGTGTGTCAATATAACTCAGATGAGATATCATATGAAAAGATAACATCGAAAATGCAGACAGTCGTGTGGAAACACCTTCCTATGAGTTAGTATTCAGCACAAATGTGGTGCATTCACTACACTTCGAAAACTACTGTACAAGGAAAACGACGAGTTCCTGGAACTTCATGTATCATTGTATCCATAGACGTAGCGGATTCGGTCAATTTGGATGTACGAACTCACTCCGAATAACATTGTGTTACTCTGATCATCGCGGTGAAAATGTCCAGTGAAATAATTCAGTTTGTTCAATAGGCTAACAAGGAGTTTGATGTGGAACACGTCTTCAAGTTCTTCATTTGTGACTGGGTGGCTATACTGGCTACCGCTACACTATATCTCAGTTTACATTGTCACCACTTCTCTGCATCTACTCAGAGAGTATTTCAGCACTGATATTACTTGTCGTGAAGCAGTAGGACGTTGAATCCGTGGGTGAATATCATACACTGATAGCCTATTTATTTGATGCAATGTGCATTAACAATGACACTCACTCTGAGGCTGTCGGAGTGTCAACACAGACATACGCACACACGAATTCACCTGCATTATAATAATAAGGAAGTTTAACTCCAGCTTCACCCGAAAACAAAGTTCATTCCCTGCGTACAAATCATCCCTCAAATTGAGGTGAAATAATGTATATGAATGTTTTAGATATATTCTGAAATTATAGAGTATAAATGCCTAGAGAGAAAGAGTAATTTGAGTAATCATTAACAAATTCGATTTTGTTTCTAAATATCATCACTGTTTTGTGTTCAAAACATTTGCCTAATTCACGCTGATCAAATTATAACTGAATTATGGTTTATCACACAAAAACAAAAAAACACATTATGTCAATTTCTGATTGGTTAGTGGAAGTAACCAATGAGTGGAATAGTGTCATGTGTAAATGGTATAAATAGTCGAACAAAGTATGCTATCAGTACAAGCTAGTTGGTGACTAATTAGCACACATTCCGGGTGAGTTCCAGTCGTATAATTATTTCTATGATATGATGTTGATTTATGTATTTGATATTTGAGAAACATCCAAATTCCTGTTACTGAAACACCTCACAGAAGTATGAATGTTGCTGAGATTGTAACTAAAGAGTCTCTCCTTAAATGGCCCAAGCCAGTTACCAGCACAATGATAATTTACAATATGTCGTATCTAATATTGGGTAGAGTACAACTCGAAGTTAGCATACCTTAAGTAATCTTTACATGCGCTGTGGATTATAGAACAGAATAGATGAAGTGAGTAACAAAGTACTCCGGTTTATATCCCTGTAATTTAAAGTTCTGTCTATTCATTGTGAGATCCCTTTTGATCAGTCTGTTTCACAAACGTTTGTCATTGCATCAAATACATGACAGTTACTTCAAAATAGTTATGAAGTACTTTTACTCTAGTAACGTCAACCGAGTGTGTCATCACCGAACATTTATTCATTTATTCAATTGATTCGGTATTCTTCAGACAAAGAAATTACGAAACTTAGATATTGTGTCTGTCCAGTGAAGATACAAGAAAGACTGTAGATCAGTTTTCTGCTGACTGATATTCTCCAGTTTAAATTCTGCATTAGCCTTATCATCTGTTGCTGTCGCATCTCGACGTTTAGGTCGGGATTGTAAACTTCTCACTCGAGTTCGTGGTAGTGATCCAATGGAGTAATTGCACACATATATTTTGTTGGCAACAATGGAAATCTGTTTCATTGGTTGTTTTCCTTGGACTTTTGTTTAACTTCACAATGAAATCTATATCCTTTTTCGAATGACAGTAAGGCATGCGTCTCCAGTGTTGTTCATACATCGTTAGATAATGCATGCAATAGACTATGTTCGAGTTCAGCTACTGGCAGATGGATGGCTTCCGTGTGGCTGAGGAAGTGGTTATGCTGTCAGCAAGATTTTTGCCTTTGTCTGAAGATGATGTTCAACTACACTTAATACTGGATGTGATTAACTGTTTACATCGCTCAGTCGACAAATGGCTTGCAGAGATTCTTAGACTTGTGAAAAGATATAGTTGTGCTGCAATTTGTCGACTGAATGAGTATTTGTTGAAAGTTTTCATCTTATTCTTTATTCTCAGGCATAGTGCGAAAGATCTAAGAATTAACTAAAAATGTGGGCATGAGGGTCTATCATACGTTTCTGATTAGATTTGACTTTGACATTCTCAAATGTTTCCCCTGCCTTTTGCTGAAGTGTTGGTGTGTAGACAAGTAAGGGAAGTGACATCACCTCAATTTATTCCGCCGAAAGTGTTTGGAAGGTTTTGCTTTGTTATCTGAGTGGTCGGTCAGTCATCTTTTAACTTTGTTTGTTTAGGTGGTTCATATCCATTTACTGCATGTTCATGTGAAGTCCTATGCTTGGTGCCTGGTTATTCTACCAGTTGGTCGGTTTAGGCAACAATGGCATCGTGCAATATCAAATTAGAATTTGACTTGATTATCTGTCATAAAGCTAGCTCATTCTGTCACGATTAATGAAAATGATTTATGTTTTAATAAATGAGGCTTTTAAATTCCAGCTCTTTGAACACCAGATCATGGAAAGCGCAGACGTCTGCAAATAATCCTCCTATCTCATTCATTTCTCCGAGAGAGAGCCTCTTGACTCATGATGAATTCTCTTCCTGTATTCTCTGCTCCAAATTCACCTTGCATTCGTATCGTCCATGAAGATCTTGAAATCACCATTCAGGATGTTGTAGATTACTGTTTGTAGTTGTATGTGAAGATCTTCCTACTTGTGCTGTTCCACATTTTCTGTAGCATTGTGCGTTGCATTGGATAATTGTGACCTCCTTTCCATGCCTGTGAGTTTAATATTGTTGTCATGATCCTGCAGGATGAGATTGCATCTCACTGCATTGAGGGCTTTGGATGCTACTGATCACATCATGACAGCCACTCACCTCTTTATTTTTCTAATGGATGTTGTGTGAGTGGCCAGATCGGAATACAATACTGAGTCTCCAGTTGACTAATTTGACAGTTCATATTGATTCAATCTACCCCAGGGAGATGTCCAGCAATTCTCTGCAATATCTTCTCATTTCCTTGGCTACGTGGTCAGCCTTCCTAGGTAGATTCGTATATTGTACGGACATCTAATGTCTCAACTCTCACTTTTCTTTTCTTCTGATAGAAGACACGTTGTCTGACTTGCTACTCAAAAGCTTTCATCAGCCAGAGTCATTTCGCATCTCCGAATCCAGCAAAGAATCAAAATTTCATTTCACTTATTTGCATTTATAATATATTTTTTACAAGTTTCTCTAGTAGTTAAATAGGTTAAGTGGTCTAGGAGCACTAGCCGAAGCTCAAGCTTACCCCTTTATCTAATCTAAGAAGTGGCTAACCAATTAGAAATTTGGTCACCAAGCCGAGGTCATCTGATAACCTTGAAAGTCCAAGGAAAACAGTTCACATGATTTCTAGAAAAGAACTTATTTGAGCGGTGCAATAGAAAGTAATCAGTTAGATGCCACAGTGAGTGAATTGAATAGACCAAACGCAAACGGTATTTACTAATAATCCCTTTTATTATTCACCTATTGAATTTTGAGTGGAACAGCACGTACACAATTTGTTCTGGTGTCTGTAGTCATCATTAGTAGGGACTACGATAAACAGTAAACTATCATTTCTGCCCCTAAAAATGTCCTCCTTCTTATCAATGGACGCCTATTCGGCGGTCAAGGCTTGAAAAACGATGGCAGTCTGGAACAGGCAGCTACAAATGATTCTCATAACGCGCTGGTCTGCTTCTAGACCCACATGGAAGAACTGACTGACTGATTTCTCATTGCTGTTAAAAATCAGAGTTTCGTCTTTTATACTCTAGAGGAGTGCAAAAGAACACCCAGTGATTTCACGGTGATGAAGGTGTCAAATGAGATTCCGGTTACGGCTGACTTTGACATTCTCATGATTTTCGACTGTCTGTATTCGGATTGATGATGCATAGTTCAAGCGTCAAAAGTGACTGCTCCTGCTTGATAAGCTGTTGTTGCCAGTGAAGGTTGTGGTTGTGGTGGTGTTGGTCTTGATAGTTGTCTTCATCACACTCATCTCTTACATGTTCAATGGAAGTCCTATGTTTGTCGGATGATTCTCCGGCCAGTTTGTTGGTTTCAGCCTGTAAGTTCACGATTATATTGGAGAGTCGAAATATAAGGCAATAGTGGTGAGAATTTTTGACTAGCTAATTCTTTCAAAGTTGATAAAATACATCTTTATTTTGATGAATGCGTTTGTTAATCCCTGATTCATCTAAACATCAGACTTCAAACACTTCTCCGACGCGGATGACTGGCTACATATCAAATTGAACGTGTCAGAAACTAACACACCATCTATGTGACGGAATTAATACATCATCGGAATTGATACATTATTCAACTAGAACTGTGACCACTATCCACTCGAACAGTGGCTGATTTCCTCTTCACTCTCAACCCATTGACTCATGTGATAACCTAGAAAGTTCAAAGAGGCAATTTATCAATCCATTTTTTGAGAACACTGCAAGACAAACATTGAGTATCATTCGACTGATTGAGTGAAAGTGCGTGATTTGATGAAGCTGATTGTTGAAGTGTATTCAGTGCACGTACGAGTCAACCATGCGAGCAACTACTGAAATTGAAAACCATTTAAAATTTAGAACAGCTGTATCATCAACTGAATAATTCTGCACAATCGAGCAATATTTTCCACCGTCATGTTCTCCCATGAATTCATTCGTAGTGATCTGATTCACTCTCGTCAAAATATCTTTTAGTATGTGGATGGTATTATATACATCATCTATAGATATGATTTTGCAGTCAACCATGAATGCATTGTACTCTATACTGACTATAGATTGAGATGAGTAATTGCCTACCAGTGATTCTGTATGTCTGTCCGGCTGGCTGACCGTCTCGTCTAGCATGCTCGAATTGATTTGAATACCAGAGGGGTGTTTCGATCCAATATATCAAAACCTGTCGGTTGTGTACTGCGTTTGACTCTGCTCAGACAGCCAAATCACTTGGAAGCTGGCTGTTTTAATTATCTCGTCTGGACATATTTTTCAGTCTGAAATGATCGAAACGACTTCTCTGTGTTGTGATCACGTCGATCTAGCTGGCCAGCTGCCAGGGACTACTGGTGGATGTGTGTCATTTTGTTCGCCCTGCACACAACTACTAAACTTCTTAGTCTGTAGTATACCGCACCATGCATATATTTTTTGCTTTTCTGGTTACTATTGATCCTACCTAGAGAATCACATATTACACTGTAAAATATTTTGTTTTCACAAAGAGATTGTGGTGAAATTACTTCTCGTTGAACTTTTTAAAAGTGACTTGCAAATTTCATTGACTCTACAGTCGAGGTGATCAGCATCTGACAAGTCCTCCACATACTTTTCCTTTCCAAGTGCTACCTAGTCTGAAACATGGACAACAAATTAGATTCACAAATCCCATCGTTGCATGGATTCGTATTGAAAAGGTTACTTTACTCCAGGATATCGCTCCAGTACAAACCTAAATGGAAACTTGCGTGGGTCTCACGATGAAATAATGCAAAGTGCGTGAGTTAGAGGAGATAGTGTACCTTGGGCGAGATGATGTGCTTTAAAGTATATACCAGGAATCTGGGTAGATGTGAGATAATCGTCTTTATTAATACTATGCTGAGGATGGCTTCAGCAAATAGGACAAAGTTGAGGCATGTTGTTGAAGCCGTATGTTCCACTTGGAACCGAAAGCAACAGAGAAAGTCACTTAATTTCATTAATTTCAAATTACATAAAAGTTAAATGTCATCATTTTCTTCTTTTGTTGCACATTTTCAGAAATATGTTGTTCCAGAAAACAAAATTGTACCTCATTATACTCGTCAGTCTGTGCATATTCGATAATAGGACGAATGGATTTCAAGTATTGAATCTTCCAATGACTGTTAATAATGAGGGTAATTTAAATTTGTTATATTTATGTAAATCAGTTAAGTAGATATGATCTCATCCAAATTCTGCTTCTGAACGAATAGTTTTTTTGAAATTCATTATGATTCTCACATGTAACTGACTGACTGTACTAACCTTCTGCTACATGATGTTACCTGAAATTCCAGTGACATCTCCTGAACACTGTGAGAACATATACTCACCGATGATGAGATTTGATAGTGGTAGTGTTATATATTGCGTATTAGGATAAGTTGAAATTCATAGGCCAATGGACTCTGTCCAAGTGCATGAACAGCCAGTGAGATCATCTCGCCAACTAGACCTTTGTGGATGCGTTCTTTGTTGGTGTGATGTGTGAGTACAGCTGAAAAGCCTGAGATTACGACCAAGTGGTTGTCGCGTAATTCAGGTTTTTCAACGGTTCTCTAACTGATATCACTTCACGATCCAAACTGGATTCTCTGACGATATGAGATTGCTTCTCCTTATCCAGTATGTTGAATTTGACAGAAAACAGGTATTTGCGAATTTCACACGTCACGTGATCCACCTTGAGTAGCTAAATGAAGCTTGTCTTTGAATTGAAGACAGCAGGAACTTGGCGCACGCATCACGAAAAGTACTTCGAAAAGCCAGCTGCATACATTTATTAACAACAACTAGCTTTTATGGCTCCTACCCATGATGAGATGTTACTCCAGGTATGATTGAGAATACAACACTATGAGAAAAACTGAAGAAGAACGTACTGATCGACAAATATGCAGAATGAATCGGACAAAAGTTGAGGAAGCCGTCGGATGGCATCATGACTCACATTTTGAATAGAAATTAGGAGGAGTTATAATTTATAGATCAGTTGGATTGTAAGTAAATATGGATGACTGTTACGAAGATAAATGTACCTCAGTTGAAATGTCTGAAAATATGGAACATGTTAAGGGATTGGTAGAGTTATTTCAAACTTCAGGTGTCAGGCTTAAGGGGTTGGACTAGCGGACTTCAGTTGTGAAGTTGTGTCCGACGTTCTAGTATGAAGAAATAAACAACAGTGTTCAACGAATAAAGCATGAAATCAAATTCTTTCCGGTGATATTCACCAGTATTTACGCTACCTGTTATGAATTGGAAAGAATTAGAACTGATGGTGTCTTAGCTGTTTTCTCGTGTGCTGAATGGACAGCGAGACTGCCCCGTCATTGAAATGTTCTATATCCATCTCACTGGAATTTCTCTGCATCAATCCTCTTCAAAAGATTTTGATTGGTCGATATTCAGCATAACTTCTCACCATCTAATCTCTTCTCAGTACTGTAAACTTGAAGATAAGAATGACGTTTTCCAGTTCAGTTTGTATATTGTTTAAACATTCATCAGACAGCTGTGCATTAACAGACTTCGAGTGACATAAAATGGGTGGAAATTTCGGGTGAAACTAAATTCCGAATTCCTGCAAGATATGAATCCATGACATACAAATTATCATTGCTGATCTCCATCGACTGAACTTCAAAACTCAAAGATTTACGAGGTCATCATAAGTATATCACTTCAGTAATGTGGCATTTTCACACTTTTCCTTTAAAAAAAACCTTCAAAATATGTTTTTGTTTTTGTTTTCAGGAGTAATGACTGTCAATTTCGAGGGGCTCAAATTTACATTGACGGAAAACTTAACAGCTATAGTCCGAGATCATCAATGTAAATGGACGGCTGACTTGTCACAACCAGATCTGGAAGAGCTAACACTTAAGAAAGGAGAGCGTGGAGGTTCTAGGTGAGTCTTCTCTTGCAAGTGACTAAGTTGTGTTCTGACGCCGTATAATGAAAATCACACCTAAATTACCTCATAACGATAGCATAAATATGCTCGTCTTATTCTCAAACATACCACGTATATTTTCAAAAATGAGGCCTCTCTATGTCACTGTTGTTTTGTGTGTACAGTACCATAATTGTGGTGTGGCTTGTAATGCGCAGTTTTTTACTCAGTCTCATCATGCTCATGTATTTCCTGTGAGCAAGTTTATACAACAGGTGACAGTAAAAATAACAACATCAAGGGCGGGAGTATTGGAATTTATCGCAATGTGTGTCCATAAACAGACGTGTTCCCACAGAACTAGTCATACTCGGTGGAAAACAACAAACTGTCTTGATTTGATAGCAACACCCTGGTGTTCCTCAAGGCGCTGTAATTTCTCAACTGCTATACTTGTTTCGCAGGATCTTCCGTATTCTTTTGAGGCTTATTTCACTCAGGATGACAACGATCTCACCACCCCTATCCCAAAAGCTTCTGTATTAATTTCATACCATGTCACAATTTTGTAGTCTGTGATTAACAAATAGTCCCACTCAGAATGGCCTGAAAGTGACTCCATCCAAATGTCATACAGTTTGTTGATTTCAGTTTCAAATGTGAACTGGATTCGGGCGACTGTTTGTTTTAATACTGACGGCAATGTAAAAGGCGGTGAACCGAGTACCTGTTATTTCGGCGTCAGTTTCTCTTCGAATCTCAGTTGATTTACTCATGTCATATGGATTTCGGAGGAAAAATTTCCTTTCACTAACTACGTAAGGTGATCAGGGATTTCTGCTGGTCTTTCTCAACGTCTTCTCTTACAATTTATCAATTCATATATTCCGCCCATTCCTATGCTTCTCCATTGTTTGGAGCACTCATTCTTCCCTGGGTATCTCGTAATCATACCGAATCATATCACGTTGAACATTGTAGTCTGTAAGTAGGGTTGTTGGTTTACTGAATTCGACTTAACTAACTGAGATCACTAATAATGGGCGTTCCAGCTGTTGCAAGCAGTTTGCTAAATTTATCCCAACTGGCATTCATGAAGTTTTGCTTGAATCCTTTTCGGGATGAAACTAGCAGAAAGGTATTATGCTCCTGTGAGCAGGAAAATGTAAAACCCCATTCGATCTAAAATTAGCACCAGTTTTTGTGAAGACAGTATTGTCCGAAACGAGCTTACGAAATGTTTAGTCAGTAGATGAATTTCGGAATCCTTCTTAGGTAGCTCCACGATCATAGGCTCTCATTTCCTCCAAACACCCCTTAATCGCCAGGACCTATCAGGTTACCAATGAGCGGTAGCCTGGTGGGTGATATCACTCAACGACCTCTACTGCGCCTGTCCTATCCATCTAGTTTTCATCGGGCAAATTTGTTTAGCGACATATCCTTTCCTTGTGCAAACCGTTTTCTCTTCGGTTCAGGATTAACGCCACTAGAATGAACATTTTCTCTTCATACACTCACATAATTGCTTCTGATGCTAGAGGTATCACACGATTATTATGTGATCCGTTATTGAACATTCTATTTATCACAACTCATTCTGATGCGTATTCATGACTTGATTATCATCTTTCTTTTCCTCCTTTCTTTTCTCCAGGTTGTGTGCATACGGGTGACTGTTGCCAGGTCACCCGTAACAGGACGACTGAACACAAGACGTGAATGCAGTCAAGTATAGAGTGTGGAAATACCAGATAATATTTTATCTTCAGCAAAATTCATGAAATTACACTCTATACTCATTACATAACTGAAAAATGCTTTGACCTGTGTTTATTCAAATGCTTAGATTAGATGTTACTAAATCCAATGTGCTTCACTTTCTGAATACTCAGTATTCTTCTTCCTCTTTCTGTAGTTCTTCTGCAATAAATGTATTTTCATAAACTGCTTTCGTGTTATTAACAAATGTGAAGTGTTCATTTATGATGAGATGGTGTGTGAAAAATTGATTTCACTGTTGAGTGTGTGGCTGGTTTTGAGTTGTCTTTTGTCACGAACTAAGATTCGCAATAAGGAACTGTTGAATTACAGGAAGAACCCGACATTCCAATTGCACGGAGTGGTATCCTACACAATTTGTGGGTATGAAAGCAAATTCGATGTTGCCGAATTTCAAGAACAGTCCACACGCAGACTTGTCAATGCAAACAAAACACACAGTTACGTGAATGAGCTCTTCTCAGTGGATACATTTCGCCTTTAACCTGTACAAGCACATATATACACAATTTTGTTTCTCATGAAAGAGGATAGTAACATAAGTGATGAGTGGTCACAATCATAGTTGTTGATATTAGTCAATGCATAAGAAGAATGGATTAGGTGTATTTGAGTTACGCATCAAGATGAGAAATTAAAAGAGTGAGTTATGATCACGATGCAAATAGAAACGACAGCGGAAATCGTATAATGTGAGAGTGAGTTGTCAAGAAATACCGTGGTAATGAAAGCCATAAATCAATAAATTAGTGTTATTCAGTTGTGCAGGATGCAACAAGGTTACGACCGAGATAGTCGGAGTGGTCGAATAATTTCCTTTTGTATTGATTGCTCAGGTTTCTAAAATTGAATGACGAAATCTTCATTAATGGAAAAGACACGAAAGCATATTGCTTTTGGTAGGTAATTTTTCACTTTTTAGGTTATTGTTATTGTCATTGCGATAAATTACCTCGGTGTAATTTGAAATAACTTGATGCTAGTGTCATTCAATCCAATGTTCTTTTAGCTCAGTGCTCTAAACCACAAGCTCACATCACTTGACCCATCCGCACAGACATCACATCTCTACACAATCACATTCAATATTCAATCATACAACATTCAGAGAGACAGCGGGGAAAAACAATGTCTTATCTACCACAAATCTTCTGCCTTATCCAACACAATCTACACAACACCAGATGCATATTGTCGAAATATTCGATTAACTTCAGAGAGGACTTTTGTGTTCATTTGAAGGTCTTTTCTCACTAATCGACTGTGCCAAATAGAATCACGGAAAACTTTGACAACCTGAACTTTACTCTCGTCCTGGTTAAAGACTGCTCAGAGGATGAATTGTTACACGCTCATCAGGTAACTTAAACATGATGCATTCAAGCTTCTATCCGTCTATGAGTTTAAACTTTCAAAAACTTCCAAAATTGAATCTTGCATCCTAGGTATTGATCCAATGAATGTCAACCCTCCTTGAATTTGACATTCCAAGTATATTAGTTTGTTCTTATCTACCTGAATACCATTTGTAATGTGGATTAAGAATGACCAGTCTCCTTCTCACACTCATTTTCTATCTATAACCTGCTAAAATGCATGCTTGTGTCTGACTGCACTGCGAGCTGTGACTAAGACTGTTCACAGGAAATTTATGGAAGTAGCATTTAGTCATTCAGTTTCTGCTGCCTCGAAATTTCACATTGACACTTACTGCGATACGAACTGACTGCAACTACTGCTAATACTACTTCCACCACATCAATGAGTTCAGTCAAAACCATGTTTGCTTAGAAAGGTAGTGATAAGCAAATCATAGTCTCCTTTTGTGTGGAGATTTCATGCCTCATTCTTCAGAAGGCGGCAGCTCCACCTATTTTTAAGTAATTGTGGAGTCATTTATCTGTACATTATCACCTTAACACACGTCAGTACGTTGATATTGTGAACTGTTCCAACCAGCTACTGATACGTGACGTGGGCGAATGTAGTTGAACCTCTGAGATGTATAATACCCAACTGACAACAGTTATCCTGTCGTTTTTATTTTATTCCACTACCAAATGCTTTTGGATTCCTTACCGCAGCTAAATTCAATAAGAGTATGACGTTCAGCTTGTTTGGAATCTGTAGTTGAACAGGATGTTTCCAACAGGAAGACCTGTTTGACGGTTAGACATTTCATTATTATTATAGCACTTTTCTACCCACACGACTAACTTCTTTTGGCTGCAATTAACTTTGTTGAATTGTCTGATGATATGACTATCTCAATGCTTGAAATGCCCAAATACATAACTACTTCAAATTTAATAGATATGTCAGCAGGATACAAGCTTATGATCTGAGCTGATGGACCCTACGTTAAATCCTTTCAAGTGTCAGACAGTTAACTTTACCTCCAGGCATAATCGCGATCTACAAGAACTAGCCTCTTCACAAGATGCGTGTAGCCTAGCAAAGATTTCACTAATATAAAACCAAATCAAGCATAAAATGGCTTGAGATAATTCTATCCTCTCCCCTGCCCTACCATCCCTTACCTCGTAAATTTGTACGAGAATCTTCTGTCTAACCTGAAACAGTAAGAGTTCAATACACTTTTGTTGTAATCACTTGTTTCCTACGTTCACAATCTCTTGAAGCTTACATCCTACATATTGTTCTTATTTGCCCCGTCACTTCATTTATGCACAATTTCGAAATTTCTGAATTTATTCTCCGCGATTATCTACTGTTTTACTCAACGCATCGGTTACAATTCATTTGCTGTTTGATGGAATTGATTTTCGTGTCCTAGAGAAAAGCTTTCTTACTCTCTTGTGTTGTGTCATTGTTAAATTGTTACATATCTTCAAGAAATTGCACGACAGGAACAGTTCATTTCTCTGTTTATTACATTTTATATTCTTCCACAACTCAAGAAAGTGAAGCTGAATTTTGATGCTATGCTCGTTTTAGGAACTTGGTGTTTGAATGAGTAGAATTGAACTTCTGTATTAAAGGATTTCCAGGTTAAGAGAGCTTTTACCAAATTTCAGAGAGTTGTAGGCATTTGTCAGGCATCCCATTCCTTAGTGCTTCTTGCCACTCATCAACAAGGCATATCTACAATCCTGAGGGAACTCATATAATCTTTGAAGTAGGAAACCACGTCAACAATTGTAGCAGTCAGACAGTACGCCACCCATAAATTCATGCTCAAGATTCACTTGCTGCAGCACTACAACGGATATATATATAGTCTAGCTGTTGAGAAGTAATAGAATTCAAACAGCCTTTCTCGGTTATTTGTCGTAATATTGAAGAAATATTATAAACATCCACGCAGCAGACTCTTTGTCAGTTTACCTGATGCATAAATAGTAAACACACGTGTAGAATGCACTAATCTGAGGGAATACTGGGCTACAAATCAAACTGCGATAAACCAATTTCGAAGGGTACGAAAGACAAATGTTAACACAAGCTATTCGAATGCGTCACCTTCACTACAATGTATATACCTGAAAATGGATAACCCCATAATATTCATTGGTTTTACAAGCAATTTAGTCAACCAATTTAGTTCAGTCAATATACATATTTTTACAAGAGTTGGCTTTGAAGCAATGATTTGTATTGCAGTTAAAATCACTGTTGAAACACCCTTGAATGTATTGGTTACCTGTTGAAATAATCTTTTGGCATTTACAAAGCAAGTGTTTCACGGAATAACAGAAATTATGGAGTCTTAGCTTGATTTTCCATCAACTCCGAATATATATTGTGTCAAGTTTTATGAATGACTAATTTCATTTATTATTAGTGTCATTTGCTCTCTTGATTTACGAGTGGAAAGCAAGTATCCACTTTGTTCTACTTTCTGCAGTCCTCTTTATGCGGCCACACAATTGCCGATAGTCGCTCACCACTTGATCTGACAGTGTAATCCATGTTATCATTGGACTCTGATTCGTCGTTTCCCATCCAGCTTTCAAAGGAGTGATGGCCATCCTCACTATGCCATTCATTGGTCTCCTCAGCAGTTGCCTGATTCACGTTAATTTTCAGCACCATATTCTTTGATTAATATCTTCGTCATTTGTACGTTACTAGAATCTCGAATGTTTAAATCCTGAAAGGTAATAAGTTAGACTGACTGACATAGTGACTGCCTGACTGACCGCACATTATTGTTGAAAATCCGAAATTCACTCTCCATATTCTGGAGGAGTGCAGATGATTTTCAGTTATTTTAGATGGATCTGTAAGTGTTAGGCGTGGCTTAACTTAGACCTAAAATAACCACTCTTACAAAACTTCTTCACCGCTTATTACCTTAATCGTACTCTGCCTAACGTGCAAGTACTAACGAACAGAACCTAGGTTTAAAGATTTGAGATGGCAAGTGTGACTAGAACAGAATTGTATTTACACAAAAGAGATATTGAATCTGATAAGAAATAAGAGGTTACACACTTATCTGCAGTCTTGACTGTGGTAGGCTCGGAGAGTGCGCTGGATGAAAGCACAACGAGAGAGCAAACCAAGAACGTACAAGAGTTTCGCAAATCGAAAGAGGAAGTAGTGATAAAGGTCAGGTGAGTCCGTTCAAACAAAAGGTCGAAGGTTCAGTGTACACTACAGGTTATCCTCCCTTTAGAAGGTTGGTGGGAAACCAGCAAGTCTCGATATATAAAAGTAGCAAGGTTGTGTACAATAACAGTGAATGAACAAGAAAGTGTGAAGATAGTAATAAAATAGTTTAAAAAAATATATTGTGAAAGGAAAGAATGAAGGAAAAAAATTAAGACAGTTTATGGGCACTGTGTACATGATTAATGACGTAAGACGGAATACAAGAAGAAATAACGCTGGTGCCTTGGTACGATTTCAAGTTTCTGAAATGTTTGGTTTTTTTACATCGTGTATCTTTTTTCTTTTTTTATATATCTGTTTATTTATTTATTATTATTTTTTAACGATATACTATTACAGGCTGAATTACGTGGAGGTCTGATGGTTTACCGCTGTTTCCCAGGTTGTTATAGCGGGAAGATGATTCATTATGTCTAAGTTCCATCGTAGACTAATGCTCCGTCCTTCCTCATCAACCAAAACTAGTAGTAATATCAAAGGCAATCAATATACCAGCGTATTAGGAGGAACAAAGCAAAAGCAACAGAAAAGAATAGAAAAAGAGGTTAAGATTTCAAAATCAGCATAAGGTGTTACCAAAAACTTAAGCGGAATAAATGCGAGGGAACCAGTGTAACATGGAAGTGATACGCCATATTGAAATAAAACAAGGGAAATTGCTAATGCTGTGAAAACTGATGCAATGTGCAGAGAAGTGTGTGTACAACCAATAGTTATGAGTAGGTACGATCACCATTTTTTAAAAATATGTTGCAAGCTGTTTAATTAAAGTCATACAAAGTAATTACAAGTACGGGTCACAAAATAAATAAGGGTCAGCATGGCACAACCCGAGTGAACATAATAAAGTCTGTAAAAAAATAGATTGAGCAGATTAAAATGTACAGCAGAGAAGTGACACAGTCATGTGCAATAATATATAACGGTTCATTGAACTATACAGTACAAATTTTGCTTATTTTTTTATTTTTTTAAAATTTTATTTTTAGACTTATTTTGTTTTTACATTTTATCTTTTTATTTCTTTCCTTTTCTTATTTTTTATTGGTCTATATTTTGTTAGTTCAGTTTGTAATTCCACAAGTGATAGGAGCCATCATACGACAATAGAGTTGACTGGTATAGCTGGCTGTTCGAGTGCAACGCCGAAAATAAAATGTTAGAACACTCTGTAGAGAGAAAGAAATCTAACAAAGTTAGTTACTGGAAAAGTGGTTACTGCCCACAAACTAAACCAAAAGGGTAAATACCATGAAAAATGAATGTAACCTGCGACAAAAAAAGAAAAAAATGAGGGTATGAACTACTCTTTTACTTAAAAGTGTTCAGTTAAGGAATTCACAGTATCGCTTAGGCCAATGCACACACCGACCCGCGCGTGTAACTGGTGTTTTACTTGTTGTATCCGGAGAACTGCTAGGTTTCGCAATATTTTCAACCACAGAACCTGGCTGCGATGCAGAGGTAGAGGCTGGTGGTGTAGGCGTGGAGGATGAAGAGTCTTTCATGTAGGCCGCCTTAAGCCTGTCGACACTGAAGGTATCTTGACGGCCAAATCGATCAGTAACAAAAAATTTTTCTTTCCGACTAAGGACCTTCAAAGGCCCATCATATGCGGCCTGCAAGGGAGCACGCACGGCGTCATAACCCACAAAAACATGAGTAAAATCATCAAGTCGATTATCGATATGTACTTTCCGGTTTTGAGTGCGCGTGACAACAGGTCGGATTTGTTGCATAAAACCTTTAAGCCCTCGGGCGTAACAGGTGATATCAAGGAAAATGTGCTCGAAACTGTCAGGGACGATAAGCTCACCTGGTAAACGCAGCGTAGTGCCATACATCAGTTCGGCTGAAGAACATTCTAGATACACTTTGAGTGTGGCACGGATGCTAAGTAGGACTAAGGGCAGAGAATCTGTCCACCTACTGTTGTCTACTGCGATCAGTGAGGCTTTTAATTGGCGGTGGAAACGCTCTACTAGCCTATTTGCTGCGGGATGATACGCGTTTGTCCGAATACTCTTGCATCCCAGCATCTCTAAGAGTTTCTTGAAACTTATTGATTCAAATCGTTGTCCTCGGTCGGTAGTGACAGTGGCGGGACATCCGAAATGGGCAACCCAGCCTTCCATGAACGCACGGCAGATGGTTCGGGCCGTTACATCTGGAATCGGAATGACTTCTGGCCAAGGCGTGAAGCGATCCACACACGTGAGTAAATACGAGCAACCATTTGAAGGGGGTGGAGGCACCACAATATCCAAGTGTATATTGTGGAAACGAGCATCTGGGGTTGCAAAAGTTCCCAACGGTGTTATGTTATCCTTGGTTACTTTGTCACGTTGGTATTTAGCACAAGCACGTGTCCACTGGCGTAAATCACGGCTGATATCAGCCCACATGAATCTGGCCGATATCAACTTGTCCATTGCTCGAATCTCAGGGTGAGAGAGGTTGTGTAAGCACTGAAACACGGTTGGACGTAAAGGTCTGGGGACAATTGGTCGAGGAGTGCCGGTTGACATGTCACACAGTATGGATGATTCACTGTTCAGTAGAGGAACACGTTCTATTCTCAGCGAGGTTTCGTTTGACAGGTGTTCTAAGTTCAATTCTTTCATTTGAAGTTAAGCCATTTCATTAAGATCTATGGTTGGTGGCGCTGATACAAAGCATACGCGAGATAACGCGTCTGCCACCGGATTATCTGCTCCAGAGACGTGCTGCATGTCGGAAGAAAAATGCGAAATATAGCCTAATTGGCGCAGTTCGCGTGGTGAGTACCTGTCTGCAGTGGTGCGCAGGGCATACGTTAGGGGCTTGTGATCGGTAAATATTGTGAATTTCCGACCTTTGACAAAATGGCGAAAATGTTTGATAGCCGCGTATATAGCGAGGAGTTCTCTGCCAAAAGTGCTATACCTCGCTTCAGCTGTGGACAACTTCCGAGAGAAAAGGCGACTGGTGTCCATGAGGTATGTACCTGTTGCTGTAGAACAGCTCCAATGGCTGTGTTAGATGCATCAACTGAGATGCTAAGCGGAAGTTGGACGTCTAGGTGACCTAGTATGGTGGCGTCTGCAATCGCCGACCTCATTTTCTGGAACGTTTCTCGAGCTCCTGGTGTCATGCTGAATGTTTTGCTCTAACTCTTTAGTAGGTCTGTGAGTGCCTGTAAAATATGTGCACATTGAGGAACAAACCGTCGGTAATAACTCACCATGCCTAGAAATGTGCGCAAAGATTTTGTTGACGTAGGCTCCGGGAAGTTTTGTATTGCCTTCACCTTCTCAGGTAGCGGGCGAATTCACTGTTCATTAATGACATGTCCCAGGAAGGTCAATGAACAGACGCCAGTCTGGCATTTAGACATGTTAAGTGTCAAACCATGGGTTGTTAACCACTCAAAAACTATCTGTAAATGCGTACGGTGAGTAGCTTCATCTGGGCTAGCCACGAGAATATCGTCGAGATAGGCATACGCGCAATCCAGTCCACGCAAAACATCGTGAGCGAAACGCTGGAATGTTTGTGCGGCGTCGCGGAGACCTAACGGCATTCGAAGGAATTCGAAAAGACCAAAAGGAGTGATCACTGCTGTTTTAGGAATATTGTCGGGATGAACTAGGATCTGATGATAAGCTCTTGTTAAGTCGAGTTGCACCTTTGAGGGAAGATGTAAGGTCATGTACATGTGGCACAGGGTAGCGATCTGGCACGGTCTGCTATAGTCCCTTCATGGCCTCCAGTCTATCCCGTTATTTTTAGGCACCACATGTAGAGGGGAAGACCACGGGCTGCTGGATGGACGGATTATCCACAAGTCTAACATATGTTCGAACTCGGCCTTTACGGCTTGGAGTTTTTCTGGGGACAATCGCCGTGGCTTTGCGAATACAGGTGGACCAGTTTTCATGATATGATGAGTGACAGTAGACGTCACACAAGGAAGTTTGGAAACCGGTTTGAACAGGTTGGCAAAGGAGTAGAGAACATCAGCGTAAGGGCCGTTAGAGGCAGTGGTTGAATATACTGGACTTAATGAAGGTGTGTGCGTCACAACACCGGAGATCGACAGGTTTGTAGCTGAATCGATCAATTTGTGGTTGCCAGTATCTACCAGTAGCTGAAAATGCTGCAAGAGATCCATGCCTATAATACCGGTGGTTACATCTGCCACCCAACGAAATGATCTACATAAGCCTATGTTAAGATCTAAGAACCTTTTACCGTACGTTGTGATTGGCAAACCGTTTGCGGCGCGAAGCTGTAAGGAAAGTGGCCGCTGGCGCTCTTCAGGTGTTGGTGGAATCACGCTAAATTCCGCTTCACTGTCAACCAGGAAGCGCGTCCCAGTGTTACGGTCAGTAACACAGAAGAGATGACATGGAAGTGGTTCGCCAGCGGCGTTAGTCGCCAATACGTGCTGGCTTACTAGTTCCTCAATTGCTGGACATCGACAGTGGTCAGAACACAATTTCATTTTTCTGAATCCAGCTTGTTCTGGTCGGAATTCTGTATCCAGTGCGTCCTTATTCATCTCCAGGATAGTAATGTGATATTCTCCTCGAAAGAAAAACTATTTTTAATTTCGAATAAACAACTGAAAAGTTCTGCACAATCGAGAAACATCCTCCACTGTCATATGTGATTCGTTGTTAGTGATCTGATTCACTGTGTCCCAGAATCTCTTCTATTATGCGTACGACATTATATACATCGACTATAGACATCATTGTATAGTCAACCATGAATGCACGATGCACAAATTATAAAATTTGTTGAGATGAGTAGTTGTATACCAGTGACGCTGACTGACAAGCATGACGTAAGTTATTTCTGCGACAAGGAAGACTCTGCTCAAACAGCCAAATAACCCAGAAACTGGGTTTTTTGATTGAACTGGACTCTCTAAGTGGAGATAAACCAGTTACACCGCTGAAATGAGCGTATTAAAATCACTTCAATTTAGCTGGCTAGCTGGAAAGCAATACTGGTCAATGTGTGTATGTGTGTGGCGAAAAACTACTCAAATCAATCAGTCCGTAGAATACGGCGTCATGCATCTACGCCTACTTTTTCGATTACTCTTGATTGTATATAGCAAATCACATACCGCAGTATGAGTAATTTTTTTCTTCTTAAAGATACTGAAGTGAAATTTCCCCTCGTTGAGCTGTGTAAATTTGACTTGCGAATTTCGTTTACTGTTCAGTCAAATAGAGCAACGTCCAACGAATAATCCGAATACTTCTTTTCAAAGTGCCACTTAACCTGATGCGTGTTCAACAAATTAGATTCATAAATAATATTTATGCATTGAATGATATTGGTAAAGTCACTTGAGCGCTGGTTCATTGCTCTAGTGGCGACCTTATAAGGTATAAGTTAAACGCTCAGCACCATCTCTGTTGCTTAGAACTCATATGAGACAAAAAACTTGTCATCGAGGTTTGTACTCAGCGTTGTTATGTATAACCATTTGTAATTACTTCCAGTCCCATCTGATGAGGTGCAAGACAGGAAATATGTGAGTGGAGAGGCTTAGGTGTTTTCAGTCACACAACATGGAATGAAGACATTTCTCACCTGATTTCAGATGCGTGGCGACGTCAGCAGTAACGAGACGCCTTATTGATGGCACAGCACTCACCTTCCATTTGAACACTATTACCTTCATTAATATGACCTGAGTCTTTCTCAAGAGACCAAGATAGACTATGTTAGGTACGACAGTGCGATGAGAGTATGTGAGATGCAAGATTGAACAAATAGTAGAAGCAGAGGCTTAGTGATAATAAAGTGCCTGTCATAACCTGTGGACGTTGCATTTTGTCAATCAAATCTCACAAAATATTCCGTCGAATTTGATCTTTATTTCCTTTGCTTGAAAATCCCATAGTTCCACACCACTTACCACCTCATACCATCCTGTGAATTGTTCTATATGTGACATTAAATGTTTTGTCGGTATTATTAGAAGCAATCGGGAGGAAGCCTCGGACCTAGGTTTCGTGCTCTTTGACACTCATCAGCAACGCGTACCTGCAACCTTGAAGGAACTCATGTCCCTTCTGAGATTCGAACCCGCGTTACGCAGTGCTGCATTCAGAGACGTTATCACTGAGCTATTCAGGCTTGCGACTGACCTCCTGTAGGACTGTATTGGATATTTTTGATTGCACATCAGTCAGTAACTAGTGTAATGCGTCCAGTCCTATATTCGGTGCAGAATGAATTTTATCAGTCATGTTTGCAATGTGGACACAATGCTAGGTGGCTCGCCGAATCTCAGAAGTGACACCAGTTTCTTCAAGGTTGCAGATACGCCTTGCTGATGAGTGCCAACTAGCACGAAACCTAGGTCCAAGGCTTCCTGCCGATTGCCTCCAATCATCTGATACCAACAATTCACAGTGCACCGTAATGGCGAGCCACCTAGTATGGTGGCAACATTGCAAACATGAGTGATAGAATTCAGTCTGCACCAAAGATAGGACTAGACGCATTACACTATTTACTGACTAGTGTGCAATCAAAAATATTAAATATTTTGTCACTCATCACTGCATTTTCCTGATGACATCACAATCATTCAAATTTGACTTGCATTTCTTGATATTATTTCCCTTAACTCATGTATTCACACGTGTGATTGAATTACCTCACCGATTACACTTTCTTGGAAAACACATGATATTCAGTTCCAAAGACTGTTGTTGAAAAGTGTCTTTTCGCTGAATCTCTTCTACTTTGACTGTGGAATACATGGGAATTAGACATCCATTTATTCAATACAAGAGAGCAGTATGCATTAAATGTGTGTTCGGAACTTTTGAAGGTAACTGTCATACTCAGAGAACTGGCTGAACGCAACACCGCAAAGTTACCTGATATGATTATGAGCAATAATTTGTGCTCGAAAAGTCATCAGTTAATATTACTGTGTAACACTGTGTGATTTATCAAAATAAAATCTTATCCATAATGGAGTTACTTGATGAGCGTCTTAAATTTCATTCTCTATAGTATGTCAAACTTCGATTGAACAGCTGACCAGATCAGTGTTTGCGCCTTGTACAGTCCTTAAGTTACAAGATCGAGTTCGAAATGAGCAGAGAAGTCTTCTCTGTAGTTAATACTTTTTTCTGCAAAATGCATCCCGTTTGGAGCAAACTGTGTTGGATTAGGTGAAGACTTTTCCGTAAATAAGACATTTTTTTGCGAATTATTCTGTATGCATTGACTTATATCAACAAATATGTGAGAGCTGATAAGTTCTATTGCTATACTCTTTCATGAGGATAAAAATGGATATAAATATGTTTGTACAGCTAGCTGAAAGAGAAAAAATAATTCACTGAGAACAGACTCTTAGCTGAACTGTGTGTTTTATTCGCACGTATTGATGGGGATTATTGTTTAATATCAGCAAGATGCATACAGTGTTTTGCTGACGTTCTATGAAGAGGCAGTTGATTTATTGGCAATACGACGTTGTTCAAATATGGCGTTTCTTGTGTAGTGTGATTGTTTTATGTTGTACGACTTGGTACTGAATATGATTTGTGTAGAGGTGAGATTTGAGTATGGATTGTTTGGCAGTCTGAATTAGTGATTAAGGCGGAAGTCATAAATGACGTAGGTTCGAATCACACCTGCATCAATCAATTTTCACGTACAACGAAAAGATTACAGCAACGACGATAGCATAATCGGAAAAGTGAAGAATTACCTACAGACTGCAAGACGCTTCAGTCTTCTGAAAGTTACTGAAGCCTTAGCCACTCAATTAGATAACACTTAGCTATGCATGCAATATGAATTTATTTGACCGCTCCAGCTGTCTCGCTGATAACCTTGTTGCTTTCTACTCACCTCATTCTCATTCGTTTCTTTGTTTGTTTGCTTTTCTCACTATTGCATTTCTTGACAACTCAACCTCACATCATTCCGTATTCACTTTCGTTTCTATATGCATCGTGATTGTGACTCACTCATTGAATTATTCATCCTGATACGTAACTGAGATGCACTAAGTCAACACCTCTTATGCATTGATTTTATAAACAACTATGATTGTGACAGCTGATCACTTATGTTACTATCCTTCTTCACGACAACACAGTTGTGCATAAATTTGATTGTAACGGTGAAGGGGAAAATGACTTCATCGAGAACAGCCACATCACTGACCTATGTGTTAATGTCTTCATGAATGTATGAATGGAGACTTTGCTATCCCTTGTCATACCCACAAATTTTGTACACCACTACTCAATGCAATAGGGATGTTGGATTCTTCCTGTTTTCTAGCGGTTGTATATTGAAAATTTTTGTTTGTCATAAACGCAAAGTGGATATGAACGACACACTCTGCAGTGAATTAAATCATTCACTTACTGTCTCAACACAAAAAATAACCAGAAAAAATAACAAGTGAATTGCAAAGTGTTATTGAATTTGTATTTCTTGAAGAACAACTAATCTACAGAAAGACGAACATAAAATACTCAGTATTCAGACAATAAAGTGTATTTGATTCACTACCATCTAAGCTAAGCAATTGAATAAACACGGTTGAAACAATTTTTCAGTTATGAATTAATTGAGAAGCCTGACTTTGTCATTTTCGCTACAGGTACAACGGTGAATTGCACAGCCACATTCTGGCTTTAATTTTGATTTTAACGTGGTGAACCCCTTAGCTGAGCCCAACTTTTACACCATCTAGAGGGAGAGACAATGAGAGGAGAGATGAAAACGAAATAATGAGTACTCGATAGGACCAAATTTATTAACTTTTGTGCCAAATCATTGATTGTATAGTGGATAGAGGTATACTTCTTCAATCATAAGCAGTTGTCGAATTCGTGATGAAGCTATAATGGGACTGAGAACAACATGACCGCCAAATGTGACACCACAGTTGTGATACTCTACACACAAGACAACTTCGACACAAAGTGGCACAGGTTTCTATGAAAGAGAAGGATTTTGGAAGACGTAAGTAATATTTTTGAGAATGAGGTGAGCATATTAATGTTAACATTGTGGAGTAATTTCGATTTTATGTTCATCATCTAGCTTCAAGTGTCGCAGAATTCACATAAATAAGAAGACTCACCGAAAACCCGAACGCTGTCCTTTTTTGTTTCTCTGCTCATCTGGATTTGGTGGTTTCACGTCAACCATGTATGTGCAGTCGCCATCTTTAACTTTCAACGTATCGCGAGCGTCCAAAGTGAAGTTCAGCTCGTTGAAACGGACAGTCATTTCTCCTGAAATTGAAATAAGTGAAAGACATTTAATGGTTTACAGGATACATTTGAAATCTAAACAATTAGACTTAACGCAAAATTGACCGTCATTGTCTATCGGTGTTTCGCTATGGCTCGTACAAAGCAGACTGCACGCAAATCTACTGGAGGAAAGGCCTCAAGAAAGCAGCTGGCCACCAAGGCTGCCCGTAAGAATGTACCAGCTACTGGTGGTGTTAAGAAACCACACAGATACAGGCCTGGAACCGTCTCAGGTCCCTCAGCAGTAGGTGAACATCATTGTGTGAGGATTGGAATCAGAAACTTTGATGAAATGATCTCACTGACTATTCATTCACTAAGACAGAATCCAGTGGCCTATGAATTCGAACTGAGGATAATTCGCTTTATATAGAAAGCACCACCATTAACCAATCTCATCATTGATGAGTATATGTTCTCACAGTGGTGTCGTATTCTCAATGGAATTCGCGGAAACATCATCCTGCGGGAGTTAAGTTAGTCAGTCAGCAGCGAGACGTAGAAGGATTTTCAGAAAGTGATTTGTCACGATGCTTAGTCAGATTGATATCACATTTATTTCAGTCATTTACATACATGTAATGAGTATAACTTACCTCTACCATTAACTGTCATTGGATACCAATAATGAAGTGAATCAATACTCTCAGTATTGACTGTGCACAGACTGACCACTATGATGATGTTTAATTTTAACATCTGAGACAGCATTTTGCTAAAAATACATAAGAAAGGGAAAACATAATGACTTTAATTTGGATATAATTTCGCGTTTTGACTGGTTTGTACAGATGCAACAGCATATCTCAATTATTACTATTCTTTAGGTTTCCTTCATTCATGACCCATTATTTCACGAATTTTCTAGAAACCATAGTCAGACTACGCACCACACGCCGTTTTCCATTCGGGGTGAACTCGAATGGCGGCTTGTCGCGTATATTACCTGTTCTATAATAATCCGTTCAATAATTGGACTAGTGAATCGAAATGGTTGTGTATTTAGCAGACATAAAGTTTTCAGAAAGTGAAATTTGAAAGTCAATTCTACACAAGTCGACAAAGTGAAATTTCAACTCAATTTCCAGTGGGAAATTCACAATGATTCACAATGTAATAAGCGATCTGCTATATTGCCTAAATTGTAACCAAAGAGGCAAGCAGATGTGTGTGACACCGTATACCACTGACCGATTGTGATGTATAGTTGAATGACACACAAACACACATCAACCAGCAGTGAATGACAGCGGGATTTACTTGACCTCCAAACAGAGAAGTCCGTTTGTTTATTTGTGACTGAACACATCAGTGGCGTAATAGAACAGTGAAAAACTCATCTTGTGATTAGGCAACTTCAATCATGCTGTGCGACCAGCAAGATGGCTAGAAAAACAGCCAGCCAGAATCACTGCTATACAACCACTCACTTCACTAAATTAAAAGCATATGACGTCGCGCATTCATCGTTGACTGCACAATATTACCTGTATATAATGTACATGATACAGTCCGCATTCTAGATCAGAGTCTGGGAAGAGCAAATCAGATTTTCATGAATGAATTCCTGAAGAATTATTCAATTGGGTACAACAGTGTACAACATTCTAAATTGCCTTCCATTCGATGAGATGTTTATTTACATGGCTAATATATATATTAATATATGTATATATATAATATATCATGGGAATAATCACAACACTGCAACTTACCCGTAATGTGTGATGAATAGTCGCTAACTAACTTGACACTGATAGACTATTTTGTTCGACTATTTATACCATTCAGAAAGAAACTATTTCATTCATTGGTTACTTCCACTGACCAATCAGAAATTAAATAATTGTGTTTGTTCATGTTTGTGTGATACACCACAATTCATATGTAATTGAATTTGACTGGATTAGAAACAATGCAAAAACAGAAAAAACTGTGATGATATTTGAAAAGAAAATGTACGTTTCAGATGATTGCTGAGATAAATAATTCGATCTCGGCAAATATATGATATACGTTAAGAAATATGTAATTTGCAGTCATATCCACTACTTCAATGTAATTGAAATATTACAAGAAGTAATTTGGTGGGGAGTTAACTCACCATGGATAACACGGCGCACCCGATTAACATTCCAGAAAAGCTTCTTGCAATAGTTGCATAGGTGTTCTAGTGGACTAAGCTAGCACATACGAAATTACGAGTACTACGTCTGAGCATATCAGTAGGATAAACGCTTCGTATATCCTGAAGATGAGTGTCATGTAGAGCTCAGGAGCCATCGTGGATTCATCGAACTGCTATTCAACATCCACCGAAATCTCTTGAAGTTCGTTGTCAGACATCATCGAAGCGTCCGTCACAGAAGGCGCCAACATGTCAACAGAGGCTAAATATTTCACTCCACTCAGATGACAAGGGAAATTCTAATTGATATTGTTTTGTGAAGCATTGAAAGATAATGAGAACTGCTGGACAGCTGTTTCGTCATTGTTCATGACTCACCAGCAGTGTATATAACCTGGGTTAGTAGAACTAAAGGTTCATCTGCAATGGACCATTGATTCAGTTTCCACTGACTGAATGGGCTATGTGCAAGTATTCCTTGTAACCCGAAATCCAGTTTTCCGAACCATCGTACTGAGTGTTTCCTTCAGTTTAGTCGAAAACTAAGCTGACGAAACAGCTGGCTGTCGAGTACACACCGCTGTTTTTCAACAGTCCTCCAACTGATAGCAATCCATGAGCAAAGTTGAAAGTATTCTGATCCCTGTGAACAAACCCTTGTAGAAAGTAATCCAAATTGAGTGAAAACTAAAAGAACACATTATGAGGCTACTCCTTTACTCGTATATATATATATATATATATATATATGACAATGAAGGTGACAAATTCGAATCGTATTCTCGAAATTTGGCTCGCTAACACTTCGAAACGCTTAATCGTAGTTTGAACTGTAGGGTGGTATGTCTCCGATTATTGCATTTTACAAGCGTCTTTATTGTGTAGGCATAAGGTAAATCACAGCCAGCCTACAGTTTGAATATTTAGAATACTGCTCGAATATCACAACAGTTGATCGGCGATGGCTGATTGAATCCTGTCACTTATCATGAGTCATACAATGAATGTTTCAGTAGCAGGCCTAGAGCAGATGAATCGTGAGCACAAATCAATGAACGGTAACGTCTCTGGCTACAGTACTGAGTAACACGAATAGAAAACTCAAAGAAGATATAAGTTTCATCAGAGTCGAAGATACGCCTCACTGATGAGTGTTAGGAAGTAGTAGGGAATAGGATGCCTGCCAAACTTTCTCATATAAGGATATAGTATTCTCACACTGCAAAGATGTAGACAAACAACATCAGTCACGAGCAGTGAAGGAATGCATTTTACTCTTTACCGTGGAATTCAGCATGTCAGTAATAACGTGTGTCATCACTAGTATAAATGAGTCCTACATGGAAATGACAACATTTGATTGTTGAAGGTAATTGCCGCATTCTGTATTAGAAAATCATGATGAAGCGGTTTTTTGGTCGGATTCAGTTTGTTCCCTGACAAGGATGGCATTTGAAAATAATAAAATTGAAGTAGTGGAAGTCGGATATTTGGATAAGTTCTTCGAATTCTGTGTTCACAACAGTTGAATTTCGGGAAACCACTCGAAAAATTAAGAGCTTCTTGAATATAAGCAAATGGTTATGATGAAATATTTTCATATTTCCGAATGAATGAAAACAAAATGATGTAGTTTTTATTTTAAATGCTGATAGCCTTCATTAGGGAATTGTTCCTACTTGAAGTTCACCTGAATAGAAAGTAGGAGTCGAAGGAAGTTTTGTATATATATAATATATATTTACATATTACTCCAGGATGACCTATGAAAATCTGGATATGACGCCCCTCAAGGAATGAAGCCTTCACTGTCTGAACATGTGGACACTGTCGTTCGCTTATCACTCATTATATAAACACCCATTCTTTCACTTCAACTCATCGAAAGTGTTTTAGTGATAATAGTCAGTGTGAATGTGGAATATCGAGGCTGTGAAATGTGGATTTCGCAATTATACTCAAACACTTATACTTACATACACAAACAGAATGTCCATGGAGAATTTTAGCTGTAATCCACAATGCAGTCAGACACAAGCATGCAGTATGATGGAATGAAGTGATGGTAATGAAGTATTCTGTGGCAGGCTATAGAGAGATGAAGAGTAAAGGAGGGAGACTTGCCATTCTACTTAAAATCATCATTTCATTTATTCACAGGTACCACTGGATTCCGTCAATGGATACATCAGATTTGATTGTAAAGATTGACAATAAATTCGTTGTTGAAAAGAGTCTCTACGCTGAATCGCCTGGTTTCAGTTTCACTTTAATGGACTAAATACACTGTGAACGATATTGAGGGATATGAGAAGTGACTGTTACACTTGGAAGGTGGATTTCAAGAGCATTTGAAATTCATTCAATCGACATTGGAAAGCATGACGGACTCCTTGAGTGTTTGAAAGATTTTTGATAGTAAATACGGATGAACGGACAATAGGTTGAACGCAGTACCTTCAGGCCTCTTTGTGAGCATATAACAAAGCATTCTGCTGTGGGACTGCAAGGGATATATTGTCTGACTGCTGGGAAGTGACAGGAATACAACAGTCTTGTTGATTAACTGTCGTGATTTTCGAGCAGTATTCCAAATTTTCACACTGTAGAACGCCTGTCGTTTTACCTGGTGGCCAGACAATAAGCACACTTGTACAATGCATTCGTCGAAACACATCAGCCTACAGTTCAAACTACCATGAAACGTTTTACGAAGGAAACAAAGCTACATTTTTGTGTGTACAATTCGAATTAGTCAAACTTGATTTGATATAAATCATGGAATATAATAGCCTCGCAATTTTTTTCTTTTATTTCTTATTCATTTTTCTACTTATTTTCACTAGAGACTTTTGCAGGCATTTGATCACTTCAAACTTGTTCACGGAATGTCAGCGAAGGTTTTCGCTTGATCGTTGAACATTCATCTGTCCAGTACTCATCGGTTGTTTTCAATAGTTTTGATTTCCCTGTCAGTTGAGTCAACTAAAATGAACGACGTCTGTTGAAATATGCGTACCTTCTAGTATGCACGCTTACACCACGTCTGACAATGAAAGTGACTGAATTTTGATGAGTGGTGATCAGTAGCGGAATCGAATTTACGATGACTGTTTCGGCCGAACTGAACACCTGTTGTTATAGAACATTTAGGCTGCGATAGCCTCCAGCTTTCGTGAAACAGCCACCAAGCTCACAGTAGATTTAACGGCTAGATTCCATCCACAAAATTAGATCTCGTGATATTCCGTTCAATACCAGATATGACAATTACTTCGTATCGTTAGGTAACTAAGCTAAGGTAGAAATTCTCGGATTAGCAAGCGAGAAGCAAATAAGAGAACAATGATTTGTATTTCTCGCCTTTCACAAATAATCTGTGACTCACAGGATCTTCCACATCTCATCACTGGATGTCTATTCGGCGATCAATGTCCTTGAAAACGACGTCATTCATCGGTCTCCCCAGCGTACGTCTGAGTCAACCTCGTTGAGTACACCATATTCGTGGAGATAAAGCTACAGGATTTGCAAGTTCCTGGAAACATGTGATTCAACTTTCGTGTAGCCAGCCATCTGATAGTCACTTTGAAGACATCGGAGACAGCTGTTGATGGGAGTCTTTAGCAGGCAGCTGCAAATGATTCTCGTAACGCACTGGCCAGCTTCGAGACCCACATGGAAGAACTGTTTATTTGAATTCGCACTGTTGTTGTAAATCCGACTTTCTCTATTCGTTCTCTGAATAGGTGCAGAAATACACACGATGATTTCACGGTGATGAAGGTGTCAAATGACATACCGATTACGGTTGGCTTTGACATTCTCATGCGTTCCGACTGCCAGTATTCGGAATGATGACGCCTAATTTTACCGTCAAAAGTGACTGCTCCCGTCTCTTTGACTGTTGTTGCTGGTGGGGTGATGGTGGTGTTGGTGTTGTTAGATGTCTTCATCACATTCAACTCCTCCATGTTCGATGCAAGTCCTTTCTTTGTCGGATGATTCTCCGGCCAGTTTGTTGGTTTCGGCATGTAGCTTCTCGATTAGGCTAGATAGTCGACATATAAGGCAACAGTGTTGAGCATTTTCGACTAGCTCATTCTTTCACAGTTGATAAAATGCATCTTTATTTTGATGAATGCATCTGTTAATCCCTGATTCATCTGAACATCAGACTCCGAACACTTCTCTGACGCGGATGGCTGGCTACATATCAAATTGAACGTGTCAGAAACTAACACACCATCTACATGACGCCATCATCATCGGAAGTCATACATTATTCAACTAGAACTTTGATCACTATCCACTCGAACAGTGGCTGATTTCCTCTTCAAACTCAACCCATTGACTCATGTGATAACCTAGAAAGTTCAAAGAGGCAATTTATCAATCCATTTTTTGAGAACACTGCAAGACAAATATTGAGTATCAGTCGACTGATTGAGTGAAAGTGCGTGATTTGATGAAGCTGATTGTTGAAATGAATTGAGTTCACATACGAGTTAACCATGTGAGCGATTTCTCTAATGGAACACAATTTATAATTTTGTACAGCTCTATCACCAACTGGATGATTCTGCACAATCGAGAAATATCTTTCGCTGTCATTTGCTTCCATGTTTTCATTGTTAATTATATTATTCACTCACGCAAAAAGCTCTTATAATGTGTACACGGTATTAGATACATCATCTATAGATAAGATTTCGCTGTGAACCATGAATGTATGACACTGTATACTGCTTATTGATTGATATGAGTAGTTGCATTCCAGTGATGCTAGCTGTCTGTCTGTCTGGCTGACTGTCTTATCCAGCATGGTTGTCCAGCATGCTTGAAGTTATTGAAATAGCAAGATGGTGTTTCGATCCTATGGAGCCAAACTCGTCGGTTGTGTACTGCGTTTGACTTAGATGAGACAGCCAAATAAACTGGAAGCTGGATGTTTGAATCATCTCGTCTCTCTGAATGCACTTAGATCTCGTTCGCCACTGATATGTTCACTCCGAAATGAGCGAAATGCCCTCTACTACTTCTATTGTATTGAATACTAGCGCTATACTTCCACTACGTCACTGATTAATGCTGTCACAGGGAGACACCTGAAATTCTGTGGGAAATGATCTTAAGCAATAGTTCAAACTCCTAATCTATTTAAACACCCGTGAGAACCTCATAAATCCATACCGAGCTTTCAAAGTCACGAACCAAACTGGTCAACAGGCATCGCTAGCGAGAACTCTGGCATTTTGAACCATGGATGTATGTTGTGTTTCGGAGGCACGCATGCAACAATTAAGTGTGGCCATTCACCTAACCTCACCCAGTCGACAAGGTGAATTTGAATAATTCAATTTGAGGGTGTCAGGAGACCCCTCAGCTAGTTCGCGAGGCCTCGCAGGTGTAGAGATAACATTGATCGATCCCAGTCGAGAGTCGTATGTGTGTCGTCCTACTGAACGTGTCCATTATAAGATGGAAGGACGGCGTCACCCGTCGCTTTCTTTCCATAGTCACCTTTCACGCCTCCATAGATTGCAGTTCGGATGAACTATTGGATGACTTCTACCTGAAACTGTCTAATTTTCTGCAAAAAGCGAGAAGTTCAGATATATTTGTTTTACCAGGTAAGGCAGTTAGGTCAGACCAAGATGTATATAGGCTGTTCAAATGAAGTTCACTGCCAATGAATCGCCAACGGTGATCGTCGTCTATGGTTCTGTTTGGATAATCATTTGTTGCTAGTCAATACTAACTTAAGGCACTTTCTGCGTAACCTAGCGACCTCCATTACCCAATAACTTTGAACTCAAATAGGCTCAGCACAAGACTGCCACTCCTTCTGGAACAAGTACGTACGCTCAGATCACGCTCTATTTTGCATACGTTTATGCTCACGGTTAAATGAACATAAACTATTGTTCTCAGCAAAGCAGTTAAGTCCTCAACTAGATTGAGACTCTGAGACCCTATTTAAAGAGGAAATATAGAAACGCGTATCTGAGATCGACAGCTGGACTCCTCCTGAGGTATCTTGGCAAAAAATAAAGTTAGCTGAAGAGACAACTGTAAAAGCTGTTAATAACATAAATCCAAACGTTAGTAAGAGACATTGGATCTCCACCGCCTCATTCGAACTGATTGACGCTAGAAGAGAGCTCAGATTACGAAGAGGAGTGAAAGCCACTCAATCGCACACTCATAACAAGCCTTCATAACCACCGTGAACAGTGTTAGTCAACAAAAACGAAAGAGGTGGAAAAGACATCAGCGATTGGTAACACCATACAGCTATTTAGGCTTGTCAGGGAAACAGTTGGGGAAAGCCAAAGGTAAGTGGTACAATCTCTAAGGAAAATAGGACCATAGATAGCTCCCAGGACAGATACCTAGAACGTTGGAAAGAACACTCTGAGGAGAAATTCAGTTGGCCTACAACTACACTCAAATTACCGAGAAACTGAATGGAATATAAACAGAGGCTCACCGTCCCTAACTGAGGTTACAAAGACTGTCACTAGACTGAAATGAGGCGAAGCGGCGTGATCCGATGAAAAGACCTCACTGGTGTTTAGGAATGGTGGATATGGTTTACTCTCTGCATTTACTAAGGTGCTAGTCAGGGTTTGAAAATTAGCAGAAGTCCCTTCCGGCTGCTGTGAGTCTTTGATTATCCTGAAACACAGGAAGAGTGACAAGTATTCCTATGATAATCACTTGGGGATAGGCTTTACCAATATACTATCCACAGTCATAGGCTCAATAAACATGTGTGGACTAAGTGGTGGTCTGGAAGAACAAACACGAGAGAACCAGGCAGGCTTTAGGCCAGGAAGAGGGTGTATTGACCATATATTCACCCTTCGAAAGATTCTGGAACATAGGCATACCTGCTGGAGTCCAACAATGGTCATATTTCTTCAACAAACGCTGCATACGGTTCTGTTGACATAGGCGTAGTATGTCGATCTTTGACTGTGAAAAGAAAGCCAAGTGTATACTCATCAAAGCATTGTACTCGATTTCATGCAGCCAGGTAAGAGCTTACGGCGAGTTGACAGCTGAATTCGTGACCAATAGTGGTGTCCGTTAAGGATGCTCACTCTCCTCATTTCTTTTCAGTTTCATCATACATGTACTGATGGAATTAACCCTCAGTAACTTCAACGACTTAGGGATTGACTTGTTACCAAGGAATAGTCTGCTAGACTATGCAGATGATAGAGTACTTCCTCTTAGATGAGAACATTGACAATATGCAGAATCTTCTGAATACCTTGAGCGGCAGTCGTCGAATGTTTGGTTTGGGATTTGCCCTCGCCAAATGTTAGATGATGCTATAGTACTGGATCAAAATGACTCCTACCTCGGATATAGGGAGTCAAGTGGTAAAGCGCGTTGTCTACTTCCCTTATTTGAGAAATTGCATCAGCCCATACGGATTTATCGTCGATGAAATCTCAGCACGAATACAATAGGCCAGCTGCCTGTAAACCAAAGAGGTCGTATACTACTCAGCGGGTGTCCACTTGTCCCCTTTATAGCTGTGAGACCTGACCACTTGAAGTGGAGGATTTTGAAGTCCTCCACTAGGTGTCTTTGATCACAAGTGCTCGCGCCTCATCTTCCGTGTGTAGTAGAATAACATGGTGAACAGTATTGAGGTCAAGTGATGGTTAAGGAGGAGAAGTCAGTAGATGAAGCCGTGAAGTTACATCGATTAAGATGATTAGGAAATGTGTTACGTTTGCCTGACCATCGTTTCCCTCGACAGCGAGCGATGTTTGCTGATATAGGATCCAGTTGGGAAAGAGCAAGTGATGGTCAAACAAAAATATGGCATCATCAATCGACGGAATCTTAGGCAGATATTTCAAGCCACGTAGGATGGTGTAGACGTCATTTTTTAGATGTTCAGGACAGTATATGGCAATGAATGGAGACAGTTGGTGATATGGATCAAAATCGGTAAGGGTAGTGCCACGGACACATCCACTACTTGTGATTATAACCATACAGTTCATAGATATTACTCTCCTTTTCGCCTCTGATCTCTGTTTACTCTCTTTGTTTGACATTTCTTTTAATTTTCATATCTTGCTTTGTGCGCTAAGTGAGATGTGGCGACTCGAACTGCTGCACATCGATGCAAAGTTCTGTGTTGAAATCAGTCAGTCAGTCAGATCCAATTAAAATCAACATTCATTTGCCCTTAAATTGAAATAAACAAACCGTTATTTCTAAGATTTATGATAAAGGTTTGAAGCCTGCACAAGTAGACTTGGTTCATATATATACATACATATGTTTGTGAATGTTTTTGTAGAACTTCTGATGTTGAAATCGTCTCTGCCGAGCTTTGTTTTCCTTTTTCTTCAATGTCCTCATAGTTAGTATTTCCTACTTTACACTTGCATTATCCAGATCGACAGGCCATTGACGAAATAAAGTGGTTCCATTTTGTCCTGCTCCATATGCAAGAGACGTTTTCTAAGAAATAGTGCGCAAAGATTCGCACTATTGCAGTGAATTCGCTTTCATATTGTTAAGGAAACTTTCTGAAGTTGAAAATAAAAATTGCTGGATAAGACAGTCACCCAGCCAGACAGACAGCTAGCATCACTGATAGGCAACTACTCATCTCAATCAATAAGCAGTATACAGTGTCATGCATTTATGGTTGACTGCACAATCGTATCTATAGATGATGTATGTAATACCGTGTACACATTATAAGAGCTTTTTGCGTGAGTGAATAATATAATTAACAATGAAAACATGGAAGCAAATGACAGCGAAAGATATTTCTCGATTGTGCAGAATCATCCAGTTGGTGATAGAGCTGTACAAAATTATAAATTGTGTTCCATTAGAGAAATCGCTCACATGGTTAACTCGTATGTGAACTCAATTCATTTCAACAATCAGCTTCATCAAATCACGCACTTTCACTCAATCAGTCGAATGATACTCAATATTTGTCTTGCAGTGTTCTCAAAAAATGGATTGATAAATTGCCTCTTTGAACTTTCTAGGTTATCACATGAGTCAATGGGTTGAGTTTGAAGAGGAAATCAGCCACTGTTCGAGTGGATAGTGATCAAAGTTCTAGTTGAATAATGTATGACTTCCGATGATGATGGCGTCATGTAGATGGTGTGTTAGTTTCTGACACGTTCAATTTGATATGTAGCCAGCCATCCGCGTCCGAGAAGTGTTCGGAGTCTGATGTTCAGATGAATCAGGGATGAACAGATGCATTCATCAAAATAAAGATGCATTTTATCAACTGTTAAAGAATGAGCTAGTCGAAAGTGCTCAACACTGTTGCCTTATATGTCGACTATCTAGCCTAATCGAGAAGCTACATGCTGAAACCAACAAACTGGCCGGAGAATCATCCGACAAACAAAGGACTTCCATCGAACATGGAGTAGATGAATGTGATGAAGACAACTAACAACACCAACACCACCATCACCACCATCAGCAACAACAGTCAAAGAGACGGGAGCAGTCACTTTTGACGGTAAAACTAGGCGTCATC
The DNA here is from genome assembly GCA_944472155.2 of Trichobilharzia szidati. Taxonomy (NCBI): domain Eukaryota; kingdom Metazoa; phylum Platyhelminthes; class Trematoda; order Strigeidida; family Schistosomatidae; genus Trichobilharzia; species Trichobilharzia szidati. The sequence goes on along the minus strand of OX235273.1, from coordinate 136,923,500 downwards.
ATTCCGAATACTGGCAGTCGGAACGCATGAGAATGTCAAAGCCAACTGTAATCGGTATGTCATTTGACACCTTCATCACCGTGAAATCATCGTGTGTATTTCTGCACCTATTCAGAGAACGAATAGAGAAAGTCGGATTTACAACAACAGTGCGAATTCAAATAAACAGTTCTTCCATGTGGATCTAGAAGCTGGCCAGTGCGTTACGAGAATCATTTGCAGCTGCCTGCTCCAGACTCCCATCAACAGCTGTCTTCGATGTCTTCAAAGTGACTATCAGATGGTCGGCTACACGAAATTGAAAAAAGGGATTCCAAGAACTTGCAAACCATGCAGCTTTATCTCCACGAATATGGTGTACACATTGCAGATGACTCAGACGAACACTGAGGAGACCGATGACTGACGTCATTTTCCAGGCCATTGACCGCCGAATAGGCGTCTATTGATAAGATGGAGAAGATTTTCGGATGCAGAGATGCCTTTCAGATATCGCGATTCGTTAAGTCTGTCATCTTCAACTTTAATATCTTATCTGAATATTAGGGAATTTTTCATTTTCGTAGTTCAACTTGATTCATCATAGGTAGATTTTTCTAACTGGTAGCCTTAGTTCCCTGACTGAAGTGAGAAATACAAATAGTTGTTTTCTCATTTGTTTCTCCTTCACTAATCCAAGAAATTCTACTAGTGCCTTGCGACCGAACGATACGAAGTATTGTTGTATCTGGTATTGAACGGAATATCACGAGATCCAATTTTTTCTGGATGGAATCTAGCCGTTAAATCTACGATGTGCTTGGTGGCTGTTTCACGAAAGCTGGAGGCTATCGCAGCCTGAATGTTCTGTAACAACAGGTGTTCAGTTCGGTCAAAACACTCATCGTAGATGCGACTCTGCTACTGGTCACCACTCATCAAATTTCCGTCACTTTCATTGTCAGACGTAATGGAAGCGTGCATACTAGAAGGCACCCACATTTCAACAGACGTCGTTCAATTAAGTTTACTCAACTGACAGGAAAATGAAAACTATTGAAAACACTTCCCAGCAGTCAGACAATATATCCCTTGCAATCCCACAGCAGATGAATCATCATCACGATAGCTCCTTCGTCTGAGTTTTTGATAGTCTGGGGAATGCATTGTTATATGCTCACAAGGAAACCCAAAGATTTCGCGCTTAGCTTATTGTCCGTTTATCAGTGTCTACTATCAAATAACTTTCAAACACTCAAGCAGTCCATCATGCTTTCCAATGTCGATTGAATGAATGTCAAATGCTCGTGAAATCCACCTTCCAAGTGTAACAGTCACTTCTCATATCCCTCAATATCGTTCACAGTGTATTTAGTCCATTAAAGTGAAACTGAAACCAGGCGATTTAGCGTAGAGACTCTTTTCAACAACGAATTTATTGTCAATCTTTACAATCAAATCTGATGTGTCCGTTGACGGAATCCAGTCGTACCTGTGAATACATGAAATGATGATTTTAAGTAGAATGGCAAGTCTCCGTCACTTACTCTTCGTCTCTTTATAACCTGCCACACATTACTTCAGTACTATCACTTCATTCCATCATACTGCATGCTTGTGTCTGACTGCATTGTGGATTACGTCGTTCATTTTTGTTGACTCAACTGACAGGGAAATCAAAACTATTGGAAACAACCGATGAGTACTGGACAGATGCATGTTCAACGATCAAGCGAAAACCTTCGCTGACATTCCGTGAACAAGTTTGAAGTGATCAAATGCCTGCAAATGTCTCTAGTGAAAATAAGTAGAAAAATGAATAAGAAATAAAAGAAAAAAATTGCGAGGCTATTATATTCCATGATTTATATCAAATCAAGTTTGACTAATTCGAATTGTACACACAAAAATGTAGCTTTGTTTCCTTCGTAAAACGTTTCATGGTAGTTTGAACTGTAGGCTGATGTGTTTCGACGAATGCATTGTACAAGTGTGCTTATTGTCTGGCCACCAGGTAAAACGACAGGCGTTCTACAGTGTGAAAATTTGGAATACTGCTCGAAAATCACGACAGTTAATCAACAAGACTGTTGTATTCCTGTCACTTCCCAGCAGTCAGACAATATATCCCTTGCAGTCCCACAGCAGAATGCTTTGTTATATGCTCACAAAGAGGCCTGAAGGTACTGCGTTCAACCTATTGTCCGTTCATCCGTATTTACTATCAAAAATCTTTCAAACACTCAAGGAGTCCGTCATGCTTTCCAATGTCGATTGAATGAATTTCAAATGCTCTTGAAATCCACCTTCCAAGTGTAACAGTCACTTCTCATATCCCTCAATATCGTTCACAGTGTATTTAGGCCATTAAAGTGAAACTGAAACCAGGCGATTTAGCGTAGAGACTCTTTTCAACAACGAATTTATTGTCAATCTTTACAATCAAATCTGATGTGTCCGTTGACGGAATCCAGTCGTACCTGTGAATACATGAAATGATGATTTTAAGTAGAATGGCAAGTCTCCGTCACTTACTCTTCGTCTCTCTATAACCTGTCACAGATTACTTCAGTACTATCACTTCATTCCATCATACTGCATGCTTGTGTCTGACTGCATTGTGGATTATGGCTAAAATTCTCCATGGACATTCTGTTTGTGTATGTAAGTTTAAGTGTTTGAGTATAATTGCGAAATCAGCATTTCACAGCCTCGATATTCCACATTCACACTGACTATTATCACTAAAACACTTTCGATGAGTTGAAGTGAAAGAATGGGTGTTTATATAATGAGTGATAAGCGAACGACAGTGTCCACATGTTCAGACAGTGAAGGCTCTAATACTTGAGGGTTGACAGATCTAGATTTTTGAAGTCATCCTGGAGTAATATGTAATATATATATATATATATACAAAAATTCCTTCGAATCCTACTTTCTATTCAGGTGAACTTCAAGTAGGAACAATTCCCTAATGAAGGCTATCAGCATTAAATATCGTAAGAATAAAAACAATATCATTTTGTTTTTCATTCATTCGGAAATATGAAAACACTTCATTATAACCATTTGCTTATATTCAAGAAGCTCTTAATTTTCGAGGGATTTCCCGAAATTTAACTGTTGTGTACACAGAATTCGAAGAACTTATCCAAATATCCGACTTCCGCTATTTCATTATTATATTATTTTCAAATGCCATCCTTGTCAGGGAACAAACTGAATCCGACCAAAAAACCGCTTCATCATGATTTTCTAATAGAGAATGCGGCAATTACCTTCAATACGCAATTTTCAATTACTTCACAATCAAATGGCGTCATTTCCATGTAGGACTCATTTATGCTAGTGATGACACACGTTATTACTGACATGTTGAATTCCACGGTAAAGAGTAAAATGCATTCCTTCACTGCTCGTGACTGATGTTGTTTATCTACATCTTTGCAGCGTAAGAATGCTTTATTCTTATATGAGAAAGTTTTAGGCATTTGGCAGGCATCCTATTCTCTACTACTTCCTAACGCTCATCAGTGAGGCTTATCTGCGACCTTGATGAAACTTATATCTTCTTTGAGCTTTCTATTCGTGTTACTCAGTACTGTAGCCAGAGACGTTACCGTTCATTGATTTGTGCTCACGATTCATCTGCTGTAGGCCTGCTACTGAAACATTCATTGTCTGACTCCTGAGAAGTGACAGGATTCAATCAGCATCGCCGATCAACTGTCGTGATATTCGAGCAGTATTCTAAAGATTCAGACTGTAGGCTGCCTGTGATTTACCTTATGCCTACACAATAAAGACGCTTGTAAAATGCAATAATCGGAGACATACCACCCTACAGTTCAAACTACGATTAAGCGTTTCGAAGTGTTAGCGAGCCGAATTTCGAGAATAGGATTCGAATCTGTCACCTTCATTGTCATATATATATATATACGAGTAAAGGAGTAGCCTCATAATGTGTTCTTCTAGTTTTCACTCAATTTGGATGTCTTTCCACATTGGTTTGTTCATACGGATCAGAATACTTTCAACTTTGCTCATGGATTGCTATCAGTTGGAGGACCGTTGAAAACCAGAGGTGTGTACTGGACAGCCAGCTGTTTCGTCAGCTTAGTTTTCGACTCAACTGAAGGAAACACTCAGTACGATGGTTCGGAAAAATGGATTTCGGGTTACAAGGAATACTTGCACATAGCCCATTCAGTCACTGGGAACTGACTCAATGGCCCATTGCAGATGAATCTTTAATTCTACTAACCCAGGTTATATACACTGCTGGTGAGTCATGAACAATGACGAAACAGCTGTCCAGCAGTTCTCGTTATCTTTCAATGCTTCACAAAACAATATCAATTAGAATTTCCCTTGTCATCTGAGTGGACTGAAATATTTAGCCTCTGTTGACATGTTGGCGCCTTCTATGACAGGTGCTTCGATGATGTCTGGCAATGAACTTCAAGAGATTTCGATGGATGTTGAATAGCAGTTCGATGAATCCACGATGGCTCCTGAGCTCTACATGACACTCATCTTCAGGATATACGAAGCGTTTATCCTACTGATATGCTCAGACGTAGTACTCGTAATTTCGTATGTGCTAGCTTAGTCCACTAGAACACCTATGCAACTATTGCAAGAAGCTTTTGTGGAATGTCAATCATGTGCGCCGTGTTATCCATGGTGAGTTAACTCTCACCAAATTACTTCTTGTAATATTTCAATTACATTGAAGTAGTGGATATGACTGCAAAATACATATTTATTAACGTATTTCATATATTTACCAAAATCAAAATATTTATCTCAGCAATCATCTAAAACGTACATTTTCTTTCCAAATATCATCACAGTTTTTTTCTGTTTTTGCATTGTTTCTAATCCAGTCAAATTCAATTACATATGAATTGTGGTGTATCACACAAACATGAACAAACACAATTATTCAATTTCTGATTGGTCAGTGGAAGTAACCAATGAATGAAATAGTTTCATTTCTGAATAGTATAAATAGTCGAACGAAATATTCTATTAGTATGAAGTTAGTTAGCGACTATTCATCACACATTACGGGTGGGTAAGTTGCAGTGGTGTGATTATTTTTATCATATTATATGTAATATGTTATCAGCGTTTAAGAAGGATTCACGTTTCCAAAAGACATCATTGTACGTGTGTTTGTGGATATTCTCTTCTTCACTGGTCCAATACTCCAGACCAGCCACTTTGTTATTTACAATTATTCATATCTAGTATTGTTTGGAGTGAAACCGTAAATTTATTTACCTGAATTAATCCCTAAATGCACCGGGAATTGTAGAACCGAATAGATAAAGTCGTCTCGATAATCCTTTGTTAAATACCTTTGTAGCTACATCTGTTCATTGTGAGATTCCTATTTGCGGATATTATTCGCATGGAAATTTGTTCAATAAAGTCTGGTGGATTCGTTATGCAGTGCTAGTCTACACTCCTCGACCGAGTGTGTCATCACTGAATATTCCTTCCGACTTAATAAATTCAATTTATTTTAGTGTTGTTTATACTAAGCAGCCATGTGATTAGGATATTTTATCTACCAAATCATGAAACGGGGCCTTTAACCTCAAATACTGATCTTCATTGCTCCCTTGAGTTCCGAGTGGAGCAGCACGTAGCCACTTCGATCATTTTTCCCAGATCCCCATTGAACTGACTTGACGATTGCCTGTAGTCTCTTCTTTCTTCCAGTCACGTTCTCCTACATGTTATCATTGGACGCCTACTCGTCGTTGTGCATTCAGCTTCCACCGGGTTGATGGCCTGTTTCGCTATGCAATTCAATGGTCTCACTAGTGTTTTTCTGATTCATCTTCATTTTACAAACTATATTTCTTGAGTAGTGGCTTCTTGATCTGCTTGCCTCTTTGGTTACATTTTAGGCTATATAGCAGATCACTTATTACATTGTGAATCATTGTGAATTTCCCACTGGAAATTGAGTTGAAATTTCACTTTGTCGACTTGTGTAGAATTGACTTTCAAATTCCACTTTCTGTACACTTTCTGTATCCAAAATGCACAAACGATTCGATTCACAAGTCTAATTATTGAATGGATTAATTATTATAGAATAAGTAACTAACTCGTCAAGCTGCATACGAGTTCACCTCGAATTGGAAACGGCGTGTGGTGCGTGGTCTGACTATGGTTTCTAGAAAATTCGTGAGCGTGGAGATGAGAAATAATAAGTCATGCTCGAGGGGAACCTAAAGAATAGTAATAATTGAGATATGCTGTTGCAGCTGTACAAACCAGTCAAAACGCGAAATTATATCCAAATTGAAGTCATTATGTTTTCCCTTTCTTATGTATTTTTAGCAAAATGCTGTCTCAAATGTTAAAATTAAACATCATCATAGTGGTCAGTCTGTGCACAGTCAATACTGAGAGTATTGATTCACTTCATTATTGGTATCCAATGACAGTTAATGGTAGAGGTAAGTTATACTCATTACATGTATGTAAATGACTGAGATAAATGTGATATCAATCTGACTAAGCATCGTGACAAATCACTTCCTGAAAATCCTTCTACGTCTCACTGATGAGTGACTAACTGAATTCCCGCAGGATGAAGTTGATTGAAATACCACTGACTATTCGCCATCACTGTGACAACATTTACTCATCAATGATGACAGAGGATAATGGTGGTGCTATCTATATAAACCGAATTATCTTCAGTTCGAATTCATAGGCCACTGGATTCTGTCTTAGTGAATGAATAGTCAGTGAGATCATTTCATCAACGCAAAGTTTCTGATTCCAATTCTCACACGATGATGTATACCTACTGCTGAGGGGCCTGAGACTAAAATCATGTGATTGTTCTGTAATTCTTGTTTTGAAATGGTTCCATAACTGATGTCACTTCGCAGTCCATATGCTGTATTCTCGCAAGATAAGCAGCTTTGACTTGCAAATTATCATTCCTGATCGCTATCAACTGAATTTCAAAAGTAATCGAATGCGACGAGCCAACTGGATGTCCTTTGGCATGATGGTAACACGTATGGCATAGATGGCACACAAGTGGGTGTCTTCGAAAAACCAACCAAGTAGGCTGCACTGGTTTTGGAAAATAGCTCTGGGAAGAATCATTGAATTTGGGCAAATTGGAAAGGCATTTCGATAATTCATGCTTTTGGTAAGAGTTTCTCCAGGGGACGGTTCCATGCCTGTATGTGTTTGGTTTCTTAACACCACCAGTAGCTGGTACACTCTTACGGGCAGCTTTGGCGGCCAGCTGCTTTCTTGAGGCCTTTCCTCCAGTAGATTTGCGAGCAGTCTGCTTTGTACGAGCCATAGGGAAACACCGAGAGACGATGACGGTCAATTTTGCGTTAAGTCTACTAGTTTAGATTTCAGATGTATCCTGTAAACCATTGAATGTCTTTCACTTATTTCAATTTCAGGAGAAATGACTGTCCGTTTCAACGAGCTGAACTTCACTTTGAACGCTCGCGATACGTTGTATGTTCAAGATGGCGACTGCACATACATGGTTGACGTGAAACCACCTACTCCAGATGAGCAGAAAAAGAAACAAGGAAAGCGTTCAGGTTTTCGGTGAGTCTTCTTATTTATGTGAATTCTGCGACACTTGAAGCTATATGATGAACATAAAATCTAAATTACTTCACAATGTTAACATTAATATGCTCACCTCATTCTCAAACATATTACTTACGTCTTCCAAAATCCTTCTCTTTCATAGAAACCTGAGGTCACTTTATGTCGAAGTTGTCTTGTACGTAGAGTATCACAATTGTGGTGTCACATTTAGCGGCCAGGTTGTTCTCAGTCTCATCATACCTCATGTAGTCCTTGTGTTCAAATTTATGCAACAGGCGACAGTAATAATAACAACGTCAAGGGCAGTTGTGCTGGAAATGATTGCGATGCGTGCTAGTACATTGGCTTGCTCCTGCACAGCTAGTTGTATTTAGTAGAAAACAACATTCTGTTTTGAATTAGGAGTGCCCCACCTCGTTGCTAACGGAAGCTGATAAGCATCCAGGTGATGTATATTCTCGATTTCTATCTTCTTTTTGCATGATCTTGCTAACTCTTTCGAGGCTTATTTCACTCACTATGACAATGATTTCACCAACGCTATCCCAGTAGCTTCTGTACTAACTTCACCTCATGTATAAATATTGTTATCTGAGATTAACAAATAGACTCACTCGAAATGGCCTGAAAGTTAATCCATCCAAATATCATACAGCTTGTTGATTTCAGTTTCAGAAGTGAACAAGACAACTGCATACTGTTTGCATAAGATTCTCTTCAATTCTCTGTTGGTCGTCTCACATGTCGTCGTTTTCTGAGAAAACATTTCGTTTTACCAACCACATGAAGCAGTTGCGAATTTCTGCTGGTCTGAATCAACCACTTCTCTGACAATATATCAATGCATATATTCTGCACATTCTTCCTACTTACCCGAACCATGCCTAGCGAAATCTGTGAATCAGCAGCTGAATGAAAAATGTCCAGTTCAGCTGGCTCCATGACCCTACATAGACTTTCGTCTACCCCACACACAGACAGACGTCGTCCGTGTCACGCCAAGACAACCAACTCATCATTTTCAAGTCAGACTCTCCTGTAACGATTTCCTGATGTGCGGTATCAGTCAAAGACCTTTGAAGCGTGTTCTTGAGATTCCTTTCATTGCTCAGCACAGTATTCTTCGGCGACAGGTTCTTGTCTGTTTCTTTGTTGGAATAACTTCTGGCTGGAGATGACGCTGAAGCAGACTCAATAATTATGTGCAGGATAAACACCACTAGAATGGCACTATAGCTCTGAGACAAACAGACTCTTTAGTCATCACCAATTTCACAGCTGCTTTTGATTCTAGAAGTATAACTCTATCCATTATACAATCCATGATTTGACACTGAAGTTATTAAATCTGGTCCTAACGAGTATTCATTATTTCGTTTTCATCTCTCCTCTCATTGTCTCTCCCTCTAGATGGTGTAAAAGTTGGGCTCAACTAAGAGGTTCACCACGTTAAAATCAAAATTAAAGCCAGAATGTGGCTGTGCAATTCACTGTTGGAGCTGTAGCGAAAATAACCAAGTCAGGCTTCTCAATTAATGCATAACTGAAAAATTGTTTCAACCGTGTTTTTTTCAAATGCTTAGCTTAGATGGTAGTGAATCAAATACACTTCATTGTCTGAATACTGAGTATTTTATCTTCCTCTTTCTGTAGATTAGTTCTTCTTCAAGAAATACAAATTCAATAACACTTTGCAATTTACTTGTCATTTTTTTCTGGTTATTTTTTGTGTTGAGACAGTAAGTGAATGATGTAATGCACTGCGGAATGTGTCGTTCATATCTAGTTTGCGTTTATCAGAAACAGAAATTTTCAATATGGAACCGCTAGAAAACAGGAAGAATCCAACATCCCTATTGTATTGAGTAGTCGTGTACACAATTTGTGGGTATGACAAGGGATAGCAAAGTCTCCATTCATACATTCATGAAGACATTAACACATAGGTCAGTGATGTGGCTGTTCTCGATGAAGTCATTTTCCCCTTCACCGTTACAATCAAATTTACGCACAACTGTGTTGTCGTGAAGAAGGATAGTAACATAAGTGATCAGCTATCACAATCATAGTTGTTTATATAATCAATGCATAAGAGGTGCTGACTAATTGCATCTCAGTTACGTATCAGGATGAATAATTCAATGAGTGAGTCACAATCACGATGCATATAGAAACGAAAGTAAATACAGAATGATGTGAGGTTGAGTTGTCAAGAAATGCAATAGTGAGAAAAGCAAACAAACAAAGAAACAAATGAGAATGAGGTGAGTAGAAAGCAACAAGGTTATCAGCGAGACAGCTGGAGCGGTCAAATAAATTCATATTGCATGTATGGCTATTATCTAATGAGGGTATCACTGAAGACTAAGCATATTGCAGTCTGTAGGTAATTCTTCACTTTTCCGATTACTGCTATTGTCGTTGCTGTAATCGTTTCTTTGTATGTGAAAATTGCTTGATGCAGGTGTGATTCGAACCTACGTCATTTATGACTGCCACCTTAACCACTATTTCAGACTGCCCAACCAATCCATACTCAAATCTCACCTCTACACAAATCATATTCAGTACCAAGTCGTACAACATAAAATAGACACACTACACAACAAACGCCATATTTGAAAAACGTCATATTCCCAATAAATGCACTGCCTCTTCATAGAACGTCTGCACAACACTGGATGCATCTTGCTGATATTTAACAATAACCCCTTATCAAGACGTTGGAATAAAACACACAGTTCAGCTAAGAGTCTGTTCTCAGTGAATTATTTTTTCTCTTTCAGCTAGCTGTACAAACATATTTATATCCATTTTTATCCTCATGAAAGAGTATAGCAATAGAACTTCTCAGCTCTCACATATTTGTTGATATTAGTCAATGCATAAAAGGAATTCATTAGGTGTATTTCAGTCAAGTTTCAAGATGAATAATTCAATGAGTGAGTCCTGATCACGACGGATTTTGAAACCAAGGCTAGTAGGGAATGATGTGAGTATGCGTTGTCGAGAAATACAAGAATTACGAAAGCAAACAAGTAAAGGAAAAACGACAGTCGGGTAGGTAAGATCAATGAGGTGGTGAGCGTGGATGAGAGAGAGGTCGAAAAGTTTAATTTGTATGCATGGTTCAGGATCCCCTTACTGAGTGGTTTAAGTTTCAGTAACGTAAAGGAGACGACAACATATATCCTGAGGATGGTCATTGCACATTTTTTAGATTACTGAAATTACCATTCTGAGAATTTCTCCAGTGAATGTTGAAATCGCTTGATGCAGGTTTAATTATAACCGACGGTCTTTCGAAATGGTAACGTAAACCAGTATCTATGACCTATCGACCAATCCATAGGCTCATCACAATCCTACACCAATCATATTGAATATCCATCACACAACCAGCAAACAGACACACTACAGAATAATTCACAACAAAATGTCTTATTTACGAAAAAGTCTTTACCTAATCCAACACAGTTTGCTCAACATGGGATGCATTTTGCAGAAAAAAGTATTAACTGCAGAGAAGACTTCTCTGCTCATTTCGAGCTCGATCTTGTAACTTAAGGACTGTACAAGGCACAAACACTGATCTGGTCAGCTGTTCAATCGAAGTTTGACATACTCAAGAGAATGAATTTTAAGACGCTCACCAAGTAACTTAAGGTTGGTGCGTTCAAACAATTCTCTGATTATGATGGTTACCTTCAAAAGTTCCAAACACTCATTTAATGCATACTGCTCTCTTGTATTGAATAAATGGATGTCAAATCCTTATGTATTCCATATTCAAAGTATAACAATCAATTTCCAATACCTACGATAAGCAAAAAGAATTCAGGAAAAGACCTTTTCAACAACAATTTGTGCAACTGAATATCATGTGTTTTCCAAGAAAGTGTAATCGGTGAGATAATTCAATCATGCGTGTGAATACATAAGACAATAGGAATGATATTAGGAAATGCAATTTGAATGATTGTGGTTTCTTAAGCAAAGTGCAGTGATGAGTGACAAAACATTGAATGTCACATATAGAACAATTCACAGGATGTTGAGACGTTGTAAGTGGTGTGGGATTATGGGATTATTGGGCAATATGGAATAAAGATCGAATTCGGGGGAATATTTTGTGAGATTTGATTGACAAAATGCAACGTCCACAGGTTATGAAAGGCACTTTATTATCACTAAGCCTCTGCTTCTACTATTTGTTCAATCTTGCATCTCACATACTCTCATCGCACTCTCGTACCTAACATAGTCTATCCTGGTCTGTTGAGAAAGACGCAGGTCATATTGGTGAAGGTAATAATGTTCAAATGGAAGGCGAGTGCTGTGCCATCAATAAGGCGGCTCATTACTGCTGACGTCGCCACGCATCTGAAATCAGGTGAGAAATGTCTTCATTCCATGTTGTGTGACTGAAAACACCTAAGCCTCTCCACTCACATATTTCCCTGTCTTGCACCTCATCAGATGGGACTGGAAGCAATTACAAATGGTTATGCACTCACACAGCTCAGTAAAAACCTCGGTGACACGTTTTTTGTCTCATATGAGTTCTAAGCCACAGAGATGGTGCTGAGCATTTAACTTATACCTTATAAGGTCGCCACTAGAGCAATGACCCAGCGCTCAAGTGACTTAACCATTATTATTCAATGAATCTAATTTGTTGAACACGCATCAGGTTAATTGGCAATTTGAATAGAAGTATATGGATTATTCGTTGGACGTTGCTCTATTTGGCTGAACAGTAAACGAAATTCGCACTAGAGAATGGGATGCCTGACAAATGCCTACAACTCTCTGAAATTCGGAAAAAGCTCTATTCACCAGGAAATCTTTTAATACAGAATTTCAATTCTACTCGTTCAAACACCGCATCCCTGAAATGAGCATAGCATCAAAATTCAGCTTCACTTTCTTGAGTTGTGGAAAGATATAAAATGTAATAAACGGGGACATGAACTGTTCCTGTCTTGAAGATATGTAACAATTTAACAATGACACAATACAAGAGAGTAAGAAAGCTTTTCTCTAAGACACAAAAATCAATTCCATCAAACACGAAATGAATTGTAACAAAAGCGTTGGGTAAAACAGTAGATTATCAGGAAGAATAAATTCAGAAATTTCGAAAACGTGGATAACTGAGGTGAAGGGGTGATAAAGACCAATATGTTGGGTGTAAGTATCAACAGATTGTGAACGTAGGATATAAGTGATAACAGCAAGAATGTGTTAAACTCTTACTGTATCAGGTTAGACAGAACATTCTCGTACAAATCAACGAGGTAAGGGATGGCGGAGCAGAGGAGACAGGAAAATTATCTCAAGCCATTTTATGCTAGACTTGGTTTAATACCAGTGAAATCTATGCTAGGCTACACTCACCTGGTGAAGAGGTAAGTCCTTGTAGATCACGATTATGACTGGAGGCAAAGTTAACAGTCTGACTCTTGGAAGGATTTAACGTAGGGTCATTTAGCTCGGATCATACGCTTATATCCAACCGACATATATATTAAATTTGAAGTATTTATGTAATCGGGTGTTTCAGGCATTGATATAGTCATATAATCAGACAATTCAACAAAGTTAGTCATGTGGGAAGAAAAGCGCTTTAATAATGAAATGTCTAATCGTCAAACAGGTCTTCCTGTTGGAAACATCCTGTTCAACTACAGATTCCGAACCAGCTGAACGTCATACTCTTATTGATTTTAGCTGCGGTAATGAATCCAAAAGCAGTTGGTAGTGGAAGAAAATAAAGACGACAGGATAACGGTTGTCAGTGACGATAATGAAATACTTGTTAGGGACTATACATATTAGAGGTTCAACTCCATCCGCCAGCGTCACATATCAGTAGCTCGTTGTAACAGTTCACAATATCAACATACTGACATGCGTTAAGGTGATGATGGACAGATAAATGACTCCACGATTACTTCAAACTAGGTGGAGCTGTCGCCTTTCGAAGAATGAGGCCTGAAACCTCCGCACAAAAGGAGACTATGACTTGCTTATCACTACCTTTCTAAGCAAACATGGTTTCGACTGAACTCAATGATATGATGGAAGTTGTATTAGCAGTAGTTGCAGTCAGTTTGTATCGCGGTAAGTGTTAATGTGAAATATCGAGACAGCGGAAACCGAGTACCAAATTCTTCTTTAATAAATTTCCTGTGAGCAGTCTAAGCTATAGCACGCAGTGCAGTCAGGCACAAGCATGCACTTTGGCACGTTACAGATAGAAAATGAGTGTGAGAAGGAGACTGGTCATTCTTAATCCACATTACAAATGGTATTCAGGTAGATAAGAACAAACTATTATACTTAGAATGTGGAATTCATGGAGGGTTGACATTCACTGGATCAATAACTAGAAAACAAGATCCAATTAATCAGTGTTTGGAACTTTTTGGAAGTTTTAGCTCAAAGACGGATAAAAGCTTGAATGCATCATGTTTCAGTTACCTGGTGTGGTGAAACAATTCATCCTCTAGGATTTCTTTAACTAGGACGAGAGTAAAGTTCAGGTTGACAATGTTTTCCGTGATTCCATTTTGCACAGTCGATTAGTGAGAAAAGACCTACAAATGAACCGAAGAGTCCTCTCTGAAGTTAATTAAACGTTTCGACTATATGCATCTTGTGTTGTGTAGGTTGTCTTGGATAAGGCAGAAGATTTGTGGTAGATAAGACATTGTTGTTGCTCCACTGTTTGGTCTATCTCTTTGTATGTTGAATGATTGAATATTGAATGCGATTGATGTATAGATGTGATGTTCGTGAGGATCGGTCGAGCAGTGTGGGGTGGTGGTTTAGGGCACCAATGTGAAAGTACAAGTGATTCCGGCTTACACCGAGAAAACTATTGCAATGACAATATCAGTAATCTACAAAGTGAAGAATTACCTACCGAATACAATATTCTTTTATATGTTTTACGTCATTGAAGATTTCGCCATTTGATTTTAGTAATCTGAGCGATGAATGCAAAAGGAAATTATTCGACCACCACGTCTATCATAGTTATAACCTTCTTGCATCCTACACAACTTATTCCTATTAATTTTTTTGGTTTGACGGCTTTCATTACTATGATATCTCTGGGCAACTCACTCTCACATTACACGATTTCCGCCGTCGTTTCTATTTGCATCGTGATCTTGACTAACTCTTTTAATTTTTCATCTTGATGCGTAACTCAAATACACCTAATCCATTCTTCCTATGCATTGACTAATATCAACGACTATGATTGCAACCACTCATCAATTCTGTTACTATCCTCATTAATGAGAAACACAGTTGCGTATAAATATGCTTTTACAGCTTAAAGCTGAGATGCATTCACACAGAAGAACCTCTTCACGTCTGCGTTTGAACTATCTTTGAAATTTGGCAACATCGAATTCGCTTTCATACCCACAAAGTGTGCATGCGACTACTCAGTGCAGTAGGCATGTCAGGTTCTCACCGCATTTCAGTGGTTTCTTATTGCGAATTTCAGTTCGTGACATAAGACAACTCAAAATCAACGACACACCCAACAGTGATATCAATCATTCACTCACCATCTTATCATTAATGAACACTTCACATTTGTTAATAACACGAAAGAAATTTTTGAGTATGCATTTATTGGAGAAGAACTAATCTTTAGAAAGGGGAAGAAGAATACTGAGCATTCAGAAAGTGAAGCGTATTGGATTCAATTACATCTAAGCAAAGCATTTGAATAAACACAGGTGAAAGCATTTGCCAGTGTCACAATGAGTATGGAGTGTAATTTTGCCAATTTTGCTGAAGATACAATTTATTCTTGCGCATCCGCACTGTATTCTGGAATGTATTCATCCGGTGTGTCCATTTCGTCCGTAGTCGCATCGGAAAATGTTACGTTCTGTCCATCCCAATCTTTACACGTCCTTGAGAAAGTGGGTGGAAGAGAAAGATGACAATCAAGTCATGAATACACATCAGAATCCAATGTTCAATAATGGATTGTATTATAATTGTGTATTACCTCTAGCATCAGAAGCAAGTGTGTAAGCGTCTGATGATAAAGTGTTAATTTTAATGTTATTTATCTTGAACCGTAATGAATATATATTGCATAAGGAAAGGACTTGTCGCCAAACAAATGTGTCCAACGGAAAGGAGATGGACCGGACAGGCGCAGTAGAGGTCGTCGAGTGATACCACGCTCCAGGCTACCACCCATTGGTAACCCGATATGTCCTAGCGAGTTAGGTATGTTTGGGGGAAGTGAGAGCCTATTATCGTAGAGTCACCAAAAGAGTATTTCGAGATTCACCTACTGACTAAACATTTCGTAAGTTATTTTCGAACATTTCTCTCTTCACAAAATCCAATACTTGCTATAGATTCGTTGAGGTTTACATTCTCCTGCTCACAAGAGCATAATTTCCTATGTAGATTCCGCCAGTTTCATCCTCGTAGGGATTCAAGTAAAATTTCATGAGTGCAAGTCGAGATAGATTTAGCAAACTACTTGCAAGAATTCAAATGCCTATTAACAGTAATCTCAGTTGACGAAGTCGAAATCAGCACACCAACCACCCTACTTACAGACTACAATGTTTCACGTGATATGATTCCGAAAGAAAATAGAAATCAGGAAAGTAGAGCGCCTTTGGGCGCACCAGTTCCTGTTAGTAATGAAGGTGGTGTTCGCAAATCGAAAGAGTATGTTGTTTCCCACCAAGTATAACTAGCTCTGCACAAACGGGTGAATTTATATGCACTCATTGTAATCAATTCCAACACTACTCCCCTTGCTGTTATAGTTATTATTATAATCGCCTATTATTCAAAATTTGATCACGATCACTACATGATATATGATGAAAGTAAGAAGAAACCGTCTATTACATACTGTACAGACAAGGCAGTAGCGACAAAAAGAGGCCTCAGTTTTCCATGGAAGAGAAGGCCCTTTTATGAAAATGCACGTAGTATTCTTGCGAATCAGTTGGGCATATTTATGCTATCATTATCAAATAACTTAAGTGCGGTTTTCATTATACAGTTTCAGAACACAACATAGTCACTGGTAAAAGAAGACTCACAGATGACCATCACGATGTCCCCGTCCCTCTTTTTGCTCATGTTCATTTGGTTTATGCATTTTAACTATCCATGTACATTTATTATTTGAAACTGTAACTGTTGATTCTCGATTCTTAGTGAAGATGGTACCACTGAAATCAATAGTCATTTTTCCTGAAAACAAAACAAAATAATATTTTGAAAGTTTTGCGGAAAGAGTTTGAAATCCCTACAGTAGACTTATTTCATTATTGAATTGAAACAGTTATGAATACCTCATGAAAATTTGAAATTTGAAATTCACTCGGCAGACATCAGCAATGATAATTTGTAAGTCATTATTTTATATCTGGAAATAATTCAGAATTTGATTCCACGCTAAATTGCCATCCATTTTATGTCAGTCAAAGTCTGTTAATGCCTGGCTATCCCATGAACATGTAAGCATCATACAAATTGAATAAACAGTGTCATTGGTAAACGTCATTCTTATCTTAGGATTTACAATACTGAGAAAATATTAAATGGTGGGAATTTATGTTGAATATAGACTAGTCAAACACTTTTGGAGAAGATTACTCCAGAGCTATTCCAGCGCGAAGGAAATTAGGACATTTGAGTCACGAGGAAGTTTGCAAATGGATGTTCGAAAGACTTTTCTTGATGCGTGCGCCACGTTTTGGACTCATTTAGGAGATGTAACTGATTGACTGACTGACTGACTGACTGACTGAATCAACAGTGCTGAGTTCACAGGATTCGCTCACCGATTTCAAAGTGATAGAGGTTTTGCCTTTCCGACTCTGGTTCTCACGACCTCATCAGTCCCAACTCAATGGAGTTGAAAGAACGCTGCATAGCCAAATAAGTGAATGAATGAATTTATCACGATAATAGTGATCGGTGATTGTTCCGGTCGTTAGTCTGTTGCTTATCTCATTACCTCCATCTTCTTTGTCCTCGCTTGATTTCATTTATTCTGTGCCCGATTATCTCGTCAGCCTCTTGTTTTTCGCCTGTATGCCTTCGAGTTTGTCAGACACTAGGCATAAAAAATCCGCCTCGAATTCCAGATTGTTCATTTTGTTCAGCTTATTCACGTCTTATCACACCATATCTCTGCCTCCAGCACAATACGGTCCACACGATGAGGAATATCATCGGCGAAGAAAGTCATGTAGTCTCGTCTTGCTGTTGTCTTTAATTCAAAGGCAACCTTCACTCAGTTACCCATGGTGGATCAAATGACACGTGGAATTATCAGATAGCTGTTGATTGAGCAAGCCAACATACTGCATATGGAGAAACACTTTCTCAAATTGTACGATAACTAAGTGAGGATTGTGAAGTGATATCAGTTGGAGAATGTCTGATGAACGAGAATTGCAGGACTATCACTTGGTTGTTATCTGAGACTACTCAGCAGTATGCACACATCACACCATTAGGAATGTATCCAGAATCGTCCAGTTGACGAGATGATCTCACTGGCTAATCATGCATTTGGACAGAGTCTAGTGGCCTATGAATTCCACTTTATTCTTATTCGCAATTTACAACACCATCGCTATCAAATCTCATCATCGGTGAGTGTATGCACACACAGTGGGCAGAAATCGTCACTGGAATTTCAGGTAAGTTGGCATTGCTGTGGGTCAGTCCTGTCAATCAGTCAGTCAAAGTGAGAAGTATAATGACTTCCAAGAAGTGATTTGTCCGAAAGCAGAATTTGGATGAAATCATATTTGATTCACTTATTACAATATGTAGAAAAAATTTAAATTACCTTCATCATCAAGTTTCATCGGAAGCCAACGCCTATTGGATTCAACCTTCATAATACCGAATATGCACAGACTGACGAGTATGATGAGGTTCAATTTTGCCTTCTGGGACAACATTTCACTAAAAATGTACAATGAAAGAAGAAAACGATGCCATTTAATTTCTATGTAATTTGAAATGAATGAAAGTAAGTGACTTTCTCTGTTCATTCGAGTTCCAAGTGGAAAATACAGTTTCAATAGCATGTCTCAACTTTGTCCTATTTGCTGAAGCCGTCCTCAGCATGGTATCAATAAAAAAGATTATCTCACATCTACTCTGATTCCTGGCATATCCTTCAACGCACACCATCTCATTCAAGTCACACTATCTGCTTCAACTCACGTCATTTGCTACATTTCATCGAGAGTTCCACGCACATTGCCATTTAGCTTTGTTCTCGAGCGATATCCTGGCGTACAAGTAACCTTGTCAATACGAATCCATGCAACAATAGGATTCCTGAATCTAATCAAATTCTAAGCTGACATTGCACGATGTTATCGTCGCTCAAACAAATCATAATCAGACAGCAGACATAGGACTTCAAGTGAACATGGAGAAAATGGATATGAACCATCTAACGAAACAAAGATAAAGGATGACTAACCAACCAGCAAACAAAACAAAACGCATCAAACACTTTCAGCGGAAAACAGTTGGAAGATGTCACTTCCACTACTTATCTACACACCAACAGGCAGTCGGAACATATGAGAATGTCAAAGTCAAATCTAATCAGAAACGTATGATAGACCATCATGCTCACATTTTTAGTTAATTCGTAGATCTTTTGCAGTCTGCCTGAGAATGAAGAATGTGATGAGAATTCGCAACAACAAGTCAGTCAGTCGAAAAACTGCATCTCAATTCTACCTTTTTACAAGTCTTAGAATATCTGACAGCCTTTTTGTCGGCTGCGCGAAACCACATCCTCAGCTACATGGAAGCTATCCGTCCGCCAATAAATGAACTCGAGAATAGTCTCACGCAAGGATTATCTAACGATGTATGAACAACACTGGAGACGCATGCCTTTACTGTCATTCGAAAGAGGATAGATGATTTCATTGTGAAGTTAAACAAAAGTCTAAAGACAACAACCAATGAAAAAGAATTCAACTGTTGCAAACAAAATATGTGTGTAATTACTCCATTGGATCAATACTACGAACTCGAGGGATGCTAATGCCGAATTTAAGCTGGAGAATATCAGTCAGCAGAAAACTGATCTACAGTCTTTCTGGTTTTTTCACTAGACAGACAAAATAAATCAAAGTTTCGTTATTACTTTGTCTGAACAATGCCAAATCAATTGAATAAATGAAATATTCGGTAATGACACGTTTATAGAGTACAAGTACATCATAAGTATTTGAAGTTTATATCATGTATTTGATGCAATAACAAACATTTTTGAAACAGACTGATCAAAAAGGATCCCACAATGAAGAAACAGAACCTTAAATTACAAGGATATTAACCAGAGAACTTTGTTATTGACTTCATATATCCTGTTCTACAATCCACAGCGCATGTACAGATTACCTAAGGTATGCTAACTTCGAGTTCGACTCTGACTAATATCAGAAACGAATAATTGTAAATTACGAATGGCCTGATAGGAGGCTTGAGTTATTTGGGGAGACACTGTCCAGTCACAATCTCAGCAACATTCATACATATATGGTGTGCTTCGACAACGAGAATGCGAATCATTCTCAAACGTCAGTTACAAACATATTAAACAGCATATCATAAAAATACTTATGCCACTGTGACTTACCCGCAATGTTTGCTGATTAGTCACCAACTAGCTTGATACTGATAGCATATTTTCTTGGACTATTTATACCATTTACACATGACACTATTCCACTCATTGGTTACTTCAACTAACCAATCAGAAATTGACTGAATGTGTTTGATAATGTTTATGTGATAAACCAAAATTCAGTTAAAATTGGATATGCGTGAATCAAGGAAAAGGAATGAAAACAAAACTGTGAAGATATTTCGAGAAAAATTGAATATCTAGGTGATTGATCAAATTTCTCAATCTGTCTAGGTTTAAGTATTTAAGGGATTCAAAACAATTCTAGACATATCCATCATTTCATCTAAATTTGATGGATGAAAAGAAGCTGTAGAATACGCGATGTGCCGTGATGATGATGAAGCGAAACCGGAGCACATCTCTCACGCACAATGCATCCTGAGCTTGTAACGAATCACTTCCCCCTTCTCTCATGTATGCACGTACATCAACAAGTATGAGTGTGACAGCTGATCACTTCCATCACTATTCTCTTTCATCAAAACAAAATTGTGTATACGTGTGATTGTTGAGTATGTGGATTGAATTGTTTTGCCACGTCACACTGACCGATATTTGTGACAGTGCAATCATTTGAATTTGAATTGCATTTCCTACGACAATTTTGATCAGCTTATTCTATTTTTAGTATCTCATGTCTGTCTGTCTCTGTCTGGATTCCACATAGATTTTGGCACCGAAGTGCGGCATTTTGACTTGCCACGTTGCAAATAGCACAAAAACGTAAACAAGTAAATGAGTGTAGGCAATCAGTAGAGTTTTGATAATTATAAGATTGCAACAGAATGGGTAATGGTAGTAAGGAATATGAAATATTACAGAGACTGAATACATCTGCATAAGCCATTGACAACGATTTTGAGCCATGTCACCTATTGTCTCCAGCCATAGATTCTTAGAGTCCCGAGGGTCACAACCCGGAAGTCTGCATCTCCCTACCTGACTCAGTTTAACTGTCAAGGATTTCATGGATTGATGCCATGTTTTTGTTTGGCCGCCACTAACTCTTTTCCAACCTGCACCTGATCAGTTAGCAATGCCCGTCGAGGGAGGCGATGGATAGGCATTCGCAGCACGTCACCTAGCCATCTCAATCCGTGTAACTGTATAGCCTCCTCGATTGAATTTCCCTCTTCGCCCAATACTCTACGACAAACGACAACATTGCTCAACTTATTTAACGCCTTACGTGAGAAAAAGATCGTAGATATCAATGATCAAAAACAGTCAAACTTTTCAGGTCTTCAACTCGTATTGACAATGTTTCAGATCCACAGAGAAGGATGGAGCGAACTGCTGAGCAGTACACACGTCCCTTGGTCGACAGCCGGATGTCACGCCCACGCCAGAGATGGTGTAAGTTAGCGAAAGCAGCTCGAGCTTTTTGGATCCGTGCTGAGATTTCGTCATCAACCAATCCCTTGGTACTGATACAACTTCCCAAATAGGTGAAGTGATCAACATGTTCTATCACTTCACTCCCTATCACTAAGCTAGACGTTGACGTGGTCCAGTTCTCCAGCAGCATCTTACATTTTACAGGGGCGAATCGCATGCCAAACATACGAAGATTGCTGCTCAAGTTGTTCAGAAGACTCTGCATTTTGTCAGCATCCTCCCCTGACAGGACTATGTCATCTGCATATTCGAAGTCCATAAGACTATTCCCTGGTAACAAGTCGATTCCTAAGTCGTTGAGTTCAGTTAAGGATACTTCCATTAGCATATCTATGATGAAGTTAAACAGGAATGGGGAAAGTGGACATCCTTGACGGACACCACTGGTTGTTATCAATTCAGATGACAATCCCCCATAAGCCCTCACACGGCTACGTGAGTTTGAGTAGAGTGCCTTGATTAGTGCAATGTACATTCTTGGCACTCTCTTCACAGTCAAACATTGCCATGGTACCTTTCGATCCGCGGAGTCGAAGGCCACGTTCAAGTCATGAAATATGGCAATTTTTGGACGCCTCAAAGTGTGTCTTTGTTTTAGGATCTGTCGGAGAGTGAAGATATGATCTATGCACCCTCTACATGGCCTAAAGCCTGCTTGATTTTCCCTCGTTTGCTCCTCCCGAGTTCTGCTTAGTCTGTGCATGATTACTGAGGCTAGAATTTTAGAGACTATGTCCATCAGGCTGATGCCCTATGATTATCACATGAGGACTTGTCTCCCTTCTTGAATATTGGTATAATAAGTGACCTACTTCAGTGTGATGGAACCGTCTCTGATTCCCAGACGTCACCTAGTACCTTAGTTAATCTACATACTAAGATGTCACCCCAATATTTACACACCTCCGGAATCATTCCGTCGGGTCCTGTCGCTTTGCCTCGTTTCAAATTACAGATAGCTTTTGTGACCTCACTTACAGACGGCGGACCAGTGTCTATATCTTATTCGGGTGTGTGCTGGATGGCGGGCAGGTTCAGTGTGGCTGTAGGCAAGCTAAATTTTTCCTCACAATGTTCTTTCCTGCGTTCAAGTCGTCTATCCTGAGAGCTAATTGAGGAGATATTTTTCTCAGAAATAGACTCACTTATGATTTGCCTCCTCCCACCCGTTTCCTTGATGAGTATAAAGAATTGCCTAGTGTTGCATATCGCCGATGCTTTTTCCATCTCTTTCGACTTATTCACTCACCAATGTTCAAGGTCCTTGCGGAGACTCACCGTAAGTTTCCTTTTGTGCAGCTTTCGCTCCTCATTGAAATCGGAGCTCGCCGGAATAAGTCTTCTAGCATCTATCAGTTCGGATGAGGCAGTCGAAATCCAATGGTTTATACTAATATCTCATGTTATCACACGGATGATTGAATCGCCTCACCGGATGCAGATTATCGCAGACCATAACACATATGCTTGTACAGCTCCGTTCGCAGTGAACTTCATGTTGAGAATTGCCTCTCAGCTGACTCACTCGCTCAAAGTTCAATATCAAATGAACGATGAGACTGTGAACGGTGTTCACGTCAATTGGAAGCGATTGTTT
Organism: Trichobilharzia szidati; assembly: GCA_944472155.2. NCBI lineage: Eukaryota > Metazoa > Platyhelminthes > Trematoda > Strigeidida > Schistosomatidae > Trichobilharzia > Trichobilharzia szidati. The sequence goes on along the minus strand of OX235273.1, from coordinate 136,900,152 downwards.
CAATTTCATCACTAGATGACTTTCATCCATTCGATGCTAGAATTTTGTCACACAGCTTGAATATTCAGATGATCTCGATGCCGAGGAAGCGAAACCGGAGCACATCTACAACGCACAATGCGACCAGACCATGTAACGAATAACTTTCCTCTTCTCTCATTTATGCACGTACATCAACAAGTATGAGTGTGACAGCTGATCACTTCCATCACTATTCTCTGTCGTCAAAACAAAATTGTGTATACGTGTGATTGTTGAGTATGTGGATTGAATTGTTTTGCCACGTCACACTGACCGATATTTGTGACAGTGCAATCATTTGAATTTGAATTGCATTTCCTACGACAATTTTGATCAGCTTATTCTATTTTTAGTATCTCATGTCTGTCTGTCTCTGTCTGGATTCCACATAGATTTTGGCACCGAAGTGCGGCATTTTGACTTGCCACGTTGCAAATAGCACAAAAACGTAAACAAGTAAATGAGTGTAGGCAATCAGTAGAGTTTTGATAATTATAAGATTGCAACAGAATGGGTAATGGTAGTAAGGAATATGAAATATTACAGAGACTGAATATATCTGCATAAGCCATTGACAACGATTTTAAGCCATGTCACCTATTGTCTCCAGCCATAGATTCTTAGAGTCCCGAGGGTCACAACCCGGAAGTCTGCATCTCCCTACCTGACTCAGTTTAACTGTCAAGGATTTCATGGATTGATGCCATGTTTTTGTTTGGCCGCCACTAACTCTTTTCCAACCTGCACCTGTATCAGCTAGTAATGGCCGTCGGGCGAGACGATGGTTAGGCATGCGCAGGAAATCTTTATCACAGCTGTCATGAGAATAACAAATCTTTTATGACTGTTCACCCACACGCACATACACACAAACCATTAATACTGCATTTACACACATATTTTAACAAACGTAGAGTAATTTTGAAAGTCTGAGGTCAAATTTTGATCACATTTCATATAAAAAATTCTTTGTTTTGTTTAATATTCCTATTGATAGCTGTTTCTTAATTCACATGACACGACAAACAATTTAAAATAAGGGATGAACTTTTATATATAAACATACTATTCTATTTATTTATTATACAAATTGATGCCTGTTGCATGACTCATGACTGGAAAAAATTTAAAAACAAGAGTTGTTCCTCTTATGTATAAACCTCTGTTATGTTAATTCGATTGATTTCCCTCGAGAAGTTCTGACCAGATTGCCGAACGAAACGTTGGAATTGATCATTTCAATCTCGCTGAGATTTTACAAATATAATTTTATAAATGTCTACTTCTCACTGAGTGCTCAATTATTTTACAACTATCCGGTCAAAACTTGATCACAGTTCATATGAATTAATTCTTTCACAGTTGATAAAATACATCTCGATTTTGATGAATGCGTCTGTTCATCCCTGATTCGTCTGACCATCAGACTTCGAAAAGGCTACTCGAAGTATTCCCCGTAATGCCCTACGAGTTCCGGTTATCACATCCTCATCAGTCTCAAATGCCTGCATTCGGAAGTATGCTGCCTAGCCGAATGAGTGGAGAAAGTAACCACTTTCAAATATATCCCGCTGATAGTGATAGGTGCTTTTGTTATCGTTAGTGAATTGATTATCTTCCTCACCTCTGTCTTCTTTGTTATGACATATAGTCCTGTATACTCTGACAGCTACTTTTCACAGCTTGTTGGTTCTCACCTATGGATACTCGAGATTGCCTGAGGTGAAGCATAAAGTATCCGTCTCGAAATCCAGATCTACCAGGCTATTTTTATTGTTGTAGTTATCAGTATCTTCACGCTCTCTTCACCCTCTGCATCAGCATAATCCAATCCATCAAAATTAGGATATCATCGTTGATAGTTGGCAGGTAGTCTTGTCTTACTACTGTCTTCATTTCAAAGACAAGCTTCGCCCATTTATCCATTGTGCATCCAACGACGCGTGGCGTTTTCAGATAGATGCTAGCATACTGAATAAGGAGAAACATTCTCATATCAATAGAATATACAATATGAATCGTTGATTCACATCAGCTGGAGAAACGTTGAGAAACCTGAAATACGTAACAACCACTTGTTCGTAGTCTCAGCCTCTTCAGGAATATGCTCACATCAAACCATTTAGAATGTATCCAGAATCGTCCAGTTGACGAGATGACATTTCTGGATGTTGATGTACGTGCATAAATGAGAGAAGAGGAAAGTTATTCGTTACATGGTCTGGTCGCATTGTGCGTTGTAGATGTGCTCCGGTTTCGCTTCCTCGGCATCGAGATCATCTGAATATTCAAGCTGTGTGACAAAATTCTAGCATCGAATGGATGATAGTCATCTAGTGATGAAATTGAAACAATCGCTTCCAATTGACGTGAACACCGTTCACAGTCTCATCGTTCATTTGATATTGAACTTTGAGCGAGTGAGTCAGCTGAGAGGCAATTCTCAACATGAAGTTCACTACGAACGAAGCTGTACAAGCATATGTGTTATGGTCTGCGATAATCTGCATCCGGTGAGGCGATTCAATCATCCGTGTGATAACATGAGATATTAGTATAAACCATTGGATTTCGACTGCCTCATCCGAACTGATAGATGCTAGAAGACTTATTCCGGCGAGCTCCGATTTCAATGAGGAGCGAAAGCTGCACAAAAGGAAACTTACGGTGAGTCTCCGCAAGGACCTTGAACATTGGTGAGTGAATAAGTCGAAAGAGATGGAAAAAGCATCGGCGATATGCAACACTAGGCAATTCTTTATGCTCATCAAGGAAACGGGTGGGAGGAGGCAAATCATAAGTGAGTCTATTTCTGAGAAAAATATCTCCTCAATTAGCTCTCAGGATAGACGACTTGAACGCAGGAAAGAACATTGTGAGGAAAAATTTAGCTTGCCTACAGCCACACTGAACCTGCCCGCCATCCAGCACACACCCGAATAAGATATAGACACTGGTCCGCCGTCTGTAAGTGAGGTCACAAAAGCTATCTGTAATTTGAAACGAGGCAAAGCGACAGGACCCGACGGAATGATTCCGGAGGTGTGTAAATATTGGGGTGACATCTTAGTATGTAGATTAACTAAGGTACTAGGTGACGTCTGGGAATCAGAGACGGTTCCATCACACTGAAGTAGGTCACTTATTATACCAATATTCAAGAAGGGAGACAAGTCCTCATGTGATAATCATAGGGCATCAGCCTGATGGACATAGTCTCTAAAATTCTAGCCTCAGTAATCATGCACAGACTAAGCAGAACTCGGGAGGAGCAAACGAGGGAAAATCAAGCAGGCTTTAGGCCATGTAGAGGGTGCATAGATCATATCTTCACTCTCCGACAGATCCTAAAACAAAGACACACTTTGAGGCGTCCAAAAATTGCCATATTTCATGACTTGAACGTGGCCTTCGACTCCGCGGATCGAAAGGTACCATGGCAATGTTTGACTGTGAAGAGAGTGCCAAGAATGTACATTGCACTAATCAAGGCACTCTACTCAAACTCACGTAGCCGTGTGAGGGCTTATGGGGGATTGTCATCTGAATTGATAACAACCAGTGGTGTCCGTCAAGGATGTCCACTTTCCCCATTCCTGTTTAACTTCATCATAGATATGCTAATGGAAGTATCCTTAACTGAACTCAACGACTTAGGAATCGACTTGTTACCAGGGAATAGTCTTATGGACTTCGAATATGCAGATGACATAGTCCTGTCAGGGGAGGATGCTGACAAAATGCAGAGTCTTCTGAACAACTTGAGCAGCAATCTTCGTATGTTTGGCATGCGATTCGCCCCTGTAAAATGTAAGATGCTGCTGGAGAACTGGACCACGTCAACGTCTAGCTTAGTGATAGGGAGTGAAGTGATAGAACATGTTGATCACTTCACCTATTTGGGAAGTTGTATCAGTACCAAGGGATTGGTTGATGACGAAATCTCAGCACGGATCCAAAAAGCTGGAGCTGCTTTCGCTAACTTACACCATCTCTGGCGTGGGCGTGACATCCGGCTGTCGACCAAGGTACGTGTGTACTGCTCAGCAGTTCGCTCCATCCTTCTCTGTGGATCTGAAACATTGTCAATACGAGTTGAAGACCTGAAAAGTTTGACTGTTTTTGATCATTGATATCTACGATCTTTTTCTCACGTAAGGCGTTAAATAAGTTGAGCAATGTTGTCGTTTGTCGTAGAGTATTGGGCGAAGAGGGAAATTCAATCGAGGAGGCTATACAGTTACACGGATTGAGATGGCTAGGTGACGTGCTGCGAATGCCTATCCATCGCCTCCCTCGACGGGCATTGCTAACTGATCAGGTGCAGGTTGGAAAAGAGTTAGTGGCGGCCAAACAAAAACATGGCATCAATCCATGAAATCCTTGACAGTTAAACTGAGTCAGGTAGGGAGATGCAGACTTCCGGGTTGTGACCCTCGGGACTCTAAGAATCTATGGCTGGAGACAATAGGTGACATGGCTCAAAATCGTTGTCAATGGCTTATGCAGATGTATTCAGTCTCTGTAATATTTCATATTCCTTACTACCATTACCCATTCTGTTGCAATCTTATAATTATCAAAACTCTACTGATTGCCTACACTCATTTACTTGTTTACGTTTTTGTGCTATTTGCAACGTGGCAAGTCAAAATGCCGCACTTCGGTGCCAAAATCTATGTGGAATCCAGACAGAGACAGACAGACATGAGATACTAAAAATAGAATAAGCTGATCAAAATTGTCGTAGGAAATGCAATTCAAATTCAAATGATTGCACTGTCACAAATATCGGTCAGTGTGACGTGGCAAAACAATTCAATCCACATACTCAACAATCACACGTATACACAATTTTGTTTTGATGAAAGAGAATAGTGATGGAAGTGATCAGCTGTCACACTCATACTTGTTGATGTACGTGCATACATGAGAGAAGGGGGAAGTGATTCGTTACAAGCTCAGGATGCATTGTGCGTGAGAGATGTGCTCCGGTTTCGCTTCATCATCATCACGGCACATCGCGTATTCTACAGCTTCTTTTCATCCATCAAATTTAGATGAAATGATGGATATGTCTAGAATTGTTTTGAATCCCTTAAATACTTAAGCCTAGACAGATTGAGAAATTTGATCAATCACCTAGATATTCAATTTTTTTCTAAATATCTTCACAGTTTTGTTTTCATTCCTTTTCCTTGATTCACGCATATCCAATTTTAACTGAATTTTGGTTTATCACATAAACATTATCAAACACATTCAGTCAATTTCTTATTGGTTAGTTGAAGTAACCAATGAGTGGAATAGTGTCATGTGTAAATGGTATAAATAGTCCAAGAAAATATGCTATCAGTATCAAGCTAGTTGGTGACTAATCAGCAAACATTGCGGGTAAGTCACAGTGGCATAAGTATTTTTATGATATGCTGTTTAATATGTTTGTAACTGACGTTTGAGAATGATTCGCATTCTCGTTGTCGAAGCACACCATATATGTATGAACGTTGCTGTGACTGTAGCTGTACAGTCTCTCTTTAACTGGCTAAAAGCTCTTAACAGACAACTCGTATGTTACTATTAATTATATCTTATATTGGGTAGAGTCAAACACCAAGTTATCATACCATAGGTAATCTTTACATGCGCTTTGGATTGTAGAACAGAATAGATGATGTCAATTACAAAGTTTTCTGTTAATATCCTTGTAATTTAAGGTTCTGTTTCTTCATTGTGGGATCCTTTTTGATCAGTCTGTTTCAAAAATGTTTGTTATTGCATCAAATACATGATATAAACTTCAAATACTTATGATGTACTTGTACTCTATAAACGTGTCATTACCGAATATTTCATTTATTCAATTGATTTGGCATTGTTCAGACAAAGTAATAACGAAACTTTGATTGATCCTTTTTGATCAGACTGTTTCAAAAATCTTTGTCATTGTATAAAATACATGATAGTTACTCCAAAATAGTTTTGCAGTACTCTTATTCTAGAAACGTGAATCGAGTGTGTCATCACCGAATATTTCTTCATTTATTCAATTGATTTGGTATTCCTCAGACAAAGAAATTACGAAACTTATTAATGTGTCTGCCTGGTGAATAAACCAGAAAGACTGTAGATCAGTTTCCTGCTGACTGATATTCTCCAGTTTAAATTCGGCATTAGCATCATCATCTGTCGCTGTCACATCTAGTGCTAAGCTCATCAGATGTGTACTTTGACTCAGCTCAGACAGTCAAATAAGCTAGAAACACACTGTTTCTAAACGGTGTGTTTCAATTATCTAGTCTTTCCATTTCGGGTAGGACCATGTACACCACTGATGTGTTCAGTCAGAAATGAACGAAATGACTTCTACGTTTTGAGGTCATGTTAATCCAGCTGTGTGTGTCATTCAACTGTGCATCACAATCGGCCAGTGCTATTAGGTGCCATACACATCTGCTCGCCTCTCTGGTTACTTTTTAGGCTATCTAGCAGATCACATCATACATTAGGAATCATTTCATTTCCCACTGGAAATTGAGTTGAAATTTCACTTTGTCGACTTGTGTAGAATTGACTTTCAAATTTCACTTTCTGTATCCAAAATGCACAACCAATTCGATTCACTAGTCTAATTATTGAACGGATTATTATAGAATAGGTTACTTACGCGCCAGGCCGCCGCTCGAGTTCACCTCGAATTGGAAACGGCGTATGGCGCGTCGTCTGACTATGGTTTCTAGAAAATTTCGTGAGAAATTTTAGGTCATGCTTGAGTTGAACCCTGAAGAATAGGAATAATTGAGATACGCTGTTGCAGCTGTACATACCAGCGAAAACGGAAAGAAAAAAGTTAAGGTCAGTTTCTGTCATTCATCTCAAATTATATTCAAATAAAAATTCACTATGTTTTCCCTTTCTTATGTATTTTTAGCAAAATGCTGTCTCATGTGTTAAAACTAAACATCATCGTAATGGTCAGTCTGTGCTCAGTCAATACTGAGAGTATTGATTCACTTCATTATATGTTTCCAATGACAGTTAATGCTAGAGGTAAGTTATACTCATTACATGTATGTGAATGACTGAGATAAATGTGATATCAATCTGACTAACTATCGTGACAAATCACTTTCTGAAAATCCTTCTACGTCTCACTGATGAGTGACTAACTGAATTCCCGCAGGATGAAGTTGATTGAAATACCACTGACTATTCGTCATCACTGTGACAACATTTACTCATCAATGATGACAGAGGATAATGGTGGTGCTATCTATATAAAGCGATTTATCCTCATTTCGAATTCATAGGTCAATTGATTCTGTCTTAGTGAATGAATAGTCTGTGAGATCATTTCATCAACGCAGAGTTTTTGATTCCAATCCTCACACGATGATGTTCAAATACTGCTTAGGGACCTGAGACTACGACCATGTGATTGGTCTGTAACTCTCGTTTTGAAATGGTTCCATAACTGATGTCACTTCGCAGTCCATATGCGGTATTCTCGCAAGATAAGAAGCAATGAATTATAAATTATCATTCCTGATCGCTATCAACTGAATTTCAAAAGTAATCGAATGCGACGAGCCAACTGGATGTCCTTTGGCATGATGGTAACACGCATGGCATAGATGGCACACAAGTGGGTGTCTTCGAAAAGACCAACCAAGTAGGCTTCACTGGCTTCTTGGAGAGCAGAGAATGCTCAGCTCTGGGAACGCAAGTCAGTCTTGAAGTTCTGGGCGAGACATTGGAAAGGCACTTTGCGGATCAACAATTCAGTGCTCTTGTGGTAACGACGGATTTCTCGCAGGGCGACGGTTACAGGCCTGTATCTGTGTGGTTTCTTAACACCACCAGTAGCTGGTACACTCTTACGGGCAGCCTTGGTGGCCAGCTCCTTTCTTGAGGCCTTTCCTCCAGTAGATTTGCAAGCAGTCTCCTTTGTACGAGCCATAGTGAAACACCGAGAGACGATGACGGTCAATTTTGCGTTAAGTCTAATTGTTTAGATTTCAAATGTATCCTGTAAACCATTGAATGTCTTTCACTTATTTCAATTTCAGGAGAAATGACTGTCCGTTTCAACGAGCTGAACTTCACTTTGGACGCTCGCGATACGTTGAGAGTTAAAGATGGCGACTGCACATACATGGTTGACGTGAAACCACCAACTGGAGAAGAGCTGAGAAACAAACAAGGAAAGCGTTCAGGTTTTCGGTGAGTCTTCTTATTTATGTGAATTCTGCGACACTTGAAGCTGTATGATGAACATAAAATCTAAATTACTTCACAATGTTAACATTAATATGCTCACCTCATTCTCAAACATATTACTTACGTCTTCCAAAATCCTTCTCTTTCATAGAAACCTGAGGTCACTTTATGTCGAAGTTGTCTTGTATGTAGAGTATCACAATTGTGGTGTCACATTTAGCGGCCAGGTTGTTCTCAGTCTCATCATACCTCATGTAGTCCTTGTGTTCAAATTTATGCAACAGGCGACAGTAATAATAACAACGTCAAGGGCAGTAGTGGTGGAGATGATTGCGATGCGTGCTAGTACATTCACTTCCTCCTGCACAGCTAGTTGTATTTAGTAGAAAACAACATTCTGTTTTGAATTAGGAGTGCTCCACCTCGTTGCTAACGGAAGCTGATAAGCATCCAGGTGATGTATATTGTCGATTTCTATCTTCTTTTTGCATGATCTTGCTAACCCCTTCGAGGCTTATTTCACTCACTATGACAGTGACATCACCACCGCTATCCCAGTAGCTTCTGTACTAACTTCACCTCATGTATAAATATTGTTATCTGAGATTAACAAATAGTCTCACTCGAAATGGCCTGAAAGTTAATCCATCCAAATATCATACAGCTTGTTGATTTCAGTTTCAGAAGTAAACAAGACAACTGCATACTGTTTGCATAAGATTCTCTTCAATTCTCTGTTGGTCGTCTCATATCACGTCGTTTTCTGAGAAAACATTCCGATTTACCAACCACATGTAGCAGTTGCGAATTTCTGCTGGTCTGAATCAACCACTTCTCTGACAATATATCAATGCATATATTCTGCACATTTTTCTCACTTACCTGAACCATGCCTAGCTAAATGTGCGAATGAGCAGCTGAATGAAACGTGTCCAGCTCAGCTGGCTCTATGACCCTACATAGACTACCGTCTAATCCACACACAGACAGACGTCGTCCGTGTCACCCGAAGACAACCAACTCATCGTTTTCAAGTCAGACTCTCCTGTCACGATTGCTTGATGTGTGGCACCAGTCAACGACCCTTGAAGCGTGTTCTCGAGATACTTTTATTCCTCAGCAGAGTATTCTTCGGAGACAGGTTCTTGTCTGTTTTTTGCTGGAGTAACTTCTGGCTGGAGATGACACTGAAACAGACTCAATAAATTGTATGCAGGATAAACACCACCAGAATTGCACTATAGCTCTGAGATAAACAGACTCTTTAGCCATCACCAATTCCACAACTGATTTCCCACAAACTGGAAGATATGCAAGTGAAAAGCAACAAATTGGCAGAAGAAGCAGCAAAGATAGGACTTCAAGTGAACATAGACAAAACAGAGGTAATGAAGATTCCTGGCCAACATCAACAGCAACAACCGACAACAATCAGCATAAATGGGAGGAACCTGAAGGAAACAACTTCTTTCACCTACCTGGGAAGCATCGTCTCAACTACAGGAGGAACTGACGAGGATATCAAAGCCAGAATCGGGAAAGCAAGACAAGTTTTCATTTCTCTCAAGTCTATGTGGAGGTCAACAGCATTCAGTGTCAAAAATAAGATCCGTATTTTCAACTCCAATGTGAAGTCAGTACTACTATACGGATCAGAGACTTGGCGTGTCACAAAGAGTAGCTCAAACAAGCTACAGACCTTCATTAACAAATGCCTTCGCTCAATACTCAAGATCAAATGGCCGGAGAGGATCAGCAACAAAGATCTCTGGGAGCGAACCAACCAGGAACCGATCGTGAAACAAATAGGCAGGAAGAAATGGAGATGGATTGGACACACTCTGAGGAAACCAGCAAGTGACATCACTAGACAAGCCCTCGAGTGGAACCCGAAAGGGAAGCGACGAGTTGGTCATCCAAGGGTGACCTGGAGGAGATCATGTGAAGAGGAATTGAAAGCGTGTGGGCAGACTTGGAGCCAGGTGAAAACTGCAGCAGAGAACCGAACGCAATGGAGACGCATGGCTGAAGCCCTATGTTCATCTAGGAATTAAAGGAAATAATAATAATAATTCCAACACTGCTTCTGATTGTAGAAGTGTAATTCTATCCATTATACAATCCATGATTTGGCACTGAAATTAATAAATCTGGTCCTAACGAGTATTCATTATTTCGTTTTCATCTCTCCTCTCATTGTCTCTCCCTCTAGATGGTGTAAAAGTTGGGCTGCACTAAGAGGTTCACCACGTTAAAATCAAAATTAAAGCCAGAATGTGGCTGTGCCATTCACTGTTGGAGCTGTAGCGAAAATAACCAAATCTGGCTTCTCAATTAATGCATAACTGAAAAATTTTTTCATCCATTTTTATTTAATTGCTTAGCTTAGCTTCATTTTCTGAATACTGAGTATTATTCTTCTTCTTTCTGCAGTTCTTCTTCAACAAATACAAATTGAATAACACTTTGCAATTTACTTATGACTTTTTTCTGGTGCTCTTTTGTATGAATGATTTATTACACTGCAGAGTGTGTCGTTCATATCCAGTTTGCGTTTATCACAAACAGAAATTTTCAATATGGAAACTATATAATGCAGTAGGAATCCAACATCCCTATTGTATTCAGTAGTCGCCTACACATTTTGTGGGTATGACAAGGGATAGCGAAGTCTCCATTCATACATTCATGAAGACAGTAACACATAGGTCAGTGAAGTGGCTATTCTAGATGAAGTCATTTTCCACTTCACCGTTACAATCAAAATTACGCACAACTGTGTTGTCATGAAGAAGGATAGTAATATAAGTGATCAGCTATCACAATCATAGTTGTTTATATAATCAATGCATACGCGGTGCTGACTAGGTGGATCTCAGTTACGTATCAGGATGAATTAGTCAATGAGTGAGTCGCAATCACGATGCACATAAAAACGAAGGTAAATATGGAATGATGTGAGGTTGAGTTGTCAAGAAATGCAACAGTGAGGAAAGCAAACAAACAAAGAAACGAATGAGAATGAGGTGAGTAGAAAGCAACAAGGTTATCAGCGAGACAGCTGGAGTGGTCGAATAAGTTCTTATTGCATGCAAAGCTAAGTGTTATCTAATTGAGGGGCTAAGACTTCAGTAACTTACAGAAGACTGAAGCTTATTGCGTCCTGTAGGTTATTCTTCACTTTGTTTATTACTGCTATTGTCGTTGCTGTAATCATTTCGGTGTAGGTTAAAATTACTTGATGTAGGTGTAGTTCGAACCTACGTCATTTATGACTGCCACCTTAACCACTTTCTCAGACTGCTCAACCAATCCATAGGCATATCGCACCTCTACACAAACCATATTCAGTACAAAATCTGGCGATGTTAAACAACCACACTACACAACAGACTTCAAATTCACAAGAAATCCACTTCCCCTTCATAGAAAATGTGCACAACACCAGATCCATTTTCTATTTATTTAAGAGAGAATCACTATTTGGCCTTTCAAAGTCGATTTTATCACTTACCGGGTGTACAAAGTAGAACCGCTGAAAATTATTTTGATCTGGCCAGCTGTTTATTCGAAGTTTCAGATAGTCAAATTAGAATGAATTTCAAGATGCTCACCAGGTAACCTTAAGGTGGTGCGTTTCAAATAGTTCTCTGATTATGAGGGTGATCGTCAAAAGTTTCGAACACACATTCATTGCATACTGCTTTCTGGTATCGGCCTAATGAAAGAAAATCCCTCATGTATTCCACATTTCAAGTACAACAATCACTACAACAATCCAACACTTACAACAAAGGCTGAAACTAATGATTCAGCGAAGAGATGTTTTTCAACAACGAATTAGTAATCAAGATGTACAATTTTATATCATGTTTTTCTCGAGAAAGTGTAATCGGGCAGGTAATTCAATCATGCGTGTGGATACATAAGATAATAGGAATGATATTAGGAAATGCAGGCCAAATTTAAATGATCGTGATATCATAAGCAAAATGCAGTGATGAGTGACAAAACATGTAATGTCACATATAGAACAATTCACAAGATGTTTAGAAGTTGTAAGAGGTGTGAGATTATGGGATCACTGGGCAAAAGGAATAAAGATCGAATTCAGCTTAGCATTTAGTGAGATTTGTTAGACAAAAAGTTTGACTTCAACAGGTTATGACAAGCAGTTTACTATCACTTAACCTCTGCTTCTACTGCTTGTTCTATCTTGCATATCACATACCCTCATTGCACTCTCGTACCTAACATAGTCTTTCCTGGTCTGATGAGAAAGAAGCAAGTCATATTGGCGAAGGTATTAAAAGTTGGGTGGATGGCATGTGATGTGCCATCACTAAGTCAGCTCATTATTGCTGCCATAAACATGCACCTGAAATCATGTGAAAAGTGCCCTGATAAGTGGCATAGATAAAGTCAGGCACAGATAATGAAGAAAACATGGTTAGTTTTGATATTGTCAGTTTATACACACGTATACCAATAAACATGGCTATAGAGGCAGTCAGAAACGAACTCATTTCTGACCAAGACCTCGAACTTAGGACAAAAGTGCCACTTGAGGACATAATGCTGGGAGTACAGCTATGCCTGACTTCCACAGTATTTAAATTCCAAGGGAAAATATGCAAACAAACTGAGGGAGTTGCCATGAGATCACCAATATCCCTAGTGGTAGCAGATATATTCATGAATAAGTGGGAAAGCATAGCGATTGAAACGTTCACCCCCACCCCAAAAGTATGGTGGAGGTACGCAGATGACACATTCACTGTACTTAGAACACAAGATATAGATAGGTTTTTTGAACACATAAACTCGAAGGTTGAAGCAATTCAATTCACTTATGAATTGGAAAATCAGGAAGGGGAGCTCCTAATGTTAGATTGTAACGTAAAGAGGAAAGAAGATGGGAAGGTAAACACTAGTGTTTACAGGAAACACACACACTCAAACAGATATTTGGACTTCCAATCATCCCATCCTATGTCAGTAATAATAGGATTGGTGAAATGTTTAAATGACAGAGCACAAAAATTAAGTAGTACCAAAGAAAATCTAAAACAAGAACTGATACATATAAAAGAAGGCTTGAAACTTAATAATTACCCGGATAAATTAGTCAGGAAATATGTAAGGAAATGTAAAAATAAAATAAATAATGATAGTAGCGATATGGACAATAACAATAATAATGATAATGATAATAGTGATGACAATAATAATATTAATGACGACACCAACAATAAAGAATCTAAATCATCAGTAGTAATTCCATACAAAGAAGGAACCTCGAAGCCTCACGCAGAATTCTCAACAAGGCAGGAATAAAAACGGCATTCAAACCCACAAACTCAATTAGAAACAAGCTTTGTCGGTTAAAGGATCCTGTAGAGCCTTTAAAACAAAACAATTTAGTTTATCTAATACCCTGCTGGTATGATTGACAGGTCAAATACATAGGTCAAACTAGTAGAACAGGGGCAGTCAGACTAGCTGAACATAAAAACTTAGCAAAATCTAGATTGGTTGACCCGATTAAAATAAAAAAAATCTAGAGAATAGTTCAGCTATAGCACTACATGCAGTCAGATACAACCATACAATAGGATGGGATAGAATGACAGTTTTAAAATCTAATGTCACAGGGTATAGGGAGAGATTGATAACAGAAGCTTTGTTTATCGAATCAACTGCAAATACATGTAATAGGAATGATTCACCACCTGTCCCAGATATCTGGAAAATTCTACTACCCAAACGACAAATAGGAGAAAACAAAGAAAGCTATAAAACTCAAGTGTCAAAGTTGTGTGATTATAATTGATATGATTATGAACAATAAATTGTGTTCGAAACGTCATCCAGTAAATAATACTGTTTCACTGACTGTGTGATATATCAAATAAACAAACTAATATGTAATTACTTACTACCACAGTGCCCAAGTTTTACACATATCTTAGTATTTTCATCATGAGCTGACATTAGTTAGAGAACCATTGAGAATGATATCGCCGAAAAGAGCAAATCTTCGTTGAACACCTTTCTGTTAAACGACTCAATGGGTATTTTCAATTTGCTAAAATGCTTTTTTAAAATCTAGAGGTAAGCAATTTAATGTGATTATCATTCGACCTGAATCTTTTCGACTGTATGGAAAATTGTATTGGTGAAAACTCTCAATCCAGGATGAATCAGCTGCCCAGTGATTTTCAATGTTCAGATGTTCTGTAACTGATTTGAATTTGTGAGTAAATGGATCTTAAAATCTTCTCTATTTTTTTTTGTTTTGCCGGTAGTTCCAGTTTAATATCAAATGAATACTTTGATGCAAGCATAGGTGAAGTTTGTTACGAATCGACATAGTTCAGCAGGGTTATCGAGAACGAAAACTTACTGGATCGATCCTGTTCCCCATTACCGAATCGAATGTGAGGACATATACTGAAAAATTTTAGATTTCGCATTCGCTTTATGTCTAATGTCGTAGGAATTGGAGGACTTGTTAGTTACTCTTTCCATATAAGAATATTTCTCTTTATTTGGTAAAGTGTTTTGCCCATTCGACAGATATATGATTATGCCTTGTGTCGCGTGATCCCTGGTGAAAACTCTGAGAAGCTTGCTTTCGAAGGGACCACATGATTAAGACAAGGCTGCCTGTCTACATTATTATTACTATATCCTTTAATTCCTAGAGGAACATAGGGCTTCAGCCATGTGTCTCCACTGCGTTCGGTTCTCTACTAGAGTCTTCACTTGGCCCCATGTCTGCCCACACGTTTTCATCTCCTTTTCACATGACCTCCTCAAAGTCACCCTTGGACGACCAACTCGCCCCTTCCCTTTCGGGTTCCACTTGAGCAATGGCTTGTCTAGTGATGTCACTTGATGGTTTCCTCAGAGTATGGCCAATCCATCTTCATTTCTTCCTGCATATTTTTTCCACAATTGGTGCCTGGTTAGTTCGCTCCGAAAGATCTCTATTGCTGATCTTATTTGGCCATCTGATCTTGAGTATTGAGCGGAGACAACTGTGTATGAAGGTCTGTAGTTCATTTGAAATGCTTTTTATGACGCTCACTGCAAGTCTCTGATCCGTATAGTAGCACTGGCTTCATATTGGAATTGAAAATCCGGATCTTATTTTTGATGCTGAATGTTGTTGACCTCCACACAGACTTGAGAGTTGTGAAAGCTTGTCTTGCTTTTCCGATTCGTGCTTTGATCTCCTCATCAGTTCTGTCTGTAGCTGAAACGATGCTTCCCAGGTAGGTAAAAGAGGTTGTTTCTTTCAAGTTCCTCCCATTTATACTGATTGTTGTCTGTCGTTGTTGTTGCTGTTGGCGGTGTTCCTCGAGAATCTTCATCACCTCTGCTTTCTCTATGTTCACCTGAAGTCCTATCTTTGATGCTTTTTCTGCTAACTTGTTGCTTTTCGCTTGCGTATCTTCCAGTTTGTGGGAAATCAGACAGATATCATCGGCGAAGTTCAGATCCTCCAAGTTTTTGTGTGTGTCCATTTTATGCCTGTTTCCTTATTGCCTGCTGCATGTCGCATTATCCAGTCTACTACAATCAGGAAAATCATTGGCGATATAGTCAGCCAGCTTGTCTTACTCCTCTCCACACTTCGAAGGATTCCGTGAGTTTCCCGTTGTGGATTACTTGTTATGCAGCATTGTCGTACAGCTGTTGGATGAGATGTATAATTGTCGGCGGCACCCCGTAGTAGCGAAGTAGCTGCCAAATCACCTCTCGATCGACGCTATCAAAGGCCTTTTCAAAGTCGATGAAGTTGAGATAGAGAGGTGACTGCCATGATCCATAGTGTTGCGATTTGATCAATACATGACTTGTTTCTCCTAAATCCATCCTGTTCCGGTCGAAATTTTCCATCCAGTGCATGTTTCATTCTCTCCAGGATGATGCGGCTTAGTATTTTGCTTGGGATGGCCAGGAGCATAATTCTGCGCCAGTTCTTGCATTGACTTAAGTCTCCTTTCTTTGGTGGTTTGAATGGGTATCCTTTCTTCCAATCCTCGGGTACTTTGCCTTCTTTCCACACCTTCTCCAGTAGTGGCGTCATCAAGTCCGCTGTTGTCTCTGGGTCCATTTTCAATGCTTCTGAGGAATTCCATCTGGTCCTGTTTACCTCTTAATGGATAGACAACTAGTTATCTTGTGTGATCTTCTGAGGTTTGTTTTGCCTTGGCCTGCCTGTTCTGATTCAGCTGCCAGTGTATCATATTTACGGGTGCTACATACAAAATATTGTGAATGCTTCTGCATCTTGAAAGACTTACCACTGTCTCTTTCTGCGCACATGCGGCGATGGCCTGATTCGATATGCCATTCAACGGTCTCCTTTGCATTTAAATGATTATTCATCCTCTTAAAATCCGTAATTCTTGGGTAGTAGATTCTTGACCACTACGTTCGCAGAATCTCCTATTTTTACTTCTTGTTACCGGCCATCGGATTTGCATCACGAATACCTCAATGACGGCACTCGAAAAGAGTAAAACTCAAACTGCTGGAAATGCTGATCCAGAAGAATCGACCGACTGACTTGACATTAGTGTTGCATATCTGAATCGCATTCTCTATGCTCTTGAAGAGAGGACAAGATTTTTAGTTATTTAATAGTCTCGAGTTCTAGACTACATTTGGCTTTGACACTCATTTATTCCGACTCTCTGTGTTTAGAACGGTGGTACCGAGTGCAACCGTTAATAGGGATTGCTACTGTTTAACGTTGCTGCCTTTGTTGTTGTTGCTAATGGTGTTGTAGTTGTTGTTGTTGGTTGACTTCATCACATCCATTTTCTCCATGTTCAATTGAAGTCCTACGTTCGCTGGTTGTATATTCTATCAGTTTGTTTGTCTTCGCCTGTAAGTCTTCAGTTACGTGTGCTTATGTTCTCCACTTCTATTACACTGACCCATTTTATTCGTTATGAGAGTTATGAGCTGAAATTGATAGTCGCCATCATTCACAGAATCAACTGAAGAAAACGACGACGTGGTAAATATGCCGATGTTGACACAAAAGACTAAATGACAAGTCAAACGTGAGAGAAACAACACCCTGATTAGCACTCCCCATTCAACCAAATGGCTCATGTGATATCCTTGAGAGTACAAATATACCATTGGGCATGATTTTCTAAAAGCACTTTAACAACTCACATTTTTTAGAACGCCAAAACACAAATATTAGGCTAGATATTTGTTAATTTGATTGGAGTTAGACGGTTACGCCAGTGATGCACTTAGTCCGAAATTACCAATGTTGCCTCTGCGCGTCAACATCACTTTAGTCTTCCTGGGCATCTGAGAAGTACTACTGATTGATATTTGTGTATGTGTGTTTGTGATTTGCATACGAATACTCATCTCAGTCAGTCAATAGTTAACGGTGACATGCAGATATGCTTGCTTTTTTCATTACCATTTATGTCATTTGTCAAATCATTGCGTTTTCCAAATGAAATTGTGATGAAATTTCACTTCGTTAAACTGTGGATGTTTGACTTGCAAATTTCTCTCAATCTATGATGAACTGGGTCAGCATCCGACAAGTAATCAGCCTACTTCTTATCAAATTCCACACTGTTTTTAAAAAGTCAGCAATTTAGATACATGAATGGTATTTATGCATGCATATTTATTGATTAGGTTACTTGCGTTACATTAAATCACTCGAGTGAAAATGGAATAGAAAATGAGGAATGTTGCGTAGGTTTGACGATGTCAGAAAGAATGTATTGTGAATTTCAACATGCGAGATTATGAATAATCGCATGACCAGGGAAATAATTAAGATATGCTCTAGAATCCGTATGTTCCACTGAGAATCCAATGGAATAGAAAAAGTCACTTACTGCCATTCATTTCAAATTACTTCTCACTGATGAGTGACTGACTGAATTCCCGCAGAATGAAGTTACCTGGAATTCCAGTGGCAGTTCGTCACCACTGTGAGAATAGATACTCACCTATTACAAGACTGAATAACGGTGGTACTACAAATTGAGAATTCGCAAAAGTAGGAATGCACAGGCCACTGAATTCTGTCCTAGTGAATGAATAGTCAGTGAGATCAGCTCATCACCTCGCAGTTGCTGGTTTCATTCCTCATGGAGTGATGGCGCGAACAACTGAAAAGCCTGAGAATACGACTGAGTCATAATGCCGTAATTCCCGTTTATCAGTGGTTCTCTAACTGATATCACTTCTCGATCCATGTTAGTCACTCTGTCCGCATGAGAGTGTTTCCCTTCAATCTGTATCGTGTTTTGCTCATTCAACAGATACATGATAATGCCTAAGACAAGGCTGCCTGCCCACCATGACCGATGATATTCCTCATTGTGACTGACTGGTTTATCCACCAGACTATCATTGTGAATCGAGAGGATAGGAATAAGCTGGACGAATGAAAATTCTCTATCTTACTGCCCCTGTTCTACTACTTTTAACTATGTATTTGACCTGACAATCATTTCTGCATGGTGTTGGACAAGATAAGTCGGTTTGTTTTATTGTCTCCACGAGGTCTTTTAACCGATACAGCTTATCCATCATTGAGTTTGTAGGTCTGAATGCCACTTTCATTTCTGCATATTCTAGAATTCTCGCTTAAGTGAATTCTGAGGTTCTTTCTCTGGATACAAGTACTACTGACGATTAAAATTCCCCATCGTTAGTGTTGTCATTATCCTGTGCATGTTTGACATGCATGTCATTATTATTATTATTATCACTATCACTACCCTATTAGTCCTTTAGTTGATTTTTAGAATTCACCTATTCATGAATAATCTAAACATTTGGATATCTTATAAAATTCTCAGAGAAATCACTGAACATCTAGACCAACAAATTGTTATGAACTGGAAAATAGATTAGATAATTTAAAAGCAGATAGTGAAGAAAAAATAGGGTTGGTGAAATGTGTCAGTAATAGGGCACAAAACTAAGTAGTACCAAGGAAAACCTAAGACCGTAATTGAGGCACATAAGAAAAGCTATGAAACATAATAATAACCCTGATGAATTCATTAGGAAGCACGTAGGAAACTGTATGATTTGCTTCAAGGGACTCAAAATCTAACATTGGTAAGTGTGCAATTGAGTAACGATTGAGGCAGTGTTATTCGTCTACACCATCAAAAACCTTTTCAATATCGGTATGATATCTTATGTCAAAGAATCTTTATTAACGAACTCTCTTACACTAGAAACAACATATCACATCTGTCAATACACAGAAGTTATCCCTATATCGATGGCTGAAATGAGGCGTCTTCTGATCACTTCAAATTCTGTATCATGTTGTATTGACAAGTTGATGAATTAGCCACTAAATATTCTCTACCAAAAATACAGTTTGATAACTGTATTACATTGAAATCTGCAATCCTAAACAACATATGGGTTGCTGGATGCTAGTTACATATTAAGGTATAATTTAAACGCTTAGAACCAACTCTGTTGTTTAGAACACATATGGGACAAATAGGCAGAAGACAGGTAGAACTGTGATTAGAGAGCTTGAGGTGTTTGCATTCAGACAGTATGCTTTCAGACCATACCGAACATGATTTCAGGTGCTTGTTGACGGAAGCAGTACTCAATTTACTTCTTCATGGCACATCACCCGCTTTCAACACAACTCCTAATGCCCTTGATAACAAGATTACGTTTTTCCTCATCAGACAAGGAAAGACAAAGTTGGGAGTGAGAGTGCAATAAAAAAGGATTTGCAAGAATGAAAAAAATTGTAGAAGCAGAGGTTAAATGATACTAAACTGATGGTCATAACCTGTTAACGTTAAATTCTTTGTTATCCAATCTCACACAATGTTCGCCAAAAGATTCGATCTTCAATCTATTCGCCTAATAATCTCACAATCTCACACCCATTTCAACCTGATTACATTATATGAATTGTTCTATTTTAGACACTAATCGTTTTGCCACTTCAAAATGAACTAGGATTATGACATCACAATCATTTGAATTTGGATTGTATTTCAAACTGCATTTATTGTTTTGATTATTGCTTTATGTATTAACATTCGTGAAAGAATTACCCAAATGGACACGCTTTCTTCCAATCCACATCACATAAGCATAATAAGACAACAGGAGGAAGTGTCCTGAATTCACTTTGGGTGTAGTTTCACATTATAGTGTGCGGGAATATATGAACTTTTGAAAGGTTTGATACCATTGAAATTTGAGTGATAAAGTGTCTAATAATTGAACAATGATATTGTTATTACTGAACTGAAATTTCGTTTTGGATTACCAGCAAGAGGGAGGTGATTACCATGTTGTGACTCTTCGACAAACGGAACAGGGTTTCATGGGTGTATATAAGGAATGGCGTAGACTACATGTATAAGAAGAGTGTGGAGTGCGATGACATAAGACGATTTGAGTAGTACAATCACCTTAAACAAACAATAGCCACCATTGAGAAGCGAAAAAAAGCGAAACAAGAAAGTGATTGATGTTGGACTTTAGAAGGAACACAGATAAATATGACTTTGCTCGTCGGTTATGTTTGAATAGCCAAAATTGAATAAGAACTACACATCAGTGAGAGCTAGCCTGTGTATGATTTGTTTCCGTTGACAACATGACGATCATTAGTTAGTGGAAAACTAAGAAACGCTTGAAGAAATTTTTGTTCATCTACACTATAGTAGTTGGTTGTACTCTAGATAGACCTCAACTAGCCGCACTGACTCAAGACTTATCCTCTCATTACCCTAAGAAGTACTCTGTCCAGCTCACTGCTTGACAAACTCAAAGTGCAAATCTTGAGATTGATAGTGTGTCTTGATGAGAGTTGTATTTTTGACTGATGACGTATCATTTTTAGCAAATAAGAATGTCGCACAACATTTCTGATGCCTTGGAATAGTAGCACAACAAAAGAGAAAACCACGTGTGTTCACTCGCGTTAGAAATCACAAACGTCACTTACATAATAAACAACATATCATAGAAATAATTATACCACTGGAACTTACCCGCAATGTTTGCTGATTAGTCACCAACTGGCTTGATACCGATAGCATATTTTGTTGGACTATTTATACCATTTATACATGACACTATTCCATTCATTGGTTACTTCCACCAACCAATCAGAAATTGACTGAATTCGTTTGTTTGTTGGTTTTTGTGTGATTAACCATAATTCTGTAATAATGGAATTTGCGTGAATTAGGCAAATGTTTGAAAAAAAACAGTGATGATATTTAGAAACGAAATCGAATTTGTTAATGATTACTCAAATTACTCTTTCTCTCTAGGCATTTATAAGCTATAATTTCGAAATTTATCTAACGCATTGATATCCATTATTTCACCTCAATTTGATGGATGGCAACTAGCTGTTGAAGACGCGATTTGCTTGATGCCAGTTGCAGGATATATGATGGTTCTCTTGGCCTAAGTGTTGTAGTGGATAACGCTTTGACGCTTGAAACAATGGGTCCTGAGTCTGAGACTCACTTGGGCCAGTACCACATACTGTTCAATCCAGACGACAAGTCCCAAATAAGGCTAAATATGCATTGTCGTTTCGATTACACTGCTAGTCACCATCCAACAAAATTACTTCACTTTTATAGCCAGACATCGTTGAAGCGTTCGTACAAGAAGGCGCCAACATATCAACAAGTGCTGAACATTCCCGTCAATTTTCATTTCAAATATCATTACTGTCAGCAGTACGAATGTTTCGATTACCGGTGTTGTGTGAGTGTGTGTGAAACAAGTAGTGGAATGCTTTGTACGCAGAGAATGAACTTTGTTTTCAACTCAACCTGCAGTCGAGCTTCCACATAAATATAGTGCGGGCGAATACACACAATACGAGACATGAGATTTGTATCAGGTTATTACATTAAAGAATCCGTGTGTATGTCAGTGTCGACACTCCGACAGCGTCAGAGTGTCATTGTCAATGCACACTGCATCAAATAAATAGGCTAACAGTGTATGACATTCGCCCACGGATTCAAAGTCCTACTGCTTCACGAACAGTAATATCAAGACTGAAATACTCTCTGAGTAGATGCAGAGAAGAGGTGACAATGTAAACTGAGATACAGTGTAGCGGTAGCCAGTATAGCCATATAGTCAAAAATGGAGAACTTGAAGAAGTATTCCACATCAAACTCCTTGTTAGTGCTATTGAACAAACTGAATTATTTCACTAGACATTCCTACCGCGATAATCAGAATAACGCAATGTTATTCGGAGTGGGTTCGTACATCCAAATTGACCGCATCAGCTACGTCTATGGATACAATGATACATGAAGTTCCAGGAACTTCTCGTATTCTTTGTACGGTAGTTTTCGAAGTGTAGTGAATGCACCTCATTTGTGCTGAATACTAACTCATAGGACGGTTTCTTCACACGACTGTCTGCATTTTCGATGTTATCCTTTTCATATGATATCTCATCTGAGTTATATTGACAAACGTTGTTTTTCGAAGAAATGACTGTTCTAGTGAGCAGAATATGATCAAAGTCCTCAACTTGATGTCAACCATTAATTATCATACTAGTTGAAGTGACATAAGGTAGATATTAATTCAGAGTAATGTCGAAGTAGACAAAACTCATTTTCACTGATGCCATTGAGCTTCGAATCCATCTCATCTTCACATTGATATCACTATTTGGAGAACAAGCCTTTTGGATCTTCAAAAGTTACAGTATGCCTGGAACTGTCTTGAGTATCTCACTAGACAGACAATAGTGAATCGTTGGTGTTAACAGGAAATTTGAAGTGTGGCAGTGTAGATCCTAAACATGTGAGTATCTGACCTGAATCATAAATCGCACTGAATTTTCTAACAGTATGATGAGAATGTTTGACATGATGGAATTTTGTGTGGTGACAGTCGATAAAAATTTATTCTGTTTAATAGATAAGTTTCAATGAAAATGAAGTCATTTAAAGTAGTTGAAAAATAAACAGGTGAGCTTTAATAAATTTATTGAAATAATGAGTAATTTTGCCTGCTCAGACAAGCAAGTGTCTTATCTTGATGCGCTGTTTCAAAATCTGTGTGTAAGTGCATAGTCATTCATCAAGCATTCGACTGGTACCCTATAACTGGTCTCGGTTCATCACTGTGTATTTCATAACCAGGATTTGCTATTCCTTCGAGTTCCGAATAGAAAATTACACTTCAACAAAAAGACTAAATATTTTTGTATTTTGTGATGTCATATTCAGCCAGTCTCACACCTGCTGCATATTCTCTGATCTACTCCACGCCAGCCACTGCCAACTGCTCACCTCAACGTTGACCATTCGCGTTGGACTCAAGCAATGAGCTAGTGTGAGTTGTCAACCCGACCCTCTGTGATGAAACAATTAGTACACCAGATGATGGCTTATTATGAAAATGAAAAAGAACCGCTGTTCTTCTGATGGTGTCATTATACTTACTCTCACTAACTTCCTTTCAAAATGCCTTTCCTTCTTCACTCTCAACTTAGATGTGCTACTCAAAATTCTTGTATACTGTGAACTTTGTATTCATTCACCTAGATAGATTCACTTATTCAACATGTCTAGAAGAACGCCTACATTTATTTCAGCGAAGTTATAACAACTTGTGCCACAGTGATTACCAACGTACTTCATCATTTCGGTTGTATGCAGTTGATGACGGCCATTCAAATCAAGTAAATTCATTTGATTTGATATCAAGACTGTCGTCACACGAAGGGAAAACTATGGATTCGACATTAATTTATATGTTGCACTGGTGTATACGACACATTTACAGCTTAAGCAGAACAGTCAGACCGAGGCGAAATAGACCTCAGAACATTACAGCAGGTAACCAGGTGTCTATACGGGAAGGGATCAAAAAGGTGATATCAATACTTGGAATTCAAGAAGACCATATAACCAGACTAGACAGATATATATAAAGGATGGTTTGATCACTTCAAATTACTGTTGCATCGACCACCACCTGCAACGCGTTCAGAAATACCACCAACAACAACAGCATATGCATAAGTGCTAGTGGACATCAGCCCTGTAATAAAATCGGATTTCCAGAATGCAATCAACACATCGATAGCTTACTGGTAAGGCAGCAAAACGGAATGGAATTCCTCTTAGGGTACACAAATCCGAATCAGAGACAGTCAGCGATATTCTCAGGCTACAACTGCGAAACATCTGGAATGAGGGAAAGTTGTCTACCAGTTGGAAAACTTTACTTTCTGAAACTGCTTATGAGGGCGACTCAGAACTCTTGAAGAAACAAAGCCGAAACAACCAACTGGTGTGTGACAATGCCACTGTTCACATGTTTCACGACAAACGACTGAACAAGGTCTACGAATTTAGGTGAGAAGAAGCAAGGCACGGCTTTGTGCCAACCATCGCTGGTGATACTACTGAACACGGTGAGCTGGATAATGCAGAAGATTCTCAAGAGAGAGCAAGAATGCAAGAAGAAGTTGGAGCGTTAGGAAGACTGTGGAGGCTATGGACATCACGGATGGTTTGGGCCTTGTTGGAGAGATGATATATAGGCAGTTGTGTGAGTCAGAGAGTTGAGAGCTAACGGGACGATTGCAGAGACAATTTAAGATGACTGCAAAGAACAGGAAAACGTGGAGAAGTGTTATCCCACTCCCAATCCAAAGGAAAAATTATATGCAATAATATACATAGGAACGAGTGTTACGACATTCTATTCTATCATATTACCACAGTCGAAAATCAATTAATGAACTATTACAATAAAGAGAAGAGACCTGCATAACAATGACAGATAATCTGCATTTAAATGAACACAAAATCTAACATTTAATTCAGAGAGACGAGATAATACAAACATGCAGCTTACAGCCTATTCGGCTGCCTGCGCTGATTCAAACGCAATACACAACTGACGAGCTTGACTCCGTGGGATAGAAACGCGTACTTGGTATTTAAATGACTTCGAGCATGCTGGACAACTATCCAGACAGTCAGATAGCCAGACAACTAGCATCACTGGAATGCAACTACTCATCTCAATCAACAAGTAGTATACAATGTCATGCATTCATGGTTGACTGCACAGTAATATCTATAGACGATGTATATAATACCGTGCACATATTAGCAGAGATTCACTTTCTTGAGTTGTGGCAAAAAATAAAAATGTAATATACAGAGACATGAACAGTTCCTGTCCTGCAATTTCCCAGTGTACAACAATGACACAACACAAGAGAGTAAGAAAGCTTTTCTCTAGGACACAAAAATCAATTCCATCAAACAACAAATAAAGTGTAAAGAATACGTTTAGTAAACAGTGCAGTAACAGGGAGAATAAATTTGGAAATTTCGAAAAGGTGGATAACTGAGGAAAAGGAGCAATAAAGAACAATATGTAGGATGCAAGTTTCAACAGATTGTTCACGTAGAAAATGACTGATAACAGCAAGAATGTGTTAGACGCTTACTGTATTAGGTTAGACAGAACATTCTCGTACAAATCGACGAGGTATGGGATGATGGAGTAAGGGAGGGGATGGAACTATCTCAAGCCATCTAATGCTCGACTTGGTTTGTATATCAGTGCAATCTATGCTGGAGATCACGGTTATGGCTAGTGATGAAGTTAACTGTCTGACACTTGAAAGGATTCAACGCAGAATCATTCAGCTCAGATCATTAGCTCATATCCAACCGATATCTATTCATTTTGAAACAGTTACGTTTTCGGGCGTTTCAAGCATTGAGACAGTCATATATATCATCAAAGAATTCAACAAAGTTTATTCTAGTCGAAGGAAAGAAGTCATGTACTAAGAAATATGCTATATTAAGCAAATGTTTAACCATCAAAATGGTCTTCATGGTGAAAAAATCCTGTCCAACTACAGATTCCAAACTAGATGAACGTCAGACTTTCATTGATTTTAGCCGCGGTAATGACGTTACATTAAATGTGATATTGCGAGCAGGTAAGAATGAGGAGAGAACAGTTGTCAGTGATGGTACTTGAATACGTGTTCAAGATTCTACGTCCCAGAGTTTCAGTTCCATTCGCCAGCATCACATATCAGTAGTTGGTTGGAATAGGACACAATATCAACATACTGACATGTGTTAGAGTGACAATGAATAGACAAATCACGCCACGATTACTAAACAGTGAAGAATTAACTACCGAAAGCAATATGTTTTCGTCTCTTTTACATTAATGAAGATTTCGTTATTCAATTGTAGAAACCTGAGGAATGAATACAAAAGGAAATTATTCGGCTACTACGACTATCTGAGTTGTAACCTTGCTGCACCCTACACAACTGATTCACAATAATTTATTAGTACGATGGCTTTCATTACCACGGTATTTCTTGACAACTCACTCTCACATTATTCCATATACACCTTCGTTTCCATTTGCATCGTGATCACGACTCACACTTTTAATTTTTCATCTTGATGCGTAACTCAAATACACCTAATCCATTCTTCTTATGCATTGACTAATATCAACAACTATGATTGTGACCACTCATCACTTCTGTTACTACCCTCCTTCATGAGAAACACAATTGTGAATATATGTGCTTGTACAGGTTAAAGGCGAAATGTATTCACTGAAAAGAGCCACTTCACGTAACTGTGTGTTTTGTTTCCACTGACATGTCTGCGTTTAGTCTATTCTTGAAATTCGGGAACATCGAATTTGCTTTCGTACCAACAAATTGTGTATGCTATCACTCAGTGCAATGAATATGTCGGGTTCTTCCTGTATTTCAACAGTTCGTTATTGCGAATTTCAGTTCGTGACAAAAGACAACTCAAAACCAGCGACACACTCAACAGTGAAAT
Organism: Trichobilharzia szidati; assembly: GCA_944472155.2. NCBI lineage: Eukaryota > Metazoa > Platyhelminthes > Trematoda > Strigeidida > Schistosomatidae > Trichobilharzia > Trichobilharzia szidati. The sequence continues at coordinate 136,873,000 of OX235273.1, read as the reverse complement.
CAATTATTCACTCACCATCTCATCATAAATGAACACTTCACATTTGTAAATAACACGAAAAGATTTTATGAATATGCATTTATTGGAGAAGAATTAATCTACAGAAAGAGGGAGAAGAATACTGAGTATTCAGAAAGTGAAGCGTATTGGATTCAGTAACATCTAAGCAAAGCATTTGAAAAAACACAGGTGAAAGCATTTGTCAGTTTCACAATGAGTATGGAGTGTAATTTTGCCAATTTTGCTGAAGATACAATTTAGTCTTTCACATCCGCACTGTATTCTTCACCGTCTCCATCCGCTGAGTTTATTTCATCCTTAGTCGCATAGTTCAGTTTTTTGCTCTGTTCATCCCAATCACTACACACTCTTAAGAAAGAGGGTGGAAGAGAAAGATGACAATCAAGTCATGAATACACATCAGAATGCAATGTTCAATAATGGATTGAATAATAATGGTGTAATACCTCTAGCATCAGAAGCAATTGTGTAAGCGTCTGATGATAAAGTGTTAATTCTAGTGTTGTTTATCTTGAACCGAAATGAATATGTATTGCATAAGGAAAGGACTAGTCACCAAAACAATGTGTCCAACGGAAAGGAGATTGACAGGACAGGCGCAGTAGAGGTCATCGAGTGATTTCACGCTCCAGGCTACTGCCCATTGGTAACCTGATAGGTCCTGGCGAGATAACAGTATTTGGAGGAAATGAGAGTTTATGATCGTGGAGCCATCTTAAGAAGAATTCGAAATTCACCTACTGACTAAACATTTCGTAAGTTCTTTTCGGACATTTCTCTCTTCACAAAATCCAATACTTACTACAGATTCGTTGAGGTTTTACATTATCCTGCTCACAAGAGCATAATTTCTTATGGAGATTCTGCTAGTTTCATCCTCGTAGGGATTCAAGCAAACTACTTGCAAGAATTCAAATACCTATGAACAGTAATCTCAGTTGACGAAGTCGAATTCAGCACACCAACAACCCCACTTACAGACTACAATGTTCTACGAGATATGATTCAGTGATTTCGAAATGTTCAAAGAAAAATACATGGGGTGAACAATGAAGAACAATTGGCGAAATACATGCATGAATAAATTCTAAGGGAAGAAGATGAATAAGATCAGCGGAATGTTTCAACAATCTTAAGTAATAAGTAAAAAAGAAATTTTTCCCCGGAAACCCACATGAGACAATCAACAGAGATTCAAATAGAAACAGATACCACTATGGAAGGTATTCGTTTCACTCTGTTACACACCTCCGTCAATATTAAAACAATCCGTCCGCCCAAGTCCAGTTCACATCTGTAACCGAAATCAACAAACTGTATGACATTTAGTTGGCTTTAGTTTCAAGCCATTTCGAGTGAGACAATTTGTTGATCTCAGGTAAGAATCTAGTCATATGCAGAGTCTGTTGGGATGGAGGTCGTCGGGACATTTGCATAATGAATGGAATTACTCTCGGCAGAATACGGAAGATCGTGCGAAACGAAGAAAGAAATCAGGAAAGTAGAGCACCATGAGGCACACCAGTTCCCGTTAGTATTGAAGGGTGGTGTTCTCAAATCGAAAGAGTATGTTGTTTTCCACCAAGTATAACTAGCTCTGCATAACCGAGTGATTTTATTAACACACATCGTAATCAATTCCAACACTACAGCCCTTGCTGTTATTATTATTAGTATAAACTCATATTAATCAAAATTTGATCACGATCACTACATGATATATGATGAAAGTAAGAAGAAACCATCCATTACATACTGTACAGACAAGGCAGTAGCGACACAAAGAGGCCTCAGTTTTCCATGGAAGACAGGGCCCTTTTATTTATGAAAATGCACGTAGTATTGTTGCGAATAAGATGGGCATATTTATGCTATCATTATCAAATAATTTAGGCGTAATTTTCATTATACAGTTTCAGAACACAACATAGTCACTGGTAAAAGAAGACTCACAGATGACCTTGACGATGTCCGCTTCCGACTTGTCGCTCATGTTCATCTGGTCTATGCATGTCAAGTATCCATGTACACTTATTATTTGTAAGTGTAGCTTTTAAGTCTGGAGTCATAGTAAAGATGACACCGTAGAAATCAATAGTCATTTTTCCTGTAAACAAAACAAAATAATATTTTGAAAGTTTTGCGGGAAGGGTTTGAAATTCCTACAGGTAGACGTATTTCATTATTGAATTGAAATAATCATGATTACCTCATAAAAATTTGAATTTTGAAATTCACTCGGCAGACATCAGTAATGATAATTTGTAAGTGATTATTTTATATCTGGAACTAATTCAGAATTTGATTCCACACTAAATTGCCGTCCATCTTATGTCAGTCGAAATCTGTTAATGCATGACTATCCCATGAACATGTTAGCATCATACAAATTGAATAAACAGTGCCATTGGAAAACGTCAATTTTATCTTAAGATTTACAGTACTGAGAAAAGATTAAATAGTGGGAAGTTGTGTTGAATATAGACTAGTCAAACTCTTTTGGAGAAGATTACTCCAGAGATATACCAGTAAGAAGGAAATTAGGGCATTTCAGTAACGAGGCAGTCGTGTTGTCCCCTACGGCCACTAGGCAACACTTAAATCACCATCGATCCTCAGTCCTTCCAATTCACAACACGTAGCGTAACTACTAGAAAAAATCATCGGTGAGAAACACCTGACTGTTCAAATAACTTAAGAAATCGGAGAAATCCCAGTTCCACTCCCGTTACGTGTTTCATATTTTCAGACATTTCAACTGAGGTAAATTTATCCTTCTAACAATTATCCTCACTAATCTACAATACGACTGATCGATAAATTATAACTCCGCCTAATTTTAATGGATTATTTCGTTCTTCAGTGAATTCAAGTTTAAGGTTTGATCAAGCATTTGCATCAGTTAAAAAAGAATTGGAAAACAAAAAGGATTGTTGAACAGCCAGCTGTCTCATCGTAGTTTGGCTCCGTTGAGTAGGGCGCACTCTGATAAAAATTCGAACCTAGGTGGAAGTATTTCAATATCAAAGGAACAGAATATTTATATAAATAAATGTGTTCGTTGAACTTGAGAGGATGAAATCATCTCCACTGAGCCTTGTGTCATTTTCTCTTCAATATCCTGATGGTGAGTATTTCCTACAAAATGCCTCCACTGTTCAGGTCGACAAGTTGCTGACGAAATAAAGGGGTTTCATTTTATCCGTGTGCAGTAGAAGCCGTTTTTGACGAATTCACAGCATTCCAGCGAATTCACTTTCATATTATTCAAGAGGTTTCTGAAGGTGAAATAAAGAGATATTCGGAGTATTTGGATTGACTGACTCAGATTGTTTACACTTCATACTAGAGAGTAAGAGTTGAATAATTGGTCAATATGCGTGGCACATACTTTAACCAAACAAAGTTTGTGGCTGGGAGTTTGATACTAAGTCAGCTGGATTGTCCATTAAGTGTGAATTAACAATGAGTGAAGCATCACAACTTCAACTGCTCACTGCTGAAGATACAAAACAGAAAAATCAGCATTGAATCAGTGAAGAGGCACAATGAAACCTCTGATGCATGGAATAGCTGTTGACTGAACAAGGCAACATACTGAATAACCAGATACATTCTCACATCTTTGGAATGCCCAATTTGGATCATTGATTCACATCAGCTGGAGAACCGTTGAAAAACCCGAATTACGTGTCATCCACTTGGTCGTAGTCTCAGACTCCTGAGCAGTACGCACCATCAAACCATTACAAACGCATCCAGAATCGTCCAGTTGACAAGATGACATTTCTGGCTGTTCATGCATTTGGACAGAGTCCAGTGGCCGATGAATTGTAATTTATCCTAATACGCAAAATGTAACACCACCACTACTCAATCTCATCATCGGTGAGTATATGCACTCACTGTGGTCAGAAATTGTTACTGGAATTTTAGGTTAGTTCATTTAGTGATAGGTCAGTCAGTCAAAAGTGAGAAGTACAATGACTTCCAGGAAGTGATCTGTCCGAAAGCAGAATTTCGATGAAATCACATTTCATTCATTTATTACAATATGTAGAAAAAATTAAAATTACCATCATCATCAACTCTCATCGGGAGCCTACGCCTATGTGATTCAACCTTCATAATACCGAATATGCACAGACTGACGAGTATGATGAGGTTCAATTCTGCCCTCTGGAACACCATTTTACTAAAAATCTACAATAAAAGAAGAAAATGATGACATTCAATTTCTATGTAATTTGAAATGAATGAAAGTAAGTGACTTTCTCTGCTCATTCGAGTTCCAAGTGGAACATACAGCTTCAACAGCATGTCTCAACTTTGTCCTATTTGCCAAAGTCACCCTTAGCATGGTTTCAATAAAAAAGATTATCTCACATCTACCCTGATTCCTGGCATATCCTTCAACGCACACCATCCCACTCAAGTCACACTATCTGCTTCAACTCACGTCATTTGCTACATTTCATCGTGAGACCCACGCACACTTCCATTCAGCTTTGTACTCGAGCGATATCCTGGCGTACAAGTAACCTTGTCAATACGAATCCATGCAACGATAGGATTCGTGAATCTAATTGGTAGTGCATGTTTCAGGCTACGTAGCATTTGGAAAAGAAGTATGTGGATGACCTGTCAGATGCTGATCAACTTGACTGTAGAATAAGTGAAATTTTCAAGTCACTTTTACAAAGTTCAACGAGAAGTAATTTCACCACAATCTCTTTGTGAAAACAAAATAATTCACAGTGTGATATGTGACTCGCTAGGTAGGACCAATAGTAACCAGAAAAGCAATAATATATGCATGATGACGTATACTACTTACCGATTGAGATGAGTAGTTGGTTGCCACACACACACACACCAACAGAGACAAATATCAACCAGTAGTCCCTGACAGCTAGCCAGCTAGAACGACGTGATCTCGAAACAGAGAAGTAGTTTCTCTCCCTTCGGACGCAAATTATAGGCAGATGAGATAATTCAAACAGCCAGCTTCCTGCTGATTCAAACGCAGTACACAACTGACGAGCTTGAATCCGTGAGATGGAAACACGTACTTGGTATTTAAATGACTCCGAGAATGCTGGACAACTATCAAGACAGTCAGACAGCCAGACAACTAGCATCACTGGAATGCAACTACTCATCTCAATCATTAAGTAGTATACAGTGTCATGCATTCAGGATCGACAGCTCAATCCTGTCTATAGACGATGTTTATAATACCGTGCACATATTAGCAGAGATTTTGAGAAGAGTGAATAAGATAACTATCAATGAACTCATGGAAGCATATGACAATGGTGTGCTTCGATAACGAGAATGCGAATCATTCTCAAACGTCAGTTACATACATATTAAACAGCATATCATAGAAATAATTATACCACTGGAACTCACCCGCAATGTGTGCTGATTAGTCACCAACTAGCTTGATACTGATAGCATATTTTCTTGGACTATTTATACCATTTACACATGACACTATTCCACTCATTGGTTACTTCCACTAACCAATCAGAAATTGACTGAATCTGTTTGTTTGTTTATGTTTGTGCGATAAAACATAATTCACTTATAATTGAATTTGCGTGAATTAGGCAAATGTTTTGAACACAAAACAGTGATGACATTTAGAAACAAAATCGAATTTGTAGATGATTGCTCAAATTACTCTTTCTCTCTAGGCATTTATAAGATATAGTTTCAAAATTTATCTAACACGTTCATATCCATTATTTCACCTCAATTTGATGGATGGCAACTAGCTGTTGAATACGCGATTTGCTTGATGCCAGTTGCAGGATATATGATAGTTCTCTTGGCCTGAGTGTTGTAGTGGATAACGCTTTGACGCTTGAAACGATGGGTCCTGAATCTGAGACTCACTTGGGCCAGTACCACATACTGTTCAATCCAGACGACAAGTCCCAAATAAGGCTAAACATGCATTGTCGTTTCGATTACACTGCTAGTCACCATCCAACAAAATTACTTCACTTTCATAGACACACATCGTTGAAGCATTCGTACAAGAAGGCGCCAACATATCAACAAGTGCTGAACATTTCCGTCAACTTTCATTTTCCAATATCTAAACTGTCAGCAGTACGAATGTGTCGATTACCGGTGTTGCGTGAATGTGTGAAAAACAATTTGAGGGATGATTTGTACGCAGGGAATGAAATTTGTTTTCGGGTGAAGCTGGAGTTAAGCTTCCCTATTATTATAATGCAGGTGAATTCGTGTGTGCGTATGTCTGTGTTGACACTCCGATGGCGTCAGCATGAGTGTCATTGTCAATGCACAATGCATCAAATAAATAGGCTAACAGTGTATGAAATTCACCCACGGATTCAAAGTCCTACTGCTTCACGAATAGTAATATCAATACTGAAATACTCTCTGAGTAGATGCAGAGAAGAGGTGACAATGTTAACTGAGATATAGTGTAGCGGTAGCCAGTAAAGCCATCCAGTCACAAATGAAGAACTTGAAGAAGTATTCCACATCAAACTCCTTGTGTGCTATTGAACAAACTGAATTATTTCGCTAAACATTCTCACCGAGATGATCTCAATAACAAAATGTAATTCACAGTGAGTTTGTACATCCAAATTGACCGAATCCGCTACGTCTATGGATACAATGATACATGAAGTTCCAGGAACTCGTCGTTTTCTTTGTACGGTAGTTTTCGAAGTGTAGTGAATGCACCTCATTTGTGCTGAATACTAACTCAAAGGAAGGTTTCTTCACACGACTGTCTGCATTTTCGATGTTATCCTTTTCATATGATATCTCATCTGAGCTATATTGACAAACGTTGTTTTTCGAAGAAATGACTGTTCTAGTGAGCAGAATATGATTGAAGTCCTCAACTTGATGTCAACCATTAATTATCATACTAGTTGAAGTGACATATGGTAGATATTATTTCAGAGTAATGTCGAAGTAGACAAAACTCATTTTCACTGATGCCATTGAGCTTCGAATCCATCTCATCTTCACATTGATATCACTATTTGGAGAACAAGACTTTTGGGTCTTCAAAAGTTACAGTATGCCTGGAACTGTCTTGAGTATCTCACTAGACAGACAATAGAGTGCGTTGGTGTTAACAGGAAATTTGAAGTGTGGCAGTGTAGATCCTAAACATGTGAGTATATGACCTGAATCATAAATCGCACTGAATTTTCTAACAGTATGATGAGAATGTTTGACATGATGGAATTTTGTGTAGTGACAGTCGATAAAAATTTATTCTGTTTAATAGATAAGTTTCAATAAAAATGAAGTCGTTTAAAGTAGTTGAAAAATAAACAGGTGAGCTTTAATAAATTTATTGAAATGATAAGTAATTTTGCCTGCTCAGCCAATCAAGCGTCTTATCTTGATGTGCTGTTTCCAAATCTGTCTGTAAGTGCATAGTCATTCATCAAATATTCGAGTGGTAGCGTATAACTGGTCTCGGTTCATCACTGGGATTTGGTGTTCCTTCGGGTTCCGAATAGAAACTTGAACTTCAACAGCAAGTTTAAATTTTGTTGTATTTTGTGATGTCATATTCAGCCAGTCTCACACCTGCTGCATATTCTCTGATCTACTCCACGCCAGCCACTGCCAACTGTTCACCTCAACGTTGACCATTTGCGTTGCACTCAAGCAATGAGCTAGTGTGAGTTGTCAACCCGACCCGCTGTGATGAAACAATTAGGAGACCAGTTGATGGCTTATTACGAAATTGAAAGTGGACCACTGTTCTTCTGATGGTGTCATTATACTTAGTCTCACTCACCTCCTTTCAAAATGCCTTTCCTTCTGCACTCTCAACGTAGATGTGTTACTCAAACTTCTTGTATACTGTGAACTTTGTATTCATTCACCTAAATAGATTCAATTATTCAACATGTCTAGAAGAACGCCCTACATTTATTTCGAGGAAACTTATAACAACTTGTGCCACAGTGATTACCAACGTACTTCATCATTTCGGTTGTATGCAGTTGATGACGGCCATTCAAATCAAGGGAATTCATTTCATTTTATCAAGACTGTGGTCATACGAAGGGAAGACTATGGATTCGACACTCATTTTTATGTTTCACTGGTGCATACAACACATTTACAGCTTAAGCAGAACAGTCAGACCGAGGCGAAATAGACCTCAGAACATTACAGCAGATAACCAGGTGTCTATATGGGAAGGGATCAAAAAGGTAAAATTAATAATTGGAATAAAAGAAGACCCTATTACCAGACTAGACAGATATATATAAAGGATGGTTTGATCACTTCAAATTACTGTCGCATCGACCACCACCTGCAACTCGTTCAGAAATACCACCAACAAACAACACCTTATGCATAGGTGCTAGTGGACATCAGCCCTGTAATAAAATCGGATTTCCAGAATGCAATCAACACACCGATAGCTTACTGGCGAGGCAGCAACACGGGATGAAATTCCTCTTAGGTTACTGAAATCCGATTTATAGTCAGTAGGCGACATTCTCACGCTACAACTGCGAAACATCTGGAATGAGGGGAAATTGTCTACTGGTTGGAAAGCGTTACCCTCTAAAACTGCTCAAGAGGGCGACTCAGAACTCTTGAAGAAACAATGCCGAAACAACCAACTGGTGTGTGACAATGCCACTGTTCACATGCCTCACGACAGACGACTGAACGAGGTCTTCGAATAGAGGGTGAGATGAATCAAGGCACGGCTTTCTGCCTACAATCACTTGTGATATTCCCGAATTAGTTGGGCTGGATTATGCAGAAGAATGTCAACAGAGAGCAACAATACACGAACAAGTTGTAGCGTCAGGAAGACAGCGGCAGCTATGGACATCATGCATGGTTTGTGCCTTGGTGGAGAGATGATATATAGGCAGTTGTGTGAGTCGGGGAGTTTAGAGCTAACAGGATGATTGCAGAGACAACTTAAGATGACTGTGAAGAACAGGAAAACGTGGAGAAGTGTTGTCCCACTCCTAATCCAAAGGAAAAATAATATGCAATAATATACATAGGAACGTGTGTTTGGACATTATATTCGATCATATTACCACAGTTGAAAAACAATTAATGAAATATTACAATAAAGAGAAGAGAACTGCATAGCAATGACAGCTATTCTGCATTTCAATGAACACAAAAGCTAAGATTGATTCAGAGAGACGAGATGATACAAACATGCAGCTTCCAGCTTATTTGGCTGTCTGCGCTGATTCAAACGCAGTACACAACGGACGAGCTTGACTCCATGGGATAGAAACGCGTACTTGGAATTTAAATGGCTTCGAGCATGCTGGACAACTGTCAAGACAGTCAGACAGCCAGACAACCACCATCACTGTAATGCAACTACTCACGACTGAACGGACGTAGGAAACAGGTAGTGGTAAACCCATCGCGTCCTCAGCTCGATCAGGAAACTAAATCTCTATTTGAGGAAGAACTAGCTAAACACATATCTGAGTTCGACAGCTGCGCTCACTCTGAAGAAGCCTGTAAGAAGATTCAGTCAGCCATAGATGCAGCTGTAAAAGCTGTGAATAAGGTAAATCCAACAGTGAGTAAAAACCATTGGATTTCGTCTGCCTCATCCGAACTGATAGATGCTAGAAGACTTATTCCGGCGAGCTCCGAATTCAGTGAGAAGCGAAAGCTGCACAAAAGGAAACTTACGAAAAGTCTCCGCGAGGACCGTGAACAGTGGTGGGTGACAATCATTAAGTAGTATGCAGTGTCATGTATTCATGGTTGACTGCACAATTTCGGGGCACTGCGAAAATTTGCAGAGAAATGTTCGAAGTCTAGTGGTTAGATGAAGCAGAGATTAGCACAGCGATACATTTAAATATTGAATGAAGTTTATCAACTGAGAAAGAATAAGCTAGCCATATGTCAGAAGATAAATTCAAATTCTCAGTAAAAATAGGACGATGCTATTGTTGCCTGTGCTTTATCTCACACTTAACCTAGAACTTACAGGCGAAGACCAACTAACTGGCAGAGAATCGGACAGCAAACATTGAAATTCATGTGAACATGGAGAAGATGGATGTGGTGAAGACAACAAATAACACCATCCTCATCAACAAAAACAACAACAGCAGTAACTACATCAAAATCCAGCACTAATCACTACTAGCAGTGGGACTAGTCACCACCGTTGCAAATACAAGCAGTCGGATTGGATGAGAATGTCAAAGCCAACTATAATTGCAAATTCTAGACAGATCTTCACCGATCTAAAATTGCACTCCTCCAGAGTATAGAGAACGAAATTCGTATTTTCAACACCAATGTGGAGTCAGTCATTCAGGAAGTCAGAATGTCAGTTAGCTCTTCTAAATATGTCCGAGAGCTGGCCAGCGCGTCAATGAAAACACTTTCCATCAACCTGCTTCAGGATCTCTCCTCTGTTTCTTCAAAGTGAATATCAGATGGCCAGTAACCAAGAGTTAAACATTTTAGTAACGTACAAATAGAGATATTGATCATCGAATATGGTGCAGAAAATGAAAGTGAATTGAACAAATACTGAGGAGATCAATGAATGGCATTGCGAGGATGGCCATCACCCCATTGGAAGGTGGATGGGAAACGACGATTGAGCGTCCAATGATAACATGGATTACACTGTCAGATCAAGTGGTGAGCGACTATGGGCAATTGCGTGGGCAAGTAAACAGGACTGCAGAAAGTAGAACAAAGTGGATACTTGTTTTCCACTAGTAAATCAAGAGAGAAAATGATAGTAATAATAAATACCACTTGCCTTTCATAAAACGTGACACAATATGTTTGGAGTTGATGAAAAATCAAGCTAAGACTCCATCCATAATTTCTGTGATTCTGTGTAACGTTTCCTTTCCTTGTAGGCGTTTATAGATTGTTTCAACAAGTGACCAATACGTTTTAGTGCCTTTCAACTGTTCACCAATTAATATCACTCCGTGATTCAGCTGCAAATGCGAATCAGTGCTTCAAAGCCAACTCGTGTAAAAATATCTAAATTTACTGAAAATTTAGTGAATATTATGAGGTTACCTATTTCCAGGTAAATACATTGCAGTGAAGGTGACTGATTCGCATGTGCAAACACTTGTCTTTCGTTCCCTCAGAAATAGGTCTATCATGGTTTGATTTGTAGGCTGGTATACCTCCGATTCGTGCATTCTACAAGCGTGTTTACTGTTTCTCCATTAGGTAAACTGACAGACAGTCTACGGCATGAATGTTTAGAATACTACTTCAATAATACGACAGTTAACCGACAAAGGCTGTTTGAATCCTGTTAATTCTCAGCAGTTAGATAATATCGTTGCAGTTCTGCAGCAAGTGAATCTTGAGCACGAATATATGGGTGGCGATCCGTCTGACTGCAGCACTTGGTGAGGCGGTTTCAAGCTTCAAAGACGATATGAGTTCCATCAGGATTGTAAATACGCCTTGTTGATGAGTGGCAAGAAGCACTAGGGAATGGGATGCCTGACAAATGCCTACAACTGTCTATAATGTGTAAAAATTTTTTCGATAGAGAAAGAAAGACCAGATTTGCAGTAAAAATGATATCATTCTATTTCACAGGTTCTCATCAGCTAACTGCAAACTACCTGAAATTACAATGGTTATAAATAATGAGATCCACCCAAACAATAAATTCACCATGGAATACGAACACAACGATGAGTTCAATTTCCTGGACCTAAATGTAAAAGGAAGAGACGATGGAACGGTCGAAAAGTCCATCTACAGAAAAGAAACTTGGACCGGACAATACCTTCACTACAACAGCTTCTGACCTATGAGCTATAAGTGGTGATTAGTAAGGACACTGTACGACAGGGCCAGGAAGTTATGTTCGCCCAACAAGGTAGAAGAAGAATTAAGCTTTGTTGAAAAATGCCTTAAGGAAAACGGGTATCCAAAAGGATTTATCCTAAAGTACAGCAAAGAATGAGATGAGAAAGAGAAGTATCCAACAGTTGAAAAGAAGAAAGTGTTCATTTGCCTCCCATACAAAGGAGAAACAGTATCGCAAAAGATTGAAAAGAGGATGAAAGGAACAATGAAGAGGTGCTTCCCTGCAGCCAATCTGGTGACACTATACAGTACTACATGCTCTATAAGCCAATCGAAACTGGATAAGTACCCTGCTGATGTTACCTCCAACTGCATTTATAAATTTACGTGCACCTGCGGCAGCAAGTACATTGGAAGGACAGAAAGAAGGGCTTCTATCCGATTTTCAGAGCATATTCGAGAAACTTATGCTTAAAAGGAACCAGATATTTACAAAGTGCAATTACCAGACACCTTGTGGATACGGGCCATTTTGTCGAGATTTCCGAATCCTTCAAAATGTTAAGCATACAAAGGAAAGCGAATCTACTACGATTTGCTGAAGCAATCGCAATCAAACGTCTCAGACCAAACTTATGCACAAAGAAAGAGAGTGTAGTCAATCTCTCACTCCCTTGGTAACCATATCACTTTCATTACACTGATTACTCATACACACTAGTGGGCTCAACTCACTAAGCAAGTTTTCAAACTGAAGAACTTTGATCTTGTTGAGTTGCCATGTTGATACTGTTTATTAGATTTTTCTGTTTTCTGTCTTCTCTCACCCCCCTTTTTCCTTTTTTCATAGTTTGATATTATATAAATTAATGGTAACTTAAACTATAAATTCTAATCCTTGTATTTCAGATGCGTTCATCTTATAATGTTTTCTCTATTACCTTTCAAACAATGAAGTATGAAATGTTATTATTTATAACCATTGCAATTTCAGGTAGTTTGCAGCTGATGAGAACCTGCGAAATAGAATGATATCATTTTATACTGCAAATCTCGTCTTTCCTTCTCTATCTAAATATATCAAGGGAACTGAATGTATGAAAAAAAGTTTCCCCTGGAAATCTTTAAATGCATACAAAACATGAGTCATCCACAGTGTAAAAATTCATTTTCATCGTCATGGGAATATTCAGTATTTCAGTAATAACTTGATTCATCCCCAGGCTGAAAGAGTCATACGTGGATGAGGGACCATTTAACTGTTGTCAGTAATTCCTGGATGTAGTAGAATGCAGTTTTGATCTAGAGGTCGTTTGATAGGACTAAGTTTGTTTCCCCTAGAGATTGTGAATACTAGTAATTATAATACTGAAATATAGGGAGGTAGAATTTTCGGATCAGGATTTCTTCAAAATCGGCATGGAGAGAAGTTCACTTTCAGTTTAAAATGTCTATGCAGTCTGCAATAGAAATGAGTGCATTTCGAAATGATAGCGTATCTTATGACACGCGATCCTTATTTACGAACTTCCCTACTCAAGAAACAAGAAATATCATCAGTCAATTCAAAGATGATATCCTACTCAAGATGGCTGAAATGAGGCGTCTAATTATCAGTTCAAATTCCTTAACGTGTTGCTTTGAGAAATTGATGGAGTAGGTGTGTGTGATCCTCTACCAAGAATATTGATTGATATCCGTATGCAGCATCTAGAAATATACCAGGCTGTAATCTGAACTATATTCAATGACTTTCATTTCCAAATTTGCAAAAATACCGTATTTGCTGTATGAGGTGACATTCTACACTACAAAAAACCATCATTACTACAGAAGTTCAATTCTACTCATTCAAACACCAAGTTCACAATGAGCATAACATCAAAATTCAGTTTCACTTTCTTGAGTTGTGGCAAAAAATAAAAATGTAATATACAGAGACATGAACAGTTCCTGTCGTGCAATTTCCCGATGTGCAACAATGACACAACACAAGAGAGTAAGAAAGCTTTTCTCTAGGACACAAAAATCAATTCCATCAAACAACAAATGAAGTGTAACCAATGCGCTGAGTAAAACACTGCATTAACAGGAAGAATAAATTCGGAAATTTCGAAAACGTGGATAACTGAGGTAAAGGAGCAATAAAGAACAATATGTAGGATGCAAGTTTCAACAGATTGTTCACGTAGAAAATAAGTGATAACAGCAAGAATGTGTTAAACGCTTACTGTATCAGGTTAGACAGAACATTCTCGTACAAATCGACGAGGTATGGAATGATGGAGTAAGGGAGGGGATTGAACTATCCCAAGCCATCTTATGCTTGACTTGGTTTATATATCAGTGCAATCTATGCTAGACTACACGCACTTTGTGAAGAGGCCAGTCCTTGGAGATCACGGTTATGCCTAGTGATGAAGTTAACTGTCTGACACTTGGAAGGATTCAACGCAGAATCATTCAGCTCGGATCATTAGCTTATATCCAACCGATATCTATTCATTTTGAAACAGTTACGTATTCGGGCGTTTCAAGCATTGAGACAGTCATATATATCATCAAAGAATTCAACAAAGTTTATTCTAGTCGAAGGAAGTAAGTCATGTACGAAGAAATATGCCAAAATAAGCAAATGTTTAACCATCAAAATGGTCTTCTTGTTGGAAACATTCTGTTCAACTACGGATTCCAAACTAGATGAACGTCAGACTTTCATTGATTTTAGCCGCGGTAATGACTCTACATGAATGTGATATTGCAAGCAGGTAAGAATGAGGTGAGAACAGTTGTCAGTGAGGATACTTGAATACGTGTTGAAGATTCTACGTCTCAGAGGTTCAATTCCATCCGCCAGCATCACATATCAGTAGCTGGTTGGAATAGGATACAATATCAACATACTGACATGTGTTAGAGTGACAATGAATAGACAAATCACACCACGATTACTAAACAGTGAAGAATTAACTACCGAAAGCAATATGCTTTCGTCTCTTTTACATTAATGAAGATTTCGTTATTCAATTGTAGAAACCTGATCAATGAATACAAAAGGAAATTATTCAACCACTCCGACTATCTCGGTTGTAACCTTGTTGCATCCTGCACAACTGAATAACACTAATTTATTGGTTTATGGCTTTCATTACCACGGTATTTCTTGACAACTCACTCTCACATTATTCCATATACACCTTCGTTTCCATATGCATCGTGATCACGACTCACACTTTTAATTTTTCATCTTGATGCGTAACTCAAATACACCTAATCCATTCTTCTTATGCATTGACTAATATCAACAACTATGATTGCCACCACTCATCACTTATGTTACTACCCTCCTTCATGAGAAACAAATTTGTGTATATATGTGCTTAAACAGGTTCAAGGTGAAGTGCATTCACTGAGAAGAGCCACTTCACGTAACTGTGTGTTTTGTTTGCATTGACAATTCTGCGTGTGGACTATTCTTGAAATTCGGCAACATCGAATTTGCTTTCATACCCACAAATTGTGTATGCTACCACTCAGTGCAATGAGTATGTCGGGTTCTTCCTGCTTTTCAGTGGTTTCTTATTGCGAATTTCAGTTCGCGACAAAAGACAACTCGACATCAACGACACACTCAACAGTGAAATCACTTATTCACTAACCATCTCATCTTGAATGAACACTTCACATTTGTAAATAACACGAAAGGAGTTTATGAAAATACATTTATTGGACAAGACCTAGTCTACAGAAAGAGGAAGAAGAATACTGAGTATTCAGAAAGTGAAGCGTATTGGATTTAGTAACATCTAAGCAAAGCATTTGAATAAACACAGGTGAAAGCATTTGTCAGTTTCACAATGAGTATGGAGTGTAATTTTGCCAAATTTGCTGAAGATGCAATATAGTCTTGCACATCCACACTCTATGCTTGAATGTCTTCAGGCGGTGTGTCCATTTCGTCCGTAGTCGCATCGCCAAATATTACGTTCTGGCCAGACCAATCTTTACACCACCTGGAGAAAGTGGGTGGAAGAGAAAGATGACAATCAAGTCATGAATACATATCAGAATGCAATGTTCAATAATGGATTGAATAATAATGGTGTAATACCTCTAGCATGAGAAGCAAGTGTGTAAGCGTCTGATGATAAAGTTTTAATTTTACTGGTATTTATCTTGAACCGAAGTGAATACGTCTGGCACAAGGAAAGGACTTGTCGCCAAACAAATGTGTCCAACGGAAAGGAGATGGACAGGACAGGCGCAGTTGAGGTTGTGGAGTTATAACATGCTCCAGACTGCCACCAATTCATATCCTGATTGGTATTGGCGAGTTAAGGGTGTTTGGAGGAAATGAGAGCCAATGATCGTGGAGCCACCAAAAGAGGATTTCGAAATTCACCTACAGACTAAACATTTCGTAGGTTCGTTTCGGACATTTCTGTCTTCACAAAATCCAGTGCTAACTATAGATTCGTTGAGGTTTACATTCTCCTGCTCACAAGAGCATAATTCCTTATGTAGATTCCGCCAGTTTGATCCCCGTAGGGATTCAAGTAAAATTTCATGAATGCAAGTCGAGATAGATTTAGCAAACTACTTGCAGGAATTCAAATGCCTATTAACAGTAATCCCAGTTGACGAAGTCGAACTCAGCACACCAACAACCCCACTTACAGACTACAATGTTTCACGTGATATGATTCCGAACGAAAATAGAAATCAGGAAAGTAGAGCACCTTGAGGCACACCAGTTACTGTGAGTAATGAAAAGTGGTGTTCTCAAATCGAAAGAGTATGTTGTTTCCCACCAAGTATAACTAGCTCTGCACAAACGGGTGATTTTATATACACTCATCGTAATCAATTCCAGCACTGCTACCCTTGCTGTTATTATTATTAGTATAATCGCCTATTGTTCAAAATTTGATCACGATCACTACATGATATATGATGAAACTAAGAACAAACCGTCCATTACATACTGTACACACAAGGCAGTAGCGACACATAGAGGCCTCAGTTTTCCATGGAAGAGAAGGCTCTTTTTTGAAAATGTACGTAGTATTCTTGCGAATAAGATGAGCATATTTATGCTATCATTATCAAATAATTTAAGTGCAATATTCATTATACAGTTTCAGAACACAACATAGTCACTGGTAAAAGAAGACTCACAGATGACCTTGACGATGTCCGCTTCCCTCTGCTTTCTCATGTTCATTTGGTTTTTGCATGCCAACTATCCATGTACATTTATAATTTGAAACTGTAACTGTTGATTCTCGATTCATAGTGAATTTGACACCGCTGAAATCAATAGTTATTTTTCCTGAAAACAAAACAAAATAATATTTTGAAAGTTTTGCGGGAAGAGTTTGAAATCCCTACAGGTAGACGTATTTCATTATTGAAGTGAAATAATTATGATTACCTCATGAAAATTTGAGTTTTGAAATTCACTCGGCAGACATCAGTAATGATAATTTGTAAGTGATTATTTTATATCTGGAACTAATTCAGAATTTGATTCCACGCTAAATTGCCGTCCATCTTATGTCAGTCGAAATCTGTTAATGCATGACTATCCCATGAACATGTAAGCATCATACAAATTGAATAAACAGTGCCATTGGAAAACTTCATTCTTATCTTGGGATTTACAGTACTGAGAAAAGATTAAATATTGGGAAGTTATGTTGAATAGAGACTAGTCAAAATCTTTTGGAGAAGATTACTCCAGAGATATTCCAGCGCGAAGGAAATTCGGACATTTGAGTAACGAGGAAGTTTGCAAATGGATGTTCGAAAGACTTTTCTTGATACGTGCGCCACGTTTTGGAATCATTTTGGAGATGTGACTGACTGACTGACTGAATCAACAGTACTGAGTTCAGAGGATTCGCTCACCGATTTCAAAATGATAGAGGTCTTGCCTTTCCGACTCTGGTTCTCACGACCTCATCAGTCCCAACTCAATGGAGTTGAAAGAACGCTGCATAGCCAAACAATTGAATGAATGAATTTATCAAGATAATAGTGATCGTTGATTGTTCCAGTCGTTAGTCTGTTGCTTATCTCCGTTACCTCCATCTTCTTTGTCCTCGCCTGATTTCATGTATTCTGTGCCAGATTATCTCGCCAGCTTCTTGTTTTTCGCCTGTTTTCCTTCGAGTTTGTGAGACATTAGGCATAGAAAATCCGACTCAAATTCCAGATTGTTCATTTTGTTCAGCTTATTCCCATCTTCTCACACCACATCCCTGCCTGTGGCATCATTCGATCCATCACGATGAGGAATATCATCGGTGAAAGCATTCATGTAGTCTCGTCTTACGGTTGTCTTTGATTCAAAGGAAAGCTTCACTCAGTTACCCATGTTGGATCACAAGACACATGGAATTATCAGATGGCCGCTGACTGGGAAAACCAACATACTGAAAAAGGAGAAACACCATCTCACATCGTCCGATAACCTAGTGGAGATGGTTAAGTGATATCAGTTGGAGAATGTTTGAAGAACGAGAATCACAGGACAATCACTTGGTTGTAATCTCAGGCTCTTCACCAGTATGTACTTATCAGATCATTATAAATGCATCCAGAATCGTCCAGTTGACGATGTGATCTCACTTGCCGTTCATGCATTTGAACAGAGTCCAGTGGCCTACGAATTCCAACTTATTCTTATTCGTGATATGCAACACCACCGCTATCCAGTCTCATCATCGGTGAGTATATGCACCCACTATAGTTAGAAATTTTCACCAAAATTTCAGGTAAATTCAACTAGCTGTATGTCAGTCCAGTCAGTCAGTCAAAAGTGAGAAGTACAATGACTTCCAAGAAGTGATTTGTCCGAAAGCAGAATTTGGATGAAATCATATTTGATTCATTTATTACAATGTGTAGAAAAAATTAAATTACCTTCAGCATCAACTGTCATCGGAACTCTACGCCTATTTGATTCAATCTCCAGAATATTGAATATGCACAGACAGACGACGATGATGAATTTCAATTTTGCACTCTGGAACACCATTTTACTAAAAATGTACAATGAAAGAAGAAAATGATGACATTCAATTTCTATGCAATTTGAAATGAATGAAAGTAAGTGACTTTCTCTGTTTATTCGAGTTCCAAGTGAAACAAACGGCTTCAACAGCATGTCTCAACTTTGTCCTATTTGCTGAAGCCACTTTGAGGATAATAATAATAAAGACGATTATCTCACATCGACCCCGATTCCTGGCATATCCTTCAACGTCACCATCCCGCTCAAGTCACACTATCTCCTTCAACTCACGTCATTTGCTACAATTCATCGAGAGACCCACGCACATTGCCACTTATCTTTGTACTTGAGCGATATCCTGGCGTGTAAGAAACCTTTTCAATAAGAAACCATACAACGATAGGATTCGTGAATGTAATTGATAGTGCATGCTTCAGGCTACGTAGCACTTGGAAAAGAAGTATGTGGATGACCTGTCAGATGCTGATCAACTTGACTGTAGCATAAGTGAAATTTTTAAGTCGCTTTTACACAGTTCAACGAGGAGTAATTTCACCACAATCTCTTTGTGAAAACAAAATAATTCACAGTGTGATATGTGACTCGCTAGGTAGGACCAATAGTAACCAGAAAAGCAATAATATATGCATGATGACGTATACTGCTAACCGATTGAGATGAGTAGTTGGTTGCCACACACACACACACACCAACAGAGACAAATATCAACCAGTAGTCGCTGGCAGCTAGCAAGCTAGATCGACGTGATCTC
This sequence comes from Trichobilharzia szidati, assembly GCA_944472155.2. NCBI lineage: Eukaryota > Metazoa > Platyhelminthes > Trematoda > Strigeidida > Schistosomatidae > Trichobilharzia > Trichobilharzia szidati. The sequence continues at coordinate 136,853,354 of OX235273.1, read as the reverse complement.
AAAACAAGGAAGTAGTTTCCCTCCCTTCGGACGCAAATTATAGGCAGATGAGATAATTCAAACATGCAGCTTACAGCTTATTTGGCTGTCTGCGCTGAGTCGAACGCAGTACACAACTGATGACCTTGGCTTGGTGGGATAGAAACACGTATTTGGTATTTAAATGACTTCGAGAATGCTCGACAACTATCAACACATTCAGACAACCAGACAATTAGCAGCACTGGAATGCAACTACTCATCTCAATCATTAAGTAGTATACAGTGTCATGCATTCAGGATCGACAGCTCAATCCTGTCTATAGACGATGTTTATAATACCGTGCACATATTAGCAGAGATTTTGAGAAGAGTGAATAAGATAACTATCAATGAACTCATGGAAGCATATGACAATGGTGTGCTTCGATAACGAGAATGCGAATCATTCTCAAACGTCAGTTACATACATATTAAACAGCATATCATAGAAATAATTATACCACTGGAACTCACCCGGAATGTGTGCTGATTAGTCACCAACTAGCTTGATACTGATAGCATATTTTCTTGGACTATTTATACCATTTACACATGACACTATTCCACTCATTGGTTACTTCCACTAACCAATCAGAAATTGACTGAATCTGTTTGTTTGTTTATGTTTGTGCGATAAAACATAATTCACTTATAATTGAATTTGCGTGAATTAGGCAAATGTTTTGAACACAAAACAGTGATGACATTTAGAAACAAAATCGAATTTGTAGATGATTGCTCAAATTACTCTTTCTCTCTAGGCATTTATAAGATATAGTTTCAAAATTTATCTAACACGTTCATATCCATTATTTCACCTCAATTTGATGGATGGAAACTACCTGTGGAATACGCGATGTCCTTGATGCCAGTTGCAGGATATATGATAGTTCTCTTGGCCTGAGTGTCGTAGTGGATAACGCTTTGACACTTGAAACGATGGGTCCTGAGTCTGAGACTCACTTGGGTCAGTACCACATACTGTTCAATCCAGACGACAAGTCCCAAATAAGGCTAAACATACATTGTCGTTTCGATTACACTGCTAGTCACCATCCAACAAAATTACTTCACTTTCATAGACAGACATCGTTGAAGCATTCGTACAAGAAGGCGCCAACATATCAACAAGTGCTGAACATTTCCGTCAACTTTCATTTTCCAATATCTAAACTGTCAGCAGTACGAATGTGTCGATTACCGGTGTTGCGTGAATGTGTGAAAAACAATTTGAGGGATGATTTGTACGCAGGGAATGAACTTTGTTTTCGGGTGAAGCTGGAGTTAAGCTTCCCTATTATTATAATGCAGGTGAATTCGTGTGTGCGTATGTCTGTGTTGACACTCCGATGGCGTCAGCATGAGTGTCATTGTCAATGCACAATGCATCAAATAAACAGGCTAACAGTGTATGAAATTCACCCACGGATTCAATGTCCTACTGCTTCACGAATAGTAATATGAAGACTGAAATACTCTCTGAGTAGATGCAGAGAAGAGGTGACAATGTAAACTGAGATATAGTGTAGCGGTAGCCAGTAAAGCCATCTAGTCAACAATGGAGAACTTGAAGAAGTATTCCACATCAAACTCCTTGTGTGCTAATGAACAAACTGAAATATTTCGCTAAACATTCTCACCGAGATGATCTCAATAACAAAATGTAATTCACAGTGAGTTTGTACATCCAAATTGACCGAATCCGCTACGTCTATGGATACAATGATACATGAAGTTCCAGGAACTCGTCGTTTTCCTTGTACGGTAGTTTTCGAAGTGTAGTGAATGCACCTCATTTGTGCTGAATACTAACTCATAGGAAGGTTTCTTCACACGACTGTCTGCATTTTCGATGTTATCCTTTTCATATGATATCTCATCTGAGTTATATTGACAAACGTTGTTTTTCGAAGAAATGACTGTTCTAGTGAGCAGAATATGATTAAAGTCCTCAACTTGATGTCAACCATTAATTATCATACTAGTTGAAGTGACATATGGTAGATATCATTTCAGAGTAATGTCGAAGTAGACAAAACTCATTTTCACTGATGCCATTGAGCTTCGAATCCATCTCATCTTCACATTGATATCACTATTTGGAGAACAAGACTTTTAGGTCTTCAAAAGTAACAGAATGCCTGGAACTGTCTTGAGTATCTCACTAGACAGAAAAGAGTGAATCGTTGGTGTTAACAGGAAATTTGAAGTGTGGGAGTGTGGATCCTAAACATGTGAGTATCTGTCCTGAATCATAAATCGCACTGAATTTTCGAACAGTAGGATGAGAATGTTTGACATGATGGAATTTTGTGTAGTGACAGTCGATAAAAATTTATTCTGTTTAATAGTTAGATTTCAATGAAAATGAAGTCACCTAAAGTAGTTGAAAAATAAACAGGTGAACTTTAATAAATTTATTGAAATAATGAGTAATTTTGCCTGAACAGCCAATCGAGTGTCTTATCTTGATGCGCTGTTTCAAAATCTGTGTGTAAGTGCATAGTCGTTCATCAAGCATTCGACTGGTAGCGTATAACTGGTCTCGGTTCATCACTTGGACTTCTACAGCAAGTTTAAATTTTGTTGTATTTTGTGATGTCATATTCAGACAGTCTCAACCTGCTTCATGTTCCCTGATGTACTCCACGCCAGCCACTGTCAACTGTTCAACTCAACGTTGACCATTTGCGTTGCATCATTCAAGCAATGGTCCAGTGTGAGTTGTCAACCCGACCCGCTGTGATGAAACAATTAGGAGACCAGATGATGGCTTATTACGAAATTGAAAGTGGACCACTGTTCTTCTGATGGTGTCATTATACTTAGTCTCACTCATTTCCTTTCAAAATGCCTTTCCTTCTTCACTCTCAACGTAGATGTGTTACTCAAAATTCTTGTATACTGTGAACTTTGTATTCATTCACCTAAATAGATTCAATTATTCAACATGTCCAGAAGAGTGCCTACATTGATTCCGGCGACGTTATAACAACTTGTGCCACAGTGATTACCAACGTACTTCATCATTTCGGTTGTATGCAGTTGATGACGGCCATTCAAATCAAGGGAATTCATTTCATTTTATCAAGACCGTGGTCATACGATGGGAAGACAGTGGATTCGACATTGATTTTTATGTTGCACTGGTGTATACGACACATTTACAGCTTAAGCAGAACAGTCAGACCGAGGCGAAATAGACCTCAGAACATTACAGCAGGTAACCAGGTGTCTTTACGGGAAGGGATCAAAAAGGAGATGTCAATACTTGGAATTAAAGAAGACCCTATAACCAGACTAGACAGATATATATAAAGGATGGTTTGATCACTTCAAATTACTGTCCCATCGACCACCACCTGCAACGCGTTCAGATATATCACCAACAACAACAGCATATGCACAAGTGCTAGTGGACATCAGTCCAGTAATAAAATCAGATATCCAGAATGCAATCAACACACCGATAGCTTACTGGTAGGGCAGCAATACGGAATGGAATTCGTCTTAGCGCACCGAAATCCGATCCAGAAACATTAAGTGAAATTCTCACGCTGCAACTGCAAAACATCTGCAATTAGGGAAAGTTCTCTACCGGTTGGAAAACGTTACTCTCTAAAATTTGCATAAGACGGCGACTCCAAATCTCTTGAAACTAAAGACAAGAGACTTGCATAACAACAATAGCTATTCTGTATTTCAATGAACACAAAATCTAACATTCCATTCATAGAGACAAGGAAATACAAACATGCGATGCGTCTGACTGCAGCACTTGGTGACGCGGTTTCAAGCTTCAAAGACGATATGAGTTCCATCAGGATTGTAAATACGCCTTGTTGATGAGTGGCAAGAAGCACTAGGGAATGGGATGCCTGACAAATGCCTACAACTGTATACTATGTGTAAAAAAATTTTCGATAGAGAAAGAAAGAAAAGAAAAAAATGATAGCATTCTATTTCACAGGTTCTCATCAGCTAACTGCAAACTACCTGAAATTACAATGGTTATAAATAATGACATCCACCCAAACAATAAATTCACCATGGAATACGAACACAACGATGAGTTCAATTTCCTGGACCTAAATGTACAAGGAAGAGACGATGGAACGGTCGAAAAGTCCATCTACAGAAAAGAAACTTGGACCGGACAATACCTTCACTACAAAAGCTTCTGACCTACGAGCTACAAGCGGTGATTAGTAAGGACACTGTACGACAGGGCTAGGAAGTTATGTTCGCCCAACAAGGTAGAAGAAGAATTAAACTTTGTTGAAAAATGCCTTAAGGAAAACGGGTTTCCAAAAGGATTTATTCTAAAGTACAGCAAAGAATGAGATGAGAAAGAGAAGTATCCAACAGTTGAACAGAAGAAGGTGTTCATTTGCCTCCCATACAAAGGAGAAACAGTATCTAATTAGGGGTAAATTTTTATTTTGATAGAGTCTCACAGTGTTATACAGCAATATTTACTGATGACGTTTCGAGCACAATTTATTGCTCATAATCATATCAAGGTATCGCAAAAGATTGAAAAGAGGATTAAAGGAACAATGAAGGGGTGCTACCCTGCAGCCAATCTAGTGGCTCTATAAGCCAATCGAAACTGGATAAGTACCCTGCTGATGTTACCTCCAACTGCATTTATAAATTTACGTGCACCTGCGGCAGCAAGTACATTTGAAGGACAGAAAAAAGGGCTTCTATCCGATTTTCTGAGCATATTCCGAGGAACTTAGGCTTAAAAGGAACCAGATATTTACAAAGTGCAATTACCAGACACCATGTAAATACGGGCCATTTTGTCGAGGTTTCCAAATCCTCCAAAATGTTAAGCATACAAGGGAAAGCGAATCTACTACGATTTGCTGAAGCGATCGCAATCAAACGTCTCACACCAAACTTATGCACAAAGAAAGAGAGTGTAGTCAATCTCTCACTCCCTTGGTAACCATATCACTTTCATTACACTGATTACTCATACACACTAGTGGGCTCAACTCACTAAGCAAGTTTTCAAACTGAAGAACTTTGATCTTGTTGAGTTGCCATGTTGACACTGTTTATTAGATTTTTCTGTTTTCTGTCTTCTCTCACCCCCTTTTTCCTTTTTTCATAGTTTGATAGTACATAAATTAATGGTAACTTAAACTATAAATTTTAATCCTTGTATTTCAGATGCGTTCATCTTATAATGTTTTCTCTATTATCTTTCAAACAATGAAGTATGAAATGTTATTATTTATAACCATTGTAATTTCAGGTAGTGGTTTGCGGTTAGCTGATGAGAACCTGTGAAATAGAATGATATCATTTTATACTGCAAATCTGGTCTTTCCTTCTCTATCGAAATTTATCAAGGGAACCAAATGTAAGAAGAAAACTATAGTTAATGAATTAAAGTTTCAGGTGATCAAGCATTTGCATCAGTTAGAGAAGAATTGGAAAACAAAAGGGAATGCTGAGCAGCCAGCTGTCTCATCATAGTTTGGCTCCGTTGAGTAGTGCGCACTCGGATAAAACTTCGAACCTAAGTGGAAGTATTTCACTATCAAAGGAACAGAATATTTATGTAAATAAATGTGTCCGTTGAACTTGAGAGGATGAAATCATCTCCACTGTGCCTTGTGTCATTTCCTAGCCAAAATCCTGATGGTGAGTATTTCCTACTAAATACCTCCACTGTCCAGGTCGACATGTTACTGGCGAAGTAAAGGTGTTTCCTTTTATCCGTGTGCAATAGAAGCCGTTTTTGACGAATTCACAGCATTCCAGTGAATTCACTTTCATATTATTCAAGAACCTTTCTGAAATTGAAATAAAGAGATATTTGGAGTATATAGATTGACTGACTCAGATTGTCTTCATTTCATACGAGAGAGTAAGAGTGGAATAACATGCATACAAAACATGAGTCATCCACAGTGTAAAATTCATTTTCATCGTCATGGGAATATTCAGTATTTCAGTAATAACTTGATTCATCCCTAGGCTGAAAGAGTCATACGTGGATGAGGGACCATTTAACTGTTGACAGTAATTCCTGGATGTAGTAGAATGCAGTTTTGATCTAGAGGTCGTTTGATAGGACTAAGTTTGTTTCCCCTAGAGATTGTGAATACTAGTAATTATAATATTAAAATATAGGGAAGTAGGATTTTCGAATTAGGATTTCTTCAAAATCGGTATGGAGAGAAGTCCACTTTCAATTTAAAATGTCTATGCTGTCTGCAATAGAAATGAGTGCATTACGAAAGTATTGCGTATCTTATGACACGCGATCCTTATTTACGAACTTCCCTACTCAAGAAACAAGAAATATCATCAGTCAATTCAAAGATGATATCCTACTCAAGATGGCTGAAATCAGGCGTCTAATTATCAGTTCAAATTCCTTAACGTGTTGCTTCGAGAAATTGATGGAGTAGGTGTGTGTGATCCTCTACCAAGAATATTGGTTGATATCCGTATGCAGCATCTAGAAATATACCAGGCTGTAATCTGAACTATATTCAATGACTTTCATTTCCAGATTTGCAAAAATACTGTATTTGCTGTATGAGGTGACATTCTACACTACAAAAAACCATCATTACTACAGAAGTTCAATTCTACTCATTCAAACACCAAGTTCACAATGAAGCATAACATCAAAATTCAGTTTCACTTTCTTGAGTTGTGGCAAAAAATAAAAATGTAATATACAGAGACATGAACAGTTCCTGTCGTGCAATTTCCCCGATGTGCAACAATGACACAACACAAGAGAGTAAGAAAGCTTTTCTCTAGGACACAAAAATCAATTCCATCAAACAACAAATGAAGTGTAACCAATGCGCTGAGTAAAACAGTGCATTAACAGGAAGAATAAATTCGGAAATTTCGAAAACGTGGATAACTGAGGTAAAGGAGCAATAAAGAACAATATGTAGGATGCAAGTTTCAACAGATTGTTCACGTAGAAAATAAGTGATAACAGCAAGAATGTGTTAAACGCTTACTGTATCAGGTTAGACAGAACATTCTCGTACAAATCGACGAGGTATGGGATGATGGAGTAAGGGAGGGGATGGAACTATCTCAAGCCATCTTATGCTTGACTTGGTTTCTATATCAGTGCAATCTATGCTAGACTACACGCAATTTGTGAAGAGGCCAGTCCTTGGAGATCACGGTTATGCCTAGTGATGAAGTTAACTGTCTGACACTTGGAAGGATTCAACGCAGAATCATTCAGCTCGGATCATTAGCTTATATCCAACCGATATCTATTCATTTTGAAACAGTTACGTATTCGGGCGTTTCAAGCATTGAGACAGTCATATATATCATCAAAGAATTCAACAAAGTTTATTCTAGTCGAAGGAAGTAAGTCATGTACGAAGAAATATGCGATATTAAGCAAATGTTTAACCATCAAAATGGTCTTCATGTTGAAAAATCCTGTTCAACTACGGATTCCAAACTAGATGAACGTCAGACTTTCATTGATTTTAGCCGCGGTAATGACTTTACATTAAATGTGATATTGCAAGCAGGTAAGAATGAGGTGGGAACAGTTGTCAATGAGGATACTTGAATACGTGTTGAAGATTCTACGTCTCAGAGGTTCAATTCCATCCGCCAGCATCACATATCAGTAGCTGGTTGGAATAGGACACAATATCAACATACTGACATGTGTTAGAGTGACAATGAATAGACAAATCACGCCACGATTACTAAACAGTGAAGAATTAACTACCGAAAGCAATATGTTTTCGTCTCTTGTTTACATTAATGAAGATTTCGTTATTCAATTGTAGAAACCTGATCAATGAATACAAAAGGAAATTATTCAACCACTCCGACTATCTCGGTTGTAACCTTGTTGCATCCTGCACAACTGAATAACACTAATTTATTGGTTTATGGCTTTCATTACCACGGTATTTCTTGACTACTCACTCTCACATTATTCCATATACACCTTCGTTTCCATATGCATCGTGATCACGACTCACACTTTTAATTTTTCATCTTGATGCGTAACTCAAATACACCTAATCCATTCTTCTTATGCATTGACTAATATCAACAACTATGATTGCCACCACTCATCACTTCTGTTACTACCCTCCTTCATGAGAAACAAAATTGTGTATATATGTGCTTGTACAGGTTAAAGGCGAAATGTATTCACTGAGAAGAGCCTCTTCACGTAACTGTGTGTTTTGTTTGCATTGACAATTCTGCGTGTGGACTATTCTTGAAATTCGGCAACATCGAATTCGCTTTCATACCCACAAATTGTGTAGGATACCACTACGTGCAATGGGAATGTCGGGTTCTTCCTGTATTTCAACAGTTCCTTATTGCGAATTTCAGTTCGGGACAAAAGACAACTCGACATCAACGACACACTCAACAGTGAAATCAATTATTCACTAACCATCTCATCATAAATGAACACTTCACATTTGTAAATAACACGAAAAGAGTTTATGAAAATACATTTATTGGAGAAGACCTAATCTACAGAAAGAGGAAGAAGAATACTGAGTATTCAGAAAGTGAAGCGTATTGGATTTAGTAACATCTAAGCAAAGCATTTGAATAAACACAGGTGAAAGCATTTGTCAGTTTCACAATGAGTATGGAGTGTAATTTTGCCAATTTTGCTGAAGATACAATTTATTCTTGCGCATCCGCACTGTATTCTTGACCGTCTCCATCCGCTGTGTTTATTTCGTCCATAGTCGCATAGTTGAGTTTTTTGCTCTGTTCATCCCAATCACTACACACTCTTAAGAAAGAGGGTGGAAGAGAAAGATGACAATCAAGTCATGAATACACATCAGAATGCAATGTTCAATAATGGATTGAATAATAATGGTGTAATACCTCTAGCATCAGAAGCAATTGTGTAAGCGTCTGATGATAAAGTGTTAATTCTAGTGTTGTTTATCTTGAACCGAAATGAATATGTATTGCATAAGGAAAGGACTTGTCACCAAAAAAATGTGTCCAACGGAAAGGAGATTGACAGGACAGGCGCAGTAGAGGTCATCGAGTGATTTCACGCTCCAGGCTACTGCCCATTGGTAACCTGATAGGTCCTGGCGAGTTAGGAGTATTTGGAGGAAATGAGAGTTTATGATCGTGGAGCCATCTTAAGAGGAATTCGAAATTCACCTACTGACTAAACATTTCGTAAGTTCTTTTCGGACATTTCTCTCTTCACAAAATCCAATACTTACTACAGATTCGTTGAGGTTTTACATTATCCTGCTCACAAGAGCATAATTTCTTATGGAGATTCTGCTAGTTTCATCCTCGTAGGGATTCAAGCAAACTACTTGCAAGAATTCAAATACCTATGAACAGTAATCTCAGTTGACGAAGTCGAATTCAGCACACCAACAACCCCACTTACAGACTACAATGTTCTACGTGATATGATTCGGTGATTTCGAGATGTCCAAAGAAAAATAGATGGGGTGAACAATGAAGAACAATTGGCGAAATACATGAATTAATAAATTCTAAGGGAAGAAGGTGAGTAAGACCAGCGGAATGTTTCAAGTGCGTTACGTAATAATTAAAAAAGAAATTTTTCCCCAGAAACCCACATGAGACAATCAACAGAGATTCGAAGAGAAACGGATACCACTATGGAAGGTATTCGTTTCACTCTGTTACACACCTCCGTCAATATTAAAACAATCCGTCCGCCCAAGTCCAGTTCACATCTGTAACCGAAATCAACAAACTGTATGACATTTAGTTGGCTTTAGTTTCAAGCCATTTCGAGTGAGACAATTTGTTGATCTCAGGTAAGAATCTAGTCATATGCAGAGTCTGTTGGGATGGAGGTCGTCAGGTCATCGACATATTGAATGAAATTTCTTCCGGCAGAATACGGAAGATCGTGCGAAACGAAGAAAGAAATCAGGAAAGTAGAGCACCATGAGGCACACCAGTTCCTGTTAGTAATGAAGGGTGGTGTTCTCAAATCGAAAGAGTATGTTGTTTCCCACCAAGTATAACTAGCTCTGCATAACCGAGTGAATTTATTAACACACATCGTAATCAATTCCAGCACTGCTACCCTTGCTGTTATTATTATTAGTATAATCGCCTATTGTTCAAAATTTGATCACCATCACTACATGATATATGATGAAACTATGAACAAACCGTCCATTACAAACTGTACACACAAGGCAGTAGCGACACAAAGAGGCCTCAGTTTTCCATGGAAGAGAAGGCCCTTTTTTATGAAAATGCACGTAGTATTGTTGCGAATAAGATGAGCATATTTATGCTATCATTATCAAATAATTTAGGCGCAATTTTCATTATACAGTTTCAGAACACAACATAGTCACTGGTAAAAGAAGACTCACAGATGACCTTGACGATGTCCGCTTCCGACTTGTCGCTCATGTTCATCTGGTCTATGCATGTCAAGTATCCATGTACACTTATTATTTGTAAGTGTAGCTTTTAAGTCTGGAGTCATAGTAAAGATGACACCGTAGAAATCAATAGTTATTTTTCCTGAAAACAAAACAAAATAATATTTTGAAAGTTTTGCGGGAAGGGTTTGAAATTCCTACAGGTAGACGTATTTCATTATTGAATTGAAATAATCATGATTACCTCATGAAAATTTGAGTTTTGAAATTCACTCGGCAGACATCAGTAATGATAATTTGTAAGTGATTATTTTATATCTGGAACTAATTCAGAATTTGATTCCACGCTAAATTGCCGTCCATCTTATGTCAGTCGAAATCTGTTAATGCATGACTATCCCATGAACATGTAAGCATCATACAAATTGAATAAACAGTGCCATTGGAAAACGTCAATTTTATCTTGAGATTTACAGTACTGAGAAAAGATTAAATATTGGGAAGTTATGTTGAATATAGACTAGTCAAACTCTTTTGGAGAAGATTACTCCAGAGATATACCAGTAAGAAGGAAATTAGGGCATTTCAGTAACGAGGCAGTCGTGTTGTCCCCTACGGCCACTAGGCAACACTTAAATCACCATCGATCCTCAGTCCTTCCAATTCACAACGCGTAGCGTAACTAGTAGGGAAAATCATCGGTGAGAAACACCTGACTGTTCAAATAACTTAAGAAATCGGAGAAATTCCAGTTCCACTCCCGTTACGTGTTTCATATTTTCAGACATTTCAACTGAGGTAAATTTATCCTTCTAACACTTATCCTCACTAATCTACAATACGACTGATCTATAAATTATAACTCCGCCTAATTTTAATGGATTATTTCATTCTTCAGTGAATTAAAGTTTAAGGTTTGATCAAGCATTTGCATCAGTGAGAGAAGAATTGGAAAACAAAAGGGATTGTTGAACAGCCAGCTGTCTCATCGTAGTTTGGCTCCGTTGAGTAGTGCGCACTCAGATAAAAATTCGAACCTAGGTGGAAGTATTTCAATATCAAAGGAACAGAATATTTATATAAATAAATGTGTTCGTTGAACTTGAGAGGATGAAATCATCTCCACTGAGCCTTGTGTCATTTTCTCTTCAATATCCTGATGGTGAGTATTTCCTACCAAGGCCTCCACTGTCCAGGTCGACAAGTTACTGACAAAATAAGGAGATTTAATTTAATCCTGCTTCGTGTGCAGTAGACGTTTTTGACGAATTCACAGCATTGCAGTGAATTCACTTTCATATTATTTAAGAAGCTTTGTGAAGTTGAAATAAAGAAATATTCGGAGTATATAGACTGACAAACTCAGATTGTCTTCACTTCAAACGAGAGAGTAAGTGTTGAATGGTTGATCAGTATGCGTGAAACATACTTTAATCAATCAATGTTAGTGTCTGGGAGTTTGATACTAAGTCAGCTGGATTGTCCATTAAGTGTGAATTAACAATGAGTGAAGCATCACAACTTCAACAGCTTACTGCTGAAGATACAAAACAGAAAAATCAGCATTGAAGCAGTGAAGAGGCACAATGAAACCTCTGATGCATGGAATAGCTGTTGACTGAACAAGGCAACATACTGAATAACCAGATACATTCTCACATCTTTGGAATGCCCAATTTGCATCATTGATTCACATCAGCTGGAGAACCGTTGAAAAACCCGAATTACGTGACATCCACTTGGTCGTAGTCTCAGACTCCTGAGCAGTATGCACTCATCACACCATAAGGAATGTATCCAGAATCGTCAAGTTGACGAGATGACATTTCTGGCTGTTCATGCATTTGGACAGAGTCCAGTGGCCGATGAATTGCAATTTATCCTAATAAGCAAAATGTAACACCACCACTACTCAATCTCATCATTGGTGAGTATATGCACTCACTGTGGTCAGAAATTGTTACTGGAATTTAAAGTTAGTTCATTTAGTGATATGTCAGTCAGTCAAAAAAGAGAAGTACAATGACTTCCAGGAAGTGATTAGTCCGAAAGCAGAATTTCGATGAAATCATATTTCATTCATTTATTACAATATGTAGAAAAAATTAAAATTACCATCATCATCAACTGTCATCGGAAGCCTACGCCTATTTGATTCAACCTTCATAATACCGAATATGCACAGACTGACGAGTATGATGAGGTTCAATTTTGCCCTCTGGAACACCATTTTACTAAAAATGTACAATAAAAGAAGAAAATGATGACATTCAATTTCTATGTAATTTGAAATGAATGAAAGTAAGTGACTTTCTCTGCTCATTCGAGTTCCAAGTGGAACATATGGCTTCAACAGCATGTCTCAACTTTGTCCTATTTGCCAAAGTCACCCTTAGCATGGTATCAATAAAGGCGGTTATCTCACATCGACCCTGATTCCTGGCATATCCTTCAACGTACACCATCCCACTCAAGTCACACTATCTGCTTCAACTCACGTCATTTGCTACATTTCATCGTGAGACCCACACACACTTCCATTCAGCTTTGTACTCGAGCGATATCCTGGCGTACAAGTAACCTTGTCAATACGAATCCATGCAACGATAGGATTCGTGAATCCATTTGGTTGTGCATGTTTCAGGCTACGTAGCATTTGGAAAAGAAGTAAGTGGATGACCTGTCAGATGCTGGTCAACTTGACTGTAGAATAAGTGAACTTTTCAAGTCACTTTTACAAAGTTCAACGAGAAGTAATTTCACCACAATCTCTTTGTGAAAACAAAATAATTCACAGTGTGATATGTGACTCGCTAGGTAGGACCAATAGTAACCAGAAAAGCAATAATATATGCATGATGATGTATACTGCTTACCGATTGAGATGAGTAGTTGGTTGCAACACACACACACCAACAGAGACAAATATCAACCAGTAGTCGCTGACAGGTAGCCAGCTAGAACGACGTGATCTCGAAACAGAGAAGTAGATTCTCTCCCTTTGGACGCAAATTATAGGCAGATGAGATAATTCAAACAGCCAGCTTCCTGCTTATTCGGATGTCTGCGCTGATTCAAACGCAGTACACAACTGACGAGCTTGACTCCGTGAGATGGAAACACGTACTTGGTATTTAAATGACTCCGAGAATGCTGGACAACTATCAAGACAGTCAGACAGCCAGACAACTAGCATCACTGGAATGCAACTACTCATCTCAATCATTAAGTAGTATACAGTGGCATGCATTCATGATCGACAGCTCAATCCTGTCTATAGACGATGTTTATAATACCGTGCACATATTAGCAGAGATTTTGGGAAGAGTGAATAAGATAACTACCAATGAACTCATGGAAGCATATGACAATGGTGTGCTTCGATAACGAGAATGCGAATCATTCTCAAACGTCAGTTACATACATATTAAACAGCATATCATAGAAATAATTATACCACTGGAACTCACCCGCAATGTTTGCTGATTAGTCACCAACTAGCTTGATACTGATAGCATATTTTCTTGGACTATTTATACCATTTACACATGACACTATTCCACTCATTGGTTACTTCCACTAACCAATCAGAAATTGACTGAATCTGTTTGTTTGTTTATGTTTGTGTGATAAACCATAATTCAGTTATAATTGAATTTGCGTGAATTAGGCAAATGTTTTGAACACAAAACAGTGATGATATTTAGAAACAAAATCGAATTTGTAGATGATTGCTCAAATTACTCTTTCTCTCTAGGCATTTATAAGATATAGTTTCAGAATATATCTAAAACATTCATATCCATTATTTCACCTCAATTTGATGGATGGAAACTAGCTGTGGAATACGCGATTTGCTTGATGGCAGTTGCAGGACACATGATGGTTCTCGTTGCCTGAGTGTTGTAGTGGATAACGCTTTGACGCTTGAAACGATGGGTCCTGAGTCTGAGACTCACTTGGGCCAGTACCACATACTGTTCAATCCAGACGACAAGTCCCAAATAAGGCTAAACATACATTGTCGTTTCGATTACACTGCTAGTCACCATCCAACAAAATTACTTCACTTTCATAGCCAGATATCGTTGAAGCGTCCGTACAAGAAGGCGCCAACATATCAACAAAGGCTGAACATTTCCGTCAACTTCCATTTTCCAATATCTAAACTGTCAGCAGTACGAATGTGTCGATTACCGGTGTTGCGTGAATGTGTGAAAAACAATTTGAGGGATGATTTGTACGCAGGGAATGAACTTTGTTTTCGGGTGAAGCTGGAGTTAAGCTTCACTATTATTATATTGCAGGTGAATTCGTGTGTGCATATGTCTGTATTGACACTCCGACAGCCTCAGAGTGAGTGTCATTGTCAATGCACAATGCATCAAATAAATAGATTAACAGTGTATGAAATTCACCCACGGATTCAATGTCCTACTGCTTCACGACTAGTAATATCAATACTGAAATACTCTCTGAGTAGATGCAGAGAAGAGGTGACTATGTAAACTGAGATACAGTGTAGTGGTAGCCAGTATAGCCACCCAGTCACAAATGAAGAACTTGAAGACGTGTTCCACATCAAACTCCTTGTTAGGCTATTGAACAAACTGAATTATTTCACTAGACATTCTCACCGCGATGATCAGAATAACAAAATGTTATTCAGAGTGAGTTCGTACATCCAAATTGACCGAATCCGCTACGTCTATGGATACAATGATACATGAAGTTCCAGGAACTCGTCGTTTTCCTTGTACAGTAGTTTTCGAAGTGTAGTGGATGCACCTCATTTGTGCTGAATACTAACTCACAGCAAGGTTTCTTCACACGACTGTCTGCATTTTCGATGTTATCCTTTTCATATGATATCTCATCTGAGTTATATTGACAAACGTTGTTTTTTCGAAGAAATGACTGTTCTAGTGAGCAGAATATGATTAAAGTCCTCAACTTGATGTCAACCATTAATTATCATACTAGTTGAAGTGACATATGGTAGATATTATTTCAGAGTAATGTCGAAGTAGACAAAACTCATTTTCACTGATGCCATTGAGCTTCGAATCCATCTCATCTTCACATTGATATCACTATTTGGAGAACAAGCCTTTTGGGTCTTCAAAAGTTACAGTATGCCTGGAACTGTCTTGAGTATCTCACTAGACAGACAATAGTGAATCGTTGGTGTTAACAGGAAATTTGATGTGTGGGAGTGTAGATGTTAAACATGTGAGCATATGACCTCAATCGTAAATCTCACTGAATTTTCTAACAGTATGATGAGAATGTTTGACATGATGGCATTTTGTGTGTTGACAGTCGATAAAAATTTATTCTGTTTAATAGATAAATTTCAATGAAAATTAAGTCAATTATAGTAGTGTGCGTCAGTGGCACAGTGGTTAGGACTCGCGCCGACCATGCACATGGTCCGGGGTTCGATCCCCTGCCGACGCACACCCGATATCTATGGTCGGCCTGAATTTGGGCTACCGATATCCATGCTGAAAGTTCCATATTTGTACTGAAAATACGGTGTGGAATCAAGCTGTAAATCAAAAAAATAAATAAATAAAGTAGTTCAAAAATGAACAGGTGAGCTTTAATAAATTTATTGAATGCATGGAGGGTTTCATCATGAGCTGACATCAGTTAGAGAACCACTGGAAAACCAGCTGGGAGTACTGGACAGCTGTTTCGTCCTAGTTTGGGACTCTTCATCAGTACGCGCCCAACGGGATTCGAACCCAGGACCTTCTGGTTACGAGGCGAGCTCGTAGACCATTGAGCCACTGGGACCCGATCCAATGGTCCTTGAATTCTAACTTCTGCCAATTCACGACATAGCGCGACCATTTCGCAATGTCTTCTTCGTGAGTAACTGTCCTCATCTTCGACCTGCTGTACCCTACTGGTCACGGCTTCCCACTGGAACCCCAGGTTAACTGCCTGAATAGGGCCAGTCACTAGTGAGCATCAGATTAATTTGCAAGTATTGGTTTTGTAGGGATTTGGTTTGATTGCATGGAGGGTTTCATCATGAGTTGACATCAGTTAGAGAACCACTGAAAAACCAGCTGGGAGTACTGGACAGCTGTTTCGTCCTAGTTTGAGACTCTTCATCAGTACGCCAATACTTGCAAATTTATTGAAATGAAAAGTAATTGTGCCTGCTCAGCCAATCAAGCGTCTCATCTTGATGCGCTGTTTCCAAATCTGTCTGTAAGTTCATAGTCATTCATCAAAAATTCGAGTGGTAGCGTATAACTGGTCTCGGTTCATCACTGGGATTTGTTGTTCCTTCGGGTTCCGAATAGAAACTTGGACTTCTACAGCAAGTTTAAATTTTGTTGTATTTTGTTATGTCATATTCAGCCAGTCTCAACCTGCTTCATGTTCCCTGATGTACTCCACGCCAGCCACTGTCAACTGTTCAACTCAACGTTGACCATTCGCGTTGCACTCAAGCAGTCGTCTAGTGTGAGTTGTCAACCCGACCCGCTGTGATGAAACAATTAGGAGACCAGATGATGGCTTATTACGAAATTGAAAAAGAACCGCTGTTCTTCTGATGGTGTCATTATACTTAGTCTCACTCACTTCCTTTCAAAATGCCTTTCCTTCTTCACTCTCAACGTAGATGTGTTACTCAAAATTCTTGTATACTGTGAACTTTGTATTCATTCACCTAAATAGATTCAATTATTCAACATGTCTAGAAGAACGCCCTACATTTATTTCGAGGAAACTTATAACAACTTGTGCCACAGTGATTAACAACGTGCTTCATCATTTCGGTTGTATGCAGTTGATGACGGCCATTCAAACCAAGGGAATTCATTTCAATTTATCAGGACTGTGGTCATAGAAAGGAAAGACTATGGATTCGACACTCATTTTTATGTTTCACTGGTGCATACAACACATATACAGCTTAAGCAGAACAGTCAGACCGAGGCGAAATAGACCTCAGAACATTACAGCAGATAACCAGGTGTCCACTCGGGAAGGGATAAAAAGGAGATGTCAATACTTGGAATTCAAGAAGACCCTATTACCAGACTTGACACACAAATGAAAGGATGGTTTGATCACTTCAAATTACTGTTGCATCGACCACCACCTGCAACTCGTTCAGAAATACCACCAACAAACAACACCTTATGCATAGGTGCTAGTGGACATCAGCCCTGTAATAAAATCAGATTTCCAGAATGCAATCAACACACCGATAGCTTACTGGCGAGGCAGCAACACGGGATGAAATTCCTCTTAGTTTACTGAAATCCGATTTATAGTCAGTAGGCGACATTCTCACGCTACAACTGCGAAACATCTGGAATGAGGGGAAATTGTCTACTGGTTGGAAAACGTTACCCTCTAAAACTGCTCAAGAGGGCGACTCAGAACTCTTGAAGAAACAACGCCGAAACAACCAACTGGTGTGTGACAATGCCACTGTTTACATGCTTCACGACAGACGACTGAACGAGGTCTTCGAATTGAAGGTGAGAAGAAGCAAGACATGGTTTCCTGCCTACAATCACTTGTGATATTCCCGAATTAGTTGGGCTGGATTATGCAGAAGAATGTCAAGAGAGAGCAACAATACACGAACAAGTTGGAGCGTCAGGAAGACTGCAGAAGCTCTGGACATCACGGATGGTTTGTGCCTTGGTGGAGAGATGATATATAGGCAGTTGTGTGACTCGGGGAGTTGAGAGCTAATGGGGCGATTGCAGAGACAGCTAAAGATGACTGTGAGGAACAGGAAAACGCGGAGAAGTGTTGTCCCACTCCTAATCCAAAGGAAAAATAATATACAATAATACACATAGAAATGTGTGTTTGGACATTATATTCTATCATATTACCTCAGTCGAAAAACAATTAATGAAATATTACAATAAAGAGAAGAGACCTGCATAGCAATGACAGCTATTCTGCATTTCAATGAACACAAAAGCTAAGATTGATTCAGAGAGACGAGATAATTCAAACATGCAGCTTCCAGCTTATTTGGCTGTCTGCGCTGATTTTAATGAATTCGAGGATGCTGGACAACCAGCAAGACAGTCAGACAGTTAGACAATTAGCATCCCTGGAATGCAACTACTCATCTCAATCATTAAGTAGTATACAGTGTCATGCATTCATGGTTGACTGCACAATCATATCTATAGACGATGTTTATAATACCGTGCACATATTAGCAGAGATTTTGAGAAGAGTGAATAAGATAACTACCAATGAACTCATGGAAGGAAATGACTGTGGAAGGCATTTATCGATTGTGGAATTTTATTCAATCTATTATAAAATTATCTGAAATTCTTAATATTTTTACATTTACGGAGATGTTCACATGGCTGACTGATTCATGCACGTATTCACCTGAATACATTTCAACAATCAGCTTCATGAAATCATGTACTTTCACGTCATCATTCGACTAATACACAATATTTGTCTTTTGGTGTTCTTATAAAGGGAATTGATAAAATTCTTCTTGGAAATCATGCGTATTGTTATCTTTGGACTCTCAAGGTTAATACATGACTTAGACTTGGCGACTAAACTTCCAACTGTTTGGCCACTTCGGAGATCGGGTAAAGAGGCCGGTGTGGGCTTGGGCTAGTGACCCTAAAACACTTAACCTTTCTAACTACTAGAGAAACATCAACATACAGAAAACTAACTAGAAGTGCAAATAAGTGAAATAACATTCTAATTCTTTCCCCGATTTCGAGAAGGGAAATGACTATGGCTGGTGAAAGCCTTACGGAACCAAGTCAGGCGATGTGTCTTCTCTCTAAGAGAGCAAGAGTGAGAGTGGGGAAGTGAATGTCCGTATAATGTACGAATCTGGCAATCATATCTAAAGATGACGTGTGTAATACCGTGTACACATTGAAAGAGATTTTTGCAAGAGTGAATTAGATAACTGCCAATGAACTCATGAAAGCAAATGACAGTGGAAGATGTTTCTAGATTGTGCAGAATTATTCAGTGAGTGAAAAAGTTGTACAAAATTCTAAATGGTTTTCCATTTGAGGAGTTGCTCACATGGTTGACTCGTATGTGAACTCAATTGATTTCAACAATCAGCTTCATCAAATCACGCACTTTCACTCAATCAGTCGACTGATACTCAATATTTGTCTTGCAGTGTTCTCAAAATGGATTGATAAATTGCCTCTTTGAACTTTCTAGGTTATCACATGAGTCAATCGGTTGAGAGTGAAGAGGAAATCAGCCACTTTTCGAGTGAATAGTGGTCACAGTTCTAGTTGAATAATGTATTACTTCCGATGATGATAGCGTCATGTAGATGGTGTGTTAGTTTCTGACACGTTCAATTTGACATGTAGCCATCCGCGTCAGAGAAGTGTTCGAAGTCTGATGTTCAGATGAATCAGGGATGAACAGACGCATTCATCAAAATAAAGATGTATTTTATCAACTGTGAAAGAATTAGCCAGTCGAAAATGCTAAACACTGTTGACTTATATGTCGACTATCCAACATTCTAACCTCGCTTAGATTACTAGGTCACTAGTATTCTAGCCGGTTCCAAGCTCGGAAAAAGTAGGAGGGTTTGGGCGTAGTGGTAGCAACCCTACCTCCAAAACTTAACCGAATTGCTGCAAAAACTTCAACGCAGAAATACATGAAAAATTCTAAAAATACAAACAATAACCTTATTTTTCGCTGGAATCGGGGAAATGAAATGACGCAGGCTGGTGAAAGCCTTCGGGAAGCCAGTCAGCCAATGTGCCTTCTTTCGATGAAAGCAAAAATAAGGATGGAAACGTGGAATGTTCGTACAATGTACGAAAATGGAAAGGCTGCCCAGGTAGCCGCAGAAATGTGGAGATACAAAATAGAAGTGTTGGGAATCTGCGAGAGCAGATGGAACGGATGTGGAAGGTGCCAACTACCAACTGGAGGGACAATGATCTACTCCGGTCACCCAGGGGACAATCAAGAGCACACCGAGGGAGTAGCCATCATTATGTCACCAACAGCGTCAAAGGCTCTCATGCAGTGGGAACCAATCTCCTCCAGGATTATATTCGGCCAGGTTCAACTCAAAAGGAAAGAAGGTTACAATCATTCAATGCTATGCGCCTTCAAACGTCTCAGAACAAGAGAAGAAGGAGCATTTTTACAGTCAACTACAAACAGTAATGGACAACGTCACAAATGGCGATATCAAAATCCTGATGGGTGACATGAATGCGAAGCTAGGAGGAGACAATACAGGAAGAGAACTCACCATGGGTCGCGAGGCCCTCAGTGAAATGAACGAAAATGGTGAACTCTTCTCAGACTTCTGCGCCTTCAATGATTTGGTGATTGGTGGCAGTGTGTTCAAACACAAGGATATACACAAGGCGACATGGATTTCACCAGATGGACACACCAAAAACCAGATAGACTTCATTTCAATCTCAAGGAAGTGGAGACGGAGCCTACTGGACACAAGATCGAGGAGAGGAGCAGATGTGGGTTCAGACCACTATCTAGTACAAGGGACTTTGAAGGTGAAGCTGAAAGCCTCGAGGATAGCTGGGGATAGGCCACGATGCAAGTTCAACACGCAAAACTGAAGGACACAATCACAAAGGACATTTTCACTGCAACTGTCAGAGCAAAGCAGGAAACACTACGTGGCATCACTGAGGAATCATCCGTGGAAAACCATTGGAACTCTCTGAAGGTAATTTTCAACGAAACGCGTTCAACGTTTCTAGGAAGAAAGAAGAAACAAGACAAGGAATGGCTCTCAACGGACACTTGTACGCTTAGTTTAAGCGTCCTCGGAAGTAAGAACGCAGGATGAAACTAAGGACATTACTTGATCGTGAAACATTCATCTGTCCAGTAGTAATCGACTGTTTTCAATCGTTTTGATTTTCCTGTCAGTTGAGTAAACTTAACTGAACGACGTCTGTTGAAATGTGGGTGCCTTCTAGTGTGCACGCTTACACCACGTCTGACAATGAAAGTGACGGAATTTTGATGGGTGTTAACCAGTATCAAGGTCGAATCTACGATGAGTGTTTCGGCCGAACTGAACACCTGTTGTTACATAACATTTAGGCTGTGATAGCCTCCAGCTTTCGTGAAACAGTCACCAAGCACATCGTAGATTTAACGGCTAGATTCCATCCAGAAAAAATTAAATCTCGTGATATTCCGTTGAATACCAGATATAACAAAACTTCGTATCGTTCGGTCACAAGGCACTAGTAGAATTTCTTGGATTAGTAAAAGAGAAGCAAATGAGAAAACAACCATTTGTATTTCTCACTTCAGTCAGGGATCTAAGGTTACTAGTTAGAAAAAAGCTACCTCTAGGGAAAGATATTTGAATCTCGCTGCTCATTCCGGTTGAACTTCGAAAATGAAAAATTCCTTAATATTCAGATAAGATATTAAAGTTGAAGATGACATTCTTAACGAATCGCAATATCTAAAAGGCATATATGCATCCGAAAATCTTCTCCATCTTATCAATGGACGCCTATTTGGCGGTCAATGGCCTGCAAAACGACGTCATTCATCGGTCTCCTCCGCATTCGTCTCAGTCATCTTCGTTGTTTATACCATATTCATAGAGATAAAGCTGCATGGTTTGCAAGTTCCTGGAATCCTTTTCTCAATTCGCATCTGATAGTCACCATAAAGACATCAAAGACAGCTGTTGATTGGAGTCTGAAGCAGGCAGCTGCAAATGACTCTCATAACGCGCTGGCCAGCTTTTAGACCAACATGGAACAGCTGACTGAATGATTCGGCATTGGTGTTGAAAATACGAATTTCCCTATATGTTCTATGGATAAGTGCAGAAGAACACCCAGTGATTTCACGGTGATGAAGGTGTCAATTGAGATTCCGATTACGGTTGGCTTTGACATTCTCATGCGTTCCGACTGCCTGTATTCGGAATGATGATGCCTAGTTTTACCGTCAAAAGTGACTGCTCCTGTCTGTTTAGCTGTTGTTGCTGGTGGTGGTGTTGGGAGTGTTGTTAGTTGTCTTCATCACACTCATCTCTTCCATGTTCGATATGAGTCCTAAGTTTGTTGGATGATCCTCCGGCCAGTTCGTTGGTTTCAGCCGTTAGGTTCACGAGTATGTTGGATAGTCGACATATAAGTCAACAGTGTTTAGCATTTTCGACTGGCTAATTCTTTCACAGTTGATAAAATACATCTTTATTTTGATGAATGCGTCTGTTCATCCCTGATTCATCTGAACATCAGACTTCGAACACTTCTCTGACGCGGATGGCTACATGTCAAATTGAACGTGTCAGAAACTAACACACCATCTACATGACGCTATCATCATCGGAAGTAATACATTATTCAACTAGAACTGTGACCACTATTCACTCGAAAAGTGGCTGATTTCCTCTTCACTCTCAACCGATTGACTCATGTGATAACCTAGAAAGTTCAAAGAGGCAATTTATCAATCCATTTTGAGAACACTGCAAGACAAATATTGAGTATCAGTCGACTGATTGAGTGAAAGTGCGTGATTTGATGAAGCTGATTGTTGAAATCAATTGAGTTCACATACGAGTCAACCATGTGAGCAACTCCTCAAATGGAAAACCATTTAGAATTTTGTACAACTTTTTCACTCACTGAATAATTCTGCACAATCTAGAAACATCTTCCACTGTCATTTGCTTTCATGAGTTCATTGGCAGTTATCTAATTCACTCTTGCAAAAATCTCTTTCAATGTGTACACGGTATTACACACGTCATCTTTAGATATGATTGCCAGATTCGTACATTATACGGACATTCACTTCCCCACTCTCACTCTTGCTCTCTTAGAGAGAAGACACATCGCCTGACTTGGTTCCGTAAGGCTTTCACCAGCCATAGTCATTTCCCTTCTCGAAATCGGGGAAAGAATTAGAATGTTATTTCACTTATTTGCACTTCTAGTTAGTTTTCTGTATGTTGATGTTTCTCTAGTAGTTAGAAAGGTTAAGTGTTTTAGGGTCACTAGCCCAAGCCCACACCGGCCTCTTTACCCGATCTCCGAAGTGGCCAAACAGTTGGAAGTTTAGTCGCCAAGTCTAAGTCATGTATTAACCTTGAGAGTCCAAAGATAACAATACGCATGATTTCCAAGAAGAATTTTATCAATTCCCTTTATAAGAACACCAAAAGACAAATATTGTGTATTAGTCGAATGATGACGTGAAAGTACATGATTTCATGAAGCTGATTGTTGAAATGTATTCAGGTGAATACGTGCATGAATCAGTCAGCCATGTGAACATCTCCGTAAATGTAAAAATATTAAGAATTTCAGATAATTTTATAATAGATTGAATAAAATTCCACAATCGATAAATGCCTTCCACAGTCATTTCCTTCCATGAGTTCATTGGTAGTTATCTGATTCACTCTTCCCAAAATCTCTGCTAATATGTGCACGGTATTATAAACATCGTCTATAGATATGATTGTGCAGTCAACCATGAATGCATGACACTGTATACTACTTAATGATTGAGATGAGTAGTTGCATTCCAGGGATGCTAATTGTCTAACTGTCTGACTGTCTTGCTGGTTGTCCAGCATCCTCGAATTCATTAAAATCAGCGCAGACAGCCAAATAAGCTGGAAGCTGCATGTTTGAATTATCTCGTCTCTCTGAATCAATCTTAGCTTTTGTGTTCATTGAAATGCAGAATAGCTGTCATTGCTATGCAGGTCTCTTCTCTTTATTGTAATATTTCATTAATTGTTTTTCGACTGAGGTAATATGATAGAATATAATGTCCAAACACACATTTCTATGTGTATTATTGTATATTATTTTTCCTTTGGATTAGGAGTGGGACAACACTTCTCCGCGTTTTCCTGTTCCTCACAGTCATCTTTAGCTGTCTCTGCAATCGCCCCATTAGCTCTCAACTCCCCGACTCACACAACTGCCTATATATCATCTCTCCACCAAGGCACAAACCATCCGTGATGTCCAGAGCTTCTGCAGTCTTCCTGACGCTCCAACTTGTTCGTGTATTGTTGCTCTCTCTTGACATTCTTCTGCATAATCCAGCCCAACTAATTCGGGAATATCACAAGTGATTGTAGGCAGGAAACCATGTCTTGCTTCTTCTCACCTTCAATTCGAAGACCTCGTTCAGTCGTCTGTCGTGAAGCATGTGAACAGTGGCATTGTCACACACCAGTTGGTTGTTTCGGCGTTGTTTCTTCAAGAGTTCTGAGTCGCCCTCTTGAGCAGTTTTAGAGGGTAACGTTTTCCAACCAGTAGACAATTTCCCCTCATTCCAGATGTTTCGCAGTTGTAGCGTGAGAATGTCGCCTACTGACTATAAATCGGATTTCAGTAAACTAAGAGGAATTTCATCCCGTGTTGCTGCCTCGCCAGTAAGCTATCGGTGTGTTGATTGCATTCTGGAAATCTGATTTTATTACAGGGCTGATGTCCACTAGCACCTATGCATAAGGTGTTGTTTGTTGGTGGTATTTCTGAACGAGTTGCAGGTGGTGGTCGATGCAACAGTAATTTGAAGTGATCAAACCATCCTTTCATTTGTCTGTCAAGTCTGGTAATAGGGTCTTCTTGAATTTCAAGTATTGATATCACCTTATTAATGCATTCCTTGATAGACACCTGGTTATCTGCTGTAATGTTCTGAAGTCTATTTGCCCCGACATGACTGTTCTGCTTAAGCTGTAAATGTGTCGTATACACCGGTGCAACATAGAAATTATTGTCGAATCCACTGTCTTCCCTTCGTATGACCACAGTCTTGATATCAAACCAAATGAATTTACTTGATTTGAATGGCCGTCATCAACTGCATACAACCGAAATGATGAAGTACGTTGGTAATCACTGTGGCACAAGTTGTTATAAGTTTCCTCGAAATAAATGTAGGGCATTCTTCTGGACATGTTGAATAAGTGAATCTATTTAGGTGAATGAATACAAAGTTCACAGTATACAAGAAGTTTGAGTAACACATCTACGTTGAGAGTGAAGAAGGAAAGGCATTTTGAAAGGAGGTGAGTGAGACTAAGCATAATGACACCATCAGAAGAACAGCGGTTCTTTTTCAATTTCGTAATAAGCCATCAACTGGTCTCCTAATTGTTTCATCACAGCGGGTCGGGTTGACAACTCACACTAGACCATTTCTTAAGTGCAACGCAAATGGTCAACGTTGAGGTGAACAGTTGACAGTGGCTGGCGTGGAGTAGATCAGAGAATATGCAGCAGGTGTGAGACTGGCTGAATATGACATCACAAAATACAACAAAATTTAGTCTTTTTGTTGAAGTGCAATTTTCTATTCGGAACCCGAAGGAGCAACAAATCCTGGTTATGAAATACACAGTGCTGAACCGAGACCAGTTATACGCTACCACTCGAATGTTTGATGAACGACTATGCACTTACAGACAGATTTTGAAACAGCACATCAAACGCTTGATTGGCTGGGCATGCAAAATTACCATTATGTTTTCAATAAATTTGTTAAAGCTCACCTTTTCATTTATGAACTACTTTAAGTGACCTAATTTTTATTGAAATTTATCTATTAAACAGAATAAATTTTTATCGACTGTCACTACACAAAATTCCATCATGTCAAACATTCTCATCATACTCTTAGAAAATTCAGTGCGATTTGTGATTTAGTTCATACACTCATGTGTTTAGGATCTACACTCCCACACTTCAAATTTCCTGTTAACACCAACGATACACTATTGTCTGTCTAGTGAGATACTCAAGACAGTTCCAGGCATACTGTAACTTTTGAAGACCCAAAAGGCTTGTTCTCCAAATAGTGATATCAATGTGAAGATGAGATGGATTCAAAACTTGATGGCATCAGTGAAAATGAGTTTTGTCTACTTCGACATTACTCTGAAATTATATCTACCATATGTCACTTCAACTAGTATGATAATTAATGGTTGACATCAAGTTGAGGACTTTAATCATATTCTGCTCACTAGAACAGTCATTTCTTCGAAAAACAACGTTTGTCAATATAACTCAGATGAGATATCATATGAAAAGATAACATCGAAAATGCAGACAGTCGTGTGGAAACACCTTACTATGAGTTAGTATTCAGCACAAATGAGGTGCATTCACTACACTTTGAAAACTACTGTACAAGGAAAACGACGAGTTCCTGGAACTTCATGTATCATTGTATCCATAGACGTAGCGGATTCGGTCAATTTGGATGTACGAACTCACTCTGAATAACATTTTGTTATTCTGATCATCGCGGTGAGAATGTCTAGTGAAATAATTCAGTTTGTTCAATAGCACTAACAAGGAGTTTGATGTGGAATACTTCTTCAAGTTCTTCATTTGTGACTAGATGGCTATACTGGCTACCGCTACACTGTATCTCAGTTTACATTGTCACCTCTTCTCTGCATCTACTCAGAGAGTATTTCAGTATTGATATTACTATTCGTGAAGCAGTAGGACATTGAATCCGTGGGTGAATTTCATACACTGTTAGCCTATTTATTTGATGCATTGTGCATTGACAATGACACTCACTCTGACGCTGTCGGAGTGTCAACACAGACATACGCACACACGAATTCACCTGCATTATAATAATAGGAAAGCTTAACTCCAGCTTCACCCGAAAACAAAGTTCATTCCCTGCGTACAAATCATCCCTCAAATTGAGGTGAAATAATGGATATGAATGTTTTAGATATATTCTGAAATTATAGCTTATAAATGCCTAGAGAGAAAGAGTAATTTGAGCAATCATCTACAAATTCGATTTTGTTTCTAAATATCATCACTGTTTTGTGTTCAAAATATTTGCCTGATTCACGCAAATTCAATTATTACTGAATTATGGTTTATCACACAAAAACAAACAAACACACTATGTCAATTTCTGATTGGTTAGTTGAAGTAACCAATGAGTGGAATAGTGTCATGTGTAAATGGTATAAATAGTCCAAGAAAATATGCTATCAGTATCAAGCTAGTTGGTGACTAATCAGCACACATTGCGGGTAAGTTCCAGTGGTATAATTATTTCTATGATATGCTGTTTAATATGCATGTAACTGACGTTTGAGAATGATTCGCATTCTCGTTATCGAAGCACACCATTGTCATATGCTTCCATGAGTTCATTGGTAGTTATCTCATTCACTCTTCCCGAAATCTCTGCTAATATGTGCACGGTATTATAAACATCGTGTATAGACAGGATTGAGCTGTCGATCCTGAATGCATGACACTGTATACTACTTGATGATTGAGATGAGTAGTTGCATTCCAGTGATGCTAGTTGTCTGGCTGTCTGATTGTCTTGCTGTTTGTTCAGCATTCTCGCAGTCATTTAAATACCAAGTACGCGTTTCCATTCCACGGAGTCAAGCTCGTCAGTTGTGTACTGCGTTTGAATTATCTCATCTGCCTATAATTTGCGTCCGAAGGGAGAGAAACTACTTCTCTGTTTCGAGATCACGTCGATCTAGCTGGCTAGCTGTCAGGGACTACTGGTTGATATTTGTCTCTGTTGGTGTGTGTGTGTGTCTGTGTGGCAACCAACTACTCATCTCAATCGGTAAGTAGTATACGTCATCATGCATATATTATTGCTTTTCTGGTTACTATCAATCCTACCTAGCGAGTCACATATCACACTGTGAATTATTTTGTTTTCACAAAGAGATTGTGGTGAAATTACTTCTCGTTGAACTTTGTAAAAGTGACTTGAAAATTTCACTTACTCTACAGTCAAGTTGATCAGCATCTGACAGGTCATCCACATAATTCTTTTCCAAGTGCTACGTAGCCTGAAACATGCACAACCAATTAGATTCACGAATCCTATCATGCATGGATTCGTATTGACAAGGTTACTTGCACGACAGGATATCGCTCGAGTACAAAGCTAAATGGAAGTGTGCGTAGGTCTCTCGATGAATTGTAGCAAATGACGTGAGTTGAAGCAGATAGTGTGACTTGAGTGAGATGGTGTGCGTTGAAGTATATGCCAGGAATCGGGGTTGATGTGAGATAATCGTCTTTATTATTACTATCCTCAAAGTGGCTTCAGCAAATAGGACAAAGTTGAGACATGCTGTTGAAAATGTATGTTCCACTTGGAACTCGAATGAACAGAGAAAGTCACTTACTTTCATTCATTTCAAATTACATAGAAATTGAATGTCATCATTTTCTTCTTTTATTGTACATTTTTAGTAAAATGGTGTTCCAGAGGGCAAAATTGAACCTCATCATACTCGTCAGTCTGTGCATATTCGGTATTATGAAGGTTGAATCGAATAGGCGTTGGCTTCCGATGACAGTTGACGATGAAGGTAATTTAAATTTTTTCTACATATTGTAATAAATGAATCAAATATGATTTCATCGAAATTCTGCTTTCGGACAAATCACTTCCTGGAAGTCATTGTATTTCTCTTTTTTGACTGACTGACCTACCACTAAATGAACTAACCTTAAATTCCAGTGACAATTTCTGACCACAGTGAGTGCATATACTCACCAATGATGAGATTGGATAGCGGTGGTGTTGTAAATTGCGAATAAGAATAAGTTGGAATTCATAGGCCAATTCATATGTCCAAATGCATGAACAGCCAGTGAGATCATCTCGTCAACTGGACGATTCTGGATGCATTCATTATGGTGTGATGTGTGCATACTGCTGAGGAGTCTGAGACTACCACCAAGTGGATGTCACGTAATTCGGGTTTTTCAACGGTTCTCCAGCTGATATGAAGCAATGATCCAAATTTGGCATTCCAAAGATGTGAGAATGTATCTGGTTATTCAGTATGTTGCCTTGTTCAGTCAACAGCTATTCCATGCATCAGAGGTTTCATTGTGCCTCTTCACTGCTTCAATGCTGATTTTTCTGTTTTGTATCTTCAGCAGTAAGCTGTTGAAGTTGTTATGTATCTCCCATTGTTAATTCACACTTAATGGACAATCCAGCTGACTTAGTATCAAACTCCCAGCCACAAACTTTGTTTGGTTAAAGTATGTGCCATGCATATTGACCAATTATTCAACTCTTACTCTCTCGTATGAAGTGAAGACAATCTGAGTCAGTCAATCTATAAACTCCGAATATCTCTTTATTTCACCTTCAGAAACCTCTTGAATAATATGAAAGTGAATTCGCTGGAATGCTGTGAATTCGTCAAAAACGGCTTCTACTGCACACGGATAAAATGAAACCTCTTTATTTCGTCAGTAACTTGTCGACCTGAACAGTGGAGGCATTTTGTAGGAAATACTCACCATCAGGATATTGGCGAGAAAATGACACAAGGCACAGTGGAGATGATTTCATCCTCTCAAGTTCAACGAACACATTTATTTATATAAATATTCTGTTCCTTTGATAGTGAAATACTTCCACCTAGGTTCGAAGTTTTATCTGAGTGCGCACTACTCAACGGAGCCAAACTACGATGAGACAGCTGGCTGTTCAACACTCTCTTTTGTTTTCCAATTCTTCTCTAACTGATGCAAATGCTTGATCAAACCTGAAACTTTAATTCACTGAAGAAAGCAATTTATATGATATTATTATTGTTCCCTTGGGTTCCTAGTGGATCATAGGGCTTCAACTGCACGTCTTCACTTGCTTCTGTCTTCTGCTGTACTTTTCACTTGCATCCATGTTATTCCATACTGTTTCAACTCCTCTTCACACGATCTCCTGCATGTCACCCTTGGACGTCCCACTCGCCACTTCCCTTTCGGGTTCCACTCGAGCACTGGCCTGACGCGCGATGTCACCCAACGGCCTCCTCAGCGAGTGTCCAATCCATCTCCACTTTCTCCTGCATATTTGTTGGGCGATTGGTTCCTGTTTTGTTTGTTCCCATAGTTTCTTGTTGGTGATTCTTTCCGGCCATCTAATCTTCAGTATGGAACGAAGACAGTTGTTGATAAAGGTCTGCAACCTGTTGAAAATATTCTTGGTGACCCGCCAAGTTTCTGATCCGTATAGCAAAACTGACTAGGCGTTTGTATTGAAAATCCGAATTTTGTTGTTGATGCAGGCTGAGTGACGAAGATTTCCAGATTGGTTTCAGGTTGATGAATGTGTTTCTCGCCTTCCCGATTCTCGATTTGACATCCTCGTCCGTCCCTCCTGTGGTTGAGACAATGCTCCCTAAATAAGTGAAAGAAGTAACCTCTTTCAAATCCCTCCCGTTGATGGTGATTGGCGCTGGATGTTACTGATGCTGTTGTTGTTGTTGTTGGTTGTTTATTTTCATAACCTCCGTCTTGTCTATGTTCACCTGCAGTCCTGTCTTCTCTGGCTGCTTCTTCGACCAGTTTGTCGGTTTTCGCTTGTAAGTCTTCGATTTTGTGTGACATCAAACATAAATCATCCGCGAAATCCAGGTCTTCTAGATTCTTCACGTCGGTCCAGGATATC
The DNA here is from genome assembly GCA_944472155.2 of Trichobilharzia szidati. NCBI lineage: Eukaryota > Metazoa > Platyhelminthes > Trematoda > Strigeidida > Schistosomatidae > Trichobilharzia > Trichobilharzia szidati. Next base: position 136,822,428 of record OX235273.1, on the reverse strand, counting down.
CCTGTCTCCTCGTTTCCCACTGTCTGACGCATAATCCAGTCCACCACAACTAGGAATATCATTGGTGATAATAAGCACCCTTGTCTGACTCCTGTGTTTACTCCAAACGCCTCGCTGAGTTTTCCGTTGTGGATCACTTGACATGTGTCGTTGTCGTACAGTTGTTGAATAAGGTTGATGAATATTTGGGGTACGCCGTAGTACTCGAGTAGTTTCCAAATTACTTCGCGGTCAACGCTGTCGAAGGCCTTCTCAAAGTCTATGAAGTTGAGGTAGAGATTTGATTGCCATTCCATGCTTTGTTCTATGATGATGATGCGTAGAGTTGCAATTTGGTCAGAACATGATTTGCCTTTCCTGAATCCAGCTTGTTCTGGTCGGAGTTCTGTATCCAGTGCGTCCTTTATTCTCTCCAGGATGATGCGACTCAGGATTTTACTTGGCGTCGACAGGAGCATGATTCCTCGCCAGTTCTTGCAGAGTAATAAGTCTCCCTTCTTTGGTAGTTTCACGAGGTAACCTTTCCTCCAGTCAGTAGGCACCTATTCCTCCTTCCAGACATTTTGCAATAATGGAGTCAGCATATCTGCTGTCGTTTCTGGGTCCGCTTTCAGTGCTTCCGGGGGTATTCCATCTGGTCCAGCTGCTTTTCCAGCTTTCAGAAGCCTGATTGCATTCATGACTTCAGTTTTCGTTGGAGGATGGCAATTTAGCGTGGAATCAAATTCTGAATTAGTTCCAGATATAAAATAATCACTTACAAATTATCATTGCTTATGTCTGCCGAGTGAATTACAAAACTCAAATTTTCATGAGGTATTCATAATTATTTCAATTCAATAATGAAATACGTCTACTGTAGGGATTTCAAACCCTTCCCGCAAAACTTTCAAAATATTATTTTGTTTTGTTTTCAGGAAAAATAACTATTGATTTCAGTGGTACCATCTTCACTATGAATCAAGAATCAACAGTTACAGTTAAAAATCATAAATGTACATGGATACTTGACATGCGTAAACCAGATGAACATGAGAAAGCAAAGGGAAGCGGACATCGTCAAGGTCATCTGTGAGTCTTCTTTTACCAGTGACTATGTTGTGTTCTGAAACTGTATAATGAATATTGCACTTAAATTATTTGATAATGATAGCATAAATATGCTCATCTTATTCGCAACAATACTACGTGCATTTTCATAAAAAAGGGCCTTCTCTTCCATGGAAAACTGAGGCCTCTTTTTGTCGCTACTGCCTTGTCTGTACAGTATGTAATGGACGGTTTGTTCTTAGTTTCATCATATATCATGTAGTGATCGTGAGCAAATTTTGATTAATATGCGTTTATACTAATAATAATAACAGCAAGGGCTGTAGTGTTGGAATTGATTACGATGAGTGCATATAAATTCACCCGTTTGTGCAGAGCTAGTTATACTTTGGGGAAAACAACATACTCTTTCGATTTGAGAACACCACTTTTCATTACTAACAGGAACTGGTGTGCCCAAAGGCGCTCTACTTTCCTGATTTCTATTTTCTTTCGGAATCATATCACGTGAAACATTGTAGTCTGTAAGTGGGGTTGTTGGTGTACTGATTTCGACTTCGTCAACTGAGATTACTGTTAATAGGGATTTGAATTCCTGCAAGTAGTTTGCTAAATCTATCTCGACTTGCACTCATGAAATTTTACTTGAATCCCTACGGGGATGAAACTAGCAAAATCTCCATAAGAAATTATGCTCTTTTGAGCAGGAGAATGTAAACCTCAACCAATCTATAGTAAGTATTGGATTTTGTGGAGAGAGAAATGTCCGAAAATGACTTACGAAATGTTTAGTCAGTAGGTGAATCTCGAAATCCTCCTTAGGTAGCTCCACGATCATTGGCTCTCATTTCCTCCAAAAAGCCTTAACTCGCCAATACCAATCAGGATATGAATGGGTGGTTGTCTGGAGCATGTTATAACTCCACAACCTCAAATGCGCCTGTCCTGTCCATCTCCTTTCCGTTGGACACATTTGTTTGGCGACAAGTCCTTTCCTTGTGCCAGACGTATTCACTTCGGTTCAAGATAAATACCAGTAAAATTAAAACTTTATCATCAGACGCTTACACACTTGCTTCTGATGCTAGAGGTATTACACCATTATTATTCAATCCATTATTGAACATTGTATTTATCGCAACTGATTCTGATATGTATTCATGACTTGATTGTCATCTTTCTCTTCCACCCACTTTCTCCAGGTGGTGTAAAGATTGGTCTGGCCAGAACGTAATATATGGCGAACCGACTACGGACGAAGTGTACGCACCGCCTGAATACATTCAAGCATAGAATGTGGATGTGCAAGACTATATTGAATCTTCAGCAAATTCGGCAAAATTACACTCCATACTCATTGTGAAACTGACAAATGCTTTCACCTGTGTTTATTCAAATGCTTTGCTTAGATGTTACTAAATCCAATACGCTTCACTTTCTGAATACTCAGTATTCTTCTTCCTCTTTCTGTAGATTAGGTCTTGTTCAATAAATGTATTTTCATAAACTCCTTTCGTGTTATTTACAAATGTGAAGTGTTCATTTATGATGAGATGGTTAGTGAATAATTGATTTCACTGTTGAGTGTGTCGTTGATGTCGAGTTGTCTTTTGTCACGAACTGAAATTCGCAATAGGAAACCGCTGGAAAGCAGGAAGAAACCGACACCCCCATTGCACTGAGTGTTAGTGTAACAACAGAAGACAAGGGCCAGGCAACAGATCGTTTATGAAGGAACATCAACACATATTTTTAGATTTTGATGTATATTGTAGATTATTGTTAGTAGAAAATACAGTCTTTTGATTGGTTGTTTCTCACAGAAAGCTAACCTTGCATTTCTCTGTGGCTGTAACACATCATCCATATGCTAACTGTATCCGCCTACGCAAAGCCTTTGTTCTCATTTTCTCACCACCAATATTGAGGACATAAACATGACGTCACTTGCTGTCTACCAACTTTGGCTAGCAGCCAGCTCTCACCACAGTAGCATACACAATTTGTGGGTATGAAAGCAAATTCGATGTTGCCGAATTTCAAGAATAGTCCACACGCAGAATTGTCAATGCAAACAAAACACACAGTTACGTGAAGTGGCTCTTCTCAGTGAATACATTTCGCCTTTAACCTGTACAAGCACATATATACACAATTTTGTTTCTCATGAAAGAGGATAGTAACATAAGTGATGAGTGGTTGCAATCATAGTTGTTGATATTAGTCAGTGCATAAGAAGAATGGATTAGGTGTATTTGAGTTACGCATCAAGATGAAAAATTAAAAGTGTGAGTCGTGATCACGATGCATATGGAAACGAAGGTGTATATGGAATAATGTGAGAGTGAGTTGTCAAGAAATACCGTGGTAATGAAAGCCATAAACCAATAAATTAGTGTTATTCAGTTGTGCAGGATGCAACAAGGTTACAACCGAGATAGTCGGAGTAGCCGAATAATTTCCTTTTGTATTCATTGATCAGGTTTCTACAATTGAATAACGAAATCTTCATTAATGTAAAAGAGACGAATGCATATTGCTTTCGGTAGTTAATTGTTCACTGTTTAGTAATCGTGGCGTGATTTGTCTATTCATTGTCACTCTAACACATGTCAGTATGTTGATATTGTGTCCTATTCCAACCAGCTACTGATATGTGATGCTGGCGGATGGAATTGAACCTCTGAGACGTAGAATCTTCAACACGTATTCAAGTATCCTCATTGACAACTGTTCCCACCTCATTCTTACCTGCTTGCAATATCACATTCATGTAGAGTCATTACCGCGGCTAAAATCAATGAAAGTCTGACATTCATCTAGTTTGGAATCCGTAGTTGAACAGGATTTTTCCAACAAGAAGACCATTTTGATGGTTAAACATTTGCTTATTTTGGCATATTTCTTCGTACATGACTTACTTCCTTCGACTAGAATAAACTTTGTTGAATTCTTTGATGATATATATGACTATCTCAATGCTTGAAACGCCCGAATACGTAACTGTTTCAAAATGAATAGATATCAGTTGGATATAAGCTAATGATCCGAGCTGAATGATTCTGCGTTGAATCCTTCCAAGTGTCAGACAGTTAACTTCATCACTAGGCATAACCGTGATCTCCAAGGACTGGCCTCTTCACAAAGTGCGTGTAGACTAGCATAGATTGCACTGATATAGAAACCAAGTCAAGCATAAGATGGCTTGAGATAGTTCCATCCCCTCCCTTACTCCATCATCCCATACCTCGTCGATTTGTACGAGAATGTTCTGTCTAACCTGATACAGTAAGAGTTTAACACATTCTTGCTGTTATCACTTATTTTCTACGTGAACAATCTGTTGAAACTTGCATCCTACATATTGTTCTTTATTGCTCCTTTACCTCAGTTATCCACGTTTTCGAAATTTCCGAATTTATTCTTCCTGTTAATGCACTGTTTTACTCAGCGCATTGGTTACACTTCATTTGTTGTTTGATGGAATTGATTTTTGTGTCCTAGAGAAAAGCTTTCTTACTCTCTTGTGTTGTGTCATTGTTGCACATCGGGGAAATTGCACGACAGGAACTGTTCATGTCTCTGTATATTACATTTTTATTTTTTGCCACAACTCAAGAAAGTGAAACTGAATTTTGATGTTATGCTCCATTGTGAACTTGGTGTTTGAATGAGTAGAATTGAACTTCTGTAGTAATGATGGTTTTTTGTAGTGTAGAATGTCACCTCATACAGCAAATACAGTATTTTTGCAAATCTGGAAATGAAAGTCATTGAATATAGTTCAGATTACAGCCTGGTATATTTCTAGATGCTGCATACGGGTATCAATCAATATTCTTGGTAGAGGATCACACACACCTACTCCATCAATTTCTCAAAGCAACACGTTAAGGAATTTGAACTGATAATTAGACGCCTCATTTCAGCCATCTAGAGTAGGATATCATCTTTGAATTGACTGATGATATTTCTTGTTTCTTGAGTAGGGAAGTTCGTAAATAAGGATTGCGTGTCATAAGATACGCAATACTTTCGTAATGCACTCATTTCTATTGCAGACAGCATAGACATTTTAAATTGAAAGTGGACTTCTCTCCATACCGATTTTGAAGAAATCCTAATCCGAAAATCCTACCTCCCTATATTTTAATATTATAATTACTAGTATTCACAATCTCTAGGGGAAACAAACTTAGTCCTATCAAACGACCTCTAGATCAAAACTGCATTCTACTACATCCAGGAATTACTGTCAACAGTTAAATGGTCCCTCATCCACGTATGACTCTTTCAGCCTGGGGATGAATCAAGTTATTACTGAAATACTGAATATTCCCATGACGATGAAAATGAATTTTTACACTGTGGATGACTCATGTTTTGTATGCATTTAAAGATTTCCAGGGGAAAAATTTTTTCATACATTTGGTTCCCTTGATAAATTTCGATAGAGAAAGAAAGACCAGATTTGCAGTATAAAATGATATCATTCTATTTCACAGGTTCTCATCAGCTAACTGCAAACTACCTGAAATTACAATGGTTATAAATAATAACATTTCATACTTCATTGTTTGAAAGGTAATAGAGAAAACATTATAAGATGAACGCATCCGGAATATAAGGATTAAAATTTATAGTTTAAGTTACCATTAATTTATATACTATCAAACTATGAAAAAAGGAAAAAGGGGGGTGAGAGAAGACAGAAAACAGAAAAATCTAATAAACAGTGTCAACATGGCAACTCAACAAGATCAAAGTTCTTCAGTTTGAAAACTTGCTTAGTGAGTTGAGCCCACTAGTGTGTATGAGTAATCAGTGTAATGAAAGTGATATGGTTACCAAGGGAGTGAGAGATTGACTACACTCTCTTTCTTTGTGCATAAGTTTGGTCTGAGACGTTTGATTGCGATTGCTTCAGCAAATCGTAGTAGATTCGCTTTCCTTTGTATGCTTAACATTTTGAAGGATTTGGAAATCTCGACAAAATGGCCCGTATCCACAAGGTGTCTGGTAATTGCACTTTGTAAATATCTGGTTCCTTTTAAGCATAAGTTTCTCGGAATATGCTCTGAAAATCGGATAGAAGCCCTTCTTTCTGTCCTTCCAATGTACTTGCTGCCGCAGGTGCACGTAAATTTATAAATGCAGTTGGAGGTAACATCAGCAGGGTACTTATCCAGTTTCGATTGGCTTATAGAGCATGTAGTACTGTATAGTGTCACCAGATTGGCTGCAGGGAAGCACCTCTTCATTGTTCCTTTCATCCTCTTTTCAATCTTTCGCGATACTGTTTCTCCTTTGTATGGGAGGCAAATGAACACTTTCTTCTTTTCAACTGTTGGATACATCTCTTTCTCATCTCATTCTTTGCTGTACTTTAGGATAAATCCTTTTGGATACCCGTTTTCCTTAAGGCATTTTTCAACAAAGCTTAATTCTTCTTCTACCTTGTTGGGCGAACATAACTTCCTGGCCCTGTCGTACAGTGTCCTTACTAATCACCACTTATAGCTCATAGGTCAGAAGCTGTTGTAGTGAAGGTATTGTCCGGTCCAAGTTTCTTTTCTGTAGATGGACTTTTCGACCGTTCCATCGTCTCTTCCTTTTACATTTAGGTCCAGGAAATTGAACTCATCGTTGTGTTCGTATTCCATGGTGAATTTATTGTTTGGATGGATCTCATTATTTATAACCATTGTAATTTCAGGTAGTTTGCAGTTAGCTGATGAGAACCTGTGAAATAGAATGATATCATTTTTACTGCAAATCTGGTCTTTCTTTCTCTATCGAAAAAACGTTTTTACACATTATAGACAGTTGTAGGCATTTGTCAGGCATCCCATTCCCTAGTGCTTCTTGCCACTCATCATGATGGAACTCATATCGTCTTTGAAGTTTGAAACCGCGTCACCAAGTGCTGCAGTCAGACGGATCGCCACCCATATATTCGTGCTCAAGATTCACTTGCTGCAGAACTGCAACGGATATATAGTCTAACTGCTGAGAATTAACAGGATTCAAACAGCCTTTGTCGGTTAACTGTCGTATTATTGAAGTAGTATTCTAAACATTCTTGCCGTAGACTGTCTGTCAGTTTACCTAATGGAGAAACAGTAAACACGCTTGTAGAATGCACGAATCGGAGGTATACCAGCCTACAAATCAAACCATGATAGACCTATTTCTGAGGGAACGAAAGACAAGTGTTTGCACATGCGAATCGGTCACCTTCACTACAATGTATTTACCTGGAAATAGGTAACCTCATAATATTCACTAGATTTTCAGTAAATTTAGATATTTTTACACGAGTTGGCTTTGAAGCACTGATTCGCATTTGCAGCTGAATCACGGAGTGATATTAATTGGTGAACAGTTGAAAGGCACTAAAAAGTATTGGTCACTTGTTGAAACAATCTATAAACGCCTACAAGGAAAGGAAACGTTACACAGAATAACAGAAATTATGGATGGAGTCTTAGCTTGATTTTTCATCAACTCCAAACATATTGTGTCACGTTTTATGAAAGGCAAGTGGTATTTATTATTACTATCATTTGCTCTCTTGATTTACTAGTGGAAAACAAGTATCCACTTTGTTCTACTTTCTGCAGTCCTGTTTACTTGGCCACACGATTGTCCATAGTAGCTCATCACTTCATCTGACAGTGTAGTCCATGTTATCATTGGACTCTGATTCGTCGTTTCCCATCCACCTTCCAATGGGGTGATGGCCTTGCTCGCGATGTCATTCATTGGTCTCCTCAGCAATTGTCCGATTCACGTTCATTTTCTGCACCATATTCGATGATCAATATCTTCTATTTGTACGTTACTAAAATGTTTAACTCTTGGCTACTGGCCATCTGATATTCACTTTGAAGTAACAGAGGAGAGATCCTGATAGATGTCTGAAGCAGGTTGATGGAAAGTGTTTTCATTGACGCGCTGGCCAGCTCTTGGACATAATTAGAAGAGCTAACTTACAGAATGACTGACTCCACATTGGTGTTGAAAATACGAATTTCGTTCTCTATACTCTGGAGGAGTTGCAATTTTAGATCGGTGAAGATCTGTCTAGAATTTGCAATTATAGTTGGCTTTGACATTCTCATCCAATCCGACTGCTTGTATTTGCAACGGTGGTGACTAGTCCCACTGCTAGTAGTGATTAGTGCTGGATTTTGATGTAGTTACTGCTGTTGTTGTTTTTGTTGATGGTGAGGACGGTGTTATTTGTTGTCTTCACCACATCCATCTTCTCCATGTTCACATGAATTTCAATGTTTGCTGTCCGATTCTCTGCCAGTTAGTTGGTCTTCGCCTGTAAGTTCTAGGTTAAGTGTGAAATAACGCACAGGCAACAATAGCATCGTCCTATTTTTACTGAGAATTTGAATTTATCTTCTGACATATGGCTAGCTTATTCTTTCTCAGTTGATAAACTTCATTCAATATTTAAATATATCGCTGTGCTAATCTCTGCTTCATTTGACCACTAGACTTCGAACATTTCTCTGCAATTTTTGCAGTGCCCTGAAATTCCTCTCCTCTTTTTTCAGTATCGCCGCATTAAAATTCCTCATACACTTTAAAATTCACTGCATCATTTTATTCGTAATGATCGTTATAAGCTGAAATCGATAGTCGCCATCAGTCAGAGAATCAACCGCGCATTATGTTTTCTTGTATTGGCGTCGAAGGCTGCATGCCGAATCAAAAGTGACATAAACTAACACGCTTTTGTATTTGTCTTTACCATCAATAAAAGCAACAATTATTTAACCAGACATTTGTTGATTACAGTCCCCTCTGAAAGCGGCTGATTGGCGCTTCACACTCAACCGATTGACAAAGATAACAATGAACTTGATTTTCTAGATGACTTTTATCACTTCATTATTGAGAACACTAAAAGACAAAATTATTGACAGTCAGTCAACTGATTGTGTAATAGTGTATGATTTGATGGAGCTGATTGTTGATATGTATTCAGGACCATAAGTGCATGTACCAGTTAGTAATGTGAATATCTCCGGGAATGAAAAACCATTTAGAATTTTGTACAATTTTATAACCAACTGAAAAATTCTGGACAATCCAGAAACACTTTCCACTGTCATATATGATTCGTTATTAGTGATCTGATTCACTGTGTCCAAGAATCTCTTCTATTATGCGTACGGCATTATATACATCGCCAACAGATATAATCGTGCAGTCAATCATGAATGCACGATGTTGTATGCTTCTGATTTGTTGAGATGAGTAGTTGTATACCAGTGACGCTGACTGGCCAGCATGACGAAAGTTTTCTTAACACCAGACGTGTGTATCGCAGCATTGATGTCGATCTCGTTACTTGTGCACCAAGGCAAAATCTGCTCAAACAGTCAAGTAACCGGTCAAGTTAAACCGGTTACACTACTGACGAGCTTAGTTCAATTTAGCTGTCTGGCTGGAAAACATTACTGGTCAATGTGTGTTTGTTTGTGTCTGGCAAGCAAGTACTCATCTCAATCAGTCAGTAGTGTATGGCGTCATGCATCTACGCTTACCTTTTTGATAACTCTTGATGGTATCTAGCAAATCACATACCGCAGTGTGAGTAATTTTGTTATCTAAAAGATACTGAGGTGAAATATCACTTCGTTGAACTGTGTAAATTTGACTTGCGAATTTCATTTAGTGTTAAGTCAAATAGAGCAACGTCCAACGAATAATCCAGCTGACTTCTTTTTGAAGTGCCACCTAGCCTGAAGTGTGTTCAACAAATTAGATTCATAAATTATATTGATGCATTGATTAATATTGGTTAAGTCACTTACACGCCAGGCTATTGCTCTAGTGCTGACCTTATGGGTAACGACAAGTGGCGTGTAAGTTTGACGATGCGAATTAGATTCAATATTCAATGCTACAACAAACAAACAGACACACTACACAACAAGACACAACAAACTGACTTATATACCAATAATCTACTGCCTCATCCAAGATGATCTACACTACACCAGATGCATCTTGCCTAGATATTCGATTTACTGACTTGGGGAATTCTCCACTCAAGATCAATGTTGTCACTAAATAACTGTAAAACATAGAACCACTCAAAACTAGGTTGATCAAAGCAGCCAGTTCGTCCTTGTTTTAGACTATCTAGAGAACGAATTGAAACAAGCTCACCAAGCAGCTTAAGGATGATGCGTTTGACTCACTATCTGGCTACGAGTGTTTACCTTCAAAACCTCCCAAACATTCATTCAGTGCATCTTGTATTCTAGGATGGATTGAATGAATGTCAGCCACCCATGAATTCCACATTCCCACTATAATAGTTTTCGCTCATCTACCTGAATATTATTCACAGTATATTTATCCTGCTCAAATAAAACTGTAAACAGGTGATTCATTGTGAAGTTACAAAACAATTAATATTAGAATAAGAAGAATTCATAAGATGAATCTAAGTTGGAAGTTGGTGTGAGATCATTGGATATGCGGCCAAATAGAATTAAAGTAAAAATGTCGACTAATATTGCGTGAAATTTGCAAATATAGGATTTTAAATTGCAAAACATAATTGATTAGGGATCATCACTTTATTTTGTCGAACTTTTATTTCGATTACCAACTGCTTCAATTCCTGTAGCTAAGATTGTTCATAGACATTTTATTCGATTTCATTTATTCCATATTAGTTTGATCATTAGATGTATCATACAGTAAAACATTATCATTTACTAGATGACAAAGTTTTGAACAAAATTCATTGTTCATAAACATATCAATTGTAATCACACGACTTTGAAACTTGATTTTTATAGCTTTTTTGTTCTCTCCTATTTGTCGTCGCAAGGGTAGTAGAATTTTCCAGATATCCGATTGGACAGGTGTTGAATCATTCCTATTACACGTGTTTGCAGTTGATTAGATAAACAAAGCTTGTGTTATCAATCTCTCCCTCTACTCTGCTGTTACACTAGATTTTATAACTGTCATCCTATCCCATCCTATTGTATGGTTGTGTGTAACTGCATGTGGTGAGTGGTATAGCTGAAATATTCTCTAGATCTCTTTTCTTATTCGGGTCAACCAATCAAGATTTTTATGTTTGTCTAGTCTGACTGCCCCTGCTCTACTAGTTTGACCTATGTATTTGACCTGACAAACGTTGCAGAGTATTAGATAAACTGAATTATCTTGTTTGAAAGGCTGCACAGGATTCCTCAACCAACAAAGCTTGTTCCTAATTCAGTTATTTTGGGGGTTGAATGCCAGACACTTTAACTCCTGCCTTGTTAATAATTCTGCGTAAGGTTTCCGAAGTTCCTTCCTTGTATGGAATAATTACTGATGATTCAGATTCCTTATTGTTGGTGTCATCATTAATATTACTATTATTATTATCACTGTCACTACTATCATTATTTATTTTATTTTTACATTTCCTTACATATTTCCTGACTAATTTATCCGGGAAATGATTACGTTTCAAGGCTTCTTTTATGTGTATCACTTCCTGTCTTAGATTTTCCTTGATGCTACTTAGTTGACCCGAATAAGACAAGAGATCTAGAGAATATTTCAGCTATACCACTCACCACATGCAGTTACACACAACCATACAATAGGATGAGATAGAATGACAGTTATAAAATCTAGTGTAACAGCAGAGTAGAGGGAGAGATTGATAACACAAGCTTTGTTTATCTAATCAACTGCAAACACGTGTAATAGGAATGATTCAACACCTGTCCAGTCGGATATCTGGAAAATTCTACTACCCCTGCGACGACAAATAGGAGAGAACAAAAAAACTATAAAACTCAAGTTTCAAAGTCGTGTGATTACAATTGATATGATTATGAACAATAAATTTTGTTCGAAACTTTGTCATCTAGTAAATGATACTGTTTTACTGTATGATACATCTAATAATCAAACTAATATGGAATTATTTACTACCATAGTGCTCATGTTTTACACTATTCGAATTATGTAATGCAGATTTCATTGCATCGATATTCTGCATTGACACTGACTACGATATGGACTAACTACTATCACCACGACTTCTTCTTTTATGCAGACAATCCACGCTTCATTCTTCGATAGTCGAAATCTACAGATATTCAAAGTTAGAGACGCTACCACTCATCTATTCATGCTGACGATTGACCTCCTGTAGGACTGCTTTTGAAATGTATTCTCTGAATGCTTGAAAGTGATACATTTGAAACAGCTATCTTTGGTAAACTTTTAAAATATTCAAATACTCTAATGAAGATTCATACTATCGACTGACTTTCATCTTAACTAATAGCCTTCATATAAAAACAATTGTACAATGCATTAATCGAAGATATACAAGCCTACAGGTCAAGCTATGATCCACCGCTTTTGAAGGGAAAGCAAGCCTAGCGTCACCTTCATTGCCAAATAAATACGAGAAAAGTAGTAGCCTCGTATTATGTTCTTTTAGTTTTAATTCAAATTTGATTACTTCTCACAAGAGATTAAAAAACAGTCAAATCAAAAGTTCAACAAATTATTAGAAGAAACTCATTCAGAATGATGAATCACAATCAAATATAAGTCTACAATAATTGTAGACAAGCTGAACCTGAGGATGTCATCCAAATAGAATAGCACTAAGTGGGATAGACAAAACTACGGCTGATGAAGTACGGGCACAAAGTGCACTAATATTAAAACGACAAAAATGTGGAAAGCCTAACCTGACAAAACAAGAAAAAGAATCCTTGAAACACTTTAAGAATAACAAGGATATAGTTATCACAACAGTGGTGTTAGACAAATCAGACTATATGACAAGGTAAATACTCACATACAAACAGACCATATGAGGAAATTAATAAACCAACAGATACAGTTATGAATAAAGTTAAGAAATCCACAGCGGATCTTATACACCGAATGAAGCCGTTTCTAGGTGAGTCTAAGTGGTTTAATTTAATGCCCAAAACTAATAACCCCAGTAGGATGTATGGTGTTGTTAAAGTTCATAAGTCAGGATACCCTATTAGGCCTATAGTTGATTTGAGAAATTCACCTACTTATGAATTATCTAAATATTTAACCATGGTATTAAATCCCTTAAAATCAAAATCAACTAACTATTCTTATGAACTAAAACATAGATTAGATCATTTAAAATTAGATAATGAAGAAAAAATGGTTAGTTTTGACATTGTCAGTTTATACACACGTATACCAATAAATATGGCTATGGAGGTAGTCAGAAACGAACTCATTTCTGACCAAGACCTCGAAATTAGGACAAAAGTGCCACTTGAGGACATAATGCTGGGAGTACAGCTATGCCTGACTTCCACAGTATTTAAATTCCGAGGGAAAATATACAAACAAACTGATGGAGTTGCCATGGGATCACCAGTATCCCCAGTGGTAGCAGATATATTCATGAATAAGTGGGAAAGCATAGCGATTGAAACGTTCACCTTCACCCCAAAAGTATGGTGGAGGTACGTAGATGACACATTCACTGTACTTAGAACACAAGATATAGATAGGTTTTTCGAACGCATAAACTCGAAGGTTGAAGCCATTCAATTCACTTATGAATTGGAAAATCAGGAAGGGGGGCTGCCAATGTTAGATTGCAACGTAAAGAGGAAAGAAGATGGGATGTTAAACACTAGTGTTCACAGGAAACCCACACACTCAAACAGATATTTGGACTTCCAATCATCCCATCCTATGTCAGTAAAATAGTATTGGTGAAATTTAAATGACAGAGCACAAAAATTAAGTAGTACCAAAGAAAATCTGAAACAGGAACTGATACATATAAAAGAAGCCTTGAAACTTATTAATTACCCGGATAAATTAGTAAGGAAATATGTAAGGAAATGTAAAAATAAAATAAATAATGATAGTAGCGATAGGGATAATAACAATAATAATGGTAATGATAATAGTGATAATAATAATAATATAAATGACGACACCAACAATAAAGGATCTAAATCATCAGTAGTAATTCCATACAAAGATGGAACCTCGGAAGCCTTACGCAGAATTCTTAACAAGGCAGGAACAAAGTACTAGCATTCAAACCCACAAATTCAATTAGAAACATGCTTTGTCGGTTAAGGATCGATCCTGTGAAGTCTTTAAAACAAAGCATTTAGTTTATCTAATACCTCAATGATTGTCAGGTCAAATACATAGGTCAAAGTAGTAGAACAGGGGCAGTCAGACTAGCCGAGCATAAGAACCTATCGAAATCTAGATTAGTTGACCTAAATAAGATAGGAAATCTGGAGAATAGTTCAGCTATACTCACTACATGCAATTACACACAACCATACAACAGGATGGGATAGGATGACAGTTTTAAAATCGAATGTCACAGGGTAGAATGAGAAATTGATAACAATTTGTTATCGAATCAATAATATAAAGGAATGATTCAACCCTGTCCCGGATATCTGAAATCTACTCCCACGATACATAGGAGAGAACAAAAAACTATAAACTTAAGTTAAAGTCTTGATTACAATTGATATGATATGAACAATAAATTTTGTTCAACTAATATCAAACTAATATGGAATTACTCACTACCACAGTGCCCAAGTTTTACATATATATTAGTTTATAGAGATATGAAAGTTTTTAACTTTGATGACGGATTGTAATCAGTTGAAGAACTGTTGAGAACCAGCGGCAGCGAGTACTGGACAGCCAGCTGTTTCGTCAGCTTAATTTTAGACTCAACAGAAATACACAGCCAATACTGAGGCTCGAGACTAAGGTCTTCCGGTTACAGGGAATGTTTGCTCGTATACCATTCAGTCAGTGTAAGCTACTCAATGGCCCATTGGCCATGAAGTCTAACTGCAACTGCACACATGGGATGCGTACTATCGATGCATGCAAAACAACGACGACACAACTGTCAAATACTCCTCAATAATTTTCAATACTTCTTCAACTAATATCAATTTTGATCTTCCTGTCGACTGACTGGACCGAGATTTTCAGCCTCTGTTGAAATGTTGGCGACTTTTAGTAGCGTCGCTTCAACGATGACTGGTGATGAACATGAAGTGATTTTGATGGATTGAAACTAACAGTGCGATCGAATAAACCATGCACATTTCACCCAATTTAAGACCCACTGTCTGGATTTAAAAGTGTGTGATTCTGTCCCTAATGATGCCTAAAAAGTATCCATCGTCTCAAACGTCAAAGCGTTATCCACTACAACACTCATTCCACAAGCGTCAACACCTTTCGTGCAACGGGTATCAAGCACATCGTCGACTGCATCGCTAGTAACCACGCACCCAATTACTTCCTGTAATGGTTAGTTGATGTGAAACATTGGATATGACTGTTTTAACGAGTTGTTCATGGATTGATATCAGTAAGAGAATGACTGCGTAAAATACATTTCCTAACGTATATCATATAGATGCCAAGATAGAAACAGTAATCTCAGCAATGTTCTACAATTTACTTTCTTTTTCTCAATATCATCAATGTTTTTTTGTTCAGGCCTTTCCTCCAATCCGGTTAAATCCAACTATAATTGAATATCGGTTTATCACTCAAAGATTCACAAACAGATCCAGTTATCGTTTGATTGGCCAGTGGAAGTAACCAATGAATGAAATAATGTCATGTGTTAGTGGCATAAATACTCCTACAAAATATTTTATCAGTATCAAGTTATTTAGTGACTATTCAGCACTCATTGCGGGTAAGTTCCAGTGGTATAAATATTTATATGATATACTATGTAATGTGTAATTATCGCTTGAGAAAGATTCACATTCCCGTAAATAAAACAAACCATGCATGCATGAATGCTGCAGAGATTTTGTGTAGACAGTCTGTCCTTCACTGGTCCAAGAATCTAGACCAGTGACTTTGTAAGTCACAATTTATCATATCTAGTATTAAGCAGGATGGAACCTTAGGTAATCTGTTCATGCAAGGGTGACTGTAGTAGCGAACAGGCGAGGTCGTCTATAAAGCTATCTGGTTGATATCTTTGTAATCTGTGCCTCTATCTGTTCATTGTAGGAGGCGTTTTGATAAGTCATTTTTGCAAATATTGTTGACATTGTATGCAATTCATGAGATTTCGTTCTATATAGTCTGATGGATTTGTTAAGTTGTGCTGATCTAAAAACCTCAATCGGGTTTGTCATCGAAGAATATTTCTTCTACCTTCATTTATTCAACTGATTTAGTCTTTTTAGAACAAAGCAGTCACAAAATTTAGATATTTTGTCTATCTAGTGAAGAAACGAAAAGGAATATAGATCAGTTTTCTGTTGAATTGGATTCTCCAGTTCACATTCTGCATTGACCTCATGAGCTGTTGACATCGCATATCGAAATTTAGGTCGGAGGGGTGATATTCAAATTTGAGATGGTAGTAGTGACAATTGTGGCATTCGTCTCCAGTGTTGTTCATACATCGTTAGATAATCCATGAAGAATTTCGACCTCTGCGTAAGACACTCTCTTCAATTTTAGTTAGTCCAGAACAAATGGCATCGTTATGGCTGAGGGTGTGGGTGCGTAGGTAGCAAGACATGTGGATTCGCTTGAACAAGATGTTCAACTTCACTCAATACTAGATGTGATAAATTCTTCACATCGCTCAGTCGCCAAGTAGCTTTTAGAGATTCTTCGAATGGCAAAGGAGAAGCTGTTGAGGTGTAATACGTCGATTTTCTCGATTCAATTAGGAATTTCAGCCTGCTACACATTTATATGTAGGCAATGACCTTCCAGTCTCACCTTTCAATCCAGGTGAACTTCAAGAATGAGCCAGTCCCTAATAATGCTGCGGAAAGATTTCTAAACAGCTTCAAGCATTCACAAAGCACGTGAATAAAATAAAGTGTTGAGCCGTAGCTTAAGTTTTCACCAACTGCATTTGGATTAAGTCAAGTCTCACCCCCTGGAAATCATATGACATGTTTCTTGTTATTATTATTATTGTTCTTTTGGGTTCTGAGTGTTAATGAAGATGCGCAATTGACTGTTCGAAATGCTATTCGTAACGCACTGGCCCAGTTTCACACCCATAAGGAAGAACCAACTGAGGTGGAATGCGGAAGATTTCCGAATTGATTTAAGGGTGAGGATGAGGATCTGCCATAATTTTCCGATTAGATTTGGCTTTGACATCCTCATCCATTCCGACTGACTGTAGTCGAAATCATGGTGTCCAGAAAATTAAGGGATGTTACACCTTCCCAATTTATTCCGCTGAGACTGATGTGCTTGTTGTTGGTTTCGACTGGTTGGTTGGATAGTTAACTGTTTATATGTGCAGTCGAACACTACAGAATATAACACACTATGTACGTGTCTTCATAATCATTTGAAGCAAAAGACAAATCAACTATACTATATTGAAAACTGTCCAATTTGACAGTGGCTGATTTCCGCCTAACACTCAACCGATATATTGTTTTTTTATTATCATTCCTTCGGGTTCCGAGCGGGACACAGGGCTTGAACAACACATCTTCACATCATTCTATTTACTGCCATCCTATCAACTGCCCATAATCTCTCATCTCTTGCTCACATGATCTCTCCCAATTCATCCTAGGAATACCCACTCGTCACTTCCATTTGGATTCCATTCGAGTGATGGCGAGGGATGTCATTCAACGATTTCCTCAGTGTATGCCAGATCAATCCATCTCCCTTTTCTCCTACATATTTGTTAAGCGATCGGCATTCGCCTGTTGGTTTGTTGACGAATTTTGTAGTTACTTATTGCTTCTGGCCACCTGTTCATTTGATCTTCAGTATGAAGTAAGCGAAGGCAGCTGTTGATGAAAGTGCAAAGTCTGCTGGAAGTCCTTTTCGTTTCACGCTGGCCATGTTTCTGACCCGTAGAGAAGGACAGACTCGATATTGGTGTTGAAAATGCGAATTTTGTTCCTTGTGCTGAATGTAGACGATTTCCAAACAGGTTCAGGTTTCTTTTCTTTCACGTTCCCCAGTGTAACATAAGGCTTCAAGCTAGTGGCTTGAATTTTCTGTAGCAGTGCTTATTTTACAAGATGGGGTTGCTAGCCTCATGTCCAACCTTTCCTCTTCACCAGCATTATTTCTGGCTTAGCGAGGTAAAGGAGTGCGTCAGCCGCGGATCGAACCCCGGACCATATGCATGATCGGCTTCAGATAGGTTTCAGGTTGATGAATGCTTATCTTGCCTTTCCGATTTTTACTGACTTTTACATATCCATCCGTTCCGCCTGTAGTTGAAACAATGCTGGCTTCCGAGATAATTGAAGGAGGTAACCTCTGTTGATGCTGGTTGTTGTTGCTGCTGTTTTTGTATTTTGTTGGCTATCTTCATCACCTCCGTCTTCTCTAAACTCACTTGCAGTCTTGTCTTCCCTGCCTCTACGGCCAGTTTGTTTGTTTTCACCTGCCCCTAGGTCTTGAGGCTTGTGTGACACTTGACATATATCATCTGCAAAATCCAGATATTTCAGTATCTTACTATCGCTGGTCCAGCATGTTCCTCTCTGCTCTCTGCTAACTCACGTCTGACGACTATTCCAGTCCGCCACAATTAAGAATGTCATTAGTGATAATAGACAGCCGACTTGTCTTACTCCTGTGTGCACTTCGAACGCCCCGTTAATTCTCTCGTTGTAGATCACCTGATATATGTCATTGGCATAAAGATAGCACTTGATTGAGAGTGGTAAATAGTCAGGCATTGCACGCCTTAGTTTTTAAGTATTTTTCAAATTACTTCTCGATCTACGTTGTCTGTCGAAGGCCTTCTCAAAGTCGATGTAGTTGAGTTATAGAGAGAGGGTTTTGACTGCCTTCCATGCTTTGTTATATGATGATGTGTAGAGTAGCAATCTGATCAGCACACGATTCGCCTTTCCTGAATCTAGCTTCCTGAGCTGGGTGGCGGAGTTCTGTATCCAGTGAATCCTTTATTCTCTCCAGGATGATAAAACTTAGTATTTTACTCTGCATGGACAAGAGCATTATTCCATGTCAGTCAGTTCTTGCAGAGTCGTAGGTCGCCCTTCTTAGGCAGCTTGACGAGGTAACCAGCCTTTTTTACAATCGGTAGCCACCTTTATTGTCCACTGGCAAGCAGTTCTGTGCGTGCTGTTGGTGGTAGTTGTATTTCTGGACGAGTTGCGTGTGAAAGTGGTTGATTCAAGATTCCTCTAAAGTGATCAGTATATTGTTTTATTTGTTTCTCCTCCTTGGTAATCAGGTTCCCTTGCGAATCTTTTATTGTTTTCATCATCTCGGTTGATCTCTTCATGAGTACTGATTGATCTGGTTATTTGATATAATGTTCTGAGGTCTCTTTCTTATATACCCTGCTTACCTGCTCTGCTTCAGTTGCCAGCCAGTGTCTTAGAATTGTCGTTTATCTTTTCTAGCACTCTTTTTCACTTCTTCATTCAGTACAGTGTACACTAAATTCAACTTTTCCTTCTGCTGTCCATCTTTGCATTGATTCATCTTCTCTTTCACCATCCTCCTCTCCCCTGTCCTATTAGCTTCCAGGTAGGTGTCCGTTGACAGGCATTCCTTGTCTTGTCTCTTCCTTCTTCCTAGAACAGCTGTACTCGTTTACTTGAATATCGCCTTCAGGAAGTAAGTTCCAGTGTTCTTCCATGCAGGTTTCTTCGGTTATGCCACGTAGTGTACCCGACTTTGCTTTGATGTGATGTGATCTGTAGTGAGGGCATCCATTTTGGTTTTGTCCTTCAGTTTCTGGATGTTGAAGTTGAATTACAGTGGCCTGTTTCCTATTTTCGACTCTGTATCCATCAGACTGCTTCTCCGCTTCCTTCAGCAGCATTGGTATGAAATCTACTTGCTTTGTGGTATGACCATCAGGGGAAATCCATTTTGCTTCGTGTAAATCCTTGTGTATGCACACGCTCCCTCAGATCGTCAGATCACTGAGAGTGCGGAAGTCTGTGAATAATTATCCGTTCTCGTTCGTTTACCCGCACCAGAGCCTCTCGACACATGCTCAGTTCTCTACCTGTATTATCTGCCCCTTGTTTGCTACATATTAGTTCGTTTATTAGATATATCACAAAGTGAAACAATATTATTTACTGGATGACGTTTCCAACAAAATTTATTGTTGTTAATCATATCATTATAATCACACGACTTCGAAACTTAAGTTTTTCGAAGGCATTCATATCACCCATGAAGATTTTGACGTCATCTCAAACATGTTGTTCATTATTGTTCGTAGTTGTCTGTGGACATCTTCCTTCTTCTATTGTTCGGCGTTTTTTTTTGTATCATTGTGCGTAGCATTGGATAATTGTGACCTTTTTCTCATGTTTGTGATTTGAATGTTGCTGTCATGTTCCTTGATCAAATCAGCTCCCACTGCTTTGAGATCTTTGGCTGCCACTGATGATATCATGATAGCAACTCACTGATGCAGTGTGCTCTTGATTGTCACCTGGGTAACCGCAGTAAATTATTGTTTCTCTAGTTGACAAATTTGACAGTACACATCAATTCCATCCATTCTCACAGATATCTAGCACTTTTCAACTATATTTCTACTTTCTTTGGCTACCAAGGCAGCCTTCCCAGCCTTGGGCATTGAACGTACATTCTACATCTATATCGACTGTCTGACTTGCTATCTGGATGCTTTGAGCTGCCCACAGTGTCATTTCACCTCTACAATTCCATCGAATAATTAGGTTCTTATATGAATTATTGTATTTCCAATATGTGTATTTTCTGAGTGATGAAGTTTCTCTAGTAGTTTTGATAGGTTTTGTGACTCAAAGTCACTGGCCCCACATCCGAACCTACTTATTTACTCGAGCCTCAGACTGAACAGAAATCTAGCAAGCTGGTTAACTAGGCGCGGTTAGACAACGGATTTACTGTGCGTCGATGGCACAGCGGTTAGGACTCTCGTCAACTATGCATATGGTCAGGGTCTCGATCCCCTGCCGACGCACACCTGATATCAATGGTCGGCCTGCAAAATTTGGGCTACCAATATAACATGCTGAAAATTCCATACTCATACCGAAAGTACGTCGTGGAATTAAGCTATAATCAAAGAAATGAAAAGAAAAAGATACCTTGAAAGTCCAAAGATAACAATGGGCGTGATTTTCTAGAAGAAACTTATCAATTCATTTTTGAGAGCACTAAATGACAAATACTGAAAATCAGTCGACTGTTTGTGTAATAGTTTATGATTTGATGAAGGTGACTGTTGAAATGTATTCAGGACAACAATTGCATGTACCAGTCAGCCATGCAAACATCTCCTCGAATAGGAAACTGTTTAGAATTTTGTGCAATTTTATCACCAATAACTGAATGATTCTGCACAATCGAGCAATACCTTCCGCTAACATCTAAAGCAGTGATGCTTGCTGTCTGGATGGCTGGCTGGCTGACTGGTCAGTACAGTCGAAGAAGTCCAAACACCTGAATGATGTTTCTCTCCTTGAGAAGCTACACCGTCATTTGTGAACCTGAAACTGGCGTCTACTAATTGGACCGTCTCTCTGAATCGAGTTAGTCCACATACGCCACTGATGACCTCAGTCCCAATAGAACGAAACGCCCTCTGTGTGTTAATACCACTTCAGTCAAGCTGGCTAGCTGGCAAGCATTACTGTTTGATGTGTATGTGTGTGGCATACAACCACTCATCTCAATCAGTCGGTAATATATTTATTTACTACTACTACAACTATTTATATTATCTATCAAAACACATACTACACTTTTAATAATTTCGGTTTCCTAAGGAAATTGAAGTGAAATTTCACTCATTGAACTGAGAGTAAAAGACTGGCAAATTTCACTTATTGTATCCGAAAAGTAACATGCATACTTCTTTGCAAAGTACCAAGTAGGCTGAATAAACAAATTGGCTTAATGAATGCTATTTATGCTTAGATTCATATTGATTAAGTAACGTGAGCACAATAGCATGTCTCGAGTACACCCTGAAATGGAAACGGCGAGTTGTACATGGGTCTGATGATGATATGGAGGAGATCGTGTGAGCTGGAGGAGATAAGAGATTATGGGCAATCATGCGACCACAATGAAGAAGGCCCTAGAGAAGTGGAATTTGTGAGATGTGGTGTTGAAGGCGCATGTTCTACTTGGAATCCAAAGCAACAGTGAACGCCACTGTCATTCATTTCAAATTACATCAAATTAAAAGTCACTGTTTTTACCTTTTATTATATACTTTTAGTAAAATGGTTCCCCAGAGGACGAAATTGAACCTCATCGCACTTGTCAGTCTGTGCGTAATCAGTGTTATGGAGATTGAATCAGAGGAATCAACGTTTCCGATGACAGTTGATACAGACGGTAATTTAAATTTATTCTGTGTATGTATATGACTGAAATAAATGTGATACCGCTCGAACTGAGTATCCTAAAAAATTGTATCTTGAAATTCATTGTACTTCTCACTCTACGACTAACTGACTGATTGACTGCAGGATGATGTCGCCTGAAATCCCAGGGAGACTTTGTGACCACTGTAATGACATATACTCATCGATGATGAGTTTGGATAACGGTGGTGCAGTTTATTGTGAACTAGCACATGTTAGAAATCATAGGTCACTAGATCCCTTCCTAGTGAATAAACAGTCACTGAGATCATCTCGTCACCTGATGTGATGAGTGGTGCATACTACTGAAGAGCCTCAGACTACGAACAAGGGATTGACCCATAATTCTCGTTTGCCAGTGGTTCTCTAAGTGATAACACTTCATGATCTATATCAGGTACTCTGTCGATGTGAGAATGTTTCTCTTTATTAGGTTGTGTACTGGATTATGCGAGATTGGGAGGCATGATGTGTGAGAAGACAGGAGTGCGCTGAACCAATAAAAATACTCTGATAGATCTGGAATCTGAGGCGGATAATTTATGTTTAGTGGCACACAATCTTGATGATATGCAGGCGAAAAAAACATGCTGTCAAGAGAAGCAGGCAGAGAATACATGTATTCAAATGAAGACAAAGAAAATTGAGGTAAGGTAGATAACCAGCGATTTGAATTCAGGAACTTCCGGTTACCAGGCAAGCTAGGTCGTAGACCATTGAGCTAGTGGCTCTCAACTCAATCAACCATGATTTCTAACCTGCTTCCACCTAGGTTGAAATTCCAGTGAATGGGTGCTACTGATAGGCCCCAAACTACGACGAAACAGCTGGCTATTCAGTATTCCCTGCTGGTTTCCAATGCTTCTCTCTCTCTGAATGATATCAAATCAAGCTGAAACATGATGCATCAATTAACTGAAGGAACAAAAATCAAAAACAAAATCCAACAGGCTGAAAGATGTGAATCCATGACTTCAAATTTACCACATTGATCTCTACCAAGTGAACTTCAAAACTCAAGTAATGATTAAATCGTTATTATTTCACTTCAATCATGAACTAAATATACCTGTAGAGATTTCAGACCTTTTCCACTAACCTTTGAAAGGTATTTTCGTTTATTTTAATTTTAAGGACTAATCAGTGTTAATTTTGGGGGTTTACGAGTTAGTCTGAGTGACAACTTCACACTTACAATTCAAGTTGATAACTGTACATGGGTAGTTGACTTTTCACAACCAAGCGAAGATGAGCGTACAGCTAAAGGAGGAAATCGTCAAGGTTCTCTGTAAGTCTTCTTTTAAAAGTGATTTATATGTGTCTTAGAGCTGTTTGATTAAAATTATATCTAAATCACTTGATAATATGCTCACCTGATTCTCAAGAATACTACGTACATTTTCATAAAAGAGCCTTCTATTCTATAGAAAACTGGGTCCTGTCTGTGTTGTTGTTGTCTTTTGTGTACAGTATCGTACTTGTGGTGTCATATGCAATGACCAGTTAGTTCTCAGTTTCAGTATAAATCATGTAGTACCGGCGAGAAAATTTATACAATGGGTGACAATAATGGTATTAATAACATGAGCAGTCGTATTAGAAGGAATTGTGATGTGTGTTTATAAATTGACTGGCTCCCGCAGAGCTAGTTATATATGTTAGAAACCAACATATAGTTTTAAAATGAGAGCTCTTCATTTCGTTGCTAACGGCAACTGATGTGCTTCAAGGCGCTGTATTTTCTCAATTTCTATCTTCCGTTTGCATGATCTTCCGTATTCTCCCAAGGCAAATGGCACTATATATGCTGACGATCTTACGACCTCTGTCCTAGTAGCTGCTGCATTGGATTCTCCTCAAGTGAAGAGATTCTTATCAGAATTTAACAAATAGTCTTATTCAGAATGGTCGTAAATTAAATCCATCTAAATGTCATGCAGTTTGTTGATTTCAGTTTAAAATGTGAACAAGACCCGCGCAGACTGTTTGTTTCACCATTGACTGCACTGTAAATGGTAGTAAATCGATTACTTTTTAAATCTCTTTTGGTCGCCTCATATCTTGTCGATTTCTACTGAAATATTTCGTGGGTGCTATACATTTACTTGAATATTATACGAGTAATTTGAGACCTTGTGCTGGTCTTACTCAACCTCTTCTCCAACAGTTCATCAGTTCATATATTCTGCCTATTCTTCTTCGTCTTCTTCTACATTGTTCGCCTCACTTATTCTTCCACGAACATCTCAAAATTAGAATAAATCATATGGCGTAGAACATTGGAGGCTCTAGGCAAGGTTGTGTGTATGCTGCCTTCAACTGTGCTAACTGACATTATTGTCAATAGCCACATCAATTAATACAAGCAGTTGGCTCAAGTTATCTTGTCTGATAGCCAACATCCTCTTTACTATTCGCAACTTTTTGCTTGTGTATATACGAGTGTGAAAGTAGAAGAAATTACACTCGTGTGAGCATTCAAATAAATAACCTCACAGATACCATATTGAGCACGGGTTTTTGTGAAGAGACAAATATGAGAAAAGAACTTTCGAAAGTTTTAATCAATAAATGAATTTCAAATTACTCTTCAGCTGACCGCACTATAGCCCGTAGGTTCTCATCTCCTTCGAAAACACACACCTGCATACGCGATATCCTCCACCTCACCCACAGTAATCAAACTTACCAAGGCCTATGCAGTCACCATTCCACGATAACCTCACGTGTGATATCACTCGACAGTCTTCACTGCGCGTGTCTAATCCATCTCCATTTCTTTAAGCACATTTGTTTGGCGACATGTTATGCTCTGTCCCACAGATATTCACTTCTGCGCAGGATAAACATGACTAGAATTGATACTATTACTACGGACACTTACACAATTGCTTTTATTTCTTGATATATAATACAATCCAATAATGAACATTATATTTATCAAAACTGATTCTGATATGTATTCACGACTTGATTCTCATCTTTCTTTCCCGCAACCTTTCTCTAGAGTGTGTGAAAGTTTGGCTGCAAACGACACGAATACTTCAAACAAAACAGAAGAATTAAAAGAGAACTCGACGACAGTAACTGATAGACTCTGACTGTGCGAAACACTGCTGGAGCTGTAGCGAAAATAGCAAAATTTGGCTTCATAGTCATTGTTTAGCTGTAGAATAGTTTCAACTCTGCTAATTCAAATGCTTCATTTTCTGGTATACTGAGTATTCTTCTTCCTCTTTCTGTAGATTAGATCTTTTCCAATAAAGGTATATTTTTAAACTGCTTTCATGTTATCAACAAATATGAAGTCTTCTTGTGCGTTGGCATAGTAAGCGAATGATTGTTTTCAGTACAGAGTGTTTCGTTCATGTCGAGTTTGCTTTTATCATGAACACAGTTTTACAATATAAAACCAACATGCACATTATTTTGACTGGTCACATACACAATTTCTGAGCACGGC
This sequence comes from Trichobilharzia szidati, assembly GCA_944472155.2. Taxonomy (NCBI): domain Eukaryota; kingdom Metazoa; phylum Platyhelminthes; class Trematoda; order Strigeidida; family Schistosomatidae; genus Trichobilharzia; species Trichobilharzia szidati. The sequence continues at coordinate 136,796,472 of OX235273.1, read as the reverse complement.
AGAAATTTCGATGTTGCTGATATTCATGAATAATCCCCATGAAGACGTGTTAATGGAAACAAAGTTAATTGTCCAGTGAAATGGCACTTCTCGGAGGATTTATTTTCCGCTTTTGATGTACAATCACATTTATACACAATTCTGTTTTCATGAAATAGGATAGCAACGGGAGTAATTAGCTGTCACACTCATAGTTGTTGATGTTAATTAATACATGAGAGGAGTTGATAAAGTGTATTTGTGTTACGCATCAAGATGAAAAATTAAATGAGTGAGGCGTGGTCACGATGCACATAGAAACGAAAGCAAACGTGAAATTATGTGAGAATGAGTTGCAAAGAAATACAAGAGTAATAAGAGCGAACAAACAAAGAATCAAACGAGAATCAGGTGTATAGGAAGCAACAAGGATATCGACATGATAGTGGTAGTGGTCGAATAATTTTCTTTTGAATGTATAGCTCTGATTCCTCTAGCTAAGTGTCTGAAGCTTCAGTAACACAAAGGAGACGAAATCTTCGTTAGGTTATTCTTCACTTTGTAGATTACTACTAGTGTGATTGCGATAATTCATCCGGTGTACGTCAAAATTCCATGATGCAAGTGTAATTTGAACAGACGTCTTTTTGGACTTTCGCATTAAACCATTACCTCAGATAGCTCAACCGAAACGCACCCACACAACACCTCTACACTAATCATATTCAATATCCAATCATACAACAGACAAACAGACACACTACACAACGACACGCAACAAAGTGTCCTATTCACTAGAAATCAACTGCCTCATCCAAGACAGTCTATACAACACAGGATACATCTTGTGGAAACATTGGATTACATCCAGTGACGATCTTATTGGATGGTTGGAGGCAATCGCAGGAAGCCTTGGACCTAGGTTTCGTGCTAGTTGGCACTCTTCGGCAAGGCGTATCTGCAACCTTGAAGGAACTCATGTCACTTCTGAGATTCGAACCCGCGTCACCCAGTGCTGCAGTCAGAGACGTTACCACTGAGCTCTCCGGGCTCGCATCACACTAGTTACTAGTGTCACGTCAAAATATCCACTACAGTCCTACAGGAGGTCAATCGCGAGCCCGAATAGCTCAGTGGTAACGTCTCTGACTGCAGCACTGGGTGACGCGGGTTCGAATCTCAGAAGGGACATCAGTTCCTTCAAGGTTGCAGATACGATTGCTGATGAGTGCCAACTAGCACGAAACCTACGTCCAAGGCTTCCTTCGATTGCCTCCAACCACCTAATATCATCACAATCTATGTACACCGTGATGGCGAGCTACCTAGAATGGTGGCCACATTACAACCTGACTGATAGAATTCAGTCTGCACCAAAGAGAGGACTAGACGCATCACACTAGTTACTAGTGTCAAGTCAAAATAGTGACGAATTTTCTACTCATTTCAATTTTGATTTTGTCACTTTCCAACTGTACAAGATAGAACAACTGAAAACTAGGTTGCTCTGGACAGCTCTTTCATCGTTGTTTGATCCTGTCTGGAGAATGAAGTGTTACACGCACCAGGTAACCTAAGGATGGTGCGTTCAACTTACTGTGCAGTTTCCAATGTTTACTTTCAAAAAGTTCACAACACTCATGCAGTGAAACTTGTATTCTAGTACCAACTGAATGAATGTCAACTCTTCTTAAAATCCACCTTCCACGTTTAACAATCAGTTTTCATATACTTAAAAACCGTTCATAGTGTATACATTCACTTAAAATAAAACTCGAAACAAGTGATTCAGCGAAGACACTCTTTTCAACAAGGCATTTATGATCAAGCTGTGTAGTCTTGTATGATATGCTTCTCAAGAAATCATATCCTTTGAAGGGATTTCAACCATTCGTATGAATATATGCAATGGTAATAATCCTCATAGTGACGTCATAATCATAGTTCAGTGAGGAGTGGAAGCACAATTAATTTCACATGTGAAACAATTCATAGGATGCATAGAAATTTTTGAAGGGTGTGAGATAGTTGGATTAGTAGGCAAATAGAATGAAAATAAAATGTCAAGTGACACTAAGTGGCATCTGATAATGTAGTGTTTCACGTTGAAAATCAAAGTTGATTTAGAATTACTAGTCTCCTTCTCTAGCTCGCCTATAGCTATAGCTAAGACTGTTCACAGGAAATGTATTTGAGTAGAATTAAGTAACACAGATTTTACAGCTTCGATTTTCTGGAATGACACTGACTGCAACTACTACTAATACACCAATGAGTTGAGTCGAAACCATATTTGCTTTTAAAGATAGTGATAAGCAAATAACAGTCTCCTTTTGTGCAGACAATTCAGGCTTCATTCTTCGAAAGGCGACAGCTCTATTTATTTGAAGTAATCTTGGAGACATCCATCTGTCCATTCTAACCATAACACGTGTCAGTATGTTGATATTGTGTTCTGTTCCAAACAGGTGCTGAGATGTGACGCTGGCAGATGGGGTTAAACCTCTGAGATGTATAATCCCCAACACGTATTGAAGAATCCTCATTGACAACCGTTCCCCTGTCTTTCTTATTTGCTTGCAATAACACATGCATTTGAATTCCTTAACACAGCTGAAATCATTCAGAGTCTGTTGTTGGTCTAATTTCGAATATGTAGTTGAACAATTCATTTTCTCAACAAGAAGACCAGTTTGGCGGTTAGTCATGTCCTTAACTAAGCATCTTTCTTCTGACACCACTTGCCTATTTTAGAGGGAATCAACTTCATTTGATACGCTGATGATCCGACTGTCTCACTGCCAGTATCGTCCATGTATCTGGCTGTTTCAAAATCAATAGCTTTCGTAATCCACAAGGACTGGCCTCTTCGCAAGATGCTTGTAGCGTAGCATAGATAGTACCGATACAGAAACTAATTGAAGCATTGAATTCCTCGAGATAGTTCTATCTTCTCACGAACCTCCGTCATGACATACTTTGTGGATTTGCAAGATAGCTTCCGTCTTACCCAACTACATTAACAGGTTAACACAATCACTTACGTATCACATAACCTCCGCTTCTACAATTTGTTCAGTCTTGCACCATTCCAATTGATCTTTTTTGCTCCCCCGCCGACAACTTAGTCTTTCTTGGTTTGATGAGGAAGACAAAAGTCATATTGGCAATGGCATTAAGGGTTGTGTGGAAGGCAATTGCTGTTCCACCAGTAATTCAGCTAATTTCTGATGGCATCAACAGGCACTTGAAACCGTGTTATAAATGGTATAAAACCACATTGTCTACTCACAACTCTCTCCGTCTTCCATCTAGTCAGTTGGAGGTGGAAGTAATTACAAACGAGTATACGCTCACACACACTGAGGATAAAAACTCAAGTACACGCTATTTCTCATGCTTGTGTTCTATGCCACAGAGATGGTGCTTAGCGTAGAACTTATGACTTAATATGTAACGAGCAAAATCAATGGTTAAGATTTTATTTTGATAAATCACACAGTGTTGTACAGTAATATTAACTAATGACGTTTCGAGCATAAACTATTGCTCATATTCATATCAAGTTCAACTTGATATTTGAAATGGTAGAATTCACTATTTGCAGCAATCAGTATTTCGGCTTGCTTAATGTCACCACACATAGGAAATATAATATCTCCTCAAATCCTGAGATAAACGTCGTAACGAGGACGACAGATTTCAAGGTAGTATTATTCAAGTTGGTGCGTACAGATATGAACCACTACTTGAGGCATAGGACCTCACAATACGTGTCTAATACATATCCATTCTATTTGGAATTCCTCTTGAGCAATAGGAACTCGATGGGTTCATTCCATGAGTTCCTTGTTGATAATCACTTCTGAACAGCTGACCGAATGATCTTCACTGTCGATCAAAGTCTCAGCCGCCTGCCATAAATGTTGGAATTGTAGATATGTCTTTCATTTCCGTTTCTGGTTTAAACATTGTCATCAGTACCGACTGCCTATATTTGCTTCCTGGGGGAGTGAAATAAGTGACTTCTTTCAACTTCTCCGCTTGATGGATATTCGTTAATGTTCTTATTGTTGGTTGTTGGATGACTGGTAATCTTCATGTTCTCTGCGTTCACTTGAAGTCCTGTCTCTACTGTCTGCTTCTTCTGCCACCGCGTTGGTTCTTGCCTGTGAGTATTCGAGTCTGCATTACATTCGACATGAATCATGTGCAAAGTCCAGATCTGCCATAGTTTTCTTACCGAGTCAGGTCCGGCGTATTCGTGTCTTCTGGCTTCCCATTGACAGTTTTCCGAAAAATCCATTCAACCACAAATAAGAATATCATCTGTGATAGTAGGCTGAGAGCCTTGTCTTACTCCTGCCCTAAATTCAAAGGAATCGCTGAATCTACTGTTGCAGATAACTCCACACATGGCATTGGAGTATAGAGATATTTTGAATGATTCTTCTCTATATCTAGCTGAAGCCTAGGTCGCCCTCGTAGGTAGTTTGATATTGTGGTCTGCCAACGAAACAGCAGATAACATTCCCTCCTTCCAAATGTTTAGCACAAGTAGATTAATAAAATACACTCCACGCTATAGGACAAGCACGTATTGTCCTAATAACATTCCAAAAATCAGCTCCATCAAATCATGCACTATTACACAATCGGTCGACTGATTGTCAACATTTGTCTTTTAGTGTTCTCAAAACGGAATTGATAAATTTCTTGTAGGAAGTCACGCCCATTGTGATCTTTAAACTTTCAAAATTGTCACATGAGTCAATCGGTTGAGTGTGAAGCAGAAATCAGCCACTGTCAAAGTGGATATCGACCAATTAAAATTCCAGTTGAATAATCTAAATGTTCTAATAATGACGGTGACACGTACATAGAGTGTTAGTTTCTGTCACGTTCGATTTGACTTGTAGGCTTCTGTGTGAACAAAAGCTTGTTTAACACATTGTCGTTATCTTCAGTTGATTCACCAACTGGTGGCGTCTATCGATTTCAGCTTGTAATGATCATTACGAATGAAATGTGGCGGCGAAATTTTAGTGGAGAAGAATTGCAAGGCAGTAATATTAAAGGATGTGACAGGGGAATTCGAAGCAACACAAAAATGTAAGAGAAATTTCGAAAGTCTGGTGGTTAGATGAATCAGAGATTGACAAACCCATACATTGAATTTTAGATGAATTATATGAAATGTGAAAGAATAAGCGAGCAATATAACAGAGGAGGAAGTGAAATTCTCAGTTGTAATCAGACGACGCAATTTTCTCGGATGTCTAATACCACAGCTTATCGAGAACTTATAGGTGAGAAGCAACAACGTGTTAGAAGATTCAGTCAGCGAACTTTGGACTTCAAGTGGACATCGAGTAGATGGCTGTGATGAAGTCAACCTACAACATCACCACTATCATCGTCAACAACAACAATAGCAGCAAGCTCAACAACCAACAGCAATCATTATTAACAGTAAAACCAGGCACCATCGTTCCAAATACAGGCAGCCAGAAAGGATGAGAATTTCAACGACAACTCTAGTGGGAAATTCAAGACAGACCTTCATCACTGCAGAATAACTGGAAATCTTCTGCCCTCCTCCAAAGCATTCAGAATTAAATTTGGATTTTCAACACCAATGTTGTGTCAATCAGTCAGTCAATCGTATTAATATATGTGTAAAATTTGGTTACTGTGTTAGTAAGTTATTCCATATCATTTTGTTTATCAGATACATCATACAGTGAAACAGTATTATATACTGCAAGACGTTTCGAACAAACTAATTAGTACCAAGGAGAATCTAGGACGGGAATGGAGGCATATAAGAGAATCTTTAAAACTTAATAATTACCCTGATAAATTATTCAGGAAGTATTTATAGGAATGAAGAAATAAAATAGATGACAATAGAAGTGAAAGTTATAATAATGCTATAATAATTCAGTCAGTCAGTAGGTTCTTCGAAATTAGTCCGAAAGCTGGTCAGCGCTTCATTGAAAAGCATTTCCTGTAGCCTGCTTCAGATATCCATCAGCAGCTGTTCTCGGCGTCCTGCTAGTGAATATCAGTTGGCCGATTACACGAAGTTGAAAATAGGAGATTCTCGGAAGGAACAAATCAAGAAGCTGTTACTCAGCAAATATGATGAAGAAAATGAAGATGAATCAGACAGATGCTGAGGCGACTGTTGAATGACATCACGAGCCACGCCATCTCCGAGTGGAAGATGAATCAGAGACGACGAGTGGGCGTCCGATGGTGACATGGAGGAGATCGTGAGAGGAAGAGATGAGAGACTACATGTAATGGTGCGGCTGGCTAAAAGAGGGTCACAGAAAGTAGAACGAAGTGGATACGTGCTGTTCCACTCAGAAGTCAAGGAAACGATGGTGACAATAAATAATAATAAAAAACAGTTTCGGTTGATAATACTTGACGCGATCTAATAGGAGTTGATGAAAACCAGAGATACGGCTCAACACTTTCTGTTATTCTGTGTAACATCTGCTATGGAAGAGTTTGTAGATGTTAAGAGATGCGTCTGCGACATTACTAGCTTATCTGAATATTGTAGAACGTGCCATCTTTCAAATTCACCTGTATAGAGAAGTGAGATTCGATGATATTTGTCTATGCATATTAATACCTGTCTAGCTGGATGACATTCCTAACTAAATTGATACAATCAAATTCAGTTGATTCTCCTTCACAAATCCAAGAATTTCTTCACCAACTATTTCTCCTTCCTCCATTATTAAGATCAGAGAGCCACTCAGAAAAAATTAGAGATTCCGGAAACAGTGCAAACAAGAAGGCACTGTTTAACAAATATGGTCACTGGCTGAATATTCTGCAACGTTGTTGCTTCTCGCCTGTAAGTTCTCGATAAGCTGTGGTATTAGACATACGAGACAATTACTTCATCCAATTACGTCTGATAATCTCACTTCGTCTTCTGTCATATTGCTCAGCTATCCCTTCACATTTCATAAAATTCATCTATAATTCAATGTATGGGTTTCTCAATTTCTGATTCATCTGACCACCAGACTTTGAACAATTCTCTGGCATTTTTGTGGTGCTTCGAATTCCCCCTTCCACTTATTTAATACTGTTGACTTGCAATTCTTTTTCTACTTCAATTTCGCTGCCGCTTTTCATTAGAAATGATCGTTACGAGCCTAAAATGATAGTCGCCTCCAGGCGGAGAATCAACTGAAAATAACGACAATGTGGGAAACACGCCTTTGTTCAAACAGAAGCCTACAAGTCGAATCGAACGTGACAGAAACTAACACTCTATGTACGTGTCATCAACATCATCACTATTAGAATATATAGGTTATTCACCTGGAATATATTGATCAATATCCACTTTCACAATGGCTGATTTCTGTTTCACACTCAACCGATTGACTCATGTAGCAACTTTGAAAGTTTAAATATCAAAATGAGCGCGACTTCCTACAAGAAATTTATTAATTCCTTTATGAGAACTCCTAAAATCAAATGTTGACAATCAGTCGACCGATTATGTAATAGTGCATGATTTGATGGAGCTGACAGTTGCAGGGTTATTAGGACAATACGTGCATGTCCCAGTTAGCCATGTGAACATTTCCTCGAATGGAAAACCATTTAGAATTTTGCATAATTTTTATAACCAACTGAATAATTGTGCACAATCGAGAAATACCTCTACTTGTCATATGTTCCCAGGAGTTCATTGGTGTTGATCTGATTCACTTTTTCCAGAAATTCTACTTTCGTCCACACGGTATTATATCCATTATCTGTAGATATGATTGTGCAGTCAATCATGAATGCATGTTGTTATATTCCAGTTTTTCGTTCAGATGAGTATTTGAGTACCAGTGATGCTGGCTAGCTGTCTCTCTGGACGGCCGTCATGATTGAAGTGACTCAAAAACTAGATGGGTTATTCTTATCTTTTCACTCAAGCTTACCATTTCTCTCCGGGTCTGACTCACATCGCGAAGCGAAATAATCTAGGAATTGGGGAGCTCTAATTAACACGTCTTAGTAAGTTGAGTTTGACCGCGAACGCCTTTGTTGAGCTCACCCCGAAATGAATGAAATTATGTCCGCGTGTTGGCATCGCGTCAATCTAGATGGCAATACCTTCTGGACGCTGTGTGTCTGTGCGCGTTCACATGTGTTATACAACGGTTCATCTGAATCAGTGAGTAGCATTCGCCATCCTGCATATATGCTGCCCTACTCGATTGCGAAATAAGATATCCAGCAAATCTCATATTACACTTTGAATAATTTCAGTCTCCTAAAGAAATTAGGGTGAAACTTCACCTCGTTCAAATAAGATAAATTGAGTCGCGAATTTCACTTATTGTACAGTCAAGTTGATCAGTATCAAAATAAAGTAATCATTGATTTGAAAGTGCCACGTGGTTGGAAAAATATTCAAAAAATGCGAATTATGTGTCATCTCCATGCAAGGATTAACAATAATTGAAGTCACTTGAGCGCGATTCCAAAGCCAAAGTCAACCTTGAATTCCAAATGACGAGGGGTGTATGGGTCGTATGTTTTTACGTGAATGAGATGAGAGATTACAAGAATAAATATGATCATGGCGAAGATGAAAAAAGAAAGAAGGAGAACGCTGAGATGTATAGTGGAATGTGAATGATCCACTCGGAATCCAAAGGAAGAGAACTAATCACTGACTGCCATTAATTTCAAAGAAAATCTAATGAAATATCAGTAATGTCTAATTATCGCATATAAATGTTTAGTAAAATGGTGTCGCATGGGTCAAAAGTGAACCTGATCAAACTCGTCACTCTCAGAATACTTAATATTACGAAGATTGGATCAACTGACTTCACGTTTCTGATAACAGCTAATGTAGACGGTAATTAAAATTATTCCGTGTATGTAAATGATTGAAATAAATGAGATATCACTGTGAGTATCTATTCACACATATCACTGTTTGAAATTCACTATGCTTCTCACTGGTGAATAACTCTCACTGATTTTAGGATGAAGTTATCAGTGAAGAATTCTAGTGAGGAATCTTGACCACTGTGAGTTCATAATTTCACCGATGACCAGGTCGAATAACAGTGGTGCTGATATCGCAAATGAGCTGAAGTATGAACATGTAGATTAGTGGATTCCATCCCAGTGAATGAATAGTCACTGAGTTCATCTCGTCACCTGGAAGTGTCTTGCTCGATTCCTGAAATGATAATGGGTGCATACCACTGAGAAGCTCCGAACTATGACCGAGTGACTGTTTCGTTATTCTAGTTTGTCTCTGGTTCTTCAACTGATATCACTTCTCGATCCAAGTCATCTATTCTTTCAATGTGATAATGTTTCTCTTTATTCGGTATAGCTGTTCGCCCAGTCAACAGCTTTCTGGTAATAACGCGAGTGACGTTAAATTCAATGGAGAGCTTTAGATTCTAGATAAGCTGTGGCATTAGACATACGAGACAACTGCGTCGTCCGATTACAACTGAGAATTTCACTTCGTCTTCTGTCATATTCCTCACCTTTTCTTTCACATTTCATACAATTCATCTATCATTCAATGTAGGGATTTTTCAAATGCTGATTCATCTGACCACCAGACTTTGAACAATTCTCTGGCAATTTTGTGGTGCTTCGAATTCCCCCTTCACCTTCTTTAATACTGTTGCCTTGCAATTCTTTTTCCACTTCAATTTCGCTGCCGCATTTCATTCGTAATGATCGTTACAAGCTGAAATCGATAGTCGCCACCAGTCGGAGAATCAACTGAAGATAACGACAATGTGTTAAACAAGCTTTTGTTCACACAGAAGCCTACAAATCAAATCGAACGTGACAGAAACTAACACTCTATGTACGTGTCATCATCATTATTACAATATGTAGATTATTCAACTGGAATATATTGATCAATATCCACTTTGACAGTGGCTGATTTCTGCTTCACACTCAAACGATCGACTCATGTGACAACTCTGAAAGTTTAAAGATCACAATGAGAGTGACTTCCTACAAGAAATTTATCAATTCCGTTTTGAGAAAGCCGAAGAGCAAATGTTGACGATCAGTTGACCGATTGTTTAATAGTGCATGATTTGACGGTGCTGACTGTTTCAGGGTTATTAGGACAATACGTGCATGTCCCATTTAGCCACATTAAACTTTCTCGAATGGAAAGCCTTTTAGAATTTCGCATAATTTTATAAACATCTGAATAATTGTGCACAATCGGAAAATACCTCCACTTGTCATATTTTCTAGCGAGTTCATTGGTGGTGATCTCACTCACTGTTTTCAGAAACTCTACCGTCATCACCATGGTAATATATCCATTATCTGTAGATAAGATTGTGCTGTCAACCATGAATACATGTTGCCATCTTGCACTTATTCACTGTGGTGAGAATTTGCGTACCAGTGATGGTGTATGGAGCTCTATTTTCCTCTAGGAATTAAATGATACAATACTAATAATAATAATAACGATGCCGTCTGGCTGTCTCTCTTGCTCACCGGCATTATTGAAGTGATTTAAAAACACCAGGTGACTTTTTCGTATCTTTGAAGTCAAGCTAACTATTTTTTTACCGCGTGTGACACACCTTAGGCAGCGAAATAAACTACGAACTGAGGTGTTTGAATTAAGACATCACAGTAAGTGGAGTTACACCGCGTATGCCTTAGTTCAGCTCACCGCGAAATGAATGAAATTGTGTCAGCATGTGAGCATCGCGTCAATCTATCTGGCTAGCTGCCAATCACTTCTGATTCATCTGTGCCTATGCGTGTTCATATGAGTTATACAACGGTTCATCTGAATCAGTGAGTAGCGTGGGCCATCTGGCATACATGCTGCCTTACTCGATTGCGAAATAAGATATCCAGCAAATCTCGTATTACTCTTTGAATAATTTCAGTCTCCTAAAGTAATTAGGGTGAAACTTCACCTCGTTCAAGTAAGTTAAATTTACTCACAAATATCACTTATTCTACAGTCACGTTGATCAGCATCAAAATAAAGTAATAATTGATTTCAAATTGCCACGTGGTTTGAAAAATATACAAAAAATGCGAAATATGTGTCATCTCCACGTATGGAATAACAATAATGAAGTCGCTTGTGCGCGATTCCATAGCTAAAGTGCACACAGAAGTCCAAATATCAAAGGGTGTGTGGGTCGGATGTTCACGAGAATGAGATGAGAGATTACAAGAATAAATATGATCATCGTGAAGAAGATAAATGCAAGTAGGACAAAGCGGAGATGCACTGTTGAATGCTTATGATCCACTCGGAATCCAAAGGGACAGAACTAGTCACTGACTGCCATTAATTTCAAAGAAAATCTAATGTAATATCAGTAATGTCTGATTATCGCATATAAATGTTTAGTAAAATGCTGTCGCATGGGTCAAAAGTGAACCTGATCAAACTCGTCACTCTCAGAATACTTAATATTACGAAGATTGGATCAACTGACTTCACGTTTCTGATAACAGTTAATGTAGACAGTAATTAGAATTATTCCGTGTATTTAAATGATTGAAATAAATGTGATTTCACTGTGAGTATATATTCTGACAAATCACTGTTTGAAATTCACTATGCTTCTCACTGGTGAATAACTCTGACTGATTGAAGGATGAAGTTACCAGTGAGGAATTCCAGTGAGGAATCTTGACCACTGTGAGAACATACAACCACCGATGACGAGATCGGATAACGGTGGTGCTGATATCGCAAATGGACGAAAGTAAGAACACGTAGGTTAGTGGATTCTGTCTCAGTGAATGAATACTCACTGAGGTCACCTCGCCACCTGGAAGTGTCTACCTCGATTCCTGAAATGATGATGGGTGCATACTACTGAGAAGCTTAGGACTACGACCGAGTGACTGTTTCGTAATTCTAGTTTGTCAACGGTTCTTCAACTGATATCACTTCTTGATCCAAATTAGGTATTCTATCGATGTGAGAATGTTTCTCCTTATTTGGTTTAGTGGTTTGCCCAGTCAACAGCTATCTGATAATACCATGAGTCACGTAAAATTCAATGGAGAGCTTTAAGTTCTCGATAAGCTGTGGTATTAGACATACGAGACAATTGCATCCTCCAATTGCAACTGAGAATCTGACTTCGTTTTCCGTCATATTGCTGGCTTATTCTATCACATTTCATACAATTCATCTGTCATTCAATATATGGGTTTCTCAACCTCTGATTCATCTGACCAACAGACTTCGGACAATTCTATGGCATTTTTGTGGTGCTTCGAATTCCTCCTTCACATTCTCTAATACTGTTGACTTGCAATTTTTTACACACTTCAGTTTCGCTGCCGCATTTCATTCGAAATGATCGTTACAATCCTAAATTAATAGCCTCCACCAGTCGCAGAATCAACTGAAAATAACGAATATGCATTAAACTAGATTTCGTTCACACAGAAGCCAACAAGTCGAATCGACCGTGACAGAAACTAACACTCTATGTACGTCTCATCATAATAATTAGAATATCTAGATAATTCAACTGGAATATATTGATCAATGTCCAAAGTTTGACAGTGGCTGATTTCTCCTTCACACTCAACCGATTGACTCATGTGACAACTTTGAAAGTTTAAAGATCACAATGGGCGTGACTTCCTACAAGAAATTTATCAATTCCGTTTTGAGAACACTAAAAGACAAATGTTGACAATCAGTCGACCGATTGTGTAATAGTGCGTGATTTGATGGAGCTGATTGTTGCAATGTTATTAGGACAATACGTGCATGTCCCAGTTAGCCATGTGAACATTTCCTCGAATGGAAGGACATTTAGAATTTCGCATAATTTTTATAACCAACTGAATAATTGTGCACAATCGAGAAATACCTCTATTTGTCATATGTTCCCAGGGTTTCATTGATGGTGATCTGATTCACTGTTTCTAGTCAACTTCATCATAGATGCACTAATTGAATTAACCCTAACTCACTTCATAGTCTCAGGGATTGTCTTGCTACCAGAGAATAATCTCGTTGACTTAGAATATGCAGACAATATAATCCTTCTAGGCGAGGACGCTGAGAAAATGCAGAGTCTTCTGAACACCTTGAGCAGCAATCCTCGTATGTTTGGCATGCGATTCTCCATTGTAAAATGTAAGATGATGTTGCAGGATTGGACTACACCTATCCCTAGATTAGAAATAGGAAGTGAAGTGGTAGAGCACGTTAACCGCTTCACTTACTTGGGAAGTACCATCAGCCCCAACGGGTTGATCTCTGACGAAATGTCACCACGAATACAGAGGGCTAGTTTCTCATATTCCAGTTTGCGCCATCTCTGGCGTAGACGCGACAACCGACTATCAACCAAAGGGCGGGTGTACTGCTCAGCAGTCCGCTCCGTCCTCCTTTATGTCTGTGAGACCTGGCCATTGAGAGCGGAAGGCATGAAAAGATTAGCTGTCTTTGATCATATGTGTCTGCGTTCTATCACCCGCGTGAAGTGGTATAATAAGGTGAGCAATATTTAGGTTAGGCGTCGACTGCCAGGTAAGGCGGGGAAATCAGTCGACGAGACTGTGAAATTACATCGACTGGGATGGTTGGAACATGTAGTACGTGTGCCTAGTCATCGCCTTCCTCGACGGGCAATGATAGCTGAATAGGAACAGGCTGGAAAAGAGCAAGCGGCGGTCAAACGAAAATATGACACCAGTCAATGAAATCTACAACATTTAGTATAAACCACGTAAGAAGGTGTTGACTTACTGTTTGGGGTCCTCGGGACAGTGAAAAACCAATGGTTGGAAACAATTGGTGACATGGCTCAAAATCGTTCTCAATGGCTGGAGCAGATGCATCCACTCCTTGTGACTTATGATTTCCAATTGAACTATTTTGTTCTTCGTTATTACTATTCCTTAATCTCACACCTCTGTTCACTGTCTTCATTATGCATTTCTCCTACTTTCTTCTCTTGCTTTGTGTGCTATATGGAGTGTGGCGACTTGAACTGCCGCATATATGTGCAAAGATCTATGTCGAAGACAGACAGACAGACGGACTCACCCTTTCCAGAAACTCTACTGTTATCACCACGGTATTATATCCACTATCTGTAGATATGATTGTGCAGTCAATCATGAATGCATGTTGCTATATGGCACTTAATTATTGTGCTGAGTATTTGCGTACCAGTGATGCTGTCTGCCTTTCTCTCTGGCCGACCGGCATGATTGTAGTGACTTAAACACTAGATAAGTTTTTCGTGTCTATGGAGTCCAGCTTACCATTTCTTTCCGGGTTCGACTCACCTCAGGCAGCGAAATAAACTACTAACTCGGGTGTTCCAATTACCGCGTCTCAGTGAGTGGAGTTACACCAAGTACGCCCTTGTTGAGCTCACCCTCAAATGAATGAAATTTGTGTCAGCGTGTTAGCATCGCGTCAATATACCTGGCTAGCTGGCAATCACTTCTGGTTCATGTGTGTCTGTGCGTCTTCATATCTGTTATATAACGGTTCATCTGAATCAGTCAGTAGCGTGCGCCATCTTGCATTTATCCTGCCTTATTCGATTGTGATATAAGATATCCAGCAAATCTCATATTACACTTTGAATAATTTCAGTCTCCTAAAGAACAAATGGGGTGAAACTTCACCTCGTTGAACTAAGTTAAATTTACTCGCAAATTTCACTTATTGTACAGTCACGTTGATCAGTATCAAAATAAAGTAATAATTGATTTCAAAGTGCCACGTGGTTTGAAAAATATTCAAAAAATGCGAATTATGTGTCATCTCCATGCATGGATTAACAATAATGAAGTCACTTGAGCGCGATTCCATAGCCAAAGTGCATCTAGTATACTTAATGATGAAGGGTGTGTGGGTAGGACGTTCACGTGACTGAGAAAAGAGAGTATAAGAATAAATATGATCATGGTGAGGACGATAAAAGCAAGTAGGACACAGTGGAGCTGTATAGTTGAATGCGAATGATCCACTCGGAATCTAAAGGAACAGAAATATTCACTGACTGCCATTCATTTCAAAGAAAATCTACTGAAATATCAGTAATGTCTAATTATCGTATATGAATGTTTAGTAAAATTGTGTCGCATGGGTCAAACGTGAACCCGATCAAACTCGTCACTCTCAGAATACTTAATATTACGAAGATTGGATCAACTGACTTTACGTTTCCGATAACAGCTAATTTAGACGGTAATTACAATTATTCCGTATACTTGAATGATTGAAATAAATGTGATATCAGTGTGAGTATGTAACCCCAGAAATCACTTCTTGAAATTCACTCTGCTTCTCACTGGTGAATAACTCTGACCGATTGTAGGATGGAGTTACCAATGAGGAATTCCAGTGAGAAATCTTGACCACTGTGAGAACATAAACCTGTCGATGACGAGATCGTACAACGGTGGTTCTGATATCGCAAATGAGCGAAAGTAAGAACACGTAGGTTAGTGGATTCCGTCACAGTGAATGAATACTCAGTGGGATCATCTCGTCACCTGGAAATGTCTACCTCGATTCCTGAAATGATGATGGGTGCATACTACTGAGAAGCTAAGGACTACGACCGATTGACTGTTTCGTGATTCTAGTTTGTCAACGGTTCTTCAACTGATATCACTTCTTGATCCAAATTAGGTATTCTATCGATGTGAGAATGTTTCTCCTTATTCGGTATAGTGGATTGCCCATTGAACAGCTATCTGATAATGCCACGAGTGATGTCAACTTCAGTAGAGAGCTCTAAGATCCTGATAGGCTGTGGTTTTAGGCAAATGAGACAATCGCGTCCTCCGATTACAACTGAGTATTTCAATTCGACTACTGTCATATTCTTCACCTATTCTTTCACATTTCATACAATTCATCTATATTTCAGTTCATGGGCTTGTCAATCTCTAGTTCATCTGACCACCAGACTTTGAACAATTCTCTGGCATTTTTGTGGTGCTTCGAATTCACTCTTCACCTTCTTTAATATTGTTTCCTTGCAATTCTTTTTTAACTTCAATTTCCCTGCCACATTTCATTCGTAATGATCGCTACAATCTAAAATCGGTAGTCGCCACCATTCGAAGAATCAACTGAAGATAACGACAATGTGTTAAACAAGCTTTCGTTCACACAGAAGCCTGAAAGTCCAACCGAACGTGACAGAAATTAACACTATGTGTACGTGTCATCAACATCATCAGAATATATGTATTATTCAACTGGAATATATTGATCAATATCCACATCTTTGATGGTGGCTGATTACTCCTTCACACTCAACCGATCGACTCATGTGACAACTCTGAAAGTTTAAAGATCACAATGAGAGTGACTTCCTACAAGCAATTTATCAATTCCGTTTTTAGAACAGTAAGAGACAAATGATAACAATCAGTCGACCGATTGTGTAATAGTGCATGATTTGATGGAGTTGATTGTTGCAGGGTTATTAGGACAATACATGCATGACCCAGTTAGCCATGTAAGCATTTCCTCGAATGGAAAACCATTTAGAATTTTGCATAATTTTTATTATAATAATTAATAATTTTTATAATAATCTTTACGCGGGCGCTTTTCGATAACTGCGCTACATTTGCATAGTTACCTAAAACTCTGATTTTTGTGGAATATCTTATCAAAAGTTGCGAAAAACTTTTACAATTATTTGACTTTGAAACTAACTGATACCTATAATTATATATATACTGATATATTTACATGTTCAAGTTGGCTCAAGTCAGTGAGTCTATGATTTTGGTATCATTTTGGTTAACTGTATTTGACTGTGATATTATTATTGTTTTTGTCGCTTGTTACCCTTCTTGTTGTGAATTATTTTCTTGTGCTGGTGTTTTTCTGCTTGTTTATTCCCTGTTTTTCTGGTTTTAAGGGGAGCAACCGACAAGGTCGCTTCTCTCTATATTATAAATTGATGTAACAATCCCCCTTCTCAGGCGTGAGGCTAGCAACCCCACCCTGTAAACAAACCTGCTACAGAAACTTCAGCGCGATGCATCTCCTTGAGACAAAAGAAAAAGTCTTTGTGGGGACATGGAATGTCCGTACTATGTACGAGGTTGGCAAAGCTGCCCAGATCGCAAACGAAATGAAAAGATACAAAATTCAAGTACTGGGAATATGTGAAAGCAGATGGAATGGGAATGGACTCACCAAATTGTCAACGGGTGAGTCAGTGATCTGCTCCGGTCACCCAGAAGATTACCACACACACACCGAGGGCGTGGCTATCATGATGTCACCAACGGCAACGAAGGCCCTGATGCAATGGGAGGCGATCTCGCCCAGGATAATAACCGCCAGATTCAACTCCAAAGGAAGGAAAGTGTCAATTATACAATGCTATGCACCGACCAACAACGCAGACCTCGAAACGAAAGAAAAATTCTACAGACAACTACAGGCAACAATGAACAATACTCCAGTCGGTGACATTAAAATACTAATGGGAGACATGAACGCCAAACTGGGATCAGACAACACAGGAAGGGAACTCACCATGGGTAGAGAAGCTCTTGGAGAAATGAATGAAAATGGAGAACTCTTCGCCGACTTCTGCGCCTTCAATGAACTAGTGATTGGTGGCAGCGTATACAAACACAAGGATATCCACAAGGCTACATGGGTGTCACCAGATGGGCGAACCAAAAACCAAATCGACTTCGTCTCAATCTCAAGGAAGTGGAGGCGCAGCCTGCTGGACACAAAAGTAAGAAGAGGAGCAGACATTGGCTCAGACCACTATCTCGTACAAGGGACAATCCAAATCAAATTAAAAGCTTTCAGAGAATCAGGAGCTGCAGATAGACTACAAGCCAAGTTCAACACTCAAAAACTGAAGGACCAGGACAAAAAGGGCATCTTCACTGCAAGTATAAAAGACAAAGCCGAGACACAAGTCAACACTGGCGAAGAGGTCAGCGTCGAAAAGCACTGGAACAACTTGAAAACAATGTGGAGTCAAACCTGCATGGAAGTTCTAGGCAGAAAGAAGAGACAGGAAAAACAGTGCCTCACTACGGACACTTGGAAATTAATAGAAGAGAGAGGGATGGTGAAACAAAAGATTCTCCAGTGCACCGACGAGCAACAAAAACAGGATTTGAATGCAAGTTACAAGACGCTGAACAAAAGGGTAAAGAAGAATGCCAGAGAAGACAAAAGAATGTACTATGAAGCCATGGCAAGTGAAGCAGAACAAGCTGCAGGCAAAGGAGACCTCGCAACACTCTACCAAACTACTAGGTACCTATCGGGCAAACGTATGACACAAATCAAGCCGGTGAAGGATGACAATGGAAAGTCACTCAACAAAGAAGTGGAGCAAAGGAAACACTGGGCTGAACACTTCAAAAGACTCCTAAATCGACCACCACCTACAACGCGCCCAGCAATACCAACAACGGAGACAGAGCTACCAGTTAACACCAACCCCCCGACGAAATCAGAAGTCCTCAAGGCAATCAAGATGCTAAAAGCTGGAAAAGCAGCAGGACCAGATAAAATCCCAGCAGAAGCATTGAAAACGGACCCGGAGACAACAGCGGACTTGATGACGCCACTACTGGAGAAGGTGTGGAAAGAAGGCAAAGTACCCGAGGATTGGAAGAAAGGCTACTTATTCAAACTACCAAAGAAAGGAGACCTAAGTCAATGCAAGAACTGGCGCGGAATTATGCTCCTGCTCATCCCAAGCAAAATACTAAGTCGCATCATCCTGGAGAGAATCAAACATGCACTGGATGAAAAACTTCGACCGGAACAGGCTGGATTCAGGAGAAACAAATCATGCATTGATCAGATGGCCACATTACGGATCATCGTTGAACAAAGCTTGAAGTGGCAGTCACCTCTCT
The DNA here is from genome assembly GCA_944472155.2 of Trichobilharzia szidati. NCBI lineage: Eukaryota > Metazoa > Platyhelminthes > Trematoda > Strigeidida > Schistosomatidae > Trichobilharzia > Trichobilharzia szidati. Next base: position 136,777,563 of record OX235273.1, on the reverse strand, counting down.
ATCTCAACTTAATCGACTTTGAAAAGGCCTTCGATAGCGTCCATTGAGAGGTGATGTGGCAACTACTTCGCTACTACGGGGTGCCACCGACAATTATACATCTCATCCAACAGCTGTACGACAATGCTGCATGCCAAGTATCCACAACGGAAAACTTACGGAACCCTTCGAAGTGAGGACAGGAGTAAGACAAGCTGCCTGCCTACTATCGCCAATGATTTTCCTGATTGCAGTAGATTAGATAGTGCGACAGAGAGCGGCCAATGAGGAAACAGGCATAAAATAGACTCACACAAAAAATCTGGAGGATCTGGACTTTGCCAATGATATATGTGTGATTTCCCACAAACTGGAAGATATGCAAGCGAAAAGCAACAAGTTGGCAAAAGAAACACAAAAGATAGGACTTCAAGTGAACATAGAAAAAACAGAGGTGATGAAGATTCCTGGGCAACACCACCAACAACAACAATAACAACTGACAACAATCAGCATAAATGGGAGGAACTTGAAAGAAACAACCTCTTTTACCTACCTAACTGGGAAGCAAAGTTTCAACTACAGGCGGACGGATCTGATGAGGATATCAAAGAAAGAATCGGAAAAGCAAGACAAGCTTTCACTACTCTCAAGCCTGTGCGGAGGTCAACAGCACTCAACATCAAAAATAAAATCCGGATTTTCAACTCCAATGTGAAGTCAGTGCTACTATACGGACCAGAGACTTGGCCAGCGCGTCAAAAAGAGCATCTCAAGCAAACTACAGACCTTCATTCACAGTTGTCTTTGCTCAATACTCAAGATCAGATGGTCGGCCAGAAAAGATCAGCAACAGAAATCTTCGGGAGCGAACTAACCAGGAACCGATTGTGAAACAAATAAGCAGGAAGAAATGGAGATGGATTGGCCATACTCTGAGGAAACCATCAAGTGACATCACTAGACAAGCCATTGCTCGAGTGGAACCCGAAAGGGAAGCGGCGAGTTGGTCGTCAGTGCAAGGGTGACTTGGAGGAGGTCATGTGAAGAGGAGATGAAAACGTGTGGGCAGACTTGGAGCCAAGTGAAGACACTAGCAGAGAAGAGAACGCAATGGAGACGCACGGCTGAAGCCCTATGTTCCTCTAGGAATTAAAGGAAACAATAATAATAATTTTTATAACCAACTGAATAATTGTGCACAATCGAGAAATACATCTACTTGTCATATGTTCCCAGGAGTTCATTGGTGGTGATCTGATTCACTGTTTCCAGAAACTCTACTATCATCATCACGGTATTATATCCATTATCTGTAGATATGATTGTGCAGTCAATCATGAATGCATGTTGCCATCTGCCACTTATTCATTGTGGTGAGTATTTGTGTACCAGTGATGCTGTCTGACTGTCTCTCTGGCTGACCAGCATGATTGAAGTGACTTAAACACTAGATGGGTTTATCGTGTACTTGGAGTCAAACTAACCATTTATCCGGGTTTGACCCACCCCGGGAAGCGAAATAAGCTATGAACTGGGGTGTTCGAATCAACACGTCTCAGTAAGTTGGGTTAGACCGCATACGCCTTTGTTGAGCTCACCCCCAAATCAATGAAATTGTGTCAGCATGTTAGCATCGCGTCAATCTACCTGGCTAGCTGGCAATCACTTCTGGTTCATGTGTGTCTGTGCGTGTTCATATGTGTAATACAACGGTTCATCTGAATCAGTGAGTAGCGTGCACCATCTTGCATATATTATTCGATTGTGATATAAGATCTCCAGCAAATCTCATATTACACTTTGAATAATTTCAGTCTCCTAAAGAAATTAGGGTGAAACTTCACCTCGTTGAACTAAGTTAAATTTACTCGCGAATTTCACTTATTGTACAGTCACGTTGATCAGTATCAAAATAAAGTAATCATTGATTTCAAAGTGCCACGTGGTTTGAAAAATATTCAAAAAATGCGAATTATGTGTCATCTCCATGCATGGATTAACAATAATGAAGTCACTTGAGCGCGATTCCATAGTCAAAGTGCACCTAGAATTCCAAATGACGAGGGTTGTGTGGGTCGGATGTTTTCACGTGAATGAGATGAGAGATTACAAGAATAAATATGACCATGGTGAAGATGATAAAAGCAAGTAGGACAAAGTGGAGATGTATAGTTGAATGTGAATGATCCACTCGGAATCCAAAGGAACAGAACTAGTCACTTACTGCCATTAATTTCAAAGAAAATCTAATGAAATATCAGTAATGTCTAATTATCGTATATAAATGTTTAGTAAAATGGTGTCGCATGGGTCAAAAGTGAACCTGATCAAACTCGTCACTCTCAGAATACTTAATATTACGAAGATTGGATCAACTGACTTCACGTTTCCGATAACAGTTAATGTAGACGGTAATTAAAATTATTCCGTATATGTAAATGACTGAAATAAATGTGATATCACTGTGAGTATGTATCCCCACAAATCACTTCTTGAAATTCACTATGCTTCTCACTGGTGAATAACTCTGACTGATTGTAGGATGAAGTTACCAGTGAGGAATTCCAGTGAGGAATCTTGACCACTGTGAGAACATACACCCACCGATGACGAGATCGGATAACGGTGGTGCTGATATCGCAAATGAGCGAAAGTAAGAACACGTAGGTTAGTGGATTCCGTCACAGTGAATGAATAGTCACTGAGGTCATCTCGTCACCTGGAAGTGTCTAGCTCGATTCCTGAAATGATGATGGGTGCATACTACTGAGAAGCTTAGAACTACGACCGAGTGACTGTTTCGTAATTCTAGTTTGTCAACGGTTCTTCAACTGATATCACTTCTTGATCCAAATTAGGTATTCTATCGATGTGAGAATGTTTCTCCTTATTCGGTATAGTGGTTCGCCCAGTCAACAGCTATCTGATAATGCCACGAGTGACGTCAACTTCAATGGAGAGCTGTAAGTTCTCGATAAGCTGTGGTATTAGACATACGAGACAATTGCGTCGTCCAATTACAACTGAGAATTTCACTTCGTCTTCTGTCATATTGCTCACCTATTCTTTCACATTTTCATACAATTCATCTATAATTCAATGTATGGGTTTCTCAATCTCTGATTCATCTGACCAACAGACTTTGAACAATTCTCTGGCATTTTTGTGGTGCTTCGAATTCCCCTCTTCACCTTCTTTAATACTGTTGCCTTCCAATTCTTTTCCACTTCAATTTCGCTGCCACATTTCATTCGTAATGATCGTTACAAGCTGAAATCGATAGTCGCCACCAGTCGGAGAATCAACTGAAGATAACGACAATGTATAAAACACGCTTTTGTTCACACAGAAGCCTACAAGTCAAATCGAACGTGACAGAAACTAACACTCTATGTACGTGTCATCATCATTATTAGAATATTTAGATTATTCAACTGGAATATATTGATCAATATCCACTTTGACAGTGGCTGATTTCTGCTTCACACTCAACCGATCGACTCATGTGACAACTTTGAAAGTTTAAAGATCACAATGGGCGTGACCTCCTACAAGAAATTTATCAATTCCGTTTTAAGAACGCTAAAATGCAAATGTTGACAATCAGTCGACCGATTGTGTAATAGTGCATGATTTGATGGAGCTGATTGTTGCAGGGTTATTAGGACAATACGTGCATGTCCCAGTTAGCCATGTGAACATTTCCTCGAATGGAAAGCCATTTAGAATTTCGCATAATTTTTATAACCAACTGAATAATTGTGCACAATCGAGAAACACCCCTACTTGTCATATGTTCCCAGGAGTTCATTGGTGGTGATCTGATTCACTGTTTCCAGAAACTCTACTTATCATCACGGTATTATATCCATTATCTGTAGATATGATTGTGCAGTCAATCATGAATGCATGTTGCCATATGCCACTTTTTCATTGAGGTGAGTATTTGCGTACCAGTGATGCTGTCTGGCTGTCTCTCTGGCTGACCGACATGATTGAAGTGACTTAAACACTAGATCGGTTTTTCGTGTCTTTGGAGTCAAGCTAACCATTTTTTCCGGGTTTGACTCACCTCGGGCAGCGTAATAAACTAGGAACTGGGGTGTTCGAATTATCACGTCTCAGTAAGTGGAGTTAGACCGCGTACGCCTTTGTTGAGCTCACCCCCAAATGAATGAAATTGTGTCAGCATGTTAGCATCGCGTCAATCTAGCTGGCTAGCTGCCAATCACTTCTGGTTCATGTGTGTCTGTGCGTGTTCATATGTGTTATACAACGGTTCATCTGAATCAGTGAGTAGCGTGCGCCATCTTGCATATATGCTGCCTTATTCGATTGCGATATAAGATCTCCAGCAAATCTCATATTACACTTTGAATAATTTCAGTCTCCTAAAGAACAAATGGGGTGAAACTTCACCTCGTTGAACTAAGTTAAATTTACTCGCGAATTTCACTTATTGTACAGTCACGTTGATCAGTATCAAAATAAAGTAATAATTGATTTCAAAGTGCCACGTGGTTTGAAAAATATTCAAAAAATGCGAATTATGTGTCATCTCCATGCATGGATTAACAATAATGAAGTCACTTGAGCGCGATTCCATAGTCAAAGTGCACCTAGAATTCCAAATGACGAGGGTTGTGTGGGTCGGATGTTTTTACGTGAATGAGATGAGAGATTACAAGAATAAACTTGATCATGGTGAAGACGATAAAAGCATGTAGGACAAAGTGGAGATGTATAGTTGAATGCGAATGATCCACTCGGAATCCAAAGGAACAGAAATAGTCACTTACTGCCATTAATTTCAAAGAAAATCTAATGAAATATCAGTAATGTCTAATTATCGTATATAAATGTTTAGTAAAATGGTGTCGCATGGGTCAAAAGTGAACCTGATCAAACTCGTCACTCTCAGAATACTTAATATTACGAAGATTGGATCAACTGACTTCACGTTTCCGATAACAGTTAATGTAGACGGTAATTAGAATTATTCCGTGTATGTAAATGACTGAAATAAATGTGATATCACTGTGAGTATGTATCCCCACAAATCACTTCTTGAAATTCACTATGCTTCTCACTGGTGAATAACTCTGACTGATTGTAGGATGAAGTTACCAGTGAGGAATTCTAGTGAGGAATCTTGACCACTGTGAGAACATACACCCACCGATGACGAGATCGGATAACGGTGGTGCTGATATCGCAAATGAGCGAAAGTAAGAACACGTAGGTTAGTGGATTCCGTCACAGTGAATGAATAGTCACTGAGGTCATCTCGTCACCTGGAAGTGTCTAGCTCGATTCCTGAAATGATGATGGGTGCATACTACTGAGAAGCTTAGGACTACGACCGAGTGACTGTTTCGTAATTCTAGTTTGTCAACGGTTCTTCAACTGATATCACTTCTTGATCCAAATTAGGTATTCTATCGATGTGAGAATGTTTCTCCTTATTCGGTATAGTGGTTCGCCAGTCAACAGCTATCTGATAATGCCACGAGTGACGTCAACTTCAATGGAGAGCTGTAAGTTCTCGATAAGCTGTGGTATTAGACATACGAGACAATTGCGTCGTCCAATTGCAACTGAGAATCTCACTTCGTCTTCTGTCATATTGCTCGCTTATTCTTTCACATTTCATACAATTCATCTATAATTCAATATATGGGTTTCTCAATCTCTGATTCATCTAACCACCAGACTTTGAACGATTCTCTGGCACTTTTGTGGTGCTTCGAATTCCCCCTTCACCTTCTTTAATATTGTTGCCTTGCAATTTTTTTTCCACTTCAATTTCGCTGCCACATTTCATTCGTAATGATCGTTACAAGCCTAAATCGATAGTCGCCACCAGTCGGAGAATCAACTGAAGATAACGACAATGTATGAAACAAGCTTTTGTTCACACAGAAGCCTACAAGTCAAATCGAACGTGACAGAAACTAACACTCTATGTACGTGTCATCATCATTATTAGAATATATAGATTATTCAACTGGAATATATTGATCAATATCCACTTTGACAGTGGCTGATTTCTGCTTCACACTCAACCGATCGACTCATGTGACAACTTTGAAAGTTTAAAGATCACAATGGGCGTGACCTCCTAGAAGAAATTTATCAATTCCGTTTTAAGAACACTAAAAGGCAAATGTTGACAATCAGTCGACCGATTGTGTAATAGTGCATGATTTGATGGAGCTGATTGTTGCAGGGTTATTAGGACAATACGTGCATGTCCCAGTTAGCCATGTGAACATTTCCTCGAATGGAAAGCCATTTAGAATTTTGCATAATTTTATAACCAACTGAATAATTGTGCACAATCGAGAAATACCTCTACTTGTCATATGTTCCCAGGAGTTCAGTGGTGGTGATCTGATTCACTGTTTCCAGAAACTCTACTTTCGTCAACACGGTATTATATCCATTATCTGTAGATATGATTGTGCAGTCAATCATGAATGCATGTTGCTATATGCCAGTTTTTCATTGAGGTGAGTATTTGTGTACCAGTTATGCTGTCTGCCTGTCTCTCTGGCCGACCGACATGATTGAAGTGACTTAAACACTAGATGGCTTTTTCGTGTCTTTGGAGTCAAGCTAACCATTTTTTCGGATTTGACTCACCTTGGGCAGCGAAATAAACTAGGAACTGGGGTTTTCGAATTATCACCTCTAATTAAGTGGAGTTAGACCGCGTACGCCTTCGTTGAGCTCACCCTAAAATGAATGAAATTGTGTCAGCATGTTAGCATCGCGTCAATCTAGCTGGCTAGCTGGCAGTCACTTCTGGTTCATGTGTGTCTGTGCGTGTTCATATGTGACATACAACGGTTCATCTGAATCAGTGAGTAGCGTGCGCCATCTTGCATTTATGCTGCCTTATTCGATTGTGATATAAGATCTCCAGCAAATCTCATATTACACTTTGAATAATTTCAGTCTCCTAAAGAATTAAGGGTGAAACTTCACCTCGTTGAACTAAGTTAATTTTACTCGCCAATTTCACTCAGTGTACAGTCACGTTGATCAGTATCAAAATAAAGTAATCATTGATTTCAAAGTGCCACGTGGTTTGAAAAATATTCAAAAAATGCGAATTATGTGTCATCTCCATGCATGGATTAACAATAATGAAGTCACTTGAGCGCGATTCCATAGTCAAAGTGCACCTAGAATTCTTAATGACGAGGGTTGTGTGGGTCGGATGTTCACGTGAATGAGATGAGAGATTACAAGAATAAATATGACCATGGTGAAGACGATAAAAGCATGTAGGACAAAGTGGAGATGTATAGTTGAATGCGAATGATCCACTCGGAATCCAAAGGAACAGAAATAGTCACTGACTGCCATTAATTTCAAAGAAAATCTAATGAAATATCAGTAATGTCTAATTATCGTATATAAATGTTTAGTAAAATGGTGTCGCATGAGTCAAAAGTGAACCTGATCAAACTCGTCACTCTCAGAATACTTAATATTACGAAGATTGGATCAACTGACTTCACGTTTCCGATAACAGTTAATGTAGACGGTAATTAGAATTATTCCGTGTATGTAAATGACTGAAATAAATGTGATATCACTGTGAGTATGTATCCCCACAAATCACTTCTTGAAATTCACTATGCTTCTCACTGGTGAATAACTCTGACTGATTGTAGGATGAAGTTACCAGTGAGGAATCTTGACCACTGTGAGAACATCAACCCGCCGATGATGAGATCGGATAACGGTGGTGCTGATATCGCAAATGAGCGAATGTAAGACCACGTAGGTTAGTGGATTCCGTCCCAGTGAATGAATAGTCACTGAGGTCATCTCGTCACCTGGAAGTGTCTAGCTCGATTCCTGAAATGATGATGGGTGCATACTACTGAGAAGCTTAGAACTACGACCGAGTGACTGTTTCGTAATTCTAGTTTGTCAACGTTTCTTCAACTGATATCACTACTAGATTCAGATAAGGTATTCAGTCGATGTGAGAATTTTTCTCCTTATTTGGTATAGTGGTTCGCCCAGTGAACAGCTATCTGATAATTCCACGACTTACGTCAACTTCAATGGAGAGCTGTTAATTCTCGATAAGCTGTGGTATGAGACATAGGAAACAATTGCATCGTCCGATTACAGGTAAGAATTAAACCTCGTCTCCTGTCATATTGCTCACCTATTCTTTCACATTTCATACAATTCATCTGTAATTCAATATATGGGTTTGTCAATCTCTGATTCATCTAACCACCAGACTTTGAACAATTCTCTGGCATTTTTGTGGTGCTTCGAATTCACCCTTCACCTTCTTTAATATTGTTGCCTTGCAATTCTCTTTCCACTTCAATTTCGCTGCCACATTTCATTCGTAATAATCGTTACAAGCTGAAATCGATAGTCGCCACCAGTCGGAGAATCAACTGAAGATAACGACAATGTATGAAACAAGCTTTTGTTCACACAGAAGCCTACAAGTCAAATCGAACGTGACAGAAACTAACACTCTATGTACGTGTCATCATCATTATTAGAATATATGGATTATTCAACTGGAATATATTGATCAATATCCACTTTGATGGTGGCTGATTTCTGCTTCACACTCAACCGATCGACTCATGTGACAACTTTGAAAGTTTAAAGATCACAATGGGCGTGACTTCCTACAAGAAATTTATCAATTCCGTTTTAAGAACGCTAAAATACAAATGTTGACAATCAGTCGACCCATTGTGTAATAATGCATGATTTGATGGAGCTGATTGTTGCAGGGTTATTAGGACAATACGTGCATGTCCCAGTTAGCCATGTGAATATTTGTTCAAATGGAAAGCCATTTAGAATTTCGCATAATTTTTATAACCTACTGAATAATTTTTCACAATCAAGAAACACCGCTTAATGTCATATGTTCCCAGAAGTTCATTGATGGTGATCTCATTCCCTGTTTCTAGTCAACATCACAGATGTACTAATTGAATTAACCCTAACTCACTCCAGATACTCAGGGATTGACTTGCTACCAGAGAACAATCTCGTTGACTTAGAATATGCAGACGATATAATCCTTCTAGCCGAGGACGCTGACAAAATGCAAAGTTTTCTGAACACCTTGAGCGGCAATCCTCGAATGTTTCGCATGCGATTCTCCTCAGTAAAATGTAAGATGATGTTGCAGGATTGAACTACACCGACCCTTAGATTGTAAATTGGAAGTGAAGTGGTAGAGCACGTTAGCCGCTTCACTTACTTGGGAAGTACCATCAGCCCCAACGAGTTGATCTCAGACGAAATCTCAGCACGAATACAGAGGGCTAGGTTCGCATATGCCAGTTTACGCCGTCTCTGGCGTAGACGAGACATCCAACTATCAACCAAAGGGTGTGTGTACTGCTCAATAGTCCGCCCCGTTCTCCTTTATGGCTGTGAGACATGGCCATCGAGAGCAGAAGACATGAAAAGACTAGTTGTGTTCGATCATAGGTGTCTGTGTTCTATCTCCCTAGCGTGAAGTGGTATAATAAGGTGAGCAATATTGAGTTTAGGCGTCGAGTGCTAGGTAAGGAGGAGAAATCAGTCGACGAGACTATGAAATTACATCGACTGAGATGCTTAGGACATGTAATACGTACGCCTAGTCATCGCCTTCCTCGATGGGCAATGGCAGCTGATATAGGCTCAGGCTGGAAAAGAGCTAGCGGCGGTCAAACGAAAACATGACATCAGTCAATGAAATCTACAACAGTTAGTATAAACCACGTAAGAAAGTATGAACTTCCTGGTTAGGGGTTCTCGAGACGGTAAAAACAATGGTTGGAAACAATTGGTGACATGGCTTAAAATCGTTCTCAATGGCTGGCGCAGATGCACCCACTACTTATGACTTATGATTTCCAATGAAACTGTTTTGTTCTTCATTATTACTATTCCTTTGTTTCACACCTCTGTTTACTGTCTTTATTATGCATGACTAATTTCTTATCTTGCTTTGTGTGCTACATGGAGTGTAGCAGCTTGAACAGAAGCACATCTGTGCAAAGCTCCATGTCGAAAACAGATTGACAGACAGACTAACTGTTCTCAGAAACTTTACCGTCATCATCACGGTATTATATCCATTATCTGCAGATATGACTGTGCAGTCAATCATGAATGCATGTTGCCATATGCAAGTTTTTCGTTGAGATTAGTATTTGCGTACCAGTGATGCTGTCCGCCTGTCTCTCTGGCTGACCTTCATGATTGAAGTGACTTAAACACAAGACGGGTTTTTAGTGTCTTTGGAGTCAAGCTAAACATTATTTCCGAGTCTGCCTTACAACGGGCAGTGAAATAAACTAGAAATTGGGGTGTTCGAATTACCACGTCACAGTAAGTGGATTTTGACCGCGTACGCCTTTGTTGAGCTCACCCTCGAATGAATAAAATTGTGTCAGCGTGTTCGCATTGTGTCAATCTAGCTGGCTAGCTGGCAATCACTTCTGGTTCATGTGTGTCTGTGCGTGTTCATATGTGTTATACAACGATTCATCTGAATCAGTGAGTAGCGTGCGCCATCTTGAATATATGCTGCCTCATTCGATTGTCATATAAGATATCCATCAAATCTCATATTAAACTGTGAATAATTTCAGTCTCCTAAAGAAATTAGGGTGAAACTTCACCTCGTTGAACTAAGTTAAATTTACTTGCGAATTTCACTTATTGTACAGTCACGTTGATCAGTATCAAAATGAAGTAATCATTGATTTCAAAGTGCCACGTGGTTTGAAAAATATTCAAAAAATGCGAAATATTTGCGATCTCCACGTATGGATTAACAATAATGAAGTCACATGAGTGCGATTCCCTGGCCAAAAAGCACCTAGAATTCCAAATGACGAGGGGTGTGTTGGTCGGATGTTTTCACGTGAATGAGATGAGAGATTACAAGAATAAATATGACCATGATGAAGACGACAAAAGCAAGTAGGACAAAGTGGAGATGTATAGTTGAATGCGAATGATCCACTCGGAATCCAAAGGAACGGAAAACGTCACTGACTGCCATCAATTTCAAAGAAAATCTAATGAAATATCAGTGATGTCTAATTATCGTATGCAAATGTTTAGTAAAATGGTGGCGCATGGGTCAAAATTGATCCTGATCAAACTCGTCACTCTCAGAATTCTTAATATTTCGAAGATTCGATCAACTGACTTCACCTTTCCGATGGCAGCTAATGTAGACGGTAATCAAAATTATTCAGTGGGTGTAAATGACTGAAATATATGTGATATCATTGTGAGTATGTATCCCCACAAATCACTTCTTCAAATTCACTACGCTTCTCACTGGTGAATAACTCTGACTGATTGTAGGATGAAGTTACCAGTGAGGAATTCCAGTGAGGAATCTTGACCACTGTGAGAACATACACCCGTCGATGACGAGATTGGATAACGGTGGTGCTGATATCATAAATGAGCAAATGTAAGAACACGTAGTTCAGTGGATTCCGTCCCAGTGAATGAATAGTCACTCAGGTCATCTCGTCACCTGGAAGTGTCTAGCTCGATTCCTGAAATGATGATGCGTGCATACTACTGAGAAGCTTAGGACTACGACCGAGTGACTGTTCCGTAATTCCAGTTTAACACTGGTTCTTCAACTGAAACCACTTCCTGATCCAAATTAGGTATTATATCGAAGTCAGAATGTTTCTCCTTGTTCATTAAATTAGTTCACCCGGTGAACAGTTATCTGATAATGCCACGAGTGACGTCAACTTCAATGGAGAGCTTTAAGTTCTTGAAAAGCTGTGGTATTATACAAATGAGACAGTTGCGTTATCAAATTGCCACTGACAATCTCACTTCGTCCTCTGTCATATTGCGCTCTTATTCTTTCTCATTTCATAAAATTCATCTATAATTCAATGTTAGAGTTTCCCAATCTCTGATTCATCTAACCACCAGACTTTGAACAATTCTCCGGTTTTTTGGGAGTGCTTCGAATTCTCACTTCACCTTCTTTAATGTTACCGCCTTGCGATTCTTTTCCGCTTTAATTTCGCCACCACAATTCATTCGTAATTATAGTTACAAGGTGAAATCGATAGTCGCCATCAGCCGAAGAATCAACTGAAAATAACGACAATGTATCAAATAATCTTTCGTTCACATACTAGCCTACAAGTCGAATCGAACGTGACAGAAACTAACATCCTATGTACGTGTCATCATCATTATTATAGAATATGGATTATTCAACTGGAATATATCGATCAATAACCTCGCCTAGATTACTAGGTCCCTAGTATTCTAGCCGGTCCCAAGCCCGGATAAAGAGGGAGGGTTGGGGCGTGGTGCTAGCAACTCCACCCCCAAAACTTAACCAAATTGCTACTAAAACTTCAACGCACAAATATATTCAAAATTCTAAAATTACAAATAGTGACCTTATTTTTCGCTGGAATCGGGGAAGTGAAATGACGCGGGCTGGTGAAAGCCTTCGGGAAGCCAGTCAGCCGATGTGCCTTCTTTCGATGAAAGCGAAAATAAGGATGGGGACGTGGAATGTTCGTACAATGTACGAAGCTGGGAAGGCTGCTCAGGTAGCCTCAGAAATGAGGAGATATAAAATAGAAGTGTTGGGAATCTGCGAGAGCAGATGGAACGGATGTGGAAGGAGCCAACTATCAACTGGAGAGACAATAATCTACTCCGGTCACCCAGAGGACAATCACGAGCACACCGAAGGGAGTAGCCATCATGATGTCACCAACAGCGGCTAAAGCTCTCATGCAGTGGGAACCAATCTCCTCCAGGATAATGACAGCCAGGTTCAACTCAAAAGGAAAAAAAAGGTTACAATCATTCAGTGCTACGCGCCTACAAACGCCTCAGAACATGAGAAGAAGGAGGATTTCTACTGTCAACTACAAACAGTAATGGACAACGTCCCAAAGAGCGATATCAAAATCCTGATGGGTGATATGAATGCGAAGCTAGGAGCAGACAATACAGGAAGAGAACTCACCATGGGTCGTGAGGCCCTCGGTGAAATGAACGACAATGGTGAACTCTTCTCAGACTTCTGCGCCTTCAATGATTTGGTGATTGGTGGCAGTGTGTTCAAACACAGGGATATACACAAGGCGACATGGATTTCACCAGATGGACACACCAAAAACCAGATAGACTTCATTTCAATCTCAAGGAAGTGGAGAAGGAGCCTACTGGACACAAGATCGAGGAGAGGAGCAGATGTGGGTTCAGACCACTATCTAGTACAAGGGACTTTCAAGGTGAAGCTGAAAGCCTCGAGGATACCTAGGGATAGGCCACAATGCAAGTTCAACACGCAAAAACTGAAGGACACAATCACACAGGACATTTTCACTGCAACTGTCAGAGCAAAGCAGGAAACACTACGTGGCACCACTGAGGAATCATCCGTGGAAGACCATTGGAACTCTCTGAAGGTGATTTTCAACGAAACGTGTTCAACGGTTTTAGGAAGAAAGAAGAAACAAGACAAGGAATGGCTCTCAACAGACACTTGGAAACTAATAAAGGAGAGGAGAAAGGTGAAAGAAAAAATGATTCAATGCAAACATGGACAAGAGAAAGAGACGCTGAACTCAACTTACACAGCACTGGACAAAGAAGTGAAGAAGAGTGCCAGGAAGGACAAAAGACAATTCTACGACAACCTGGCTACTGAAGCTGAGAAGGCAGCAGACAAAAGGGACCTGAGGACACTATATCAGATAACCAAGTCTCTATCTGGGAAGAGATCAACACAAGTGAAGCCTATACAAGACAGCCAAGGGAACCCAATTACCAAAGAAGAAAGACAGATTAAACAATGGGCCGACCACTTCAAAGGACTCTTGAATCGACCGCCACCTACAACCCGTCCAGTAATACCAACAACAGCACGTACACAACTGCAAGTTGACACCAATCCTCCAACGAAAACTGAAGTCATGAATGCAATCAAGCTTCTGAAAGCTGGAAAAGCAGCTGGACCAGATGGAATACCCCCGGAAGCACTGAAAGCGGACCCAGAAACGACGGCAGATATGCTGACTCCATCATTGCAAAAGATCTGGAACGAGGGAAAGGTGCCTACTGACTGGAGGAAAGGTTACCTGGTGAAACTACCAAAGAAGTGCAGCCTAGGATTCTACAAGAACTGGCGAGGAATCATGCTCTTGTCGACGCCAAGTAAAATCCGGAGTCGCATCATCCTGGAGAGAATCAAGGACGCGCTGGATACAGAACTCCGACCAGAACAAGCAGGATTCAGGAAAGGAAAATCATGTTCTGACCAAATTGCAACTCTACGCATCATCATCGAACAAAGCATGGAATGGCAATCAAATCTCTACCTCAACTTCATAGACTTTGAGAAGGCCTTCGACAGCGTTGACCACGGAGTAATTTGGAAAGTACTCGAGTACTACGGCGTACCCCAAATATTCATCAACCTTATTTGACAGCTGTACGACAACGGCACATGTCAAGTGATCCACAACGGAAAACTCAGCGAAGCGTTTGGAGTAAACACAGGAGTCAGACAAGGGTGCTTATTATCACCAATGATATTCCTAATTGTGGTGGACTGGATTATGCGTCAGACAGTGGGAAACGAGAAGACAGGGATATCCTGGACCGACGTGAAGAACCTAGAAGACCTGGATTTTGCGGATGATTTATGTTTGATGTCACACAAGATCGAAGACTTACAAGCAAAAACCGACAAACTGGTCGAAGAAGCAGCAAAGACAGGACTCCAGGTGAACAAAGACAAGACAGAGGTTATGAAAATGACCAACCAACAACCACAGCAACAGCAACGTCCAGAGCCAATCACCATCAACGGGAGGGATTTGAAAGAGGTTACTTCTTTCACTTATCTGGGGAGCATTGTCTCAACCACAGGAGGAACGGACGAGGATGTCAAATCGAGAATCGGGAAGGCGAGGAACACATTCATCAACCTGAAACCAATCTGGAAATCGTCGTCACTCACCATCAACAACAAAATTCGGATTTTCAATACAAACGTGAAGTCAATTTTGCTTTACGGATCAGAAACTTGGCGGGTCACCAAGAATATTTTCAACAGGTTGCAGACCTTTATCAACAACTGTCTTCGCTCCATACTGAAGATTAGATGGCCAGAAAGAATCACAAACAAGAAGCTATGGGAACAAACGAAACAGGAAGCAATCACCCAACAAATATGCAGGAGGAAGTGGAGATGGATTGGACACTCGCTGAGGAGGCCGTTGAGTGACATCGCGCGTCAAGCCCTCGAGTGGAACTCGAAAGGGAAGCGGCGAGTGGGACGTCCAAGGGTGACATGGAGGAGATCGTGTGAGGAGGAGATGAAACAGTATGGAATAACATGGACGCAAGTGAAAAGTACAGCAGAAGACAGAAGCAAGTGGAGACGTGCAGTTAAAGCACTATGTTCCACTAGGAACCCAAGGGAACAATAATAATAACATCGATCAATATCCACTTCGACAGTGGCTGATTTCTGCTTCACACTCAATCAATCAACTCATGTGACAACTCGGAAGGTTTACAGATCAAAATGAGCGCGACTTCCCACAAGAAATTTATCAATTCCGTTTTGAGAACACTAAAAGACAAATCTCAACAATCAGAAGATTGAATGTGTAATAACGCATGATTTGATGGAGATGATTGTTGCAGTGTTATTAGGAAAATACGTGCATGTCTCAGTTAGCCATGTGAATATTTCCTCGAATGCAAACCATTTAGAAATTCGCGTAACTTTTATAACCAACTTAATAATTGTGCACAATCGAGAAACGACTCTACTTGTCATATCTTCTCAGGAGTTCATTGGTGGTGTTCTGATTCACTGTTTTCAGAAACTCTAATTTCATCATCACGGTATTATATCCATTATCTGCAGATATGATTGTGCAGTCAACCATGAATGCATGTTGTCATATGCCAGTTTTTCATTGAGGTGAGTATTTGTGTACCAGTGATGCTGTCTGCCTGTCTCTCTGGCCGACCGACATGATTGAAGTGACTTAAACACTAGATGGGTTTGTCGTGTATTTGGAGTCAAGCTTACCATTTCTTTCCCGCTTTGACTCATATCGAGCAGCGAAATAAACTAGGAACTGCGGTGTTCGAATCAACACGTCTCAGTAAGTGAAGTAAGACTGCGTAAGCATTTGTTGAGCTCACCCCCAAATGAATGAAATTGTGTCAGCATGTTAGCATCGCGTCAATCTAGCTGGCTAGCTGGCAATCACTTCTGGTTCATGTGTGTCTGTGCGTGTTCATATGTGTTATATAACGGTTCATCTGAATCAGTGAGTAGCGTGCGCCATCTCGAATATATGCTGCCTCATTCGATTGTCATATAAGATATCCATCAAATCTCATATTACACTGTGAATAATTTCAGTCTCCTAAAGAAATTAGGGTGAAACTTCACCTCGTTGAACTAAGTTAAATTTACTCGCGAATTTCACTTATTGTACAGTCACGTTGATCAGTATCAAAATAAAGTAATCATTGATTTCAAAGTGCCACGTGGTTTGAAAAATATTCAAAAAATGCGAATTATGTGTCATCTCCATGCATGGATCAACAATAATGAAGTCACTTGAGCGCGATTCCATAGTCAAAGTGCACTTATAATTTCAAATGACGAGGGGTGTGTGCTTTGGATATTTTTACGTGAATGAGATGAGAGATTACAAGAATAAATATGATCATGGTGAAGATGATAAATGCATATAGGAAAAAGTGGAGAGTTACAGTTGAATGTGAATGATCCACTCGGAATCCAAAGGAACGGAAAACGTCACTGACTGCCATCAATTTCAAAGAAAATCTAATGAAATATCAGTGATGTCTAAATATCGTATATAAACGTCTAGTAAAATGATGTCGCATGGGTCAAAATTGATCCTGATCAAACTCGTCACTCTCAGAATTCTTAATATTTCGAAGATTTGATCAACTGACTTCACCTTTCCGATAGCAGCTAATGTAGACGGTAATCAAAATTATTCAGTGGGTGTAAATGACTGAAATATATGTGATATCATTGTGAGTATGTATCCCCACAAATCACTTCTTCAAATTCACTACGCTTCTCACTGGTGAATAACTCTGACTGATTGTAGGATGAAGTTACCAGTGAGGAATTCCGGTGAGGAATCTTGACCACTGTGAGAACATACACCCGTCGATGACGAGATTGGATAACAGTGGTGCTGATATCATAAATGAGCAAATGTAAGAACACGTAGTTCAGTGGATTCCGTCCCAGTGAATGAATAGTCACTGAGGTCATCTCGTCACCTGGAAGTGTCTAGCTCGATTCCTGAAATGATGATGCCTGCATACCACTGAGAAGCTTAGAACTAAGACCAAGTGACTGTTTCGTCATTCTAGTTTGTCAACTGTTCTTCAACTGATATCACTTGCAGATCCATATTAGGAATTCTATCGATGTGAAAATGTTTCTCTTTATTCGGTATAGTGTTTCTGCCAGTCAAGGGATATTTGATAATGCCATGAGTGAGGTCAACTTTAATGGAGAGCTGTAAGTTCTCGATAATCTGTGGTATTAGACATACGAGACAATGGCGTCATCCGAGTGCAACTGAGAATTTCACTTCGTCTTCTATCATATCGCAAATTTTGTAACGTTTTAAGCCACCGATTCCAGTTATCTCGCGGACCCCAACCAGGGAGTTTTGCCGCACCAACCAATGCTAATGTAGCACATAATTCCTTCATCTCATGACGCCACGTCATGGACTGCCCACCCCTCCGCCTATTCCATCCAGTCCCAGGGCTAGCAAACAGAGACCTGTACGGAATCCTCTGGGATGATATTCGCAGCACATGTCCAAGCCACCGGAGCTGGTGTTTTCAGATGACGACACTCAACGAATGGTGATCTCCACTGTGTTCAAACACACGCCACCAAACTTCAGAATTACTCACGCGATGATGCCATCGAACGCAAGCAATTCTGCAGAGACAGCGATGATCGAACACGCAGAGTCGCCGCACATCCTCAGATCGAAGAGGGCAGGTTTCACAGGCGTAGACCAAGACAGCCAGCACCGAAGCATTGCATACCTCACATTTGACAGTCAGACTAACGTCGCGATGGCGCCAGAGGTGGCTCAATTCCATGTATGCCACCCTAGCCTTCATTATACGGCTGGAAATCTCATCTATCACCCCTCCGCCAGCACAACTACTTAGATACACAAACTTATCAACAACTTCAAGTGGTTCACCCACAAGAGTGAGTGCAGATACAGCCTCCTGCCAATCTTGTAACAGTACTTTGCACTTAGACGGTGCAAAGCACATACCACACTTACAGACACTGATCGCCAACTGATTAAGTGCGATTTGGGCAGTCTGCATGCTATCGCACAGTAAGACGATATCGTCTGGATACTCGAGGTTGAAAAGTCTATCTGCAGGTAGCAGATCAACACCACCTCCACGCACATCCTTCAGAGATGACTTCAGAATATCATCGATGGTAAAGTTACAGAGAAATGGAGAGATTGGGCAACCCTGTCTAACCCCACTGTTGGTTGAGAACAGTGATGATAGTTGGTTGTATGCACTCACTCTACCCGAAGTGTTTCTGTATAAGGCTTTCAAGTTGTTAACCAATTTCGCAGGTACACCTCTCTCTAACAGACAGTTTCAGAGCACAGTTCTATCCAACGAATCGAAGGCAGCCCTCACATCAAGAAACACAACGATCGTTGGCCTGCAATACGTGTGGCGGTGTTCCAGCAACTGACGAGGGGTGAACACATGATCAATGCATCCACGACCTGAACGAAACCCAGCCTGGTCTTCGCGAATCAATCCTTCACGTATTTTGCACAGCCTGCGAAGCAAGACAGCAGCCAATATTTTAGACGCGACTGGTAGCAGACTGATAACCCTATGATTGTCACACGAATTACGTCGACCCTTTTTAGAGATAGGGACGATGATGGCTTCGTTCCACATTGATGGTACACTCTCAGTTTCCCATACCTTCCTGAACAATCCAGTTAGAGCCATTATGAGAGTCTCGCTACCATCTTTAAAAAGAGCCGGGGGAAAATTGTCTGGGCCGGGCGCCTTATGGCGTTTTAACACTTGGAGTTCCTTACGGACCTCCGCTTCGGTGGGTGGACCGGTATTAACTGACCAAGGAGCACTGGAGCTAATGATAGCAGACATTGAAGCTGGTTACCAGCCAAACCGTTTCCTGAAGTGCTCTGCCCAGCGTTCCAGGCGTCTTTTCAAGCTGGTAATTGGCGTGCCATCTGACTCACAGACCGTCTCGCTGTTACCTTGTTTCTTGCTGCTGGTGGCTCGGATGAGTCGGAACGGCTTCCGAATGTTGCCAGATGCAGCAGCTGACTCCATCTCACCCGCACGTTCTGACCACCAGGCTTCGCGGTCCTTACGTAAACACTGTCTTATCTTGCGCGTCAGCGCCATTCGCTTATTGCTGTGTTCGCTGCCAGCCGGAAATGGACCGGCGTTCATCCAGGAGTTGCAAAGAAACTCACAGAAACCCAGTGGATTTTGGCGGAGCATTCTTTTAAGCCACAAGCTGCTACACTTGCCCTCTGCATGGTTCCTTGCAGATGAAGCCAATGTTCATCTATACTACTTGAAGGGCTGCTGACGAGCATTGACTGTAACTCATTCTGATATTTCAAAGAAGTAGCAGGTGCTACTAGTTTGCTCACATCAACGTTTAGACGACGCCTTTTATGAACCCCACCAAATTGCAAGACGAACTTGGCACACACTAACGCATGATCGGAGTCCAGGCATGTGCTCCAGAAGGAGCGACAGTCTTGTATGCATCCTCGCCACCGAAAATTGACAGCAATATGATCGATCTGAGTCCAAGCTTGGTTCGCATAGGGAGGACGCCAGGTAGCGCTACGGCAATGGTTGTGCCGGAAGTTGGTGCTGGCTAGAAATAGGTTGTGATCCGCGCAAAGCTGCAGAAGACGGACCTTATTATCCGACCTGCGACCATGTAGGCCCCATTGACCACCTAGACGATTCCCCTCTAAGCTCAGACGCCCAACCTGTGCATTCAAGTCCCCATCCAGCGCTACGATATCCCTCCGACCCGCCCGTCTCAAGAGATCGCTAAGTTGGTGGTAGAACTCATCCTTCATTGCATCCGGGTTGCAGTCCGTCGGTGCATAGGCTGAGACAACAAATAGACACCGCCTTTCTGGCCTCCTACTGCTTACTTTCCTCTAATCTTCCAGCCTCGCAGCACATAAACGACTGTTAATGGGAATCCAGTCGAGCAATGTAGCTTAGACTATAGCGCTCAATGTGACACCGACACCAGCTACGCCAGATGGCGACGCCACAGGGTCCCCGGACAAGCGCAAGTGGTACATACTATTCGAACTTCCAGATTGAGAAGATAGTCGAAGCACTTCACTGCGATCTTGAATGCGCGTCTCCGGAATGCAGCAGATATCGATTGCGAGGCTTTCCAATGTTCTTATCAACCCTGCCTGTTGTCCGATTTGCATCAGTATCCGAACACTGTAGGTGGTCAGCTTGAATGCGGCACGCGGTTTCAGGATATCTGTGTTAGATGTCACATTGGGGACAACCATTTGGAGCGTTACTCACTAACATCTCGAAACAACACAGATAAGCTAGGAATCCAGACAAAGGCGAAAGGTTGTCGAAGGTTAAGAAGTCGAGGTGAGCAAATGTAAAATACAGGAATCTAAGTATAAAAATAAGAGTAAGGTTTGAAGGACATAAGTTGCTTGAGGTATCATTATTGGCTCATTATTGGCGGCCTGTTTGACATCTGGGCTACCTTTCTGTACATCTACATATTTGCATCTAATACATCATGTTTCCATTTTTAATTTTAACAAAATATGGTCACAAATCGTATCAAATACAGTAATGAATTCATTAAATGTTTTAAACCATATGACTTTCATGCATCTAATAAAACTAAGAGAAAACATCATGGTGGTTGGCAACGCGCTCTCAAACGGACACCATTATATCGCACAACTATTCCTGTTATTGTCAGTTCAAACTGCCGTTCACTTCCCAACAAAATTATGCATCTCCAGTCTCTCTTATCATCTGATACTTATCACAATACTGCGATAGTCACATTACAAGAAACATGGCTCCATGATCTTTATGACGACAACCTGGTTTCTCTAAATGGTTTCACATTGTTTAGACAAGATCGAATATGCTCTAGAAAGAAAAGAGGTGGTGGAGTCGCAACCTTCATTCATTCTCAGTGGTCAACTTCAAATAATGTATGTTTTTCTTTCTCTAGTGACTTTATTGATTGTATTACAGTCAAATGTCGTCCGAAACACCTATCCAAGTTTAAATACGTCTTCATCTCAAACATTTATGTTACTCCTGGATGTTCCGCCTCGGATCTATCTCATTTTGCCGATGAATTCACAGCATTCGCGGTTACACATCTTGAAAACTCTTTATCAGTTGTCACTGGAGATTTCAATACCTGTGACTGTTCTTTTCTTGAATCATTAGGTCATGTCAACATTGTCAAATTTCCAACTCGACTTGATAAAACTCTGGATCTAGTATTTACTAATGATGCGGAAATATATGAAGCACGCAGACGTGCTCCTATAATGAACTCTGATCATTGTATTATTCGGATATTACCCAAGATATATAGCAGATATCACTCTAATATCCTCTCGAATCTCTCCAGGAAAACACAACAAAGATGTTACTCACAAGAAAACGTGCTCAAACTAAGATGTATGCTAAATGACACAAACTGGGAACTTTTCACTGAACACACTCTGGATGATACTATTTCCAATCTGACTGACTATCTTAAATTCTGCCTTGATGTATGCTGCCCTAAACAGATACTTTTCAAAAGAATAGATCGTTTCTCTTCTCCTCATCTCAAAAAGCTTCGAAGAGAAAAAGAGAGACTGTACAAGGCTAAGGATAAAGCTGGTCTTAGGAGAATAAACATCCAAATCAAATCCGAAATCAAGAGGTTAAACAATGTTTATAATCAAAGAATTTTGTCATGTAAAACTCCTGGGAACATGTGGAAGCTTTTCAAAGAAATTACAGGTTGTGGTAAGCATAGTTCTTGTTCTCCCTCTATTGATGTAAATACTCTTAATAGATCTTTTATCCGCCTTCCCAATGTACCTTCTAGCTTCAATGTAACAAATAACATGACCAGTGACTTTAATAGTTTTAAAACTTCTGATGTTCTTAAATGCTTAAAATCTCTTAAACCTTCCCAGAGTCTAGGTCCTGATGGTATACCTGCCATTGTCCTTAGGAAATGTGCTGATATTTTAAGCAACCCACTTACAAACATTTTTAATACTTCTTTTTCTAATAATGTTGTACCTTCTCTGTGGAAAGATATTAAAATCATCCCTGTACCTAAGTCAGGCTCTGATAATAATGCTAAGTTCAGACCTATCGCTATAACCTCCCCTTTTTTGAAACTAATGGAGAAACTATTGTTACTAAAACTTGTTCCCTCTCTAAGCTTCTCAAACGATCCAAAGCAGTTTGCTTACAAACAGGGTAAAAGTACTTTGGACGCTGCTGCTGTGTTTCATCACAACATTGTATCCTCCTTAGACAAAGGGGCCAAGTTTGTCCGTTGTACGTTCCTTGACTATACATCTGCTTTCGACTCTGTACCTAGAGGCCTATTGTTAAACAAGCTTAGCCTAGCACAAACTGAGCCCTGGGTTATCAACTGGCTGCACTCTTACTTCTCTAATAGGATGCAGTACACAATATATAAAGGTGCATCTTCCTCTCCATTGCTTACTGAAGCTGGAGTTCCTCAGGGTGCTGTTCTTTCTCCGTTTCTCTTTTCCTTCTTCTTACATGATTTACCTCTCTCAGATGAAGTCAACTTCGTCAAATATGCAGATGACCTGTCTGTATCGTTTTCCATTAAGTCTCAGTCAGACTGTCTCAAATTAAATAGCTTCCTGTCGGACATCAGTGAGTGGTCCAAACTAAATGGTCTCATGCTGAATCCCTCAAAATGCCAGACTGTCGACTTCTCCCTTAGGCATAAACGAGATCTACAAACACTAGTAAGTTCTCATGAAGACTGTTGCATTGAGGGGACTAAAATTGAAACTAAGTCTAATGCAAAATACCTCGGTCTAGTTCTATCTTCTGACCTTACTTGGACATCTCATATCCTAATGATTTCTAGGAAAGTGTTCTGTCTTACCTACTACATTAAGAAACTTAGACAATCCGGAATCACCAAACCTCTACTCTCACAATTTGTCAACTCTTGTATCCTACCTATTCTACTTTACTGCTCCCCGTTAGTCTTTCCTGGTCTACTGAAAAAGGACTATTCCATCCTGAGAAGGATGTTGACAGTAGTTAGTAGGACTAGTGGTGTTAATCTCAGTCAGCTCGTGACTACTTTAGTTGATAGGCATCTGAATACATGTGAAAAATGGTCTAAAACCATACTCTCAGACCCCCAACACCCCCTCTATTCCCCACTCTCTCCTTGTATCTCATCAAGTAAAACCAGAAATCAGTATAAAAGAATCTATGCTCGTACAACCAAGTACAGGAACTCAACGATACCATATTTGGCCCGTGTTCTAAGCGACAGAGACAATGTTAGGCGTGAAACCTGTGACTTGCTTTGTTATTAACAACATAATTTCATACTCTTTTATTTCTCTCTTATTTCGTATTCTTTAGTGAACTCCTTCTTCAAACTACTTAGCTACCTGAAATATTAACATTGGCTTCCTTTTTTGTACTTTACTATATTCCTTCTATTGTGTATCACTGGTTCAGACTATATTAGCACTATGAGTATTACAAAATTGCCGTGTCACTAACCATCATGTAATTATTAGTTTTGTGGTTGCTTTTCTTATTTTCTATACTTTTCGGCAATATTAAACTGACAATCATTGTTTGTGAATGCCATAGTCACCACCTCAAAAAAAATTTTGTATTATTCAGGATTACTCACACTACCACCACAAACACTGCATTAGACCTTGGCAGACTTTGGTACTTTTTCGCATTCATAATTATTTTGTGTTTATCCTGTTTTTTCTTTTTTTGGTTTTTTTTTTGCTGTTGGTGTCTTCAGATTTACTTTTTTTGTTTGTTTAAAACTTATTTTAAACGTCGGTAAAATTAGATGCAAATATTGTAGATATGTGCTGAAAATTCCACACTGTACCACTAGTACTGTTTCTGGAATAAAGCAAATTATTATTATTTCTTGAAATCATTTTTACGAGCACGCGGTGAGTTTCAATAATAGTTTGTTGTTTTATTTCGTTTGTTATGTGAGGGCTGAGATACTGCCCGGGCGCCCAGACCGAATCAGCTGATTTTCTTAAGAGAACAACACCCGAGCATTTGACTTCGAGTCTAATCCGCAAAGCAGCGGTGCAGCGTCAGGAGCTGCGTTCCCATGGTTTCCGTGGTCTCATATGGGTTGATACGCCATTTGATCCGATTGGATTCTGGAGCCCATGTATCCCATATAGCTGCGTTTAGTCTAACCGCTATCCAAACAACTTTCTTAACATGATAGGACAAGCAGGGACATGAGATCCGGCCAGTTAAACTTGACAGGTAACTGCAGTATTCAGGCCCAACCAACACGGCAAGGAAGCAGTTGTCGGCCGGGAAAAGAAATACTCACTGACTGCCATTAATTTCAAAGAAAATCTAATCAAATCTCAGTAATGTCTAATTATCGTATGCAAATGTTTAGTAAAATGGTGGCGCATGGGTCAAAATTGATCCTGATCAAACTCGTCACTCTCAGAATTCTTAATATTTCGAAGATTCGATCAACTGACTTCACCTTTCCGATGGCAGCTAATGTAGACGGTAATCAAAATTATTCAGTGGGTGTAAATGACTGAAATATATGTGATATCATTGTGAGTATGTATCCCCACAAATCACTTCTTCAAATTCACTACGCTTCTCACTGGTGAATAACTCTGACTGATTGTAGGATGAAGTTACCAGTGAGGAATTCCAGTGAGGAATCTTGACCACTGTGAGAACATACACCCGTCGATGACGAGATTGGATAACGGTGGTGCTGATATCATAAATGAGCAAATGTAAGAACACGTAGTTCAGTGGATTCCGTCCCAGTGAATGAATAGTCACTCAGGTCATCTCGTCACCTGGAAGTGTCTAGCTCGATTCCTGAAATGATGATGCGTGCATACTACTGAGAATCTTAGGACTACAACCGAGTGACTATTTCGTGATTCTAGTTTGTCAACGGTTCTTCAACTAATATGACTTCTTGATCCAAATTAGGTTCTCTATCGATCTGAGAATGTTTCAACTTTTTCGGTGTAGTGGTTCGCCCAGTCAACATTTTTCTGATAATTCTTAGAGTGACGTAATCTTCAATGAAGAGCTATAAGTTATCGATAAGCTGTTGTATTAGACATAACAGACAATCGCGTCGTCCAATTACCACTGATAAGTTCACTTCGTCGTTTGCCGAATTGTTCGCTTATTCTTTCACATTTCATAAAATTCATCTGCAATTCAATGTATGGGTTTCTCAATCTCTCATTCATCTAACCGTCAGAATTTCAACAATTCTCTGGCATTTTTGTGGCGCTTCGAATTTATCCTTCATCTTCTTTAATACTGTTGCCTTGCAATTCTTTTTCCACTTTAATTTCGCAGCCACATTTCATTCGACATGATCGTTACAAGCCTAAATTGATAGTCGCCTTCAGTCGTAGAATCAACTGCAAATAACGACAATGTATGAAACACGCGTTTATTCAAACAAAAGCCTACAGATCAAATCGAACGTGACAGAAACTAACATCCTATGAACGTGTCACCATCATTATTAGAATACATAGATTATTCAACTGGAATATATTGATCAATATCCACTTTGATGGTGGCTGATTTCTGCTTCACACTCAACCGATCGACTCATGTGACAACTTTGAAAGTTTAAAGATCAATTTCCGTTTTGAGAACGCTAAAATGCAAATGTTGGCAATCAGTCGACCGATTGTGTAATGATGCGTGATTTGATGGAGCTGATTGTAAAAGGGTTATTAGGACAATACGTGCATGTCCCAGTTAGCCATGTGAACACTTCCTCGAATGGAAAGCTATTTAGAGTTTTGTTTAATCTTGATAACCAACTGAATAATTGTGCACAATCGACAAATACCTCTACCTGTCATATGTTCCCAGGAGTTCATTGATGGTGATCAGATTCACTCCTCCCAGAAACTCTTCTATCATCTTCACGGTATTTTACCCATTATCTGTAGATATGATTGTGCAGTCAACCATGAATGCATGTTGCTATATGTTACTTATTCCTTGTGGTGAGTGTTCGTGTACCAGTGATACTGTCTGCCTGTCTCTCTGGCTGACCAGTATACCCTTGTTTGCCATATTGTAGTCTACTTTTGAGGTGATCCTATCAGTTTTGCACCAAGTCTGAATTATCTCAAAGGAATGGAGTTGGACCAATTTCGGTGCTGAATAGCTCAATCCCAAGTAAGGGTCGTGTTCAGATCGCATCTATGTAGCTGGCTAGCTGGCGAGCACTACTGGCTGATATTTGTCTGTTTGTGTGTGTCTGCGTTTTTGTGTGCCTACAATTATATGTCTCATTTAGTCAGTCGTATGTGGTGTCATGCATATATGCTCGTTTTTTTGATCACTACTTAGGATATCTTGCAGATCATATATTACACTGTGAATAATTTAGGTTTCTAAATGAATTGTGGTGCGACTCGACCCCATCGATCTGTGTGAAATTACACTGAAAATGTCACTGACCCTACAATCGAGTTATTCTTCCCCGAAAATGTAATCTGCGTACTTCTTTTCAAAATGCCACGTGGCCTGAAATATAGTCAACAAATAAGTTCCATGAATGCTTTATGTATTGATTGACATTGATTAAGCCACTAGCGCACAATATTATCTTTTGAGTGCACCCTTAATAATAATAATAATAATTTGCTTTATTCCAGAAACAGTACTAGTGGTACAGTGTGGAATTTTCAGCACATATCTACAATATTTGCATCTACTTTTATCAAACATTTAAAAGGAGTATTTCAAAAAAAATAAATATAATGACATCAACAGCAAAAAAACGGAAAAAACACAAAATAATTTTTTTTAAATGCGAAGAAATACCAAGAAGTAGAAAAGAAAATAAACAGAATATAATACCTCTGTACATCTTTCTATACATCTGAAGTGGAAACTACGAGAGGTCCGGGAATCTGATGATGTCATACAGGAGATGAGAGGTTATGGGCACCATTAATCGCAAGGTGGAGATGTACAGGTGCATGCATATTTTCCACTTGGAGCTCACAAGAATGGAAAATGTCACTGACTGTCATTCATTGTGAAATACATCAAATTAAAATTCATTATTTCTTGCTTTTATTATTTATTTTTAGTAAAATCGTGTCTCATAGGACAAAATTATGCCTCATCACACTCGTCAGTCTGTGCATCACCAATATCATGAAGGTTGAATCAGCTGACTCTACACTTCCAGTGACAGTTAATGAAAACGATAATTTATATTTATTACATGCATGTAAATAACTGGAATAAATGTGATGCCACTCGAGCTGAGTATCCCAACGAATCGTATCTTGAAATTCATTGAGCTTCTCACTGCTAACTGACTGACTGACTGACTGCAGGATGATGTCACCTGGAATCCCAGTGAGAATTTGTGAACACTGTAAAGACATATAATCACCGGTGATGAGATTGGATAACGGTGGTTCTGTTTATTGCCAATTAGCAAAACTAAGAATGCATAGGCCATGGATTCCATCTTAGTGAGTGAACAGTCAGTGAGATCACCTCGTCACCTGAAAATTTCTGGTTCTGTTCCCTATGGGATGAGTGATGCATACTGTGGTGAGAGCAAGCTGCTAGCCAATTGGTAGACATTGATCTACGCTGATTGGTGGAAATTAATCTAGGCTGATTCAACAACCGATCACAGCTGACCTAGACGTGGACAAATATGATTCGCAGACAAGTGCCTCGCATTTCCGAGAAATATCGAAAACGAGAAAGCAGAAGAAGACTGCCTTTGTTTGCAAACAACCAATCAGAAGACCGCCTTCTTTCTGCGGGCAAAGCCTTATTAATGTACGTAAAATACATATAAATACCTGTTGGTTTTCGTAATAAAACTGATCTGTTGCCTGGCCCTTGTCTTCTGTTGTTACAATACTACTGAATAGCGTATTTCTGTTTTTTCAACGTTTGTCTAGCTGACATATTCATATTAGGTATTCTATCGATGTGAGAATGTTTCTCCTTATTCCGTATAGTGGTTAGCCCAGTCAACAGCTATCTGATAATGCCGCGTATAAAGTCAACTTCAATGGAGAGCTTGTCATTGAACTGAAGACACGACTACCTGCCTACTATCTCTGATGATCTTCCTATTTGTGGTGGACTGGATTATGCGTGATGCAGAGGGTGTGGTGCCAGAAGACACCAACAGACTGAACCAATAATAATTATTCTCTGGAGCACCTATGATTTGAGGTGGATTATTTATGTCTCAGCTCACGCAAACTTGAAGAGTTACAGGCGCAAACCAACAAGCAGGCAAGAGAAACAGACAGAGAATACAGGACTTCAATTGAAGACAAAAAAGATGGAGGTAGGGAAGAAAACCAAAGGACTGCCGACAACAACAAGCGCCAATCAGTATCAGCGAGATAAATTTGAAAAATGTCACTTCCTTCATTTATCAAACTATGCAGCATCCTACTGGCATTTGGAAATAATTTTAGTATTACTGATGATATTCCTAATTGTAATGGTCAGGGTTATGCCTACAGCTGGTGGTGGGGGGGACAAGACAACCTATCTCAGCCAGTCAGTAGAATCTCCATGTATTTTAATGCAAATTGATTAATTCTGCTCTAAATAAAATGAAAGCGAATTCGCTGTATTGTTGCAAATTCCTGTGCACTATTTCTTCGCAAAGGTTTCATCCTGCACATCGTACAACGATAAAATGAAACTCCTTCATTTCGTCAGCAACCTGGCGACTTGCATAATGGAAGTATCTCGTAGAGAATCCTCACTATCAGGAAACTGAAGTGAGGAGAACACAAGGCTCAGCAACGGTGATTCCGTTCTCGTAAACACAATAAACGCATCTATTTATATAAATATACAGTTCCTTTAGTTGTGAAATACTTCGATTCTCAAGAGATAATTTGTAGGGACTTGATTTGTCTCAGGTTTGACCGCGGAGTGACATCATTCTGGAGAAGCACTGAATACAAAGGAGCACTGCTGCGCAGCTGTTACAACAGTCTAGTATCGGACCAATGGGCACCAGGTGCCCACCATATCCGATCGAAAACAGGACCTTACGGTTACAAAGCAAGCTTGTTCGTAGGCCAATGGAGCCCGACTCAATCAAACATAAATTCCTAATTACTTCCACCTCTGCTCGAATTCCGGTGAGAGTTCAGTGCTGATCTGCCCAAAACTATGAGGAACAACTGGCTATTCAATACCCCCTGGTGGTTTCCTAGGTTAGATACCTGCTGAATCCTTGGATTGATCCACTATCAAACAGTTTGACTGGTATATATCCAGCACAAAAGTTTAATATCTTCTCATTACTGTAAACCTTGAGATAAGGACAGCATTTTCCAGTAGCATCTGTTGCTTTTGATTATGTTTAAATAATCATTGGATAGCCATGGACTGTCAGACTTCTATTGACAAATATGAGCAACGATTGAGGGTGGGACGAGATTCTAGCTTGCTGCAAGATATCAATCAGTGCCTAACAAATTACCCACACTGCTCTCAACAAACTGAACTTCTAAACTCGACTGATCATTAGATCGTTACTATTTTACTTTATGCATGAACTAAGTCTACTTGTAGAGATTTCAAAAATATACAACATCCTATTAAAATGTCTTTTCATTTATTTTGACAAGAACTGGCGAGGAATCATGCTCCTGTCAACGCCAAGTAAAATCCTGAGTCGCATCATCCTGGAGAGAATAAAGGACGCACTGGATACAGAACTCCGACCAGAACAAGCTGGATTCAGGAAAGGAAAATCATGTTCTGACCAAATTACAACTCTACACATCATCATCGAACAAAGCATGGAATGGCAATCAAATCTCTACCTCAACTTCATAGACTTTGAGAAGGCCTTCGACAGCGTTGACCACGGAGTAATTTGGAAAGTACTCGAGTACTACGGCGTACCCCAAATATTCATCAACCTTATTTGACAGCTGTACGACAATGGCACATGTCAAGTGATCCACAACGGAAAACTCAGCGAAGTGTTTGGAGTAAACACAGGAGTCAGACAAGGGTGCTTATTATCACCAATGATATTCCTAATTGTGGTGGACTGGATTATGCGTCAGACAGTGGGAAACGAGAAGACAGGGATATCCTGGACCGACGTGAAGAACCTAGAAGACCTGGATTTTGCGGATGATTTATGTTTGATGTCACACAAGATCGAAGACTTACAAGCAAAAACCGACAAACTGGTCGAAGAAGCAGCAAAGACAGGACTCCAGGTGAACAAAGACAAGACAGAGGTTATGAAAATGACCAACCAACAACCACAGCAACAGCAACGTCCAGAGCCAATCACCATCAACGGGAGGGATTTGAAAGAGGTTGCTTCTTTCACTTATCTAGGGAGCATTGTCTCAACCACAGGAGGAATGGACGAGGATGTCAAATCGAGAATCGGAAAGGCGAGAAACACATTCATCAACCTGAAACCAATCTGGAAATCGTCGTCACTCACCATCAACAACAAAATTCGGATTTTCAATACAAACGTGAAGTCAATTTTGCTTTACGGATCAGAAACTTGGCGGGTCACAAAGAATATTTTCAACAGGTTGCAGAGCTTTATCAACAACAGTCTTCGCCACATACTGAAGATTAGATGGCCGGAAAGAATCACAAACAAGAAGCTATGGGAACAAACGAAACAGGAAGCAATCGCCCAACAAATATGCAGGAGGAAGTGGAGATGGATTGGACACTCGCTGATGAGGCCGCTGGGTGACATCACGCGTCAGGCCCTCGATTTGAACCTGAAAGGGAATTGGCGAGTGGGACGTCCAAGGGTGACATGGAGGAGATCGTGTGAGGAGGAGATGAAACAGTATGGAATAACATGGACGCAAGTGAAAAGTACAGCACAAGACAGAAGCAAGTGGAGACGTGCAGTTGAAGCACTATGTTCCACTAGGAACCCAAGGGAACAATAATACAATAATAATAATTTAAAATGTCTTTTCATTTATTTTGAGCGGATATACCTGTGGAGTTTGACGGGACGTACTTTTCTTTGTACAATAACTTAACACTAAGAATTCAAGATGGCCACTGTACAGGGATGGTTGACTTGACACGACCATCTGGAGATGAGCTGGTGATCAGACAAGGGTACCGTTCGGGTTCTGTGTAAGTCTTCTTTTATAATTGACTTATGTGTGATATAGAGCTTCATGATGAAAATTACACCTAAATTACTTGGTAATGTTCACTTAAATGTGCACACCTTATGCTCATGAATACTAGGTTCATTTTTTCGAAAGAATCTTCGCTTACATAGAAAACTTACGCCTCTTTGCGTCGATGTTGTCTTGCATGAACAATATCGTAATTGTGGTGTCACGTGTGATGGCCAGTTTGTTCTCAGTTTCATCATACGTCATGCAGTTCCCGTGAGGAAATTTATATATTAGGCGACATACTAATAACAACAAGAGCAGTAGTTGCATAATTAATTGCGATTTTTGTTTATAAATTCACTTGGCCCTGTAGAGCTATTTATATTGGGTGAAAAACAGAACACTGTTTTGAATTGAGAGAGCCATAATTAGTTGAAAACGGAAACAGGCATGCCTCGAAGAGCTCTAATTTCTCAATTTCTATCTTCGTTCTGCACAGTCTTTCGTACTCTCCCGTGACTAATTTCACCGAATATGCCGACGACCTGACGACTTGCGTCCCAGAAGCTTCTGATTTGCATTTTCCTCATATGAATAGATTCTCTTCTCAAGTTAACAAATAGCCTATCCCAGCATGGTCGGAAACCAAATCCATCCAAATGTCATACGGTTCGGTGATTTCAGTTCCTGATGTGAACAGGACTCGCGCGGAATGATTGTTTTAATGTTGGCTGCAATGTGAAAGGGAGTAAATCGAATATCTCCCATCTCTGCATCATTTTCCTTTCGAATCTCTGTTGGTCTTTTCATAACTTGTGGATTTTTAAGGAAAGATGTCGTTTGACTAATTACATGGCCATTTAAGGATTTCTGTTGGTCTAACTCAATCTCTTCTCTTAGAAATTTATTAATTCATATTCATATTCGTATTTTTATGTTATTTATTTAAAGTCTGATTATCTGTCCACTTCACTCTTAGTACTACGTAACTTTTAAGATTTGATCAAATTTATTTATCGTTATTAACTACGTTCAAAACATTTACCACATTATTATTATTATTTGATCCATAAAATCACTGTCATTGGTTAAAAATGTTTATATATAAATCTATGTAAATTAGAGTAAAGCCTGAAGAAGACTTAACTGAAAACAATATTGTTCGCTTATATATCTTGTTCCAACATCTAATAACCCATCGGTTCAATCTCATGTCAATTCTCGATTGATAGCGTGACTGCTCCTCTCCATCTCAACTTCATCGACT
This sequence comes from Trichobilharzia szidati, assembly GCA_944472155.2. Taxonomy (NCBI): domain Eukaryota; kingdom Metazoa; phylum Platyhelminthes; class Trematoda; order Strigeidida; family Schistosomatidae; genus Trichobilharzia; species Trichobilharzia szidati. The sequence continues at coordinate 136,744,701 of OX235273.1, read as the reverse complement.
TTGAAAAGGCGTTCGACAGCATCGATCGAGAGGTGCTTTGGCAACTACTTCGCTACTACGGGGTGCCACCAACAATTATAAATCTCACCCGACAGCTGTAAGACAATGCTGCATGCCAAGTAATCCACAATGGGAAACTTACGGAACCCTTCGAAGTGAGGACAGGAGTAAGACAAGGCTGCCTGCTATCGCCAATGATTTTCCTGATTGCAGTAGATCGGATAATGCGACAAACAACAGGTAATGAGGAAATAGGCATAAAATGGACTCACGAAAAAAACTTGGAGGATCTTGACTTCGCCGATGATATATGTTTGATTTCCCACAAACTGGAAGATATGCAAGCGAAAAGCAACAGGTTGGCAGAAGAGGCATTCAGAAAGGTAAGACTTCAGGTGAACATAGAGAAGACAGAGGTGATGAAGATTCCTCTCCAACAACAACAACAGACAACAATCAGCATAAATGGAAGGAACCTGAAAGAAACAACCTCTTTTACCTGCCTGAGAAGCATTGTCTCAACTACAGGTGGAACTGATGACGATATCAAAGCAAGAATCGGAAAAACAAGACAAGCTTCAACTACTTTCAAGTCTGTGTGGAGGTCAACAGCACTCAGCATCAACTCCAATGTGAAGTCAGTGCTACTTTACGGATCATAGACTTGCACTGAGCGTCATAAAGAGCATCTCAAACAAACTACAGACCTTCATTAGGAGTTGTCTTCGCTCAATACTCAAGATCATAAGGCCAGCCAGAAATGATCAGCAACCGGGATCTCTGGGAGCGAACCAACCAAGAACGGATTGTGAAACAAATAGGCAGGAAGAAATGGAGGTGGATTGGTCATACTCTGAGGAAACCATCAAGTGAGTGACATCACTAGACAGGCCCTTGAGTGGAAACCGAAAGGGAAGCGGCGAGTTGGTCGTCAGTGCAAGGGTGACTTGGAGGAGATCATGTGAAGAGGAGATGAAAACGTGTGGGCAGACTTGGAGCCAGTTGAAGACTCTAGCAGAGAACCGAACGCAATGGAGACGTGTTGCTGAAGCCCTATGTTCCTCTAGGAATTAAAGGAAACAATAATATTATAATAATAATAGCGTGACTGCTAGCCAATATCATCAGTGAGAATCTGCTGTCATGCTGAATTCGATAAACAGTGCTGATTAAGACTTCCCACTTAAACTTCAGACAGAACTTCCCAACTGACGTTTGTTAGTCATCAAACGTAAAATCAATAAAATAGCTGTGAACCAACACCTAAGGATTTAAATAACTTGACTAAGCCCACAATTTCCTACCCTACTTTTGTTAGAGTATTTCAGTTTTTTGAGTGATTTCGACTGCGTTGCAGCTATGACAGTTAGCCATAGTTTAACAGTTTAAAATTACGATTCATCATGACATCATAACTATGCTTAATTTATTTTCATTCGTATTTCTTCACTGAATTAAAGTATGAAGTTTGATCACGGATTTATATCAGTTCGAGAAGCATTGGAAACCAGCAGGGAGCACTGCACAGCCAGCCGTTTCATCGTCGTTTGTGGCTCATCATCAGTACTCACCTACCAGAGTGGCCGAAAGTAAGGATTCATGGTCCACTGAGTTGCTCCCCAGTGGCTGAATAGTATACGAGCTCGCTTGACTTGTAACTAGTTGGTACTAGGTTCGGAACTCGACGTATGCATACTGGTGAAAAGTCACTGGTGGAGATTAAACACCTGTCCAGCACTTCATGCTTTTCAATGGTCCTCTAAAATCATATCATTCCGTGGTACTGCTTGAAACAGAAAATGTCCCTACAATCAAAATCTTGAGAATCAAAATTTGTTAGAATCGTAAGGAATTATACATTTATGTAAATCAATGCGTTTGCAGAGCTTCTGAGGATCAGCTCACTTTTGCTGAGCTTCGTAAGTATTTTCCACTATAGAGCTCCACGATTCATATCGACAAGTTACTAACAAAATAAAGGAATTGGATTTTAACCCACTCCGTGTGCAGGGGAAGATGTAATAGCGCACGGGAATTCACAGTGCTACGGTGGACACATTTTACAAAGTTGCATCAACAAAGTCAGAGTCCTTCGCATTCAAATGAAAAACAATACAGCCCTTTCAATAGACTGTCTGGGTTATATTACTTTCAATTCACATGACAGACTAGGAGTTAAATGGCTGGTCAGTATGTGAAACGCATAATTTAGCCAAATAACATTGATGGATGCGACTTTAAGATTAAGTCGGTTGGTTTACTCACTACGTGTAAATCGATACAAGATAATGCATCCTTACGTCAACTGTATACTGCTTAAGATTCAGGACAAAACAAGTCACCGATGAGACATTTATGAAGTGAAGTGTATTATCATGTGTATTGCCTCGACGGTTATTGGACCTTACACAAAGGAGTAAACTAGATATTCACAGAGAGATATTATTTATACTAACTCTGAAAAATCAATAACCATTATTATCATTATTGTTCTTATTATTGTTTCCTCGAGTTCTGAGTGGAACGCATGCCTTCAACCACACATCTCCACTTTATCCTATTTGCTGCTGTTCTCTTCATCATCGCCCCACTATTGCACATAATCTATCATCTCCTCCATGTTACTCTCGGACACATGCCTAAATCTCCCTTTCCTACCCGGGTTCCACAATACCGATGTCATTCAACGGCCCCCTAAACGTGTGTCAGACCCACCTGCATTTCCTTCGGCGAATTTCTTAACCAATACGTTCTTGGTTGGTTTGTTCCAAGTTTCTTCTTCCTAATCGTTTCTGGAGTACCATCTGATCTCCAGTAGGGAGTCAGTGAATGCAACTGTTGACTAGAGCCTGAAAATGGCTGTTGAAGGTACGTTTCGCAACGCATGAGACAAGTTCCTGACTCAGAGGAAATGACTTAACATTTATGTACAAAATACGAATCTTCTTCCCTAATCTGAAGTGGTGTGCAGACGATTTCAAACTGATTTCAGAGTGATGAAGATATGTCACACCTATCTGACTCTGGTTCTGACATCCTCATTAGTCCAAACTGCCTGTAGTTGAAAGGATGCTGCCTAGCTAGATAAGTGATGGAAGTGGCCTCTCCCAAATATATCCCATTGATAGTGATTGTTGCGACTTGTTTTCGTTAGTCCATTGGTTATCTTCCTTACCTCCATCTCCTTCGTGTTCGCTTGAAGTCCTGTATTCTCTGCCTACTTCTCTTGTCATCTTATTGGTTTTCATTTGTAAGTCCTCGAGTTTGTGTACCACTAGACTTAAATCATACACGCGCGAATTCCACATCTTACAGAATATTCTGACTGCTCCAGCCTATTCCTGTACACACTCTGCCCCCTGAATAATCCAGTCCATTAAAATTAGGAATATCATCGGTGATAGTAGGCATGTAGCCTTGTCTTGCTGCTGTATTCACTTCAAAGACAACCATAGCTGAGTTCTCCATTGTGGATCACGTCATAATAATAGAAGTAATAATCAATTTGTTCCAAACAATATTATTTTACAGAATTGAATTTTCAGCGTTTTTTTACATATTGCAACAATATTTCTCCTCTTCTAAATATTTACATACACAAAGTTTAAAATAGTAATAGTAATATTAATAATGAAACTTCCATACACACAATGCTGGTGGAAACATAATGAAGTATAAGTAGATGGTATCACAGATAATACATGTAGTAATAATAGTCTTCGCTTATACTCTGCAGTTTGGTTACTGATTCAAAACTTTTTGTAAGTTCTTTCCTGACAGCTGACTCTTCACAAAACACCCGTGCTAAGCGTAGTATGCAGGAATTTTATATTTAGTTGTACGAGCGTAAATTCTCATGACGTTCCATTTGGTTTTACCCGAAGATATACAAGGCGAAAGTTGAGAATAGAGAGGTTGTTCAGCATCAGACAAGATAACTTTAGCCAAATGCTTACAAGAACTGAAGTGCCCACTGACAATAATGTCAGCTAGCTGAATCAGAGGCACACCACTAACCCTACTTACAGTCCTCAGAATTCTACGTAATATGACATAGTCGTTTTTGAGAAGTTCAGAGAAGAATAATGCTGAACATGAATTAACAATAAATTGTAAGAGAGGAGATTGAGTTATCCCATCAGATAGCCTCAACTTATGTATAAGTCAAACGAAAGATTTTCTTAGGAATCGACAAGATATGGGACGATTAACAGAGATTCCAAGAGGAACTGGTGCCGAGATGAGAGATATTCGATTTGCTCCCTTTCACAGTACTGTCAATATTGATACAGTCAGTCCACGCGAGTGCTGTTCACATCTGAAACTGAAGTCAACAAACTGTAAGACATTTAGATGGACTTGGCTTAAGACCATTTAAGTGAGACTATTTGTTAACTTCTGGCAAAAAACCATTCAGGTGAGATCAATCAAAAGCAGAAACTGCTAAGACAGAAATGCTTGGATCATCGGCATTTCCAATGAATTTAGCTTTGGAAGAATATAGAGTGTCGTGCAAAAGGAAAGAAGAAAGGAATGGAGATAGCACAGCGCTTGAGGTGCAACAGTTTCCAGATGTTGGGAACATTCTTATATAATAAAACATTTTCACTATATGTCCCATTTAGTCTTTGCATTCAAACCTTTATCATCGAGTTTATTGTTCGAACACCTGCATTACCATGTGTGCGTCGGTGGCACAGCGGTTATGACTCTCGCCGATCATGCACATGCTCCTAGGTTCGATGCCCTGCCGACGCACAGCTGATATCTATGGTTGGCCTGCAATATTTGGGCTACCGATATCACATGCTGAAAATTCCAAACCTGTAGCAGAAAATACGGTGTGGAATCAAACTGTAATCAAAAATAATAAATAAACAAACTGAATTTATGCAGTTTCTCTTTTTCTCTTCTAAGCTTTTTAGTTGTGGAGAAGAGATCCTATCGAATCTCGTAAATAGTGTTTCAGTAGGGCAGCAGATGTCCAAACAGAACTTCAGATGTGAAGTGATACTGGAGACAGTATTTTTCCTTCACGTTCCGCAGTGGAACATAGGGCTCCAAGCTTGTGCCTTGAAGTTTTCTAGTATGCTTATTTTACAGGATGGGGTTGCTAGCCTCATGCCCAACCTTTTCCTCTTCACCAGAATTATTTCTGGCCTAGCGAGGAAAGGAGTGCGCACTGGAGACAGTAACGTCTGACAATTCATCAAAGAATAGGTCCCAGTCAGTATCATGCAACATACATCTTAGTGCTTCAATATTATCATGTGAATAGAATAGTTCTTGAATTTTCTTTGTTAGGTGAACAAAGGCCCTTCTGTTTGACTCGCCATGCACTTTCAGTAAAATACGCATAATGCAGTGGTCAGAATTCCGCAATGGAGCTCTCTTTCGCAACTTGTATAAGTCATGATCGGTTACGAAAACCAAGTCTAGGGTTTTGTCCAGACGAGTACTGAATTTGGCCAGGTTTTCATGACCAAGTGATATGATAAAGCTGTGATCACAAGAGTCATAGCCATCACAGATCATCGACAAGGAATTTCCGAAAATAGGAGCAGCAAACTCAGTGAACTGGTCTGCGAAGACAGATATATCAGAGGAACAGCAGTCTGAAGTCACACAAACAGTTGTTATGTATATATATGAGGATGATAACTTAAGTGCTTTAGATGACGCCTTACAATTTTAAAGTCTATATTGTCATTGGAAAACTTAAAACATGCATGGTTGGATGTAGACCACTTTGTATTACTAAAAGTTGCTACGACTCCGCCATGCTTTTCCTTTGAACTATGTCTGTCCTGACGAAACACTTTGCATCCATTTAATAAAATTAGATTGCCGTCACATTTCTGGTGGAGCCAGATCTCTTGTATAGCTAAAACACCAGCATTTCGATAAAAATTTGAGGATATTACAGGTTGACGATAGTCCACCTTGTTAGGCAGAGACTGGCAGCTATTGTGAACAACTTCCGGAAAAGTGATACGATTATTTTCGGTACATTTTAATGCGTGCTACCAACGACCACAATGAATTTGGAGGATGACTCAACGCGATAGCCTAGAAAGATTTTAAAAACACGCAATTTGGTAACATCCAATATTCAATATCGTTTTCACGAGCTAGCATAAACCAATTTGATTTCTTTGTGCTCGCCTCTGGATTGTGAGGGAGAGGTTCCTGATCTTCTGCAACTTCTGCGTAGCTCGTCCTACCTCTCAACTGCCGTAGCTACGGTTGACTCCAAAAGGAGTAGTGCGGGGATTAATTATATGTGGTTTGTAGAATGAGGCGTGTTAAGTCTGTTACTACTGTGAATGGAGTTGATCCTTTCACCAGTTGGTCCTTCGGTATCGTCGTCAATAAAAAAGAGATAATGATGATAATAATAGATATAATTAGTGAAGGTATTCAGACTAACAGACAGAAAAAGAATAAGAAAACGTAACAACAGTCAGTCAACCGGTATATATATATATATATATACCGGTAATAATGACAATAACAATAGGTGTAGTTAAAGCTATCAGGAGAGTAGGGCGGAAAAGAGTGTAAAGAAGTAAAACGACCAGTTTAATTGTCTACCTTTGAATGGTGTATGCGATTTTAAGGGGATAGGCCATTTGGATGAAGTCCTTGTGTCGCTGCATGGTTGTCCAGCCTTCGCTTAAAGGCGTCCACAGATGGTGCCATAGCTACATCTGCCGGTAAGGAATTCCGGGGATGGCAAACCCGCAGGGAAAAGAAGTGGGAGCGCACCCGGGTCCTTTCCCTCTGATGAGCTATCCTTCCAGGATTTCCACGAGGGAGCCCATACCTGCTCAATGGCAGAACACCTTTGTTTGGGTGATTCTGATCATTTGTTATTTTGTAGGCAGTAATTAATTTCCCCTAGGGCGACGGTAACTGAGTGTGAATGGGCCTAATTTCTTCAGCCTTTCATCATATGGTTTATTTCGGAGACCAACCACTCCTTTTGTTTCCCATCGTTGAACTCTTTCCAAGAGGTTGTCGTCTCTTCTAAGCAGTGGGGGTGCAGTAATATTATGCAATTCAAGGTGCTGTCTGACGTATGTTTTATACAACCTTAGAAAGAGCTCAGGAGTGAGTGCACGTAACTGTCTATATGTAAAGTGTATGACCACATATGCCCTCGCTACATCCCCCGTGTAATTTACGCTTGTGTCCATTTTCTCCGTTAGAACTAGACCTAAGTCACGTTCCGACGTTGAGCAGGACAAGCTTCCACTGCACAGGGTGTAACTTGCATTCTGCAGTCTACTGGTGCGTAACTTCACTACTTTGCACTTCTCCAGGTTGAAAGTCATGCCATTGGCCACCGCCCAGTCTTCCAGAAGCCTTACATCTGCCTTCAGTCTATCTGAGTCCTCCGGACACTTTATCGCCCTCCATATCTTGACGTCATCAGAGTATAGAAGAGTCTGGCAGCTTAGACGGCATGCTAGATCATTGATAAAAATCAAGAACATCAGTGGTCCCAGGATAGATCCCTGCGACACTCCTGATGACGAGCTGTGCCAAGATGATCGGAGTCGATTGACCTTGGTGCAAAATTGCCTTTCAGTTAGGTAGTCCTTTAACCATGACAGAAGTGGTTTACCTAAACCTACCTGGCTTATTTTGTGTAGGAGAAGGTCATGGTGAACAGTCAAATGCCTTCTCAAAGTCTGGGAAGATCACATGGACTGAAACACTATTCTTCAAATTCGACCGTTTCTCCTCCCCTCAACTTAAAAAGCTTCGTAGAGAGAAGGAAAAGCTATGTAAAATGAAAGATAAAAGTGGTGTAAAAAGAACTAAGTTCCCGATCAAGTCTGAAATGCAGAGATTGAATGTTGTATATAACCAGAAATTCATATCCTGCAAAAATGCTTCAAATATGTGGAAACTATTTAAGGAAATCTGATCCTGGTTTTGATCAGGAGAGACAGGGATAATAAGGAAGTTGGGGGAGTTGCCATATACTTTGATAGGCAACTTAAATGTGTGTGCGCAACGGGCCCACCACTTATTGAACTCCCAGACTCCATATGGTGTCATTTTACCGTAGGTGACACCAAGCATTTACTTGATGGCATCTACCGATCTCCCAACTGTGGGGCAGAGCACAATCAGCCACTGCTCAGCACTATCACAGGGATACGAGACTTGGGCTACGACCAAAGAACCATCGCTGGAGATTTCAGTACCCCATCACTGAACCTTGGCTCGGGGTATGCTAAGGGAAAATTCGGCCAAAATCTGCTGCAAGCTATTCGGAACACGGGACTGACTGAGAACGTTGGAGACGACACTAGGTGGGGCCCTAGTAGAAAGTCTTCAAAACTAGACTACATTGTAAGTAGTGACCAACTATAATAATAATAATATTTTATTTCTGGAACAGAAACCAGCCATTTTTACAGGCATGAACATATGTACACTAATTAGAACTTATAGAATATATATGATCTGTTAATCTAGAAATAGATTGAATACTGGTAAATTTGAGAGAAATATTTAAAAAGAAAAGTACAAATAAGGCAATAGGTAATTTTCGAGATATGCTTTCAACTGAATAATTCATGAGATATAGCATCAAATCAAAACTGTAATTGAAAAAAATACGGTATGTCAATTTCACGCGGGAATTATAAACGATTACGTTAATTGTGGAAGGTAAGTAGCATTTTTGTACAGGTGCTGACGTGAAATATAAGGGATGCGGAATGAACAGTAATTGTAAGTAAATGATTCATAGAGAGTTTGAAAGTCCATAAAACTTCAAATTCACCGGTAAGTACACCACAATTGTGACATTTCCAGTTGTATATGAGACCAACTTTGAACTTGTCAGCAGATTTCATGATAGAGGTGGTTCCGTTATTCACCAGGTGGGCGAGCAATATTCCGAATTAGTTGAGGATAGCGGCATTGTTTCAGTGCCTTCGTTTAAGGTAGTACCTTTGAAAAAAGAAGAAGACACAAGAAAACCGCCAGAGAGGTGCAGAAGTATATAATAGGTGTTAATAATTCAAAACATATATAACAAACATGGGGTTCATCATTTTTTTGTTGCTTCTTTTCATTAAAAAAATACTATTTCCCCCTGAGATTTTCTAGTGATGGAATTCTAGTCTTTCTTGCGAAAAGAAAAAAGTTTAAGTGAAAAAAGATGATAATTTTACCTACTTATATAGGCTGGTCTCCAAAATAAACCATATGATGAAAGGCTGAAGAAATTAGGCCCATTCACACTCAGTTACCGTCGCCCTAGGGGAAATTAATTACTGCCTACAAAATAACAAATGATCAGAATCACCCAAACAAAGGTGTTCTGCCATTGAGCAGGTATGGGCTCCCTCGTGGAAATCCTAGAAGGATAGCTCATCAGAGGGAAAGGACCCGGGTGCGCTCCCACTTCTTTTCCCTGCGGGTTTGCCATCCCCGGAATTCCTTACCGGCAGATGTAGCTATGGCACCATCTGTGGACGCCTTTAAGCGAAGGCTGGACAACCATGCAGCGACACAAGGACTTCATCCAAATGGCCTATCCCCTTAAAATCGCATACACCATTCAAAGGTAGACAATTAAACTGGTCGTTTTACTTCTTTACACTCTTTTCCGCCCTACTCTCCTGATAGCTTTAACTACACCTATTGTTATTGTCATTATTACCGGTATATATATTTATTTATTTATTCCTGTTTATGCAGAAACATACCAATTGTACAGGCATGGATAAGTTATTATATAAATTACAGTTTGTTTGTTCTTTCTAACATTAGAGTCAGTCAGAACAGTCTGCAAAATAGTCTGTCTGTGTAACACATAAAGAGATATAGAATTATTGTCTTCGTATTAACAAAAAACCCAGACTTCAGATGAATGTAATACAAATATCTGGGAAAAATAAAGCTTGAAGTCAATTCTCCTATATAACTTTGTTTTGAACAGCATACTTGAGATAAAGTTTATTGATGTATTATTCTGAGTCAATAATGTATCTATTCCATTTTTTTCACCAGTCTAATCGTAGTTTTGTAATAGGAAAGAAATTTGATCTTTGATACGAAAATTAGATAAGTTCATGTCAGATTGTTTTACTGCATTAAATGGGGCCGAGGTCGATTCTGGAACTATCCATTTGCGCCATTTGCGTCAGCATGGCAGACTGTACATGTAAGTTGAGTAATACATTGAAAACTGTTTGAAAACCAGTTGCTTTTTTATTTCAGATCAAGAATACTCCTTGTACAGAATGTTAGCCAGCGTTTTCAAGTGGTTGCATCGGATCGTTCATGGAATTTGATTTTGAATTTACTTGAATGGTCATTTCAGTTTAGATGTTGGCTTGTTCGACCTCGACCGGGAGGTATATAGAAGATTACGCTCAGCAGCAGAACAGCAGGGAGATAAAGTATGTAAATATGGAAAGAACATTAATATTTTATGTATATATAAATGTTTATAAATGTATATCATTGTATAGTTAACACTACCTATAATCTAGTTGTTCTTTCATGTATTTTTGCGAAGTCTTAGAGTTTATTTAGTGTCATAATATTTTGTAATGAGTCTAGGCGTTATAGTGTTCTAATAGCTCATGCGTTTTAGAAATAAGTGGTGCGGTGTGATTGGCATAGTCATTTGGATGAAGCAGTTCATATAGCAAGCGTTTGAAGGTTATGATAGAGTGACAGGTCCTTATTTCTAGGGGTAAACTGTTCCAGACCTTAGAGTACGTGACTATGAAGAAGTTTGCACGGAGTGTTGTCTTACAGTTTTTCCTAGATACTGTGCACGTTTGGTTACGAAGGTTGTAAGAGCCTTCCGGTGAGAACTGTATCTCCTTACTGTCTGAGAATGATATATTATGCAATATTTTAAAGAAGAATGTTAGGTTAATGCTCAGTCGTCTCATCCATAGTTGGTCGATACCTAGAGTTATGCACCTTGATGTGTAGTCCTCTTCGCAGTCGAATCCTAGTAGTTTAGACGTGAAGTATCGTTGGACACTTTCTATTTTAAGGCTGTCACTTACGCGAGTGCTGCTGAGAATAAATGGACAATATTCTAGTAGTGGTCTGACACAAGTTTTATATAATAATAGTTTTGCTTCGTAGCTGTGGAAATTCCTGAGTATGCATCCTAAGAGCATCCTCGATTTACGCGTCTGTGTCGCCACTTGCTCAGAAAATGTCAAGTCACTAGAGTACCTGAGTCCTAGGTCAACAACACTTTGGAGTTTAGGCAAGTCGATAGATTCAAGTACCAGTTTAATAATAATAGTATATTCTCATTTTTTACATGAGGGACGCCAGTTTACAGGCATCATCACTTCGATAAATTACACATACGATTAGTAAGTATAGTTAGTAATGATAATATAATAGGGTACATATTTGTTCATACAAATATAGGAAAAACAAGTTCTATAGGAATGGATAAGAATTATTTAAGTTACATATTTAAATTACATGATTTACGGTTAAATAACATGGTTGTTGTCATTTTATCTTTAGTTTGCGGGGAAAATGGGATAACTGGTGATTCAATGGAACACATCAAGAAATATAGAGATATTGACTTCGCATTAACAAAAAAACCCAAGTATGCGTTGGATGGATTACATACACTTGGGAAAATAAATAAAGCTTGAAGTCAATTCCCTCATAAGACAATAAAATGCGTCTTACAATAATATATTCCCACTTTATGCACATGAGGGACTCCAGTTGACAGGCATCAACAATATGGCAATAATGCACACATGGAGTAAACATGTTTAAAATTTTCCACTAACACAAAATATATATACAAGGTAAGATAATGAATTTGGTGCACCGAAGCAAATGCAACCACATTTTTTAAGGTTGAATTTTAGGTTCTATGTGGAGGACCATGCAGTTACTCGATCTAGTTCTTCCTGAACAGCTTTCTGAAAGTACCCTAAGTCATCACAGTGGAATGTGTAAGCTACTTAAAGATCATCTGCAAAGATGAATGGTTTGCCAAGTGAGAAACAGCTGCATATGTCGTTGATATATAGAGTGAATAGGAGGGGGCCTAAGACGCTACCTTGAACTACTCCAGAAGTGACTGGACTAGGTTTAGAGTTTACAGAACCCAGTCTAACTACTTGGGACCTATTGTTAAGGAATGATTCAATCCACCCCATTAATGGGTTACTTATTCCTAGGGAGTTTAGCTTATTTATTAGAAGCAAATGGTCAACGCGGTCAAAGGCTTTGGATATGTCGAAGTAGATGACTAGTACTAGTTATTGTTTGTCACGGCTGCTAGTTATATAGTTAAAGAAGTCAAGGTGACATGTCATGCATGATCTGGATTTTAGGAATCCATGTTGGTTTGGACTTAGAATATTGCAGCTGAGCATATGTTTGAGGATATCATCTTTAACTATTCTTTCAATGATTCTAGATACTATGGGTGTAATATTGATTGGCCTATAGTTGTTGACTTCAGTTTTTGATCCGGATTTGTGTTTAGGTACTATAAATGTCGTTTTCCATTTATCTGGATAGGTTTGGCTTTCTAGGGACATTGTAAAAATCTTAAGTAATAAAACAGAAATGTCAGAACCACCGTGTTTATAAAGATACGATGGTATACCGTCAAAACCGACACTACTAGAGCTTTTAAGAGTATTAATGGCTTGGTTAATATTAGAGTAAGTGAAATGAACTGTAGTGATTTGTTTCAGCGTTGAAGATGAAGGGAGTTCTATTGTAGATTGTAAACCGAGAAGTGGACTTGTATGCTTAAGGTAGTTAGCTGCAAACGTCTCGTTAAACAGTTCACACATGTCTGCATGGTTGCTGTATAGTTTGCCTTTCTTTATAAGGAGAGAAATTTTATGGCTTTGGCGATTCATTCGTTTCTTTAGGATTTCTGTGAGACCACCTACTCTGGTGGTGCTGGCTAGTGCGGTGCATTCTTCATTTCTCATACGCAAGTTATGAGCTTGCGAGATGGAGCTAAGAGTACTAAGTATTGACCCTAGTGTACTAAAGTCGTGTTACCTGAAGTAACTTGTTGACAGTCTTTTCAGTTTCCTACAATCCTTTGGCTTTATGAATGTCTTTCTATGTGGGGAAAACTTTAGTGTTTGAAATGGGATGACAGCATCTAAGCATGTGTTGGAGTTATAGTAAAAGATGTCTAGAGCTTTCGAGAGGCTATCAGTATAGAAGTACTCACTCCATTCTGAGGATCTTAGCATTGATTTTACTAGAGTTCAGTCTGCCTTACTGTAGTTCCTGTAAGTTATTTGTTGTGAAGTAGGCGTATGGGTTGCATTGCTACTTGACGGAAGTGGCAGTGCACACAGCACTGTTTTGTGGTCACTCCCTGAAAACTCAGAACCTACTAGGGTTGATAGGGGACTTATATTGTGGCAGAAGATTAAGTCTAGTACGTTATTACCTCTTGTTGGGGTTGTGACAGTCTGCTTCCAGCCAAGTATATCCAATGTGCCTAAGAACTTATCAAATTTAGTTGGACCTGTGGGTATTTCCCAGTTGATTTCTGGTAAGTTAAAGTCTCCATATAGGATCTTATGATCGTAGTGTAGGGTGGATAATTGTTCTAGAGTATTAATAAGTTGGGTCTCGTAATTACTAAAGGTGCCAGGTGCTCTGTAGGTGCATCCAATTAATACTATTGCGTTATTTAAGTGTAAGTTAACCCATAAAGTCTCAGGCATGTTAAGTGTACTACTTTCTAGCTGTGATACAGTAAGCGTATTCAGAAAGTACATGAGGCAACCCCCTCCCTTACCACCTTCCCTGTCACACCGAAAGTTTGTGTAGTTATCTAAGCTTATCTCTTCATCCAGTATGTTCGAATTACACCAGGATTCAGTGATGACAATTATAGGGGGTTTGTATATTACTGTGAGTGCTCTAAGCATTGGTAGTTTATTTAAAACAGATCTAGCATTTATGAGGATCAGGTAAAGATGAGATTTGAAATAGCATTTGAAGTATTTAAGTTCGTCAATCGGCCCCGAATATGGTTCAGCATCCAGTAGTACTGTTTGACATGACGACCCTGTAATAAGAGGAGTTTCAATATCATGCTCATCTATGTCTAACGAGTTGGTGTGTGCTGTTTTCGGTGAAGAATTAAGCGTTGGAGTAGTGGATTTGCTATAGGCTACGGCATTTTTATTTTTAGTTAAGCTAGAGACGGGGGGTAGAGATCTTTATTTGACCTAAACTTGTGCATGTATCAGGTGTGCTTAATGGATGCGGGTGAACTAGACTGTTCCTATATTCATGCAAACGGGGAGCCAGCACTAGCGGTTTAGGAGTGTTAGCATCCCTACCAGCTGTTTTTTCAACGCTGACAGGGACGCAGGGTATAAAAAATGATTAGGACCTTGTGAAGACCATGGTTTATTATTCCACCCATTGTTAGGTACTAGTCGTGCCCTTTTGGGGGTTTCGTGTGTACTGCTTTGTGGGTTAGTTCCCAGCAGACTTGTACCATATATCCGATCAAAATTTATTTGTGTGCCATACTGTGAATGCCCTGAGTTGTTGGTGGTCGAGTTCTGACTATTGTCACTTGTACTATTGAGGGTGGCATTGTTTTGGCGTTGGTTACCAGTGTAGGCCATGGTGCTATTTCGCACGTTGTGGGTGCCAATACTATCGACCGTGGGGAATGTGGGCTTACTTATACTGCCATTGTTGTTGTTGGCATGATTTGGGGTCATATTCTTCTTTTTTTTACCAATGGACTTATGGCTAGGAGAGGGCAGGGTCGACTTTCGGGGGATTTTGACTTTTTTTCCGGGATTATTTAGTGACATGTCTATATCTACAGTGATAGGTGGTATGGTTTTATTGGCTATTTGGTTACAATCTTGTGGCTTTTCGGTTGGTGTCGCTCTCTGAGAAGATAATTCTGTGTGGTTAGAGAGGGGTGGTGCGGTGGATTCTACGGTATCTCTCAAAGGGTTGGGTATAATTGCTGCTTGCAATGTCCTATTGTTTATTCCGCAATTAGACTCAGTGTGATAATTATATACGCGCCTTTCTATGACGGTCTTGTCCACCGCAACCTTTACTAGTTTATAATTTCTGGCTTGCGATAGGGTGTGTTGGGAGTGGATGAATTGTCTGGCCTCTGCTGGTGTTTCGAACTGAAATCGAATGGGACAACACTTTTTATGTTGACTCTTCTTCAGCCTGTAGCACTTAGTCTTGGAGTTGGGCATTTTCGCCTCACTAAGTAAGATGCGCTGTACCTTTTTAAGGGCCTCATTGTCCGGAACGTTGTAGACGATAGCATTTAGTTTAGCATCGAGTCGTTTTGTTACTTCTGTAGTAACAAAGTTAATGAGGTTATCCACCTTAGATACCGATTCTGTGTCAAGTTTGTTAAGGTCTACAGTTCTCATGAGGATAGTTAAAGGTGTCAGTTCACAGACCTGCGATCTGATATCACTAATCTGATCTGATAATTTGGATATTTTGGTATTGGTTTCAGAAATTCCAGGATTTACTGACTTGTTTTTTATTTCCCTTAACTCGGCCTTAAGTTTTCGTATAGACAGCTTTAGAAGATCTATTTCAGAAGACAGTACTGAAACAGAGCTTGAACGCTGAAGTTTTTCGATAAGTACATAAGGTTTAGGGAGGGGTTCTGTATGAGCAGAGGGTGTGAAGTCCTCAAAAATAAACTTATCCAAATTTTACTATTATGTAAAAAATGAACATATTGTACACTACTTTGTTTTAACCAAAAACTCTGTACTTTTGAACTTCCCTCGAGTTTTAAATAAATATATAATTCTGCCTTCGACTCTCCGCCTTCTCCACCATCTCAACTGCCGTCGATCAATTATAACAACCTGCTTTCTATCTCGAATTTTTGCAGGATCACCGTAGCCTCCTCCTACGCACTTTGGTCGACCTCCGGCAACGTCAACACTGGAGAATTAGAACTGGAGCAGTCTTCCCGCAGCACTTCTGGAATCCATTACGTTTATTGTGGAATTTGGATCTTTGTAAACCCAAGTAACAAAACTTTAATATATTCTTCCCGTAACTAAACTGATTTGGTATTTGGTTTTCTATTTGAATTTGGGTTAATAAGCTAACAGTGTGAAACGTCCACCACAAAATTTGATGAGCCTGCTTCGAACATTTTTTTCTCTTCGATGGTTAACCGTCTTTTTTGAACATTTTTGCGATAGTTAACTCGTTTTGAACATTTTTGTTGCTATTTTGACCTTATAATCTCGCATTGCTTAATTTTTGTTACCATACGTTTTGCTATTTTGTTTATCTCTATACTTAAATATTTTTTTGACAATGGCTCCACCTAAACGTTCCACTGTTGCTGAAGAAGGTAATAAAGGCGAAGAGACACAGAACTCTTCTAATAACGCCTTACCGGACTTAAGACTACCTCAATTTGATCTGGCTGAACCACGTGTCTGGTTCACAATCATTGAACAGTTGTTTGCAGCTCGAGGTATTACTTCGCAGATTGCCATGTATGGTTGCGTATTAGCAGCAATACCCACGGAAGTACTTCGAGAGGTTATCGATGTCATAGACAGCAAGCCTACAGACTCTCAATATGACAAACTAAAAGCTGCACTTATCCAGCGGACCACCCTCTCCGATGAAAAACGCACACAACAACTACTTACTTCGTGTGATCTAGGTACAAAAAAGCCATCCCAACTACTAAGACATATGCGCCAGTTGTTTGGATCACACAAAGTAGATGACTTAATTCTACGTCAGATGTTCTTACAACGTTTACCACAAAACGTCCAACAAATCCTAACAATATCTTCTAGGACGACAGACCTTGAGGAACTAGCTAAGATGGCAGACGATATCATGGACATGTTAACAAACGGTGGCATAAATAGCGTGTCTACAGAGGTAGTACCACCAAGCCCTTCCACATCTATGAAAGACACACCAATGTTTTGGTTACTTTCCCAGTTAACATCTCAAATGCAAGACTTACGACTGGAAGTATCTGAACTCCGAGCACAGCGGAACCAGTCACAGACAGTGTCCAAGCAACGGCGACCAAGATCTAGACGACGTTCTAGAACACCGTCTCAAAGCCGTAACATTTGCTGGTATCATAGGAGGTATGGGCATAATGCCCTGAAGTGTATCCGACCGTGCATGTACAATAGTGGTGACGCAACTCAGGGAAACTCCCTAGCCAGGCAGTAATGGCGACGGCTGTTACTGGCAATCATCCCAGTCGCCTTTTCTACGTGAGGGACTTGACTACCGGCACATTATTCCTGGTAGATACAAGCGCCGAGGTCAGTGTTATTCCCCCCTCACTATCCAGGCGATCAGCCAAAATACCTGGTAAACTTTCACTCCTCGCTGCCAATCAAACCAACATACAGACGTATGGTGAACAGTCAACGATTCTAAACCTAGGATTACGCCGACGTTTCACATGGATCTTCATAGTAATAATATTAGTATATTCTCATTTTTTACATGAGGGACGCCAGTTTACAGGCATCATCACTTCGATAAATTACACATACGATTAGTAAGTATAGTTAGTAATGATAATATAATAAGGTACATATTTATTCATTCAAATATAGGACACACAAGTTGTATGGGAATGGATAAGAATTATTTAAGTTACATATTTAAATTACATGATTTACGGTTAAATAACATGGTTGTTGTCATTTTATCTTTAGTTTGCGGGGAAAATGGGATAACTGGTGATTCAATGGAACACATCAAGAAATATAGAGATATTGACTTCGCATTAACAAAAAAACCCAAGTATGCGTTGGATGGATTACATACACTTGGGAAAATAAATAAAGCTTGAAGTCAATTCCCTCATAAGACAATAAAATGCGTCTTACAATAATATATTCCCACTTTATGCACATGAGGGACTCCAGTTGACAGGCATCAACAATATGGTAATAATGCACACATGGAGTAAAAATGTTTAAAATTTTTCACTAACACAAAATATATATACAAGGGAAGATAATGAAATGTTGACCGTAAGTACACTCTGCATAAGTTAAAACAGTTTATATGGCATAATCCTAGGCACAATTATTGTTTGAATTTTTTGAACATGAGCGAAACAACTGAGTGTTGCGTTACATTCGGTCGATATGGTGGGCTAGTAACAAAAGTATAAAAATGGCTTATAAAACGTTACTCAGTTTACCGTAAACGATGTTTTAAGCAATATAAACTGCAAAAGGCTCACCACAGCAGTTAGTATCCAGTTAAACATGCAGAGAAGTAATTATAATTCAGCAACTGGTGAATTTTTTATTCTTTTCGGTCTGGAACCTGAGTAACTGCGAACCAATCCATACAAAAATGTCGAAAGAGGCATGCAGGAGCAGAATTTCGCCATCGAATGAGTCATTGGGATCTGAGATGCAGCTATCAGCATATTTTCGTCATTTCATAGATATCCAGATTTATTGACGCTGTATAGGTAGTGATTTGGATTTGTCATCATGATCGACAGATGGATGAATATTCAAATATGTACTACAACTTGTTTTCCTTTTGGATTTAGTTAATTACATCACGTGTTGGGTTTGATTACTCTGCGATTTTGATATATTCCGCGGTGTCGCCATGATTATGGGAAGTGTGCATATGCTTTAAATGCATTACTTTGTTGGCTGCAATCTCCACTGAGTGTATACAACGGGAACTGTGGATTTATTTATTTGCTCATAACTGTGGATAAAATATCGCCGCATTCCTTTTGGAAAGGAGACCAGTTGGTGGATTATAAATAATGTCCAAGTAACTTATATCCTTCCATGTGATGTTGTGGTAAGGCTCGACCTTGTTTTCTCATATTTCATTCGTATGTTGATTATGGTTCAGGCTTTGTATCAGGTAGACATAATTCGATCGACTCTTATTTGTATGAGTGTTATTTTCATGACTGCTGCTTGTTTGTCTGAAATTATAGATAAAGGCAAAAGAAACAACAGGTGTAGTCTCTAAGTTCATACATTAAATGGGCCTATAATTTCTAAAGCTCTTACATTTGAATTAGCACTGGTATCACTTACAAACCCACTTAGTGTGTCATTAAGAGCTTTTTCAAAGGACACCAGTGAGCTCGCTAGTCGCATTTCCTCAGGTAGTTTGTTCAATATTTGGGCATACCTAATCATGAAAAATGTTTGCCTGGTGGCTGTTTTACATTGTTCTATAGCCACCGTACCTTGAGTGTGTCTAAGGTTATATCCAGTGTCTTCTGAAAACCGAGTACAATTAGTAGGGGTATACACTATGTGGTTAAGTAGTTTATAGAAGAGTGCCAGATTTAGTCGCAGTCGTCTTAACCATAATGTTTCTAGTCCTAGAATTTCACATCTGGTAAAGTAGTTTGTGCCGTTTTCGGTTCCGATTATTTTCAGCGTGAAGTACCTCTGTACTCCTTCTACTTTAAGTTTGTCTTCTATGCGTATACTACTAAATATGAATGAACAATAGTCTAGGAGTGGGCGCACACAAACCTTGTACAGTAGTATTCTGGATTCACTTCTGTAGAAGTTCCTGAGTAGGAAACCAATAAGCCTGCGTGATTTCGATACTTGTTTCGAGATATGTTCAGAAAATGATAGATTGTGTGAATATGTCAGTCCTAGGTCTAGCACAGATTTGAGTCTAGGGATTTTGTGGCCCTGAATTGCTAGGTCGAGTTCTAGGTTGGGACAGCCTATGCAGAGCCAACCACACTTTTCGACATTAAACTCAAGTCTCCAGGTGTCACACCATATATCCATTTTTGTTAGTTCTTCATGTCTGGAGTTCATAGTTGTACTGATATCTGTGTTTGTGCAGGTATATGTCACCTTTAAGTCATCTGCATACAGTATTGGCTTGCCTATACTAAAGCACTCACATATACTGTTTATGTATATAATGAAAAGAAGGGGTCCCAATACACTCCCCTGGATGACACCACTGCTAATCGGCCTAGGCCTGGAGGTCATCGAGCCAATTTTTGTTGTCTGATTTCTGTCACTGAGAAATGATTTTATCCAGTTGTGGAGGGGGTTGCGTATCCCTAGTGAGCATAGCCTGCTGACTAACAGACTATGTGGGACTCTGTCGAAGGCTTTCCTGATATCGAAATAGAGGATAATTACTAGTTCTCTCCTATCTCTTCTATAGGTGACTTCGTTGAAAAAGTCTATATGGCAAGTGACGCAAGATCTTTTCTTAAGGAACCCGTGTTGTGACTGGTTGATGAGTTTGTGTTTTAGAAAGTAGTCTGACATACGTAGCTGACGTACGTCACGCTATACTTGGTGCAGACTTCCTAAGTCACTTCAGTCTGTTAGTTGACATCAACAAGAAAAAACTGATTGACAATTGCACCCAACTCAAGATCCACGGTATTACAGGTGACTACTCTGTTCAGAGCATCTGTACAGAAAAGCCGGAGAGTGAAATGTTCTCTACCTTATTGCAACGATTTCCGAAAATCCTTATACCATCATACAACGTCGAAGATATATCTCATACAGTTACGCATAAAATCATCACAACAGGACAACCTGTGAAGGCACGTCCACGACGGTTACCACCAGATAAACTAGCAGCAGCTAAGTCGGAATTCGAACATATGATGCAGCTGGGCATCATACGACCATCCAACAGTCCATGGTCTTCACCTTTGCATATGGTTCCCAAAACTAATCACGACTGGCGACCATGTGGAGGTTATCGCGCTCTGAATAACGCTACGGTACCAGACCGTTATCCTATACCTCATCTCCACGACTTCTCCTTGACGTTACATGGAAAGACTATTTTTACCAAAGTTGACTTGGTTAGAGCATATCATCAAATACCAGTCGCTCCAAAAGACATTCCAAAAACAGCAATTATCACACCTTTTGGATTATTCGAATTCTTGAGAATGCCTTTCGGTCTAAAGAATGCCGCGCAAACATTTCAGCGTTTTATGGACCAAGTTACCCAAGGTCTTGATTTTGTCTTTGTATATATCGACGATGTCTTAATTGCCAGCTCATCAATGGAAGAACATATGGAACACTTAAGCTTGTTATTTCAAAGATTTGAACAATTTGGAGTTGTGATCAATCCAAAGAAATGTATTTTTGGTTCCCCATCCATCGAATTTTTAGGACATCGAATAACTGCCGAAGGCATCAGACCTACCGAAGATAAGATAGAAGCTATTAAGAACTTTCCCGAATCTGATTCCTTAAAGAAACTTAGACGTTTCCTCGGGATGTTCAACTTCTACCGACGTTTTATTCCATCATGTGCCTCCATAGTTCAGCCACTGACCGACCTACTTAGACGCAATTCAAAGAAATTTCAGTGGTCTGAAGAAGCAAAAGCAGCATTTTATAACGCAAAATATGCCTTATCCAACGTCGTAATGTTGTCTCATATCAATCCAGAAGCTTCACTCATTTTATGTACAGATGCATCGCAGGTAGCAGTGGGAGCAGTTTTACAACAAAAGTTCAATAATGACACCACTCCACTTGCTTTCTCCTCCAAAAAGTTGGAACCTGCACAAACTCGTTACAGCACATTTAGCAGAGAACTGTTAGCCATCTACCTAGCAGTAAAACATTTCAGCTTCCTACTACAAGGTAGACATTTTACTATCTTAACGGACCATAAGCCTCTCTGCTACGCTTTCACCACTTCGTTGGATAGACACTCTCCGAGAGAAGTCAGACAACTGGATTACATCTCACAATTCTCAACAGACATCCAGTTCATCAAAGGAGATTCCAATATCGTAGCTGATTCTTTATCTCGACCTGACGTTAATCACCTATCTTCGATAGATATTAGCTTAGACAATATGGCCAAGCTGCAGAAAAATGACGCCGAACTTCATTCTTGCAGACGAAACTCCTCCCTACAGTTGCAGGACGTACCTATTCCCCTGTCTGATACAACCATCGTCTGCGATGTTTCAACTGGCGTTCATAGACCTTTTGTCCCACTAAGTTGTCGAAAACCTTTGTTTGAACATCCGCATTCCTTGTCTCATCCTGGTATACGTGCTACGGTCAAGTTGATCAGCGAACGTTTCGTTTGGCCCAAGATGAACTCCGATATTCGGAAATGGGCCCACCAGTGCTTGCAATGTCAAAGATCCAAGGTACATCATCATACCGTTACACCTCCAAAGCAGTTCAGTTTACCGGATAGACGATTCCAACACGTGCACATAGATATTATTGGACCATTACCGCCATCCAGAGGATTTACTCATATACTTACTGCCATTGATCGATTTACCCGATGGGCTATTGCTTGTCCACTCAACGACATATCTGCAGAAAATACCGCCTTGGTTTTCTTAGATCGTTGGGTGTCAAACTACGGAGTACCAACAACGATTACAACAGACCGAGGAGCTCAATTTCAATCAACTCTGTTTCGAGAGTTTACGAGACTCCTTGGAGTGAACCATATCTCCACTACAGCTTATCATCCTGCAGCGAATGGTCTGGTGGAACGTTTCCATCGACAACTGAAAAGCTCATTAATGGCACAAGCTGACTCATCTAAGTGGAGTGAACACCTACCGTTAGTTCTTCTCAGTATCCGATCAACTGTCAAAGAAGATCTGGGATGTACACCAGCTCAACTTGTGTATGGTACTACCCTCACGTTGCCTGGTCAGTTAGTTCCGTCTAATGATTCAAATGAAGTAAATATCTCCGACTTCACCAACCGCCTTACCCAGCAAATGCTCCAGCTTCGACCAGTAGCCCCTCGCCAATCACTTCAGAAAGCTCAAGTTAATAAGAATCTACTCACTTGATAATAATAATAATGTATTTCATATAAATTTACAAATTTACATGAAAATGCATGCCATTTTTACAGGCACCATCAAGTATGATATAATATCAAATCGTAGATTGTCTACAAGTTAATCGTATTTCAACTGTTAAATATTCGACACATATAATGCACTCATTTTCTGAATTAGGCCGTATAGTTATTGAATTGTACAGTTGTCCTCCAGGTTGAGCGGGAAAATCGACTTCATTCCGTTTTTATCCCGTGGTTGTAGGCATACGATAACCAACCAATATTGAGGTAAGTACACCTTTTAAAAGGGATTGGAATCTGTTTTAGAAAAATTAAAGTGCTGAGGTGAATCATTAAATTGTAATGAAATAGGTAAGTGCAAGTTTCATTAATAAATGCATTAGTAAAGGAAACACCCTAGGGTAACAACATTCATTTGCAATGTATAATGCTACAGATATATCACAAACTATCATGATATCCACTTTTGGTTTTAATACAATTATCCTCATGCCAGTTGTTTTTATTTTATACCCTTTTGTGCATTTAGTGCACAACCGTACCCTTCAGAGAGTAGGAGTATAATAAGTAATGAAGAGCTATAAGATGTTAAGTTTAATGGAGTAAAATGAGGATCAAGTAAAGACGTTGTCAGAAAATAAATGAGATAAGACATTGTGGAGTGGTTTGAAAAGATCTGACGATAGACAGCAAGTTAATTTATAAGATGCCCCATAAATCTGAGCAGATCCCACATGGTCGCATCTCAACAATAGGCTGAGTGAATGGTATATATTTAAAGGTAGAAGCATGATCTGTCAAGGCGTTCATTGTTATCTTTTTCAAGATAAAGATTTAAGCCCTCATAAAAATCAGAAATATCTCGAACCTTCAAATTTTTTAATGCTGTTCCTGCAGAATGGGGCGATTCACCTTAGTGACCCCCACCATATCTACTGATCAGCTAACTCCACCCTCCCACCTTTTTTGATGTTAGGCTCTGAGACTATGATTATTATGGTTACCGCAAATATATTGCTTGGTACCAGACATGTTCGTACCCCATATTCCATCTCCCTAGCTTTCTTAATGAGTGCTTCCAATAGTTCCCCGCGTACATCTTTATGAACATATTATATATGTATGCATGCGTCCTAATGAACAGATTACTTTATAAGAAGTCAAAAACCTTGAAGAATAACAAGAGTAGGTTTTGTGAATAGTGGAGCAAGATTCAGCAGAACAATATAGTTAGGGTTCAATATAGGTAGTATGAACTGAAGGTAAGGTCGGTTGGCAGGACCAAGTGTACTAAATTATCATGACAGTTTTATATATAGTAAACATTTGACATTGCAAAGTAACCTGTCTACATATATTATAAAAAGATATTAGCAGAACCAACAAAATTTCAGCATTTGGTTAACAATACTACAGAAAGTTAGTGAGTCTTACAGGTAGCCGTAAAGTAAATCAATCTATGTATAATAAGAGTGTAATCAGTGTTATAATTCGTATTATCAAAGAATACATTAGGCTCAAAAACTGAATGTTATAAGGGAAATAAGAGTGATAAACTAAGAGAGCATTTGCTGCGTAAGTAATCATTTTAAGTATTTTAATGATAATCTAATTTCAAGTATTGAAAATGCATAATTACTAAGTATTATTAGGTTAGTCTAGGAACTAGTGTACTGTCTGTAGTTAAATATTGAAATGTCATGGTTTCACCACTCTACCAGCAGTTGAGATCATTTAGAAGGGCTAGGGTGGACATGTTAATATGTTTTTCTAGGCTCCTTTTGAAACTGTCAGGCCTTTCACAGGATCTAATCTCAGAGCGTAGTTGGTTCCAAAGTTTGCAATATTTAATGGTGAAGAAGTTAGCTCTAGTGGTGAGCTTATGGGTGTTAACCTTGAGAAGGCAGTTATGGTTGCGTAGTCCATACGATTTAGGATTAGCCCAGGTTATAGACGAGTTACTGTTACAGTGCTTTCTTATAACTTTGAATAAGAGAAATAAATTGCACTTCACTCTCCTTAACCATAAGGGTTCTAAGTCCAGTCGAATACATCTGTCAAGGTATTCTATTTGCTGATCATAACCTTATATGCGTTTCGTGAGGAATCTTTGGACACTTTCAACTTTTTTTCTGTCTGCTGATTTAAAGCTACTGTATAAGTGGGCACAGTATTCAAGTTTGGGGCGAATGCATATCTTATATATGGCTAATCTGGCTTCTGGGGTGTAAAAGTTGCGTAGCACAAAGCCGGTTAGACGTTTACAATCAGATGCCACCTTATTTGCATGTTCAGTAAAGGTAAGATCTGAGTATGTTACCCCGAGATATGTGACTGTGTTCGTGTTTGAGACAAGGTCACCGTACATGTATAGACACATGCTAGGTTTCCAACGTCCGAAGTATGTTATCCCAGATTTAGCTGGATTGAACAATAACTGCCACTTTTCACTCCAATTACATAGACTATTTAGGTCTTCTTGGATTTTACTAACAATATTCATATCATTACAGTCGAAATCATAGAAAACTTTGAGGTCGTCTGCAAAGAGGTATGGCTTGCCATACTTGATCATAGAAACAATATCATTTATGAATACAATGAATAGGGTAGGGCCAAGAACACTACCTTGCATCACGCCGCTGGTTATCGGTTTGGATGTTGATAAGTGATGGTTGACTTTAACTAACTGTTCTCTTCCTGTAAGAAAAGAAGTTATCCACTCAAGTAGCCTTCCACTTATTCCATAAGATAGGAGTTTCAATATGAGTCTCTTATGTGGGACCTTGTCAAAAGCTTTCCTAACGTCTAGAAATAATGTCGCTGCTGAACGACCTTTGTCTACACACTCAGTAATGTGGTCGAAGTAATCTAATTGGCAAGTAATGCACGATCTTCTATTTAGGAAACCGTATTGGAAGGCGGATATTAAGTCATTCGAGAGCAAAAACTGAACAATTTGCTTCTTTATAATCTTTTCCATCACACGTGAAACTACGGAAGTAATGTTGATGGGGCGGTAATTATCTATGTCCGCTATAGGCCCGGTTTTGTGAATGGGTACAACGTAAGATTTCTTCCAGCTATTTGGATATGTTCCACTCCTTATCGAAGTTGAAAATATCTTGAGAAGAAGTAGATTCATGTCATTTCCACCCTTTTTTAAGAGGACAGAAGACATTCCATCTGGACCGGGAGTATTAGTAAGCTTAAGAGTTGTGGTAGCTTTATCGATTTCTTGGGCGTTAAAGACTACATCGCTTAAACACTTATCTGTTTTACGAGGGAAATCTATATCCTGGTCGTTTTCTAGAGTGTACAATTTGGCAAAGTGCGTGCTGAACACCTCACATATATCCTCATCACTTTCGTGAGTAATGCCACCTAGGTGTATTATTTTTGGATATGTTGATTTGGAGTTAGTTAACCTACTTTTGAAGAGTTTGGCTATTTCTCCAGTTTTATGTGGCGACTGAATTGCCCGCGTCTCTTTATTTCTAAGACTTAGATTTTTTAACTCATGGATTCTAATGAGGATTGTTTTGATAGCTATTAACGACGATAAGTCGTCATGTCTGTAGTAACTTAATGAATGCTTCCGCATACTTCTTCTTAATGATATTGGAATAAAATCACCTTGAGGAACTTTGAATTTAATCAGTTTCACAGGCGCTATGACATCATTAACCGACTGTATATTGTCATCGTATGAAACTGAAGAAACTCTCAACAAGTTACTTCAAACACCACGACTTTGGCACACTAGGTTTAATACTTAACACCCTTAGTTCCATCTCACAAGCTCGAAATCTCCGTATGAGAAACGAAGAACGCATCGCAGTAGCCAGTCCTGCTAGAGTGTATGCACTCACGGAAATCTTAAAGAAGCAAAAATCACAGCATTTCCCTCCTCAGAGACAAAGGTAGGCTATGTACTAATTCCGCAGACATGTGTGAATTATTCAACTCAACTTTTGCAGGTAACTACCTTAAGCCCACAGTCCAGTTACTCAATATACACCCTGCTACTAATGTGGCACAAACTCCATCTACACACACACCAAACTTAATTAGCAATATTGAATTTAACTATACAAACATTAAACAAACTATAAGAACCCTAAAATGCTCAAAAGGTTTCGGTACTGACGGCATATCATCCTATTTTTATAAATATGGTGGCCCTGACATTCCCTTACTCCTGCTTAAAATATTCACAATGTCCTTAGAAACCCAAACTTACCCTGATGTATGGAAAACAACGTTTATTATGCCTAAACACAAATCTGGCTCGAAAACAGACGTCAGTAACTACAGGCCAATTAATATCACACCTATAGCTTCTAGAATTATGGAGAGACTAGTTAAAGAAAACCTAATGAAGCATATGATTAGTTGCAATATTATAAGTCCGAACCAACATGGATTCCTAAAATCCAGATCTTGTTTAACATGCCACTTAGACTTCTTTAACTTTGTGACCAGCAGTCGTGACAGACGACAACTAGTACTCGTCATCTACTTTGACATCTCAAAGGCATTTGACCGTGTCGACCATTTACTACTAGTGCACAAGCTGAAATCCTTAGGAATAAGTGACCCGCTATTAGGATGGCTTAAATCATTCCTTAACAATAGGTCCCAAATAGTTAAACTCGGATCTATAACTTCGAAACCTAGCCAAATCACCTATGGTGTAGTACAAGGTAGTGTCATTGGACCCCTTCTATTTACCCTATATATTAACGACATATGCGCTTGCTTTACTCATGGGAAACCATTCATCTTTGCAGATGACCTCAAAGTAGCTTATACATTCCAATCTGATGACCTAGGGTACTTCCAGAATGTTGTACAAAAAGAACTAGATAAAGTGACTGCTTGGTCGTCTTTATGGAACCTCCAATTTAACCTTAAAAAATGTGGCTGGATCTGCTTCGGTACACCCACAGTCGACATAAAGTTAACGCTTCAATCGGCTAACCTAACCAAACTCCAAAGTGTCGTTGACCTAGGTCTGAGGTACTCGAGTAACCTAACATTCTCTGAGTAAGTGGCATCACAGACTCAAAAGTCGAGGATGCTCTTAGGATGCATACTCAGGAACTTTCACGACAATCAAGCAAAGCTCATTCTGTACAAAACCTAGAATACTGTCCATTTATTATTAGCAGCACTCACACACGTGAAAAGCTAAGAATTGAAAGTATCCGACGATATTTTACCTCGAAGCTACTTGGCTACGAATGTAAGAAAGACTACATTTCACGGTGCATGATTCTACAACTTGACCCACTCTGGACAAGACGACTAATTATAAACCTAGTATTCTTCTATAAGGTCCTACACAAAATATCATTCTCAGACATTAAGGACATACAATTCGCGCAGGAAGGCTCTTACGATCTGCGTAACCAAAATTGCACAGTGACAATAAAAGCCTTTAAGTCAACACTCCGCGAAAACTTCTTCACAGTCATGTATTCTAAAATATGGAACAATCTGCCCCTAGATATCAGGAACTGCAATACAGTTTTAAGTTTCAAACGCTCTCTGTACACACTATTTCACTCAACCGACTATATAAATAAACTATTTATCCCTAGAACGAATCAACTATTAGTCTACTACAGTACCTAAACGCGCTTAAATACCCTTACTTCCCTAAAGACTATAAATAAACTAGTAGCACAAATGCATAAAAAGATATAGTAGAAACGAATTTTTGTTCATCAAATTACAATGTACAACGAATATAATCAAATCTTTTAGACTCGACCTGGTTTTTCTTTGTCCTCTGGTACATTTCTGTTGTATTTACCTTGTAGTACAAGTTGCATTGATCTACATTCCGACTGAAGCTGAGAAACAATTGAAGTCACTTACTCATATATCATCCCTCAAGGTTTGGCTAGTAATGGCTCAGCATCCTTGATGAAATCCACTGTCACCATAACAAGACGCCGTACAGCATCTTATACAAGCACTGTCAACGATCTAAAATGGTTTTTATATAGCTTTCTACGCGTTTATCAACTTACTCGTACGGAGCAACCATGGAGTGACAAATGGCGGGCTATGGGTGACTTGAGTGCAGTAAAACAAATCTGCTTGAAATTGACCAATATTAATCTGCATTCAGTTGAATTTACATCTGGTATTACTTGCAAAAAAATGATGTCAAAATCGTAAAAATTAATCACTCATTTAAATTAATACACAATTTGAACATAAAACAAGATACGATGCCGCACACAACAAAGTAATATGGAGGAATTGACTTCAAGCTTTATTTTTTCCCAAATATTTGTAATTTATCCGACACGTACTTGAGTTTTTTTGTTAATGCGAAGACAATATTTCTATATTTCTTTATGTGCTCCATTGAACGACTAACTATCAGAATGTGCTCACTAACTGATAACAGAGAGGACAGCAACCATGTAATTTCACTATAAATCAAATTTATGTAATTTAAATAATACTTATCCATGCCTGTACAACTGGTGTGTCCTACATTGATAGGAAATATATATTATTATATAAGGACTTCCTCTAAGGAGTCATTGGTAAAGTAGGAATCCCAATTAGAGTATCTAATCAAGTCCTGATACAAGTCCCAGTCAACCTGCGTGTATAGTCTTATAGGTGTCGGAATAACTTTGTTTCTGTGTATAGTTTCTGGAGAAATATTAAACGAACATGCAACTATTTTATGATCACTACCTGGGAATTCATGTCCCACATGAATTGTAGATGGTGCTACGTTGATCGTGAATATAAGATCAAGGATGTTATCGGACCTAGTGGGTACATTTATGTGTTGCGTCCATCCTCCTGTAATGATGGAATTAAGAAGATTATCATACCTCGAGGGTCCACGAAGTGTACGCCATGATATATCAGGCAAATTGAAGTCACCTCCAATTATATTATAACTGAAGGGAAGATTGGATGCAACACCTGCAGATTTGTATTTGTTCGCGTCGACGCCATTAGAAAAGGTTTGCAACATCCATATGAAGGTCCTTTTCTAGTACTTAAACGCACAGATAAATACTTCACGCTGAATAAACATGGTAAACCTGAGGCTGTTTCTATCGATCGTCTTAAACCAGCGTACACCGACAGCGAATATGAAACACTAGCAACGCCGGCACCAGTAAACAACCAGAAAGTCAATGCAACTCCAACTCTCCCGCTCTTCACACTTCCCCCTGTACAGACACGCAGTGGACGGCAGATCTGTAAACCTGCCCGCTATGTTCATTTTGTTGACTGACATTAAAAAAAGTACGCAACCTCATTTGGACATACTTATTATTAGTCTTGTCGACATTCATTTCATTTTGTTAATGCGAAGTCAGTATCTCTATATTTGTTGGTGTGTTCCATTGAATCACCAGTTATCCCATTTTCCCCGCAAACTAAAGATAAAATGACAACAACCATGTTATTTAACCGTAAATCATGTAATTTAAATATGTAACTTAAATAATTCTTATCCATTCCCATACAACTTGTGTGTCCTATATTTGAATGAATAAATATGTACCTTATTATATTATCATTACTAACTGTAATTACTAATCGTATGTGTAATTTATCGAAGTGATGATGCCTGTAAACTGGCGTCCGTCATGTAAAAAATGAGAATATACTATTATTATTAAATATTTACTAGTATTATTGTTTACTGTTCGTTAACTGTGCTGCAAGCACACGCATTCACCAAGTATTTGTATATATCTATTTATGTATGAATTTTGCAAAGGCTAACGAACATTTCATGGTTTATTATGCACATAAGTTTTTCCTTTAAAATTATAGCAAGTTTTGATATTTTTTCTTCTAAATTCCTGCTTGCATGTGCTAAACTTTATACAACACGGATGCATTCCGTACACCCTGATCTAATTTTGTATCCTTATTGTTGTTGACGTTATTTTTTTTTGTTACCCTTATTGTTGACATTACCCATTATTTATATTGCTTATATTCATGTAATCGTCCACGAGGACAGTACTGATGGTCCTCCGGACCTCTAAGAGGGGGAGCCCTGTGGAGTCCTCAAAAATAAACTTATCCAAATTTTACTATTATGTAAAAAATGAACATATTGTACACTACTTTGTTTTAACCAAAAACTCTGTACTTTTGAACTTCCCTCGAGTTTTAAATAAATATATAATTCTGCCTTCGACTCTCCGCCTTCTCCACCATCTCAACTGCCGTCGATCAACTATAACAACCTGCATTCTATCTCGAATTTTTGCAGGATCACCGTAGCCTCCTCCTACGCACTTTGGTCGACCTCCGGCAACGTCAACACTGGAGAATTAGAACTGGAGCAGTCTTCCCGCAGCACTTCTGGAATCCATTACGTTTATTGTGGAATTTGGATCTTTGTAAACCCAAGTAACAAAACTTTAATATATTCTTCCCGTAACTAAACTGATTTGGTATTTGGTTTTCTATTTGAATTTGGGTTAATAAGCTAACAGAGCAAAAGGTCCACCACAAGGGTACTGAATTTTTGGGAGTAGTGCTAATACTAGTTGTCAGTACAGTTTTATCCTCTGATTCAGCTCGACGCTTACGACATACAAGTGAGTTATGTGGCTCACTATAACCATTTGTAGGGAGTGTGTTGCTTGATGTAGCAATCAGCGACTTATAATTAGTCATCAGTTTTACAGGGGATTGAGTTCGTTGCTTTTTACTTTGGTTAACCATAACTAATTGATATAAGAGTTAATAGTTATAGGTATGGAGGTAGTAGAGTACTTGTGCAAGGATTACAACAAGATAAATTTTATGTAAAGAATCACGCAAAAATGTAACGCAAACGTTGGACGTACCGCTTAGTGGTATATACCGGTTGACTGACTGTTGTTACGTTTTCTTATTCTTTTTCTGTCTGTTAGTCTGAATACCTTCACTAATTATATCTATTATTATCATCATTATCTCTTTTTTATTGACGACGATACCGAAGGACCAACTGGTGAAAGGATCAACTCCATTCACAGTAGTAACAGACTTAACACGCCTCATTCTACAAACCACATATAATTAATCCCCGCACTACTCCTTTTGGAGTCAACCGTAGCTACGGCAGTTGAGAGGTAGGACGAGCTACGCAGAAGTTGCAGAAGATCAGGAACCTCTCCCTCACAATCCAGAGGCGAGCACAAAGAAATCAAATTGGTTTATGCTAGCTCGTGAAAACGATATTGAATATTGGATGTTACCAAATTGCGTGTTTTTAAAATCTTTCTAGGCTATCGCGTTGAGTCATCCTCCAAATTCATTGTGGTCGTTGGTAGCACGCATTAAAATGTCCTGAAAATAATCGTATCACTTTTCCAGAAGTTGTTCACAATAGCTGCCAGTCTCTGCCTAACAATGTGGACTATCGTCAACCTGTAATATCCTCAAATTTTTATCGAAATGCTGGTGTTTTAGCTATACAAGAGATCTGGCTCCACCAGAAATGTGACGGCAATCTAATTTTATTAAATGGATGCAAAGTGTTTCGTCAGGACAGACAGAGTTCAAAGGAAAAGCATGGCGGAGTCGTAGCAACTTTTAGTAATACAAAGTGGTCTGCATCCAGCCATGCATGTTTTAAGTTTTCCAATGACAATATAGACTTTAAAATCGTAAGATGTCATCTTAAGTACAATTCGCCTACCAACATAGTAGAAGTTCTTTGGACGCAGCTGCAGTCCTCTATCATAACATTGTCTCCAGCTTAGACATGGGGGCTAAATTTGTTCGCTGCACCTTTCTAGATTATACATCTGCTTTCGACTCAGTAATTAGGGACATTTTGCTAAACAAGCTTGCTGAAAATCAAACTGACCGCTGGGTTGTCAAATGGCTACATTCTTATTTCTCAGAAAGAAAGCAATACACTGTATGTCAGGGAAAGTCTGTTGCGTGCTCTATTTGACTGTATTAGCGCACACGTATTTCCTAGCACTTCTTCACGTTTATCGATGTGCATAGATGTTGTGGCTAGTCTACGTCCACAACGTAAAATCAGAAGGCATTCGTGAAGAGTGCAATTGTAGTACCCCTATACCAACTGTAAACATACGTTTTTAATCTAATTTGCATACCCATATTTTATGTTTACACAGACCGATTTTACGTGTACTTCGTAAACATTTGTCAATTTACTGTTGAACGATTGCTCAACGCGCGCTCCTTGAATACGACGTGCATTTTTCCGTCTAACAGGAAATATCCACTTTTGTGAATAATTCGTTTGGGAAACCTGATCTTCCTATCCGGCGAATTTTATTCAACCATTTCTTCTTCACCGAGCCTGTGTTTGGTACTTCCCACTGTCTCGAACTACTGCCCAAGCTTCAGGTGCTACTTCTGTAGCAACATCCCCCTCACTCTTTCAAATATACAGGACTTGTTGGTCTGTTACGTGATTGTTGTGAAGCCGAATAACCCGAAAGTTACAGGTAAAGTCAAAAGCTTTTACTTATATACTTTATCTTTCTGTTCTGTGCTTTCTACTGTCTTTTGCTGTCAGTCTATTGGACAAAACTCCACTCTCTCTTATCATTTAATCATCAGTATTATTTTAGGAGTAAAATGACTATAGATTCTCATCCCAAGATAAGTAATGGGAGACCATGCACCGTAGTCACCAGAGCTTCAGCCAAACTAAGCAAACAGGTGAATAGTATGACACCTATATCCACAGTAGGCCTTGAAACAAACAGGAAGGCCAATAAGAAACGTTCACGACGTCGCAAGACGACTACAACGTTCCCCAAGAAGGCAGACGATTGCAAGGTCTGCAATTCTATTGTCGAACAAGCAGATTCTGCTTTCGAATGTAACTTTTGTAAGCAATGGGTACATTGTAGATGTGACACCGGGGTACCAAAGGTATATTACGATTTTATGCGTAAGAACCCATGCCCATGGTTCTGGTACATTTGCCCAAGTTGCCGTCCTAATGCAGCCTCGTGTAGTTCCTCGAAAGCTACAGATGTCATAGAGATATCAGGAAAAAACGTGAAACGTTTCACTCCCACCAACTCAGAAAACAGCACAATTGCATGTAAATCGGGGATACCAAAATCCACACCGGTTATACTTGCAATTCCTGCCATAACTGCCCCAGACACAGAGGTTGAAGCACCAAGGGTACCTGTCGCCGGGAAAAGACCCTTACCGTCCACCAGTAAAAGTGGCCACAGCACTGCGACACATAATAATACCCAGTTGCACCAGATGAAACAAAACGGTCTTAAGGGGGATGACAAATGTGCGAGGACCGAACCTAAATCCACGGTCAGTCGATCAAACTGCGTTATCCTCTTTAATGTACCAGACTGTAGCAGTAGTCTGCTGGAAAACAGGGCCCTGTTTGATCAGGAACAGTGGTCCAACTTATGTAGCACACTGGGTCTGGACATCCAACCAGTAAAACTGTGCAGATTGTATAAGGGCACTGCTGCTCCTCAAGGCAAACCATCCCCACTGAGGGTAACACTAGGCTCTGCCGAAGATGCCGAAAAAGTTTTATTGACTTCCCAAGTCCTTTCTATAGGGAGGACCTGCAATATACGTGTTAGGCCAGATAGGCCATGGAAGGAAAGACAGATGGCGAGGGAGTCGCCAGAGCTTATTCCTTCTGCCTCCATGGTTGTTCACGGCATTCCTGAACTGGAAACTGGGAACGCTTGTGAGAAGCACTGTCACGATGTCCAGCAATGGAGATGGTTGGCATCCCAGATGGGTCTGGGAAGTTCAGGGGCTGTCTCTATTTTTAGACTGCCTCGACCCACTCACCTAATGTCAATTAACACCCCACATCTGTTAGCTGTTAAGTTTAGCTCCCGAGACCACTTGACTACTGCTCTCCAGAGATGGTACGAGACCAAAGACAAGGTCAGCAGACACATTCGCTGCTGCGAGAGCCGGCCTCGTACCCAAAGGAGAGAGCAAAACGTTGTCATAGAACATCCCCAACCCCTAGTCACAATACAGCGGTGCAGCACGGACGATGATAGCCAGTGCCATCCAAGTGCTCCGATTGAATCAGAAGAAAAAAACTCCAACAGGCCGGTTCCCGGGGAATCGGCCAACTAGTTCGTAGGATAACTCCTCAACCGACAGCCCACATCACGTCAACCACCCCCCAATACGGGGACGTGGTGAGACTGACTACCAGTTGCCTGTACAGTAATGTGAGAGGTCTAAGAGGCAAAATAGCTGAACTTAGATACCTACAATCACAGCTGAACTCCAAAATCATAATACTGACGGAAACCTGGCTAACCCCTACGGTGGCAGACAGCGAAGTCAGTATAAATGATATGGTCCTTGTCAGGCGAGATAGGGATCTGAAAGAAGGAGGTGGAGTCGCCATATACGTCGACAAACAGCTCAGATGTGTCCATGCAATCGACCCTCCCCTCATTGAGCTCCCTGACTCCATATGGTGCCATTTCACCGTTGGGTACTGTAAGTATCTAGTGGGCAGCATTTACAGATCACCTTCATGTGGAGCAGACCACAACCAGGTACTGCTGAATGCAATTTCAGCGACACATGACCTGGGTTATGATCAAATTGTCATAGCTGGAGACTTCAATGCCCCATCTCTTAACTTGATGACGGGATGTGCCCAGGACAGATTTGATCGAAATCTGCTGCATACCATCACGGAGGCCGGATTCACCGAAAATGTCAGAATGGATACTAGATGGGGCCCAGATGGGAAGTCTTCTAGACTGGATTACGTGCTCACTAGTGACCAGCTACTAGTGGAAAACGTTCAGATCACGACTCCCATAGGTAGTAGTGACCATGCGGTCATAACATTCGACATAGTCCTCCGCGAGCGTTTACAGTGGGACAATACACAGCCCTATCTGTGTTATAACAAAGCCAATTACACCGAAATGCGAAGACTTTTGTCTGAAGCAAATTGGCCAAAAAATTGGACAGAGCTTACAGTAGAAGAACACTGGAGAGTGGTAAAGGAGATCATTCACCAGGCGATCTCAGACACTGTTCCTTTGGTCACACCTAAAGCTAGAAAGCAACGTTCATGGCTAAAAAGGGGGACACAACGCCTTCTACAGGCGAAGCGAAAAGCCTGGTTTGCGTGGCGAGTATCGCAGAGTCAACCCGAACATGAAGAGTACCTCGAACTCAGGAATCGGTGTAACATACGAGTCCGGAGTGATAGAAGGACATTTCAGAGAAACCTCGCCAATAAGCTTCTCGTGAACCCCAAAAGCCTATACAGGTTTATGTCTGAAAGAAAACCGACCAACCAGGGAGCTTGCAATATAGTGGGTTCTGATGGGAAATCTCTTACTAGTCTTGAAATGGCAGAGACATTCAGTCTAGCCTTTCACAGGCAACTGAACAGTAACGAGGATTTTACCCTCACAAAACATCAAGATTACAATGCAAGACCAACGTGCGAAAACCTGCTGGGTACATTTCAAATTACCCCGGCTATGGTACTCATAAAATTGGGAAAGTTGGCTTCGGGAAAGTCTGCAGGTTGCGACGACATAAGACCATCCGTCCTGAAGCAGTGTTCAGAAAGTCTCTGCCAACCCCTAAGTGATCTGTTTCAACACTCCTTTGATGTAGGGAAACTTCCATGTGAATGGAAACGAGCCATCCTTTCCCCTATCTTCAAGGGTGGTGACCGGCAGAACGCGACCAGTTACAGACCAGTTGCGCTACTCCCAGTGATATCGAAGATATTCGAAAGTCTCATTGACGACCACATGAGAAAATACTTCGACGGGACTAACCTACTCCATGAAGCACAGCATGGTTTCAGGAAGGGAAGATCCTGTGTGACGAATCTTCTACTAGCTTGGAACGATTGGACACTATCCTGGGATGTAAAGGTACCAGTCCATGTGATCTTTCTCGACTTTGCGAAAGCATTCGACACAGTTCACCATGGTCTGCTCCTTCACAAAATAAGCAAAGCGGGTGTTTCTGGAGCACTTCTCGCATGGCTGGAAGATTATTTAGGCGAGAGAGAATTCTGCACCAAAGTCAACCGCATCCGATCATCCTGGCACACCTCGGCATCAGGGGTTCCTCAGGGTTCTATCTTAGGGCCGTTGATGTTTTTGATTTTTATCAATGACCTGCCCTGTCAACTGAATTGCTCTGCGCTTCTTTACGCTGACGACGTAAAGATTTGGAGAGCAATAAACTCATCGGAAGACTCCGACAGATTGCAGGCTGACCTGCAAACGCTGGGGGACTGGGCTCTGGCTAACGGAATGCCTTTCAACTTAAAGAAGTGCAAAGTAGTGCAACTTCATTCCGGCAGGTCACAGAGTGCAAATTACACCCTTGGTGGCCAGAACTTGAGTTGTGTGCCATCAGAACGCGATCTAGGCCTTATTTTAACAGAAAAGCTAGACACCAGTGTAAATTACACGAGGGACGTCGCCAAAGCTTACGGCACTTTACACTTTATGCATAGGCAACTGGGAGCTCTTACTCCTGAACTATTCCTAACGTTGTATACGACATACGTGAGGCCACTCCTTGAGGTGCATAATATCATTGCTCCTCCGCTACTCAAAAGGGATACTAACATGCTAGAAAGTGTCCAGAGACGAGCGACAAAATGGGTGATCGGCCTCCGCAACAAATCATATGAGGAGAGACTGAAGAAATTAAGTCTTTTCACACTTAGTTACCGTAGTCACAGGGGAGACCTCATCACCGTCTATAAGATCCTAAATGACCAGGCCCATCCTAACAAGAGCATCCTGCCATTAAGTGATTATAGGCTTCCACGAGGTAACCCGCTAAGGATAGCACACCAGAGACCAAGGACTCGAGTGCGTTCACATTTCTTCTCGCTTCGAGTTTGCCGTCTCTGGAACGCTTTACCGGCGGCCGTAACTACAGCTCCATCTGTGGAGATTTTTAAGCGGAAGCTGGACAATCATGCAGAAATGCATGGTTTGTGTCTCAATGGCTTACCCTCTTAAAATTTGAAACCACATTGTCAATGGACAAGCATACAAGCTAAATCTTCACGACCCGTCCTGTCTTCTCCCACTGTACCGACTACTCTATCTTTCTTTCTTTATTATTTCACTTATCTCAACCTATATTATCTACACTACAACCTATTATTATCATTATCATTATTATTATTATTACTCTACTTTTATGACTATACCGAATGACCGACGGGTGTTAGGTCAAACTCCATTCACGGCAGCAGCTGAGTCCTAACATACTGCACACTACAAACCACAATCTTGACCAATCCTCGCATCACTCCTCCTGGAGTCTACCAGAGCTAAAGCAGTCGAGTGGCGGGATTTACTACGCATAAGTTCACCGAAGATCTGGAACCTCTACCTTAAAATCAAGAAGCGAGCTCAAAGAAATCACTGGTTTATACTAGCTCGTAATCAGGATATTGGATATTGGATATTGGAACGTTACCTTGACACAATTTTGAAATTTGACTACCGCTAGAATACACGATTACACTCTTCACAAGTGCCTTCTGATTTTACGTTGTGGGCGTCGAGTAGCCACAACGTCTACGCACATTGATAAACGTGAAGAAGTACTAGAAAATACGTGTACGCTAATTTAGTCAAATAGAGCACGCAACAAATTGGTGAGCACGACGACAACTTGTTGACCCCGACGACGACTTTTTGACCTCGACGCATCGTTACACTTGCTGGATTAATATAACTCTAACTTTCGCGGATCTATATATTTACTAGACATTTCGAACTCATTCTTGTGTTTGCTCATAGCACAACCTGCAGTAAATTGCGGTAAGCATCTGCATTGCATGTTTTCCTGTTTTGCCATATTCCTAGTGTGCACAAATTTTACTATTTTGCTACTGTTAAGCCATTTTTTTACGAATTGTAACATGTCTTCCAATACCTCTGGTAACTTAGAGCTGGGATCTGTTAGTACTATTTCTCTTACTGTACCAGTTTTTAAGCCCAGAGACCCTCATCTTTGGTTTGCACGACTGGAGCATTATTTGACTAGCAATAAGCTCACGTCACAGACAGCTAAGTTTGGCATTTTGAGTACAGTACTACAAGACGAGGTCGCCGAGCAGGTACGGCAATACATCGTTCAACCCAGCACAGAAGCGCCTTACGACAAGTTGAAGGAAGAGGTACTACGATGCACTTCGCTTTCGGATAGGCAAGCACTCGATCGTTTGTTAAGCAATGTTGAGTTAGGTGATAAAACCCCATCTCAACTCATGAGGCATATGCAAAGCCTAGTTGCCGGAAGAGAAATCGATAAACGTCTCTTTTACCAAATCTGGCTGCGACGACTTCCTGCCAACATCCAGCAGTTGCTTGCTTTCGGAGACGACGACATTGACATAGAAAGGCTCACCGAAATCGCGGATCGCATGTACGAGAGGTCAACACCTCAATCTGTCGCTTCCACAAGCAGAATACCAGACACTCACGATAGAATACAGACTCTAGAACACAAAGTCGACTCCTTACTGTGCCAGTTATTATTATTATTTCCTTTAATTCCTAGAGGAACATAGGGCTTCAGCCATGCGTCTCCATTGCGTTCGGTTCTCTGCTAGAGTTTTCACCTGGCTCCAGGTCTGCCCACATGCTTTCATCTCTTCTTCGCATGATCTCCTCCAGGTCATCCTCGCACTGACGACCAACTCGCCGCTTCCCTTTCGGGTTCCACTCGAGGGCTTGTCTAGTGATGTCACTTGCTGGTTTCCTCATAGTGTGGCCAATCCATCTCCATTTCTTTCTGCCTATTTGTTTCACAATCGGTTCCTGGTTGGTTCGCTCCCAGAGGTCTTTGTTGCTGATCCTTTCCGGCCATTTGATCTTGAGTATTGAGCGAAGACAGCTGTTAATGAAGGTCTGCAGCTTGTTTGAGATGCTCTTTATGACGCGCAGTGCAAGTCTCTGATCCGCAGAGTAGCACTTACTTCACATTGGAGTTGAAAATCCGGATCTTATTTTTGTTGCTGAATGCTGTTGACCTCCACACAGACATGAGAGTAATGAAAGCTTGCCTTGCTTTCCCGATCCTTGCTTTGATATCCTCGTCAGTTCCGCCTGTAGTTGAAACGATGCTTCCCAAGTAGGTAAAGGAGGTAGTTTCTTTCAGGTTTCTTCCATTTATGCTGATTGCTGTCTGTTGTTGTTGCTGTTGGTGTTGGCCAGGGATCTTCATCACCTCCGTTTTCTCTATGTTCACCTGGAGTCCTATCTTTGATGCTTCTTCTGCCAACTTATTACTTTTCACTTGCATATCTTCCAGTTTGTGGGAAATCAGACATATATCGTCGGCGAAGTCCAGATCCTCCAAGTTCTTTGTGTGAGTCCATTTTATGCCTGTTTCCTCATTGCCCGCTGTTTGTCGCATTATCCAATCTACTGCAATCAGGAAAATCATTGGCGATAGTAGGCAACCCTGTCTGTGCCAGTTAGCAAAACTGAATACACGCACACAACCAAGCCGTTCTAGAAGCTCGTCTCGTCGACGTCCCCTAGCACGTCACGACATCGCGATACTATTTGCTGGTATCACCGTAGTTATGGAGGCAATGCACGACGGTGCCGTTCACCTTGCAACTTTCAGACTACACCAAAAGATATATCGTCTTGTGTAAAAACTACTGTTGGCAATCTACGATCTAACAGTCGTTTGTTTTATGTAACAGATAGGAACACCGGTACGACATTCTTAGTTGACACAGGAGCAGAGGTGAGTGTTCTCCCTCCGTCTACCCAGGAACGTCAGCGTCCTGACCCAGCAGTTACGCTCCAAGCCGTTAATAAGTCCAGTATTGTTACATATGGAAGTAAACGAATGACTTTGGATTTTGGTTTGAAGAATACCTACGCTTGGTCGTTCATCATCGCACACGTCCCATCCCCAATCCTCGGTATCGATTTTCTACAGCAACACAAACTGCTAGTTGATCCGATAAGCCCCAAGCTAATAGACTCGCTCAATAAAACGTACATTGCTGGTACGATTAGCCGTGCATCATCACTGAACTTGGTGGTCACACGCACACCAGCATCTCCATATACCAATTTGGTAAATCAGTTTCCTAACCTTCTACAACCATCTTTTCGAGGAACAGAACCGAAGTATCACGTGGTTCATCATATTAAAACTACTGGACCACCAGTTTTTGCACGTCCCCGACGCCTTGACCCACATCGACTTAAAATCGCAAAAACAGAGTTCGATAAAATGCTAGAGCTTGGTATTATTCGACCATCCAACAGCTCTTGGTCTTCACCGCTTCACATGGTACCCAAAAAGTCTTCTGATGAGATACGGCCGTGTGGTGATTATCGAGCTTTAAACAAGCAAACGGTACCTGATCGATACCCAATACCACATATCCACGATTTCGCTAGCAACTTACCAGATGTTAAAGTTTTTTCTAAAATCGATCTTGTCAGAGCGTATCATCATATCCCCATCCACCCGGATGACGTTCCGCAAACCGCCATTACCACACCATTTGGCTTATACGAATTCGTACGCATGCCCTTCGGACTAATGAACGCCGCTCAGACATTTCAACGCCTAATTGACCAAGTACTCCGTGGTCTCCCTTTCGTCTACGCATACATCGACGACTTACTAATTGCAAGTGCAAACGAAGCCGAGCATTTGAAACATGTGAAGACTGTGTTTGAAAGACTTAACCAATACGGCATGACTATCAACTTAGACAAATGCGAATTTGGTAAGACCTCACTGAAATTCCTCGGTCATTTAATCGATAGCCAAGTAATCAGACCAGTCCCTGATGACGTACAAGCTATCAAAGATTATCCGTTACCAGATTCTTTTAAGAAATTACGGCGATTTTTGGGTCTCGTTAATTTTTACCGGCGTTTTATTCCGAACTGTGCTAAAGCTTTACAACCATTAACCGACTGCTTACGTGGACATAGTCGTTCATTCCATTTGCCCACAGAAGCTGTTAAACTTCCGGAACTGTTAAACAATTGTTAAATGACAAGACACTTGTAAGAGTTGGACTTGAGATCTACTTCGACCTAACAGTGACCGCCTTCACCGTTTATGCCCTTAATTAGTACTCTGCCTACGTGCAAGTACTAAAGAACGGAATCAAAGTTAGAAGACTCGAAATGGCAAGTGTAACTGGACCGGAATTGTATTTACACAAAGAGATATGGAATTTGATAAGAAATTAAAAGTACACACTTGTCTGGATGTGAGACGGTTGTCAGCTCGTAGGGTGTACTAGGTGAAAGTACAGCGAGAGAGCGAGACAGTAACCGTACAGGAGGATCCAGAGTACAAAGCGGAAGTCGGGTTAAACATGTCAGGTTGCGTTCATTCAAACAAAAGTTCAAAGGTACAATGTACACTACAGGTTATCCCCCCCTTAGAAGGTTGGTGGGATAACAGCAAGCTTCGATATATAAAAGTAACAAGGCGGCGTACAATAACAGTGAATGGACAAGAAAATGTGAAGATAGTAATAAAATAGTTGTTTCTCTTTTTCTTTTAAAAAGGATATATGTTGAGAAAGGAAAGAATGAAGGAAACAAAATTAAGGCAATTTATGAGCGCTATGTACATGATCAATGGAGTAAGATGGAATATAAGAAGGAATAACGCTGGTGCATTGGTGCGATTTCAAGCTTCTTAGTCGTCTGTTTGTTGTTTTTTTTAACATCATTTATTTTTACTTATCTTTTTTTATTTTTTATTTTTATTTTATTTATTTATTGTTTTTTTACGACATACTATTACGAGCTGGGTTATGTGGAGGTGTGATGGTTTACCTCCGTTACCCACGTTGTTATAACGGGAAGGTGGCTCATTATGTCTAAGTTTCCTCTTAGACTAATGCTCCATCCTTCTTCATCAACTAAAACTAGTAGTAACACCAAAGGCAATCACTATACCAGCGTATTAGGAGGAATAAAGTAAAAGCAACAGAAAAGAATAGAAGAAGAGGTTAAGATTTAAAAATCAGCATAGGGTGTTAACAAAAACTTAAGAGGAATAAATGCGAAGGAACTAGTGTAACGTGGGAGTGGTACGCCAAATTGAAATAAAACAAGGGAAATTGCTAACACTGTGAAAACTTATGCAAGGTACAGAGAAGTGTGTGTACAACCAATAGCTATGAATAAGTACAATCACCATTTGTTAAAAAAAATGTTGCGAGCTGTATAATTAAAGTGATGCAAAGTAATTACAAGTATGGGTCACAAAATAAATAAGTTTCGTCATGGCATAACTCGAGTAAAAATAGTAAAATCTGTGAAAATAGATTGAGCGGATTAAAATGTACAGCATAGAAGTGACGTATTTATATGCAAAAATATTTAACGGTCCGTTTAACTATACAGTGAAAGTTTTTGTTTTTACATTTTATTATATTTTTTTATTTATTTTATTATTTTTTTATCGGGTCCATATTTTTGTTCGTTTGGTTTGTAATTCCACGAGTGTTGGGAGTCACCATACGACAATGGAATGGACTGGTATAGTTAGCGGTTCGAGTGCA
Source organism: Trichobilharzia szidati (assembly GCA_944472155.2). Taxonomy (NCBI): domain Eukaryota; kingdom Metazoa; phylum Platyhelminthes; class Trematoda; order Strigeidida; family Schistosomatidae; genus Trichobilharzia; species Trichobilharzia szidati. Next base: position 136,701,227 of record OX235273.1, on the reverse strand, counting down.
ACGCCAAAAATAAAATGTTAGAACACTGTAACGAGAAAGAAATCTAACAGGATTAGTAAATGAAAAAGTGGCTACTGCCCACAAACGAAACCCAAAAGAGTAAATATCATGAAAAATGAATGTAACGTGAGAAAAGACATGAAGGTATGAGTTACTCTTGTAATTAAAAACGTTTAGTTAACAAATTCACAGTATCGTTTAGGCCAGTGTACACGCCGACCAGAGCGCGTAACCGGTGCTTTACTTGTCTCATCCAGAGAACTGCTAGGCTTAGTAGGATTTTGGACAATAACACTTGGCTGGGGTGTGGGTGCGAGCGCAGTTGCTGGTTGTGTAGGCGTGAGGGGTACAGATTCTTCAATGTAGGCCGCTTTAAGTCTGTCGACACTTACGGTGTCTTGACGGCCAAGTCGATCAATAACAAAAAATTTTTCTTTCCTACTAACGACCTTGAATGGTCCATCATAAGGAGGTTGTAACGGTCTACGAACGGCGTCGCAACGCACAAAAACGTGTGTACAGTCATCGAGTCTAGCATCTACTTGCACTCTTTTGTTTTGTGTGCGTGTGGGAGTTGGTTGCAGGCGCTGCATAAGGCGCTTGAGGTTCTGAGCATAACACTGTACATCCGTAGCACTTGTCTCACCACTTTCAGGTGAGATAATTTCACCCGGTAGACGAAGGGTGGAACCAAACACCAACTCTGCGGAAGTGCACTGTAAGTCTGCTTTGAGCGTGGAACGGATACTAAGTAGCACTAGGGGAAGAGACTCAGTCCACTTAGTATTCTCGGTAGCCATTAACGAAGCTTTCAGTTGGCGGTGAAAACGTTCTACAAGTCCATTTGCTGCTGGATGGTACGCGGTTGTTCGGATGCGTTTGCACCCTAGCAGCTCTAATAGCTTCTTGAAGTGGGTTGATTCAAACTGCTGTCCACGGTCTGTAGTCACCGTAGATGGGCATCCGAATTGAGCTACCCAGCGTTCCATGAACACTCGGCAAATGGTTTCCGCGGTCGTATCGGAGATGGGAATAGCTTCTGGCCAACGAGTGAACCGGTCGACACATGTCAACAAGTAACAGTGGCCATTTGATGGTGGTAGAGGACCCACTATATCTAGATGTACGTGGCTAAAGCGAGCATCGGGTGTGGAGAAGGAACCCACTGGAGTGATGTTGTGTTTGTGGACTTTAGCTCGTTGGCACGGCACACAGGCACGTGCCCAGATACGCACGTCGCGATTGATACCAGGCCAGACAAATCTAGCTGACACTAGTTTGTCCGTTGCCCGGATACCTGGGTGGGAAAGGTTGTGGAGGCTATCGAATACCGTACGGCGCAATGAAGGTGGAACGATGGGTCTCGGGGTACCGGTGGACAGATCGCAGAGGATGGTACCCTCGCTATTAACAAGCGGTATACGCTTGATATGTAAGGAGGTATTTGACGACAGCTTATCAAGATCTAACTCTGTAAGCTGAAGTTGTGCCATTTGTTTCAAGTCAATGGTTGGAGGCGCCGACATGGTACATATCCTAGACAAAGCGTCTGCCACAGCATTGTCAACCCCCGAAATATGTCTAATATCCGAAGTGAATTGAGAGATATAATCCAAGTGACGCAATTCGCGTGGGGAATATCTATCTGTAGTAGTGTGGAGGGCATACGTCAGTGGCTTGTGATCGGTAAATACTGTGAATTTCCGACCTTCCACAAAGTGGCGAAAATGTTTGATAGCCGCGTATATGGCGAGGAGTTCTCTGCCAAAGGTGCTATACCTCGCTTCAGCGGCGGACAACTTCCGGGAGAAAAAGGCAACTGGTATCCATGAAGTATGTACCAGTTGCTGTAGAACAGCTCCAATGGCTGTGTTAGATGCGTCAACTGAGATGCTAAGTGGAAGATGGACGTCAAGGTGGACTAGCATGGTGGCGTCTGCAATTGCCGACTTAATATTCTGGAAGGCTTCTCGAGCCTCTGATGTCATGCTGAACGTTTTGTTCCTACCCTTTAGTAGGTCTGTGAGTGGCAGTAAAATATGTGCACATTGAGGAACAAACCGTCGGTAATAGCTCACCATGCCGAGAAATGTGCGCAAGGCTTTTATTGACGTAGGTTCCGGGAAGTCGCGTATTGCCTGCACCTTCTCAGGTAGCGGGCGAATTCCCTGTTCATTAATGACATGTCCCAGGAAGGTCAATGAATGGACGCCAATCTGACATTTGGACATGTTAAGGGTCAAACCATGGGCTGTTAACCGCTCGAAAACCATCTGTAGCTGCGTACGGTGGCTAGCTTCGTCTGGGCTAGCCACGAGAATATCGTCGAGGTAAGCATATGCGCAATCTAATCCGCGCAAAACATCGTGAATGAATCGCTGAAATGTTTGTGCGGCGTTGCGGAGACCAAACGGCATTCGAAGAAATTCGAAAAGACCAAAAGGGGTGATCACTGCCGTTTTAGGAATATCATCTGGGTGAACTGGAATCTGGTGATAGGCCCTGGTTAAGTCCAGTTTACTGAATACCGTGGCACCCTTTAGAGACGACGTAAGGTCATGAATATGTGGTACGGGGTAGCGATCAGGTACGGTCTGTGCGTTAAGCCTGCGGTAGCCACCACAAGGCCTCCAATCTATCCCATTATTCTTTGGTACCACATGTAAAGGGGAAGACCACGGGCTGCTGGAAGGACGGATTATCCCCATATCTAACATATGTTCGAATTCAGCCTTCACGGCTTGTAGTTTTTCTGGGGACAATCGCCGTGGCTTAGCGAAGACCGGTGGACCAGTGGTCACGATATGATGAGTGACCGTAGACGTCACACAAGGAAGTTTAGAAACCGGTTTGAACAGATTGGCAAAGGACTGAAGAACTTCAGCGTAAGGGCCGTTAGAGGCAGGGGTTGAGTATACTGGGCTTAGTGCAGGTGTGTGTGTCACAACACCGGAGATCGAAAGGCTTGTAGCTGAATCGATCAGTTTGTGTTTGCCAGTATCAACCAGTAGCTGATAGTGTTGCATGAGATCCATGCCAATAATACCGGTAGTTACATCCGCCACAAGGAAAACCCAGCGAAATGACCTACGTAGGCCTATGTTAAGATCCAGGAACCTTTTGCCGTACGTTGTGATTGGCGAACCGTTTGCGGCGCGAAGCTGTAAGGAAAGTGGCCGCTTGCGCTCTTCAGATGTTGGTGGAATCACGCTAACTTCCGCCCCAGTGTCAACTAGGAAGCGTGTCACAGTGGTACGGTCGGTAACATAGAAGAGGCGACATGGAAGTGATTCGCCAGCGACGTTAGTCGCCAATACGTGCTGGCTTACTGGTTTCCCGATTGCTGGCCATCAAAGGTGCACGGGCGAGCGCACTTTTGGGCCTTATCACCATAACGCCGGTGATACCAGCACACTCCAGGTTGGGAATTTTGAGGCCTACGACGTCTGCTGCCAGCTCGTGACGAAGATCTGCCACGAGTCGAGCTGGTGCGGCTATGTGAACGACCTCTAGATCTCCTATCGAGTTTTAACTTTCCTATCTCTTCGTACGGCTTATTGAGGTGAGCCACCACATCAACGTTTGATGACCCCACGGCAGAGGAGGTCCTAGTCTGCGTGGAACTAGCGGTAACGGCAGCCGAGATATTCGTGTTTGATGTAGTAGTCTCTACTACTCTATCGGCTGCCTCAGCTAGCTCAGATAAGCGGGAATGGTTGATTGGGGCTAAAATGGTCTGAATCGTCTGGGGTAACCGTTGTAACCATAGCTGTTTCAAGAAGGCATCATCTATTTTGAAGTCGGCCACCAACTGCCTCATTTGCCGTAACAGTTGGGTGGGCTTTCTATCACCTAGGTGAACATCTCGGAATAGCTCCTGCACTTTCTGTTGTTCGGTAAGTGCCACGCGCTTAATAAGCGCCTGCTTGAGACGCTCGTACAAGCCCGAGGATCGGTCCGCAAGGACATCAGATACATCTTCTATGACTTGCTCAGGAAGACTTACTATAACTAGGTTCACCTTAGTCTCCTGTGAGTGTATATTTCGAAGTGCGAACATAGCTTCGATGTGTTGGAACCATCGGGCAGGATGCTGAGTCCAGAAGGTGGGGAGTTGCAAGGTAATAGCCATTTCTGAGGCGGGACTGGTGTCAGTCATTTTGCACACGGGACGATATATTAATAAAATGACAACAAATATGATAACAAAAAATATGAGTAAAAACAAGGCAAGTAAAATTTATAACTCCGTGTGAAAAACAAATTACCAATATGAAAAAGGACTATTTACACTTTAGGCTATTAAGTAGGCAAACGGTGAAAACTCGGGCTCACCATTTGTAAGAATTCGACTTAGGATTTACTTCGACCTAACACTGACCGCTCTTACAAACTCCTTCACCGTTTATGCCCTTAATTATTACTCTGCCTACGTGCAAGTACTAAAGAACGGAATCAAAGTTAGAAGACTCGAAATGGCAAGTGTAACTGGACCGGAATTGTATTTACACAAAGAGATATGGAATTTGATAAGAAAATAAAAGTACACACTTGTCTGGATGTGAGACGGTTGTCAGCTCGTAGGGTGTACTAGGTGAAAGTACAGCGAGAGAGCGAGACAGTAACCGTACAGGAGGATCCAGAGTACAAAGCGGAAGTCGGGTTAAACATGTCAGGTTGCGTTCATTCAAACAAAAGTTGAAAGGTACAATGTACACTACACACTCTTAGTCAGACGCCAAAATGACGCCCCTCTGTCTCTCATGACAGACGCTTCAGACGTTGCCATCGGGGCAGTTTTACAACAGCACGTACACGGCGAATGGCAAACCCTAGCATTCTTTTCGAAACGACTGAATCCTACTCAATGTCGCTATAGCACATTTGGTAGAGAGTTATTAGCTGTTTATTTAGCAATCAAGCACTTTCGACATATTTTGGTGTGGTTGTGTTCTCTGAGCTGGATGGTTTGGTTGCGAAGCTTTCATTGCTCTACTGAGCAACATCTTCAGCGCATACTTCGATGTGAAGTGAGCTTTTAGAATTCTCTATGTGTTTATTAGTCATCTCTTCTAGTAACCCTGAACGTGATTGGTTGTTTCGGTGTGACATTTCACCCCCTAGTTTGCTTGTCTCGGTGCTGGCTGCTTCTTTGGTCTGAATGTCGTTAGTCATTGCTTCTGCTAACCTTGAACGTGATTGGTTGTTTTTGTGTGACTTCTCACTTTCTAGTTCACTTGTTTTGGTGTTGACTGTTTCCTTGACCTGAAGTTTGACTTTGTTTTTGTGTGAATTTCTTCGTATGGATTGGTATATTTTGTCAATCTCTATGTGTCTATTGATTGCTGATTCATTTGAATACCAGGCCTCTAGGAATTCTCTGGCATTTTTGCAGTTCCCTTTGTCTAAGATTTGAATATTGTCCCAGTCGAATTGGTGCCCGTGGTTGTCTGCATGTAGTGATATGAGGGAGTGTATGTCGTGTCTTTTGACAACTAGTTTGTGTTCGTGAATGCGAAGACGAAGAGGGCGTCCACTTTGACCAATGTAATGTTTGTCGCAGTCGTTGCAACTTATCTTGTAGATGACGTTAGTTTTGTCTTCTTTTGCCGTTGAGTAGTTTGGTTTACATAGAACTGAGTGTAGTGACTTTGTTGGTTTATGAGCGACATCGATTCCAAAAGGTTTGAATAGTCTTGCAGTGATTTCGGAGATATCTTTTATATATGGTAGGATGACTTTCTTTGTGTTTTCGCTGGTGGCCCTTGATTTGGTTGGTTGAGTTGGGGGTATATGTCTTTTGATGAAGTTTCGTGGGTATCCATTTCTTTGGAAGACGTCCATAAGATGATTTTCTTCAATTTTCCTCAAGGCGGCAGTGCTTCAATGAGTCCTGGATCTCTTGAACAATGTACGTATGCAGCTAATTTTGTGTGATGTTGGGTTGTTACTGTTGTAATTGAGTATTTGATCCGTGTGCGTTGTTTTTCTGTATACTTGGGTTTCTAATTTTCCTGTAGTTGTTCGTTTGATTAAGACGTCTAAGAATGGGATTTTGTTTTCATATTCTTCTTCTCTTGTGAATTTGATGTCGTTGAAGGTGTTGTTTATTATGTTGTGGGTATTGTCTAAGTTTTCTCTTTTGATTATCACGAATGTATCATCTATGTAGCGTATCCAAATTTTCGGTTTGATCTTTGGCAGAATTATGTTTTCCAGTCTTTGCATGACGGCTTCCACAATCAATCCTGATATGGGTGATCCCATAGGTGTTCCTTGAATTTGTTCATACATTTGGCCGTTGAATTGGAAATAAGTTGTGAGACACAAGTTTATGCATTCCATCCAACTTGAATGCTGCATTTTTGATTGTTGTATGTGTTCGTCGTTGTTGAGTAGTTGTTCCATGGTTTCTTTTGCTAGTTTTAGTCCAATTGAAGTATATAATGCCGTGATGTCGAAGGATACCATTATTTCTTGGCTGTCTATTTCAATGCCTTTGATTTTCTCTAAAAATTGGGTCGCAGATTGGATGGAGTGATCACATGATTTCGTCAAGTGTTTCAGTCTTCTGTATATTTTTTTGGATAAATTGTATGTTGGGGTTCCTGGGAGTGATACGATTGGTCGTAGAGGTATATTTGGCTTGTGTATTTTTGGTCTGCCGTAGAATCGAGGTATGACGGGTCCATTGGATTTCATTCACCATTGATCTTCTTTTGTGATTTGACCCGTTTTGATGAGTTTGCTTAGGGTTCTTTGGATGCGGTTGTTTAGTGTTTCGATGGGGTTTGTTGTTAGTTGTTGGTATATTGTTTGATCTTTGAGTGGTTCTTCCGCTTTTGCAGTGTATTCTTCTTTGTCCATGATTACTGTAGTCCTTCCTTTGTCAGCTGGTACTATAACGATATCTTTCCTGTTTTTCAGTCTTTTGAGGGCTTTTTGTTCTTGTGAGTTGAGTTGTGTGTGTCGTTTTCTTTGTTTAACTATAGGCACTATTGTTTGACGTATCTCTTCTTATGTTTCTTCACTTAATTTTGATGATTTGAGTGTTGATTCAAGAGCAGCGAAGAAGTCTGTTTTCGAGGCGTCTTCAGTGTTGTAGTTTAATCCTTTTTGAAGTAGTTGTTGTTCCATTTTTGACAGCGGCTGTTTTGATAAATTGACTACGCAATCAATTGGTGTATTGTTCGGCTGTTGTTTTTTGATTTTGGTTAGCTTGGTTCTGAGAACTTTTCGTCTACGTTCTCTGTGTCTACTACTTGTCAGTGCGATTGCGGTGATCATTGCTGAAAGGTGTTCTCGGCTGAGGATTTTCTCTAGTTTCTCTTTTTCAAAGTCCATTATTTGTTGATATTTCTTGATTCTATAATGTGCATCTCTAATCATTAGTTTAACCATTTTTCTTCCACATTGTTCAGCTAATTTCCATCCCATTGGGCAGTTGATTGGTGGCTTATATCTCACGCTGGTTGGTAGAATTTGATGACGAAGGCACTCATGGAGAAAAAATAGTTGTTCTCTGGTGGATCCTTGCCGTTTGGCGAAGCCCTCCCACTTTCGAACAGAAAGAAGCGTGTTCCGTACGTATGATTTAGATATAATAGAGAAGATTTGTAGCTCAGGTGGATGATTTTGCTGTGGTTATGTTCTCTGAGCTGGATGGTTTGGTTGCGAAGCTTTCATTGCTCTACTGAGCAACACCAAAAGACATCTACCCCCAACTCAACCAACCAAATCAAAGGCCACCAGCGAAAACACAAAGAAAGTCGTCCTACCATATATAAAAGATATCTCCGAAATCACTGCAAGACTATTCAAACCTTTTGGAATCGATGTCGCTCATAAACCAACAAAGTCACTACACTCAGTTCTATGTAAACCAAACTACTCAACGGCAAAAGAAGACAAAACTAACGTCATCTACAAGATAAGTTGCAACGACTGCGACAAACATTACATTGGTCAAAGTGGACGCCCTCTTCGTCTTCGCATTCACGAACACAAACTAGTTGTCAAAAGACACGACATACACTCCCTCATATCACTACATGCAGACAACCACGGGCACCAATTCGACTGGGACAATATTCAAATCTTAGACAAAGGGAACTGCAAAAATGCCAGAGAATTCCTAGAGGCCTGGTATTCAAATGAATCAGCAATCAATAGACACATAGAGATTGACAAAATATACCAATCCATACGAAGAAATTCACACAAAAACAAAGTCAAACTTCAGGTCAAGGAAACAGTCATCACCAAAACAAGTGAACTAGAAAGTGAGAAGTCACACAAAAACAACCAATCACGTTCAAGGTTAGCAGAAGCAATGACTAACGACATTCAGACCAAAGAAGCAGCCAGCACCGAGACAAGCAAACTAGGGGGTGAAATGTCACACCGAAACAACCAATCACGTTCAGGGTTACTAGAAGAGATGACTAATAAACACATAGAGAATTCTAAAAGCTCACTTCACATCGAAGTATGCGCTGAAGATGTTGCTCAGTAGAGCAATGAAAGCTTCGCAACCAAACCATCCAGCTCAGAGAACACAACCACACCAAAATATGTCGAAAGTGCTTGATTGCTAAATAAACAGCTAATAACTCTCTACCAAATGTGCTATAGCGACATTGAGTAGGATTCAGTCGTTTCGAAAAGAATGCTAGGGTTTGCCATTCGCCGTGTACGTGCTGTTGTAAAACTGCCCCGATGGCAACGTCTGAAGCGTCTGTCATGAGAGACAGAGGGGCGTCATTTTGGCGTCTGACTAAGAGTGTGTAGTGTACATTGTACCTTTCAACTTTTGTTTGAATGAACGCAACCTGACATGTTTAACCCGACTTCCGCTTTGTACTCTGGATCCTCCTGTACGGTTACTGTCTCGCTCTCTCGCTGTACTTTCACCTAGTACACCCTACGAGCTGACAACCGTCTCACATCCAGACAAGTGTGTACTTTTATTTTCTTATCAAATTCCATATCTCTTTGTGTAAATACAATTCCGGTCCAGTTACACTTGCCATTTCGAGTCTTCTAACTTTGATTCCGTTCTTTAGTACTTGCACGTAGGCAGAGTAATAATTAAGGGCATAAACGGTGAAGGAGTTTGTAAGAGCGGTCAGTGTTAGGTCGAAGTAAATCCTAAGTCGAATTCTTACAAATGGTGAGCCCGAGTTTTCACCGTTTGCCTACTTAATAGCCTAAAGTGTAAATAGTCCTTTTTCATATTGGTAATTTGTTTTTCACACGGAGTTATAAATTTTACTTGCCTTGTTTTTTACTCATATTTTTTGTTATCATATTTGTTGTCATTTTATTAATATATCGTCCCGTGTGCAAAATGACTGACACCAGTCCCGCCTCAGAAATGGCTATTACCTTGCAACTCCCCACCTTCTGGACTCAGCATCCTGCCCGATGGTTCCAACACATCGAAGCTATGTTCGCACTTCGAAATATACACTCACAGGAGACTAAGGTGAACCTAGTTATAGTAAGTCTTCCTGAGCAAGTCATAGAAGATGTATCTGATGTCCTTGCGGACCGATCCTCGGGCTTGTACGAGCGTCTCAAGCAGGCGCTTATTAAGCGCGTGGCACTTACCGAACAACAGAAAGTGCAGGAGCTATTCCGAGATGTTCACCTAGGTGATAGAAAGCCCACCCAACTGTTACGGCAAATGAGGCAGTTGGTGGCCGACTTCAAAATAGATGATGCCTTCTTGAAACAGCTATGGTTACAACGGTTACCCCAGACGATTCAGACCATTTTAGCCCCAATCAACCATTCCCGCTTATCTGAGCTAGCTGAGGCAGCCGATAGAGTAGTAGAGACTACTACATCAAACACGAATATCTCGGCTGCCGTTACCGCTAGTTCCACGCAGACTAGGACCTCCTCTGCCGTGGGGTCATCAAACGTTGATGTGGTGGCTCACCTCAATAAGCCGTACGAAGAGATAGGAAAGTTAAAACTCGATAGGAGATCTAGAGGTCGTTCACATAGCCGCACCAGCTCGACTCGTGGCAGATCTTCGTCACGAGCTGGCAGCAGACGTCGTAGGCCTCAAAATTCCCAACCTGGAGTGTGCTGGTATCACCGGCGTTATGGTGATAAGGCCCAAAAGTGCGCTCGCCCGTGCACCTTTGATGGCCAGCAATCGGGAAACCAGTAAGCCAGCACGTATTGGCGACTAACGTCGCTGGCGAATCACTTCCATGTCGCCTCTTCTATGTTACCGACCATACCACTGTGACACGCTTCCTAGTTGACACTGGGGCGGAAGTTAGCGTGATTCCACCAACATCTGAAGAGCGCAAGCGGCCACTTTCCTTACAGCTTCGCGCCGCAAACGGTTCGCCAATCACAACGTACGGCAAAAGGTTCCTGGATCTTAACATAGGCCTACGTAGGTCATTTCGCTGGGTTTTCCTTGTGGCGGATGTAACTACCGGTATTATTGGCATGGATCTCATGCAGCACTATCAGCTACTGGTTGATACTGGCAAACACAAACTGATCGATTCAGCTACAAGCCTTTCGATCTCCGGTGTTGTGACACACACACCTGCACTAAGCCCAGTATACTCAACCCCTGCCTCTAACGGCCCTTACGCTGAAGTTCTTCAGTCCTTTGCCAATCTGTTCAAACCGGTTTCTAAACTTCCTTGTGTGACGTCTACGGTCACTCATCATATCGTGACCACTGGTCCACCGGTCTTCGCTAAGCCACGGCGATTGTCCCCAGAAAAACTACAAGCCGTGAAGGCTGAATTCGAACATATGTTAGATATGGGGATAATCTGTCCTTCCAGCAGCCCGTTGTCTTCCCCTTTACATGTGGTACCAAAGAATAATGGGATAGATTGGAGGCCTTGTGGTGACTACCGCAGGCTTAACGCACAGACCGTACCTGATCGCTACCCCGTACCACATATTCATGACCTTACGTCGTCTCTAAAGGGTGCCACGGTATTCAGTAAACTGGACTTAACCAGGGCCTATCACCAGATTCCAGTTCACCCAGATGATATTCCTAAAACGGCAGTGATCACCCCTTTTGGTCTTTTCGAATTTCTTCGAATGCCGTTTGGTCTCCGCAACGCCGCACAAACATTTCAGCGATTCATTCACGATGTTTTGCGCGGATTAGATTGCGCATATGCTTACCTCGACGATATTCTCGTGGCTAGCCCAGACGAAGCTAGCCACCGTACGCAGCTACAGATGGTTTTCGAGCGGTTAACAGCCCATGGTTTGACCCTTAACATGTCCAAATGTCAGATTGGCGTCCATTCATTGACCTTCCTGGGACATGTCATTAATGAACAGGGAATTCGCCCGCTACCTGAGAAGGTGCAGGCAATACGCGACTTCCCGGAACCTACGTCAATAAAAGCCTTGCGCACATTTCTCGGCATGGTGAGCTATTACCGACGGTTTGTTCCTCAATGTGCACATATTTTACTGCCACTCACAGACCTACTAAAGGGTAGGAACAAAACGTTCAGCATGACATCAGAGGCTCGAGAAGCCTTCCAGAATATTAAGTCGGCAATTGCAGACGCCACCATGCTAGTCCACCTTGACGTCCATCTTCCACTTAGCATCTCAGTTGACGCATCTAACACAGCCATTGGAGCTGTTCTACAGCAACTGGTACATACTTCATGGATACCAGTTGCCTTTTTCTCCCGGAAGTTGTCCGCCGCTGAAGCGAGGTATAGCACCTTTGGCAGAGAACTCCTCGCCATATACGCGGCTATCAAACATTTTCGCCACTTTGTGGAAGGTCGGAAATTCACAGTATTTACCGATCACAAGCCACTGACGTATGCCCTCCACACTACTACAGATAGATATTCCCCACGCGAATTGCGTCACTTGGATTATATCTCTCAATTCACTTCGGATATTAGACATATTTCGGGGGTTGACAATGCTGTGGCAGACGCTTTGTCTAGGATATGTATCATGTCGGCGCCTCCAACCATTGACTTGAAACAAATGGCACAACTTCAGCTTACAGAGTTAGATCTTGATAAGCTGTCGTCAAATACCTCCTTACATATCAAGCGTATACCGCTTGTTAATAGCGAGGGTACCATCCTCTGCGATCTGTCCACCGGTACCCCGAGACCCATCGTTCCACCTTCATTGCGCCGTACGGTATTCGATAGCCTCCACAACCTTTCCCACCCAGGTATCCGGGCAACGGACAAACTAGTGTCAGCTAGATTTGTCTGGCCTGGTATCAATCGCGACGTGCGTATCTGGGCACGTGCCTGTGTGCCGTGCCAACGAGCTAAAGTCCACAAACACAACATCACTCCAGTGGGTTCCTTCCCCACACCCGATGCTCGCTTTAGCCACGTACATCTAGATATAGTGGGTCCTCTACCACCATCAAATGGCCACTGTTACTTGTTGACATGTGTCGACCGGTTCACTCGTTGGCCAGAAGCTATTCCCATCTCCGATACGACCGCGGAAACCATTTGCCGAGTGTTCATGGAACGCTGGGTAGCTCAATTCGGATGCCCATCTACGGTGACTACAGACCGTGGACAGCAGTTTGAATCAACCCACTTCAAGAAGCTATTAGAGCTGCTAGGGTGCAAACGCATCCGAACAACCGCGTACCATCCAGCAGCAAATGGACTTGTTGAACGTTTTCACCGCCAACTGAAAGCTTCGTTAATGGCTACCGAGAATACTAAGTGGACTGAGTCTCTTCCCCTAGTGCTACTTAGTATCCGTTCCACGCTCAAAGCAGACTTACAGTGCACTTCCGCAGAGTTGGTGTTTGGTTCCACCCTTCGTCTACCGGGTGAAATTATCTCACCTGAAAGTGGTGAGACAAGTGCTACGGATGTACAGTGTTATGCTCAGAACCTCAAGCGCCTTATGCAGCGCCTGCAACCAACTCCCACACGCACACAAAACAAAAGAGTGCAAGTAGATGCTAGACTCGATGACTGTACACACGTTTTTGTGCGTTGCGACGCCGTTCGTAGACCGTTACAACCTCCTTATGATGGACCATTCAAGGTCGTTAGTAGGAAAGAAAAATTTTTTGTTATTGATCGACTTGGCCGTCAAGACACCGTAAGTGTCGACAGACTTAAAGCGGCCTACATTGAAGAATCTGTACCCCTCACGCCTACACAACCAGCAACTGCGCTCGCACCCACACCCCAGCCAAGTGTTATTGTCCAAAATCCTACTAAGCCTAGCAGTTCTCTGGATGAGACAAGTAAAGCACCGGTTACGCGCTCTGGTCGGCGTGTACACTGGCCTAAACGATACTGTGAATTTGTTAACTAAACGTTTTTAATTACAAGAGTAACTCATACCTTCATGTCTTTTCTCACGTTACATTCATTTTTCATGATATTTACTCTTTTGGGTTTCGTTTGTGGGCAGTAGCCACTTTTTCATTTACTAATCCTGTTAGATTTCTTTCTCGTTACAGTGTTCTAACATTTTATTTTTGGCGTTGCACTCGAACCGCTAACTATACCAGTCCATTCCATTGTCGTATGGTGACTCCCAACACTCGTGGAATTACAAACCAAACGAACAAAAATATGGACCCGATAAAAAAAATAATAAAATAAATAAAAAAATATAATAAAATGTAAAAACAAAAACTTTCACTGTATAGTTAAACGAACCGTTAAATATTTTTGCATATAAATACGTCACTTCTATGCTGTACATTTTAATCCGCTCAATCTATTTTCACAGATTTTACTATTTTTACTCGAGTTATGCCATGACGAAACTTATTTATTTTGTGACCCATACTTGTAATTACTTTGCATCACCTTAATTATACAGCTCGCAACATTTTTTTTAACAAATGGTGATTGTACTTATTCATAGCTATTGGTTGTACACACACTTCTCTGTACCTTGCATAAGTTTTCACAGTGTTAGCAATTTCCCTTGTTTTATTTCAATTTGGCGTACCACTCCCACGTTACACTAGTTCCTTAGCATTTATTCCTCTTAAGTTTTTGTTAACACCCTATGCTGATTTTTAAATCTTAACCTCTTCTTCTATTCTTTTCTGTTGCTTTTACTTTATTCCTCCTAATACGCTGGTATAGTGATTGCCTTTGGTGTTACTACTAGTTTTAGTTGATGAAGAAGGATGGAGCATTAGTCTAAGAGGAAACTTAGACATAATGAGCCACCTTCCCGTTATAACAACGTGGGTAACGGAGGTAAACCATCACACCTCCACATAACCCAGCTCGTAATAGTATGTCGTAAAAAAAACAATAAATAAATAAAATAAAAATAAAAAATAAAAAAAGATAAGTAAAAATAAATGATGTTAAAAAAAACAACAAACAGACGACTAAGAAGCTTGAAATCGCACCAATGCACCAGCGTTATTCCTTCTTATATTCCATCTTACTCCATTGATCATGTACATAGCGCTCATAAATTGCCTTAATTTTGTTTCCTTCATTCTTTCCTTTCTCAACATATATCCTTTTTAAAAGAAAAAGAGAAACAACTATTTTATTACTATCTTCACATTTTCTTGTCCATTCACTGTTATTGTACGCCGCCTTGTTACTTTTATATATCGAAGCTTGCTGTTATCCCACCAACCTTCTAAGGGGGGGATAACCTGTAGTGTACATTGTACCTTTGAACTTTTGTTTGAATGAACGCAACCTGACATGTTTAACCCGACTTCCGCTTTGTACTCTGGATCCTCCTGTACGGTTACTGTCTCGCTCTCTCGCTGTACTTTCACCTAGTACACCCTACGAGCTGACAACCGTCTCACATCCAGACAAGTGTGTACTTTTAATTTCTTATCAAATTCCATATCTCTTTGTGTAAATACAATTCCGGTCCAGTTACACTTGCCATTTCGAGTCTTCTAACTTTGATTCCGTTCTTTAGTACTTGCACGTAGGCAGAGTACTAATTAAGGGCATAAACGGTGAAGGAGTTTGTAAGAGCGGTCAGTGTTAGGTCGAAGTAGATCTCAAGTCCAACTCTTACAAGTGTCTTGTCATTTAACAATTGTTTAACAGTTCCGGAAGTTTAACAGCTTCTGTGGGCAAATGGAATGAACGACTATGTCCACGTAAGCAGTCGGTTAATGGTTGTAAAGCTTTAGCACAGTTCGGAATAAAACGCCGGTAAAAATTAACGAGACCCAAAAATCGCCGTAATTTCTTAAAAGAATCTGGTAACGGATAATCTTTGATAGCTTGTACGTCATCAGGGACTGGTCTGATTACTTGGCTATCGATTAAATGACCGAGGAATTTCAGTGAGGTCTTACCAAATTCGCATTTGTCTAAGTTGATAGTCATGCCGTATTGGTTAAGTCTTTCAAACACAGTCTTCACATGTTTCAAATGCTCGGCTTCGTTTGCACTTGCAATTAGTAAGTCGTCGATGTATGCGTAGACGAAAGGGAGACCACGGAGTACTTGGTCAATTAGGCGTTGAAATGTCTGAGCGGCGTTCATTAGTCCGAAGGGCATGCGTACGAATTCGTATAAGCCAAATGGTGTGGTAATGGCGGTTTTCGGAACGTCATCCGGGTGGATGGGGATATGATGATACGCTCTGACAAGATCGATTTTAGAAAAAACTTTAACATCTGGTAAGTTGCTAGCGAAATCGTGGATATGTGGTATTGGGTATCGATCAGGTACCGTTTGCTTGTTTAAAGCTCGATAATCGCCACACGGCCGTATCTCACCAGAAGACTTTTTGGGTACCATGTGAAGCGGTGAAGACCAAGAGCTGTTGGATGGTCGAATAATACCAAGCTCTAGCATTTTATCGAACTCTGTTTTTGCGATTTTAAGTCGATGTGGGTCAAGGCGTCGGGGACGTGCAAAAACTGGTGGTCCAGTAGTTTTAATATGATGAACCACGTGATACTTCGGTTCTGTTCCTCGAAAAGATGGTTGTAGAAGGTTAGGAAACTGATTTACCAAATTGGTATATGGAGATGCTGGTGTGCGTGTGACCACCAAGTTCAGTGATGATGCACGGCTAATCGTACCAGCAATGTACGTTTTATTGAGCGAGTCTATTAGCTTGGGGCTTATCGGATCAACTAGCAGTTTGTGTTGCTGTAGAAAATCGATACCGAGGATTGGGGATGGGACGTGTGCGATGATGAACGACCAAGCGTAGGTATTCTTCAAACCAAAATCCAAAGTCATTCGTTTACTTCCATATGTAACAATACTGGACTTATTAACGGCTTGGAGCGTAACTGCTGGGTCAGGACGCTGACGTTCCTGGGTAGACGGAGGGAGAACACTCACCTCTGCTCCTGTGTCAACTAAGAATGTCGTACCGGTGTTCCTATCTGTTACATAAAACAAACGACTGTTAGATCGTAGATTGCCAACAGTAGTTTTTACACAAGACGATATATCTTTTGGTGTAGTCTGAAAGTTGCAAGGTGAACGGCACCGTCGTGCATTGCCTCCATAACTACGGTGATACCAGCAAATAGTATCGCGATGTCGTGACGTGCTAGGGGACGTCGACGAGACGAGCTTCTAGAACGGCTTGGTTGTGTGCGTGTATTCAGTTTTGCTAACTGGCACAGACAGGGTTGCCTACTATCGCCAATGATTTTCCTGATTGCAGTAGATTGGATAATGCGACAAACAGCGGGCAATGAGGAAACAGGCATAAAATGGACTCACACAAAGAACTTGGAGGATCTGGACTTCGCCGATGATATATGTCTGATTTCCCACAAACTGGAAGATATGCAAGTGAAAAGTAATAAGTTGGCAGAAGAAGCATCAAAGATAGGACTCCAGGTGAACATAGAGAAAACGGAGGTGATGAAGATCCCTGGCCAACACCAACAGCAACAACAACAGACAGCAATCAGCATAAATGGAAGAAACCTGAAAAAAACTACCTCCTTTACCTACTTGGGAAGCATCGTTTCAACTACAGGCGGAACTGACGAGGATATCAAAGCAAGGATCGGGAAAGCAAGGCAAGCTTTCATTACTCTCATGTCTGTGTGGAGGTCAACAGCATTCAGCAACAAAAATAAGATCCGGATTTTCAACTCCAATGTGAAGTAAGTGCTACTCTGCGGATCAGAGACTTGCACTGCGCGTCATAAAGAGCATCTCAAACAAGCTGCAGACCTTCATTAACAGCTGTCTTCGCTCAATACTCAAGATCAAATGGCCGGAAAGGATCAGCAACAAAGACCTCTGGGAGCGAACCAACCAGGAACCGATTGTGAAACAAATAGGCAGAAAGAAATGGAGATGGATTGGCCACACTATGAGGAAACCAGCAAGTGACATCACTAGACAAGCCCTCGAGTGGAACCCGAAAGGGAAGCGGCGAGTTGGTCGTCAGTGCGAGGATGACCTGGAGGAGATCATGCGAAGAAGAGATGAAAGCATGTGGGCAGACCTGGAGCCAGGTGAAAACTCTAGCAGAGAACCGAACGCAATGGAGACGCATGGCTGAAGCCCTATGTTCCTCTAGGAATTAAAGGAAATAATAATAATAACTGGCACAGTAAGGAGTCGACTTTGTGTTCTAGAGTCTGTATTCTATCGTGAGTGTCTGGTATTCTGCTTGTGGAAGCGACAGATTGAGGTGTTGACCTCTCGTACATGCGATCCGCGATTTCGGTGAGCCTTTCTATGTCAATGTCGTCGTCTCCGAAAGCAAGCAACTGCTGGATGTTGGCAGGAAGTCGTCGCAGCCAGATTTGGTAAAAGAGACGTTTATCGATTTCTCTTCCGGCAACTAGGCTTTGCATATGCCTCATGAGTTGAGATGGGGTTTTATCACCTAACTCAACATTGCTTAACAAACGATCGAGTGCTTGCCTATCCGAAAGCGAAGTGCATCGTAGTACCTCTTCCTTCAACTTGTCGTAAGGCGCTTCTGTGCTGGGTTGAACGATGTATTGCCGTACCTGCTCGGCGACCTCGTCTTGTAGTACTGTACTCAAAATGCCAAACTTAGCTGTCTGTGACGTGAGCTTATTGCTAGTCAAATAATGCTCCAGTCGTGCAAACCAAAGATGAGGGTCTCTGGGCTTAAAAACTGGTACAGTAAGAGAAATAGTACTAACAGATCCCAGCTCTAAGTTACCAGAGGTATTGGAAGACATGTTACAATTCGTAAAAAAATGGCTTAACAGTAGCAAAATAGTAAAATTTGTGCACACTAGGAATATGGCAAAACAGGAAAACATGCAATGCAGATGCTTACCGCAATTTACTGCAGGTTGTGCTATGAGCAAACACAAGAATGAGTTCGAAATGTCTAGTAAATATATAGATCCGCGAAAGTTAGAGTTATATTAATCCAGCAAGTGTAACGATGCGTCGAGGTCAAAAAGTCGTCGTCGGGGTCAACAAGTTGTCGTCGTGCTCACCAATTTGTTGCGTGCTCTATTTGACTAAATTAGCGTACACGTATTTTCTAGTACTTCTTCACGTTTATCAATGTGCGTAGACGTTGTGGCTACTCGACGCCCACAACGTAAAATCAGAAGGCACTTGTGAAGAGTGTAATCGTGTATTCTAGCGGTAGTCAAATTTCAAAATTGTGTCAAGGTAACGTTCAACAGTAAATTGACAAATGTTTACGAAGTACATGTAAAATCGGTCTGTGTAAACATAAAATATGGGTATGCAAATTAGATTAAAAACGTATGTTTACAGTTGGTATAGTGGTACTACAAGTCGTCCACTTCATTGCTTACTGAGGCTTGTATCCCTCAAGGCGTTGTCCTTTCTCCTTTTCTGTTTTCTTTCTTCTTACATGAATTGCCTCACTCCGATGAAATGAACTTTGTTAGGTATGCCGATGATCTAACTATTTCAATGTTATTTAACTCTCAACTTGACTGTATTAAGATTGACAACTTTCTATCAGAAATTAGCAAATGGTCTTCGTCTAACGGCCTTAAACTTAATCCTTCCAAATGTCAGACTGTTAATTTCAGTTTCCGATGTAAACGAAAGTTAAATGAAGCCGTTGGTTCCTATGGCCCTTGCAAAATCGATGATACTGATATAGAAACCCAGTCTGAAGTTAAGTATCTTGGATTAGTTCTCTTTTCTGACCTATCTTGGTCTTCTCATGTCTTAGCGATTTCTCAAAGAATATTTCGTCTGACATTTTACATTAAGAAGTTGAGGCACTCAGGCATAACCCAACCACTCCTCTCACAGTTTGTCAACTCGTATATTTTACCTATTCTTCTTTACTGTTCACCTTTATTCTTTCCTGGATTGCTTAAAAAGGACTATGTCATACTTCGTAGAACTCTGAAGACTGTCAGTAGGACGAGTGGTATCCCATTGGGCCATATCGTTAGCATTGTCACCAATAGGCATTTGATGTCATGCAACAGATTCGCTAGAGGAATTTTGTCAGACTCTGTGCACCCACTCTACCAGCAGCTGCAACCTTGTGTCTCCTCAGGTAAAACAAGAAGTCTTTTCAGAAGACTTTATGCACGTACGTCTAAGTATAAAAATTCCACTATACCATATTTAGCACGTACTTTATATGATGAAAATAGTGTCAGAAATGAACTAACTAACCTTCTTAGCACCACTAAATAGACCATTTCCTTCAACCTTAAAGCATCATACTTTATTGTTATTGTATTTCTTATATTTATGATCCTCTGAATTTTTTCGTTTTGTTTATTTTATTTTTCATAAGTGTGGACATAATTTTAAGCTGTATTATGACTGTTAACTTTGTATTTCACCTCACTATACCATATCAATAGAACATTAGACCCAATTATCCATAACATGCTAAAGTTGCCAAACTGAATCGACAATACCGTTTGAAACAAACTCACTGTTATTACTATTTATTATTATTATTATTATTATTATTATTATTATTATTATTATTATTATATCTAATAATTATGTCGTTAATGGGGACAAATTCCTCCGATTAATTTTTGTTTTAATTTTATATACACTTTGAGTAAATCAGATGCAATATTGTGACAAATGCTGAGAATTCCATTCTGTATTATAAGTACTGTTTTTGGAATAAAGTAAATTATTATTATTATTATTAAGTTATCATCCTCATATATATACATAACAAATGTTTGTGTGACTTCAGACTGCTGTTCCTCTGATATATCTGTCTTCGCAGACGAGTTCGCTGAGTTTGCTGCTCCTATTTTCGGAAATTCCTTGTCGATGATCTGTGATGGCTATGACTCTTGTGATCACAGCTTTATCATATCACTTGGTCATGAAAACCTGGCCAAATTCAGTACTCGTCCGGACAAAACCCTAGACTTGGTTTTCGTAACCGATCATGACTTATACAAGTTGCGAAAGAGAGCTCCATTGCGGAATTCTGACCACTGCATTATGCGTATTTTACTGAAAGTGCATGGCGAGTCAAACAGAAGGGCCATTGTTCACCTAACAAAGAAAATTCAAGAACTCTTCTATTCACATGATAATATTGAAGCACTAAGATGTATGTTGCATGATACTGACTGGGACCTATTCTTTGATGAATTGTCAGACGTTACTGTCTCCAGTGCGCACTCCTTTGCCTCACTAGGCCAGAAATAATTCTGGTGAAGAGGAAAAGGTTGGGCATGAGGCTAGCAACCCCATCCTGTAAAATAAGCACTACTACAAAAACTTCAAGGCACAAGCTTGAAGCCCTATGTTCCACTGCGGAACGTGAAGGAAAAAAACTGTCTCCAGTATCACTTCACATCTGAAGTTCTGTTTGGACATCTGCTGCCCTACTGAAACACTATTTACGAGATTCGATAGGATCTCTTCTCCACAACTAAAAAGCTTAGAAGAGAAAAAGAGAAACTGCATAAATTCAGTTTGTTTATTTATTATGTTTGATTACAGTTTGATTCCACACCGTATTTTCTGCTACAGGTTTGGAATTTTCAGCATGTGATATCGGTAGCCCAAATATTGCAGGCCAACCATAGATATCAGCTGTGCGTCGGCAGGGCATCGAACCTAGGAGCATGTGCATGATCGGCGAGAATCATAACCGCTGTGCCACCGACGCACACATGGTAATGCAGGTGTTCGAACAATAAACTCGGTGATAAAGGTTTGAATGCAAAGACTAAATGGGACATATAGTGAAAATGTTTTATTATATAAGAATGTTCCCAACATCTGGAAACTGTTGCACCTCAAGCGCTGTGCTATCTCCATTCCTTTCTTCTTTCCTTTTGCACGACACTCTATATTCTTCCAAAGCTAAATTCATTGGAAATGCCGATGATCCAAGCATTTCTGTCTTCGCAGTTTCTGCTTTTGATTGATCTCACCTGAATGGTTTTTTTGCCAGAAGTTAACAAATAGTCTCACTTAAATGGTCTTAAGCCAAGTCCATCTAAATGTCTTACAGTTTGTTGACTTCAGTTTCAGATGTAAACAGCACTCGCGTGGACTGACTGTATCAATATTGACAGTACTGTGAAACGGAGCAAATCGAATATCTCTCATCTCGGCACCAGTTCCTCTTGAAATCTCTGTTAATCGTCACATATCTTGTCGATTCCTAAGAAAATCTTTCGTTTAACTTATACATAAGTTGAGGCTATCTGATGGGATAACTCAATCTCCTCTCTTACAATTTATTGTTAATTCATGTTTTCTGCCCATTCTCCTTTATTGTTCAGCATTATTCTTCTATGAACTTTTCAAAAAAGACTATGTCATATTACGTAGAATTCTGGGGACTGTAATTAGGCTTAGTGGTGTGCCTCTGATTCAGCTAACTGACATTATTGTCAGTGGGCACTTCAGTCCTCGTAAGCATTTAGCTAAAGTTCTCTTGTCTGATGCTGAACAACCTCTCTATTCTCAACGTTCGCCTTGTAAATCTTCGGGTAAAACCAAAGGGGACGTCATGAAAATTTACGCTCGTACAGCTAAACATAAAATTCCTGCATACCACGCCTAGCACGGGTGATTTGTGAAGAGTCAGCTGTTAGGAAAACATTCACAAAAATTTTTGAATCGGTAACCAAACTGCAAAGTATAAGCGAAGACTGTTGTTGCTACATGTATCATCTGTGATACCATCTACTTGTACTTCATTAGGTTTCCACCAGAATTGTAAGTATGGAAGTTTCATTATTAATATTACTGTTACTATTTTAAACTTTGTGTATGCAAATATTTACAAGGGGAGAAAAATTGTTGCAATATGTAAAAAAGCCCTGAAAATTCAATTCTGTAAAATAATATTACTTCTATTATTATGATGTGATCCACAATGGGGAACTCAGCTAAGCTTGTCTTTGAATTAAATACTGCAGCAAGACAAGGCTACGTGCCTGCTATCAGCGATGATATTCCGAATTTCAATGTACTGGACTATTCAGGAAGCAGAATGTGTACAGCAATAGGCTGGAGCAGTCAGAATATTCTGTAAGACGTGGAATTCGTGCGTGGATGATTTAAATCCAATGGTACACAAACTCGAGGACACACAGGTGTAAACCAATAAGCTGGCAAGAGAAGTAGGCAGAGAATACGGGACTTCAAGCGAACACGAAGGAGATGGAGGTAAGGAAGATAACCAATGGACTAATGACAGCAAGATGCACCGATCACTATCAACGGGATATATTTGGGAGAGGCCACTTCCATCACTTATCTAGCTAGGCAGCATCCTTTCAACTATAGGCAGTTTGGACTGATGAGGATGTCAGAACCAGAGTCAGATAGGCGAAACAGATCTTCATCACTCTGAAATCAGTTTGAAATCGTCTGCACACCACCTCAGCGTAAATAACAAGATTCGGATTTTGTACATAGATGTTAAGTCATTTCCTCTATGAGTCAGAAAGTTGTCTCATGCGTCGCGAAACGTATCTCCAACAGCCATTTTCAGACCCTAGTCAACAGCTGTATTCACTGACTGCCTTCTGGAGATCAGATGGTACTCCAGAAACGATCAAGTAAAAGAAACTTGGAACAAATCAACCAAGAACGTATTGGTTAAGAAATTCGCCGAAGGAAATGCAGGTGGATCTGACACACGTTAAGGGGGCCGTCGAATGACATCGGTAGAGTGGAAGATTCAGGCATGTTTCCGAGAGTGGCATGGAGGATATGATGGATTATGTGCAATGGCGGGGCGATGATGAAGAGAACAGCGGCAAATAGGATAAAGTTGAGATGTGTGACTGAAGATTTTCGTTCCACTCAGAACTCGAGGGAACAACAATAAGAACAATAATGATAATAGTGGTTAGTGATTTCTCAGAGTTAGAATAAATAATATCTCTCTGTGAATATCCAGCTTACACTCTAGTGTGAGGTCCAATAACCTTCGAGGCAATGCACATGATAATACACTTCACTTCATAAATGTCTCATCAGTGACTTGTTTTGTCCTGAATCTTTAGCAGTATACAGTTGACGTAAGGATGCATTATCTTGTATCAGTTTACATTTAGTGGGTAAACCAACCAAATTAATCTTAAACTCACATCCATCAATGTTATTTTGGTCTGTCGTTCGGTTTTCGACATAGAACTTTGCTTTTATGTGCGGCAGTTCAAGTCGCCACACTCCATTTTGCACACAAAGCAAGAGAAGAAAGTAGAAGAAATGCATAATATAGTCAGTAAACAGAGGTGTGAGATAAAGGAATAGTAATAACGGAAATCATGAGTCACAAGGAGTGGATGCATCTGCGCCAGCTACTGAGAACGATTTTGAGCCATGTCACCAATTGTTTTCAACCATTGGTTTTTACCGTCCCGAGGACCCCGACCAGGAAGTCTACACCTTCCTACTTGGCTTAGACTAACTGTTGTGGATTTCATTGACTGGTGCCATGTTTTCGTTTGACCGCCGCTAGCTCTTTTCCAGCCTGGCCCTATATCAGCTAACATTGCCCGTCGAGGAAGGAGATGACTAGGCATACGTAACACATGTCCTAACCATCTCAATCGATGTAACTTCACAGTCTTGTCGACTGATTTCCCCTCCTTACGTAGCACTCGACGGCTAACCTCAATATTGCTCACCTTATTATGCCACTTCATACGGGAGATAGAACGCAGACACCTATGATCGAACACAGCTAATCTTTTCATGTCTTCTGCTCTCAATGGCCAGGTCTCACAGCCATAAAGAAGGACGGAGCGGACTGTTGAGCAGTACACACGCCCCTTGATCGATAGTCGGATATCACGTCTACGCCAGAGACGGCGTAAACTGGCATATGCGAAACTAGCCCTCTGTATTCGTGCTGAGATTTCGTCAGTGATCAACCCGTTGGCACTGGCTGATGGTACTTCCCAAATAAGTGAAGCGATCAGCGTGCTCTACCAATTCACTTCCTATTTCTAATGTAGGGGTCAGTGAAGTCCAGTCCTGCAGCATCATCTTAAATTTTACAGGGGCGAATCGCATGCCAAACATACGACGATTGTTGCTCAAGGTGTTCAGTAAACTCTGCATTTTGTCAGTGTCCTCGCCTAGAAGGACTATATCGTCCGCATATTCTAAGTCAACGAGATAATTCTCTGGTAGCAAGTCAATCCCCGAGTCGCTGAAGTGTGTTAGGGTTAAGTCCATTAATGCGTCTATGATGAAGTTGAATAGGAATGGGTATAATGGGCATCCTTGACGGACGCCACCAGTCATCACCACTTCAGATGACAACTCGCCATAAGCCCTCACCTCGCTGCATGAATCAATGTTATTTGGCTAAATTATGTGTTACACATACTGAAAAACCATCTAACTCTTGGTCTGTCATGTGAATTGTAAGCAATATAACCCAGACAGTCTATTAAAAGGGCTGTATTAATTTTCATTTGAATGCAAAAGACTCTGACTTTGATGAGGCAACTTTGTAAAAATGTATCCACCGTAGTACTGCGAATTCCTGCGCACTATTGCATCTTCCCCTGCACACGGAGTGGGATAATAACGAATTCCTTTATTTTGTTATTAACTTATCGATCTGGATAGTGGAGCCATATAGTAGAAAATACTTACGAATCTCAGCAAAGGTGAGCTGATACTCAGAAGCTCTGCAAACGCATTAACTTACATAAATATATAATTCCTTACGATTCTAACATATTTTGATTCTCAAGAGTTAGATTGTATGAACACGTTCTGTTTCAAGTAGTACCAAAGATTGATATGATTTTAGAGGACCAGTGAAAAGCAGGGAGTGCTGGACATATGTTTAATCTTCACCAGTGACTTTTCAGCAGTATGCACTCACCGAGTTTCGAACATAGGACCAACTAGTCACAAGCCAAGCGAGCTCGTAGAACATTCAGCCACTGAGGAACAACTCAGTGGACCATGAATCCTTACTTTCTTTCACCCCTGAAGGTGAGTACTGATGAAATACTAAGTACTGATGAAGAAATACGAATGAAAATAAATTAAGCATAGTTATGATGTCGGGATAAATAGTAATATTAAACTGATAAACTGTGGCTCACTGTCACATTTATAGGTGTAACGCAGTCATAATCCCTCAACAACTAAAACAGCTAAGCGAAATGCGGTGGGAAATTGTGCGCTTAGTTAAGTTATTTGAATCCTTAGATGTTGTTTTTAGGGAATCCATTGATCTCAAGTTTGAAGAATAACCAACTTCAGTTAGGAAGTTCTGTCTGAAGTTCTAGTGGGAACTGTTTCACATCAATGTTCACCAAACTGAGCATGATGGCATATATCGTTTGGGTTCTCTATGAATATGTCCTGAAAATGTATGATGAAAATTACATCTAAATTACTTGATTCTCCGTTGTACTGTATATCAATCCCACTTTGACTAACATAGAATTGAATGACCTTGCATTGAAATGCAGGCTTTTGCCGTAAATCAAGTGCAGGCATAAATAGGGTACTTCACTGTCCTATTTTCCTAGAATAAGATAGTGCCAACCGGAAAGCATCTTTTGAATATTTAAAGGCAAATTATTTCTCATATCCATTTGACTTCTAAGTAAATGTTTCCTTAGACTTATTACGTATCAGTAAGGAAGTTTCTGCTTGTCTAACTCAATCTCCACTCTTACAGTTTACTATTTCTTGAATTCTCGCCATCCTTACTCATTGTTCACCCCATATATTTGCCGTTAGGTTATGTGTACAGTATCACTGTTGTGGTGTCACTTGTAATGGCCAGTTCGTTCTGATTTTGATCATGCCTCATGTAGTTCCCGTTAGTAGATTTACACCAAGGCGACAATAGTAATAATAAAAAGAGCACTAGTGGTAGAGTTAGTTGCGATGCATGTCTATAAATTCACTTGCTCCTGAAGACCTAGTTATGTCAGGCAGAAACCAACACGTTGTTTTAAATTAAAACCACCTCACCTCCTGGCTAACGGGAACTGGTGTGCTTCAAGGTACTGTAATTTTTGTCAGTTTCTATCTTGGTTTTTCATGATCTTCCGTGGCTAATTTCACCGAATATGTCGATGACCTGACGACCTGCGTCCCAGAAGCTTCCGCTTTGCATTCTCCTCATATGAATAGATTCTCTTCTCAAGTTAGCAAATAGCCTAACTCAGAATGGTCTGAAACCAAATCCATCCTAATATCATACAGTTTATTGATTTCACTTTCAGATGTGAACAGCACTCGCGCGGACTGATTGCATTAATATTGATTGCACTGTGAAAGGGAGAAAATCGAATAAATCCCTTCTCGGCATCAGTTTCTCTTCGAAACTCTGTTGGTCTTTTCATAACTTGTGGAGTTTTAAGGAAAACTTTCGTCTGAATAATTACATGGGCATTCAAGAATTTCTGCTGGTCTTATTCAACCTCTTCTTTTAGAAATTTATTAATTCATATATTCTGCCCAATCTTTTTCATTGCTCACCCTACTTATACTTCCATGGACTTCTCAAAATCAGAATAAGTCATGTTACGTAGAACATTGTGGGTTGTAATTAGGGTTAGTGAATTGTCGCCTATGACGTAGCAAACTGGCATTATTGTTGGTAGGCACTTGCATGCAGTTAGCTAAAGTTATCTCGTCTGAAACCAAACATCGGCTTTCGTATTCGCAACTTTTTCTTGTGTCTCTACCGGGTTGAAAGCAGAAGAAATCTCAAATATAACATATTTAGCACGGCTTTTATGTGTGTCAGAAGAAAGTCCAAAAATTTTCTAAATTAATAACGGAATACCGACTTCCTCTCCAGCTAGCGTCGGTGGCACAGCGGTTCGGACTCTCGCCGACCATGCACATGGTTCGAGGATCAATCCCCTGCCGACGCACACCTGATGTCTATGGTAGGCCTGCAAAATTTGGGCTGCCGATATCACATGCTGAAAATTCCATAACTGTACCAAAATAATGCGTGGAATCAAGCTGTTATCAAAATTATTGTCAATAGTCACTTGAAGTCTTGTAATAAGTGGGCAATAAATAAAGGGGGAAGGAGTGAAAAGATATTTAGCAAAATTAGAAAACAAAGAGTTACTAAGAAGTGAGTAACCAGGGTAATTGAAGTTCAATAACAGATTCTTTTTGGACACATAAGTCAGGCTTCAATCGTTTTATTGCTATAGCTTCAGCAAACCTGAGCTACTTTGTCTGTTAATTATTTTGAATGATTCCAGCACTTCTACTCGGTGTCCTGTATCAATCAGGTGTTTGGTGATTGAAGAGCTTAAACAATTCAGTCGCTTTAACCAGACGCTCCTTGGTACATGTTCGCAGAATCTGACACCGAAAAGCAGTTATACGTGTGCTCAACAATGAAGGTATCGTCATACAGCGGTAGTGATGAACAAGGCTAAATATGTCCAAAAAATGGAGTCCATTCTGAATGACACGTCGAAATTTAAGATTGATAACTGCAAGAAGGATATGATGGATTCGGCAGAAAAGGAAGTCCTGAACGCACTCAGAGAGCTATTGAAAAAGAAAATGATTGACAATCATACGTACAATGAGTTAAAACCCATGGGGTCTCGTCTACCATATATGTATGGTCTGCCGAAAATACATAAAAAGTATTGCCCAATGAGACCAATAATCTCGATGGTGAATTCACCCTTTCAAAAAGTTGCTCACTGTCTGGCCGATAGATTAGAATCTGTCAGACAACTTCTGGCTAAACATACTCTAAAACATTCGTTCCAATTTGTTGAAGAGGTGAATCAACTCAATGGACATAACAAAATCATGGTTTCCTTCGATGTGACTTCTCTATTCACACAGATCCCTCTGAATGAGACATTAGACATCATCTGTCAATACTCTGATCTTCTTCCTCTACCAAAACTGGAATTTTAGCAGCTTCTCTTGTTGCGTACTAATGATATACAATTCCAGTTTGACAACAAAATGTATCGCCAGGTCGATGGTGTGGCGATGGGGAGTACACTGAGTCCGATATTAGATGATATTTTTAGGGCTAGTCTAGGTACGTTGATTATACATTCATTGCATGCAATGGCTTGAGTCATGCTTCGTCTCCATTAGACTCTTTCAATAATGTACACAAAAGCATCACTTTCATGATGTAGCATGAAGATGATGAAAAATTCCATTTGTTGGAAGTAAAGTTGGGGAGAAAAAGCGATGGGACACTCGAAAGATCTGTATATCGTAAAGACACACGGATTGGTCTTTACTTGAATTTCAACAGCTTCTGCCAAGTGAGATACAAACGAATGCTGGTGAAAACGCTTTTCTCTAGAGCAAAGAGAATATGTTCACCAAACAAACTAGACAGTGAACTAATGCTTCTTGAAAAATGCTTGAAATAAAGTGGTTACCCACAAAGTTTCATTAACAAATATGGCAAGAATGAACTCAAGAAGCTTGATACAGCTACAGTCAGTAAGAAGCCTATTTTCATCAAACTCGACTACAAAAGCGACGACATTATGAGAATGGTAAATAAAATATTAGGCGCAGCCCTATCTAGGACGTATCCTGCAGCATTATTAGTTTCTCTACCCCGAACAACCTCCTCACTGGTGCATTCGAAGATTGACAAATTTATAAAAGCTAATCATTGTATGAAATATCCCTTTGGATAATTCCTTTTTCGGCTCTACAATTATGTATATGTTCATATTCACAGAATATTCTAGAATAGTTTTCATAGACAAGTTCATTTCGAAAGTTTCTACACTCAAACTAAAGGCCTTATGCCCTCAGCAACTGAAGCTGTTGAAAGACTGAAGCAAACTCTGGTCGACTGTTGCTATAATTATATTAGCAGTAAACGCAACTTGGATAATATCTTGACCGAAAAGCATGGAGAAGCCCTACATGTTCTCCAGAAAATTGTTAACATAATAATAACAAGACCGGATATGGGTTGAGTACTGGTTATCATGAACAAAATGGATTACTTCGAGAAGATAAATACTATTCCTAAT